>CM038674.1:475662046-476862046 GCA_021605145.1 Aegilops bicornis | reverse complement strand
CCCATAACTGTTCCCGCATAGTTGGTTAGTGCGTATAGGCCAGTGGCTAGACTTAGATCAAATACCAAGATCTCGTTAAGCATGTTAATTGAAGTATCCGCGGACGCCGACCAGGGCCAGGCCCACCTCTCACCTAGGTGGTATCAACCTGCCCTGTCGCTTGCCACAAAGTAACAGTCGGGGGGCCATCGGGAACTCAGGCCCACCACTACCTGGATGGAGCCACCTGTCCTTTCAGCCCCCACATCGGAATCACTTGCGGGTACTATACAAGCCGACCGGACTTTAGTCACCACCATGTATCATGTATAATAGTGTAGTATGTATATACCATACCCGTGATCACCTCCTGAGTGATCACGGCCCGATAGTATTGCATGGCAGACGGACAAGAATGTAGGGCCACTGATGGAGTACTAGCAACCTATACTAAGCATTTAGGATTGCAGGTAAGGGTAACAACTGTAGCCACAATGACAGCCTATGCAACAGAATAGGATTAATCGAAAGCAGTAACATGCTACACTACTCTAATGCAAGTAGTAGAGAGAAGAAATAGGCGATATCTGGTGATCAAGGGGGGCTTGCCTGGTTGCTCTGGCAAGGAGGGGTCGTCAACAACGTAGTCAAACTCAGTGGCATCAGCAACGGTCTCGGGGTCTATTGGAGAAGAAGAGGGGGGGGGGAACAGTAAATACGGAGCAAACAAAGCATCACAAAACATAACGAGGTAATACACGGTGCTAGGTATGCCCTAACGTGGTATTAGGTGATACCGACGAAGGGGGGAAACATCCGGGAAAGTATTCCCGATGTTTCGCATTTTCGGACAGACGGACCGGAGGGGGAAAGTTGCGTGTTCACTATGCTAGGGACGTGTGGGTTTTCCCTTTTCCCCCTTATTTTTATTTATTTATTATTTTTATTAATTTCTTTTCATATTATTTTAGTTTTCTAAAATATAATTCTGGCACCTAAATTAGTGTCACTAATTAGGCCTCTGCCACAACTAAGTTTGGCACTTAAATAAATTAGTTTGTATTTTTCTAAAAATTTATAAAGCATTTAAGTAATTGTTTTTGCCCCTGTTTTAATTGCTTTGGGCATTTTAATGCCTTATAAAATGTTGGTTCCACCATGAAATTTATCCATTGATTAATTGCAACACTTCAAACATTTTTGTTTTAATGTTTCAAAACCTTTGTCGTTTGACTTGATTTTGAATTTTGAATTTGACCGGGATTGAATCATCGCGAGATCGACAACAGTAATCATGGTGATGCGGCATCATTAGCAGGGAATTACTTTAGCTTAATTATCCGGGCGTCAAAGACTAGCCACCACAGAAGAGGGAGACGGACCCTTGTCTAGCTCACCAGCACAAGAACACCCCGCCTCAGGAGCTTGTTCTTCCCCTTGTATTGTTCATCCCTAGCCCAAGAGGCAATCCACCACACCACACCGAAGTAGGGTATTACACCACATCGGTGGCCTGAACCAGTATAAATCTTGTGTCTCTGTGTTCTTTGGGTCCGGCGAGTTAGTCCGCTAGATTGTGGAGTGCGAGTGCTTGGGAGAGGAGAGATCTTCGTGCGCACCCCAGTGTTCGAACCTTGAGGGTTTTTCCGGAACCCGTGATCTGGCAGTGTCATTTTTCACCAAGTTTATGAACATTAGACAAGTCAGATGACGCAACTGACGCGGTTCACTCAAACTCCGTGTGCCATGCCGGTGCACCTGTCACGCACACATCCGCACAGTACATTGGGCTCCATGAGGCTCCCCCTCTCAAAAATATCTGCCCGCTTCGAGGGTTTTTCTATTTCATACCACACGGTTGTTATCTTCGGACCGTGTGCGATGTTTCTTGTTCCCAATCCTGCCTGCATCGAAAATATCTGCCCACTTCGAGGGTTTTTCTTTTTCATAACACACGGTTGTTATCTCCGGACCGTGTGGGATGCACTATCATCAAAATTTTCAATAGCCCGGCATTTCACTCCCGCGTAGTAAAATTTTCAGTACCCACGTCATTTCCTCAAACATCCCGTGCCCCCCTCCACACACACACACACACACACACACACACACACACACACACACACACACACACACCCTCTGAGGGAGTCCTGGATTAGGGGGTATCCGGACAGCCGGACTGTGTACAACGTCCGGACTATTGAAGCGTGAAGATACAAGACTCAAGACTTTGGCCCGTGTCCGGATGGGACTTTCCTTGGCGTGGAAGGCAAGCTTGACGATCCGGATATTATATTTCCTTCCTTGTAACCGAATCCATGTAAACCCTAGCCCTCTCTGGTGTCTATATAAACCGAAGAGGTTGGTCCTTAGAAGGTCGATCATAATTACAATCATACCATCATAGGCTAGCTCTTAGGGTTTAGCCTCTAAGATCTCGTGGTAGATCTACTCTTGTACTACCCATATCATCAGTATTAATCAAGCAGGAAGTAGGGTTTTACCTCCATCGAGAGGGCCCAACACAGGTAAACATCTGTGTCCCTTGCTTCCTGTTACCATCAGCCTTGACGCACAGATCGGGACCCCCTACCCGAGATCCGCCGGTTTTGACACCGACAGTGGTGCTTTCATTGAGAGTTCCTCTGTGTCATTGCTGTCGGGCTCGATGGCTCCTCCAATCGTCATCAACGACGTTGTTCAGGGCGAGACTTTCCTCCCCGGACAGATCTTCGTGTTCGGCAGCTTCGCACTGCGGGCCAACTCGCTTGGCCATCTGGAACAGATCGACACCTACGCCCCTGGTCACCAGGTCAGGTTCGGAAACCTGAACTACACGGCGGACATCCGCGGAGACTTGATCTTCGATGGATTTGGGCCTATGCCAGGAGCACCGGACTTTCAGACGAGCATGGCCTAGACCTGCCGTCGGACGAAGCTCGGGGTATCGCCCCCGCATTATCTCCGGAGCAGCTCGCGCTGCCTAAGGATGGAGGGATGGACCCCGCCCCCCCCAGGTCGCACACTCATCGGCGATGGAGCTGAACACGGGCCTTACCTCTGCGGTGGCCTGTGACTCCGAACCCCCGGATTCGTATCCGAACGTTGGTTCCAGTCCGCACACTCCCGAGCCCGTCGGGCCAGGATGGGCTCCGGTAATGGAGTTCATCGCTGTGAATATCTTCCAGCACTCGCCCTTTGGTGACATGCTGGACTCATTAAAGTCTCTCTCTTTGTCAGGAGGCTCTTCGCCGAACTATGTCCGGCTTGAGTGGGAGGCAGGCGACGAAGGAATTTGTTGCCCACCCACCACCCACTTCATTGCCACGATCGATGACTTAACCGAGGTACTGAACTTCGACTCCGAGGACATTAACGGTATGGACGACGATGCAGGAGAAGAACATGAACCACCGCTCACTGGGCGGTGGACAACCACCTCTTCTTATGATATATATATGGTGGACACTCCGAAGGAAACAAATGGCGATGAGTCAACGGAGGATAAAACCTCAGGGAAAAAAGCAAAGAATGGGCGTCGCCAGCGCCACTCCAAGCCCCACCACACCAATGCCGGCCCAGAAGTCGAAAACAATCTGGATGGCGCCGAAGATGAATATAACCCCAGTCGGCTTGCATGTCAGAAGGTCGAACTAGTCACTGTGGGATACTTGGAGAGGGATAACTATATGCCCCCCTCCAAGGACGAGGCAAGCCTCGGCAATGACGAATTTGGCGTGCCTGATGATCCAGTGGAACAAGCTCGCTTCGAGCGACGGCTCATGGCCACGGCAAAGAGCCTGCAAAGGAAGCAACAGCAGCTTAAAGCTGACCAAGACTCGCTGGTGGACAGATGGACCAAGGTCCTGGCCACTGAAAGATACAGACCCGACCGCCCGGACAAAGGGCACAACCGGCTGCCCCAACCTAAGCAGGAGAACTCAAGGCACACGCCACGACGTCAACACACCGCTACTGTCCAAAACAATACGAAGGACAAAAGAAAAAGAATCCTCAAGCCTCGGCGCAATTGTCATAAGCGTCAAAACAAGAAGGCTGGTGTTAATTCCAGCAACTCCCAGTCCGGTCAGCGGACAAAGAACAGCTCAGACCTATCCGGCCCGAGCCACACACTCGATCATCCATGTGAAATCCATGGTAATCCTACAAGGACGACAAAGCATACCAATAGAGAATGCCGGTCCGGCCATCACAGCTTCCGCCAAAAAACACCTCTTTTCATATTCATACATCGTACTCGTATGCCTAGATATATCATTCTACTACAATGCGTAGACCTAAATAACACTTACCGGCCGTCATTTTTCATCAACACCTCGTGTTACGCCCGACTAGGCCCGGGGCTTTATAATACGGCAATAAAGTCCGACCACCTTCTCGGTCGTCCGGCACCCCAAACTTATAGCATTATATGCATCAGCTCTGAATCATGTCTTGGGTCATTGGTTGGGTTTGCCTGGCTCCCTTGTTTTGGTACCTTACGTTCCGTTATATCGGCTAAGGTAGCGCAGGGAGAACTACTGCGATTGTGTCCCAGATCTGCCGGACGAGCACCTCAGTACAGAGAGCCGAAAACCGACTGTCATGATATAGCGAGAGCTGGTCAGCTGTTCGAGAGGTTGTAAAATCCTTAAAGATTTATTCCGCACAACGCCATTATAAATGCAGAATGCGACGGATCGGTCTTCTGATCAGGTGCCAATAGAGCCCCTAGTTCGCCTTAGAACACTAGGGGCTGCGTCGACCATACTCGAATTCCTATGGCTAAGTGAGAGTAATAAAGCCTTATAGTCCGATTGCCTGGTTCGTGGAGAGAAACGCCTCCGCAAAAGGACCCAACTATGGGATAAAGAGCGTTCAGATATACCCCGAACACCCCTGAGGGAGTCCTGGATTAGGGGGTGTCCACATCGCCCCATTCGAAAGTAGCTATGAAGCACTACTGGGGCGTGAAGCTTTCGCCCGCTTTAACGCAATACCGCATTATACATCTCTTACACTTAAAATGCCCGGTCCACGCGACATCGTCTCATTAAAAGGGAGTATTAAGTGTTACTCGAGCACGGAAGAACGTGAGACTGACTTGACAGCCTCACACCAATCCGGCTCCACTAATCAAAGCACCTGAATAGGTCATTCAAACCCCGGACACGGCTAGACGAGTCCGGCGCCTACTAGCGGCATACCCCCATACAAGGGGCTGCACGCATGTACACCAAGAGACAATAAAGCTCAATTTTATTTGCTTATTCAAATCGTACTCTGTTTATTTAATATAAAAGTACATTTTTCGCACGATCTTTTTTATTTTAAACTAAGTTCCTCTCTTTTACAGATGAACAACGTGCTACACCCGTCCAGGATACGGCACAACGGAGACACATGCGCAGATGTGCAGTAGGGACCCGTTGCAAGGATTCTTTTCAGATTAAGACCCTGCATAAACCTTTTTTACTGTCTCTTGTTGATATACATCCCCCGGTTTCTTAATATAACCGAGGAGTAGGCTGGCATTTTGGCATTGGCCGCACCAGAATTTTTGCGCATACCTGGAAACCAGGGGCTTAGGGCATTATTCTGCCCGTTTTTATAAAGACCGAATACCTTAGGGAGTGTTCGGCGTCTCGAGTTAGGCCTTATATGCATCAGCTCCGAATCATGTCATTGGTCAAATGTTGGGTTTTCCCGGCTCCTGTGTTTTGCTGCCTTACGTTGCGTTTTATCGGCTAATGCGGCACCAGGAGAACTACTGTGATTGTGCCTCGGTTCGGCCGGGCGAGCACCTCAGTAGAGAAAGCCGAAAACTAACTGTCATGATATAGCGAGAGACTGTCAACCACTCGATGACTCACCAGAATCGTTTAGAATTCCTCCGCATTAACGAAGGACCGTTTCGGTCAGCACATACGCTTCCGAATTCGGGAGAGTGCGGTGCCCTGTGGGCTATATAGTAACCCCACCCTCGAACTCCTATGGCTAAGTGAAAGTGATAAAGCATTATAGTCCGTGTGCCTAGTTTGCTTCGCTACCACCTACTTATGAGGACCAAGATGTTGGATTAAGTGTGAATTAGCGCATTCTTTGCAAACACCCCCGCACTATGTGCGTGGGGGCTGAAGCCAAGGACTGCCATCTTTCAGGTTATATATACATATACATCAACGGCCGCACAGGGAGTAGTTTACTACTTGATCGCACAAGTATAAAAAGCTCTTATATTATATTGAAACATTGTTTTCACAGACCATACATGTCATTTAAACATAATATCCTTCGAGCACTGCGTCTCTATTAAACGAGCGCCCTGCAGGACTTCCTCAAAATAGTGCTCGGCAGGTACCCGGCTTTTGTCTGAATCTTGGGATGCAACGTCGGTGGCCTTCATCTCCGCCCAGTATGTCTTGACACGGGCCAGAGCCATCCACGCTCCCTCAATACACGCCGACCGCTTCATTGCGTCGATACGCGGTACCGCACCAAGGAACTGCTGCACTAAACCAAAATAACTCTTCGGCTGGGATCCGCCTGGCCACAAATGAGTCATGACATGCTTCATGGCAAGTCCGGATAATCGATTCAGCTCGCCCATTCGCCAACCCGATCGGTCAACGGAAGAGGACGCTTCCGGACTATGGAATTGCGACCAATATAGCTCTTCCCTTTTGTGCCCCTTCCGCCTCGGAAGTGCTCAATCGCGTCCAGCGCTTCGCCGCTAAGTCCAGATAAGCATCCTCCGAACTCCACAACTTGTCCAACTGAGCATACTTGGATCAGTATATTTCCTCCAGCGTAAACGGTTTTCCAACCGCAATAGCCCCGTCCGACTCAGCTCCTCCTTGGCAGCTCTCAAAGCGGAACAGGCATCCTTGATTTGGCGGTGGCCTTTTTCAGCCCTCTTGCTCCGCTTGACGTTCTTTTTTTCAAGAACCTCGCAGCGGTCGGTAGTATTCTTCAACTTTATGGCCATATCGGCCATTTCCTCTTTAACCGGCGATAAGCAGCCCTGCTCGCTTTTGGCTCTTGGCCGCCCTTAAAGCGGCCGCATTACTATTTCTGGCTTGCTCTTTAGCTCGGGCGAGTTCCGCCCAGCTCCTCCACAAAGAGCGGCACCTCCTGCATTAAGCATACAAGTAGTAAGGCATGGGCGTCATGCTCCCCTACCAGGTGTCCGTGTAGAAGTCGCATACCTTGTGACTCATCAAACCGTTTATTGACCAGCGCGATGTCCGCATCCGCCTCGTCAAGTTGCCGCTTTAGTTCGGCATATTTATCAGTCCGGCTGGCCACCGGACGCCCCGCCACCTATTTAGGAGCGGCGATATGTTATAACTGAGATTATGATCCTTGGCACGCTATCAATTTTGACAACATACCGAGTCTCAGGGGCTACTATCTATACAGGGCGCATTCTATATGCATAATCGCTGAAGGTACATCATTTTAAGATTACCTCAAACCCCGTCAGTAAGCTTCTGACGGCTTCATGCAATCCACTCTCAGCGGATGCAATTCTTTCAATCACCGTACCCATTAGCGCGGGGTGATCTTCTGAGATAGCCGCTCACCCGAGCAGATCCTTCAGCTCCTCCAACCGCACGCCAGTTGGCGCCGGACCTTCCGGCCCCGCCGGACTTGGGGAAACCCTCCGCGATGACACCTCAGGGTCGTCCGCCTCACATGAGGGTGCGACAGGTGGAGGCGTTTCGCTCTCCATCATCTCCGGAAGAAGATCCCCCGAAGACGAGCTCTGCTGATAAGGGCTGAGATCCGAACTACAAGGTACAATTTCGGTTATCTTTAGAAATAAATACAGGGATGTTCCTTATTTACAAGACCCCTTCTTTTACTTACAGCTCCTTTGGAGGGCTGATCCCCTTGGGGAAATAGTGCGGTTAGGATACTTCACAGCCGGACTCTGGATTTAAGATTTCTTTCCCCTCTTTGAGGCCTTGACCTCCGGTTCTTCCGAAGCGGTCCTCTTCTCTCCTTGGAGGGTGGGACTTTTGATCCCTCCTTCCTTAGAAGCCTCCTTCGTGGAGGCAGTTGCTTCCCTGCTCCCCCCTTTGCCTTCTTTAAAAGGCGCAGCCTTCAACATCTTGGTCAGCATGGGATCCGGCGTGGTCTCTGGGAGGGAAGCCGGACACCTTATTAACTTTGCCTTCGCTATCCACTCCTGTTCAAGAAACAACTCCTTTAAGGGCGAGTCTATGATAAATGAACGGAAAGCCTGTCCGGATACAGGATTACTTACTTGAGTATCTGGGCGATTGCAGCTTAGTCCTGCGTCCTCAGTCAGGTCCGGACACTTCTCTTGTGATCCGAAGAACAGTTTATACATCTCCACGGGCGTTGTACCCATAAAATGTTGGAGAGCTCGTGGTCCCTCCGGATTGAATTCCCACAGACGGAGGGGGTGACGTTTGCAGGGCAGAACGCGCCGAATCAGCATAACCTGCGCCACTGCGACCAGATTGATATCTCTTTCTTGGAGGTCTCGAATACAGCCCTGCAACAGAGGAACGTCCTTGGACGGCCCCCAGTCGAGCCCCTTGTTGACCCATGACGCCAGCCGTTGTGGTGGACCTGAGCGGAAGGCGGGAAGCGCCACCCATTTGGTGCCCCTGGGAGCGGTGATATAAAACCACTCCCATTGCCACAAACCAAGCTCCTCTTGAAAAGAGCCCTCGGGCCACGGAGCATCAGCACACTTGCTTATGACCGCCCCTCCGCACTTCGCTTGTTGCCCTCGATCATCTTCGGCTCCACCTTGAAGGTCTTGAGCCACAATCCAAAGTGAGGGGTAATATGGAGGAAGGCCTCACATACGACAATGAATGACGAGATATGGAGGATGGGCTCCGGATTCAAGTCATGGAAATCCAGCCCATAATAAAACATGAGCCCCCGCATAAAGGGATCCGTCGGGAAGCCTAAACCCCGAAAGAAGTGAGACACGAACACCACGCTCTCGTCGGGCTCAGGAGTGGGAATGACCTGCCCTGGAGCAGGCAGCCTATGCGAAATCTCGCTGGTTAGATACCTGGCGTCTCGCAGCTTTAGCACATCTTCTTCTGTGATGGAAGAAGACATCCATCGGCCAAGCTGGTCGGAGCCGGACATCGTCGAAGGTCCGGAGTGCCTAAATCTGGGGCTTTGGGTGTTAGAACTCGAAGCGAGGGGCGAACTCGATAGAGGGTGGAAAAAAGAAGAGGGCCTTGGTCTCATTATGAAGAGGTTGAGTACCAAGAGCCCTCCCCGTGGTCAATTGGGACTCACCTTTGATAGAGGAGGCGTGCCAACGAGCACGGTTGGGTTACCCACGTCCGTATTTGATGAGAATCCCGGAATAAGGGGGCGCGATCTATGCTTTGATAAAGACGTGACAAGGAAACCGCCTCGCTAAACGCGCTAGGGTGGAACAGTAATAAATGATTCATATAAAGGCCTGGCCGTGGTGTGATGTCACGCCGCGGAATACATCAGCAGATCTGTGCAAGAATTATTCTCTCTACGGTGGTATGTGGAACTTGTTTTGCAGAGCCGTACACTATCCTTGTGTTCAAAACCTTCCATGAAGTATTCGGAGGAGGAACCCGCCTTGCAATGCCGAAGACAATATGCACGCCGGACTCGTCGTCATTGAAGCCTGGTTCAGGGGCTACTGAGGGAATCCTGGACTAGGGGGTGTCCGGATAGCCGAACTATCATCATGGCCGGACTCCAAGACTATGAAGATACAAGATTGAAGACTTCGTCCCGTGTCCGGATGTGACTTACCTTGGCGTGGAAGGCAAGCTTGGTGATACGGATATGTAGATCTCCTACCATTGTAACTAACTGACTCTGTGTAACCCTAACCTATCCGGTGTCTATATAAACCGGAGGGTTTTAGTCCATAGGACGAACAACAATCATACCATAGGCTAGCTTCTAGGGTTTAGCCTCCTTGATCTCGTGGTAGATCTACTCTTGTACTACCCATATCATCAATATTAATCAAGCAGTGAGTAGGGTATTACCTCCATCGAGAGGGCCCGAACCTGGGTAAAAACATCGTGTCCCTTGTCTCATGTTACCATCCGCCTAGACGCACAGTTCGGGACCCCCTACCTGAGATCCGCTGGTTTTGACACCGACAACCCCCGTATTCTTTCTACGTGGGGGCAGAAGCCGATGACTAGCCAACTCTCAGGATTCACATACAATAAACAGCCGCACAGGAAGAACATATGTTCAAACAAAACAGACAATATATTATAAAAATGCCACTATCCCATATTACAAAAAGAGGCATGAATGCCCTCAGGGAAATATAATGTCTTTGGTACATTTCTCTGCCGCAAGGCGGGCTCCCTTCAGTACACCTTCATAGTACAGTTCGGTCTTGCGATGCTCCTTACCCTCTGGCGGCCCCTCAGTCATCAGCTTCTCCGCGTCAAGCTTCCCCCAACGCACTTTTGCACGGGCGAATGCCATATGTGCACCCTCTATGCAAACCGATCGCTTAATAGCATCAAGCCGAGGACAAGCGCCCACAATCCACTTCACGAGCCCGAAGCAACTGCCGAATTGGCTCATTGACCACAGCCGGACAATCAAGTTCTTCATGGCTAGTTCGGCCGCCTGATGCAGTTCGACCAGCTACTTCAGCTGATCGATAAAGGGCACCGGATAATTCGGTGCCAAATACTGCGACCAGAAATCCCTCTCCGCAGACTTCTTTTCCTCGGATCGGTAGAATTGGGCGGCGTCTGATATGCTGCGAGGAAGATCTGCAAACACCCCTGGAAAAATAAGAATTCAGCTTGCCGCTTAGAATTCTTCCCATTATCATGAACAAATGGCTAAGAATACAGAAGGCCTTACCAGCCGCAACTTTCCGGGCATCCTGAATGTCCCGTACAGCACCTCGGGTTTCTTCCCGAGCATCTTCCGCGGCTTGGAGCGCTTGGGCGAGTTCGGATTCTTTCCCTCTAAGACTCTGCTCCAAGCCCTCGCTTTTCTTCACAGCCTCATGGAGCTCCCGCTCAGCCGCGACAACCCTGGCCTCGTGTTTTTCACGAAGTGCCTGTTCGGCGGCAGCCTTCTCGTTGGCATCATCCACAGCCTTTTTCACTGCCTCATATTCGGCACTCGCTCCTAGGGCACAAATACTTTTCAATGAGCACAATTACTTATTTATGCCTAACACAAGACAATGTTTTATCATACCTTGTTTCTCTTCTAATTGCTTCCTCACGCGGCCAAGTTCTTCCTCGGCCCGTTCCAGGCTCCGCTTCAGTTCGGACACCTCCACATTATGAGCGGCCGTCTTCTTCGTAGACGCCTGTGTTCAAACAAAGAGGTACATGTCGTTAACGTAAGTTCCCATGACAAATAAGGATTTGATCCCCTGCCCGGCTCCCTCTCTTTTGCCGGATAGTGTATCAGGGGCTACTACTCATATTATGACGATTCCTCAAAGGTTTCTCAGGAAACATACCTCAAAAGCCTTTATAAGGCCAATGCAGGACTCGTTCAACCCGCTCTCGGCGGACTGACTCTTTTCAACTACCGCACCCATAAGGGTCCGATGTTCATCGATGATAGATGCGTTCTTTAACGTTGTCGATAGACTGCCTGGCAGCTCTGTTCGAACAGAGGTTGCCGGCGGAATAGGCAGGCCGCCCACCGTCGAAGGTGGCTGCTCGCCTGATCCGGGAGCCTTAGAGGTCTCCCAGACCTGGTCCGGCTGTTGGCCGAACCCAAGATCTCCCCCGCTGACGGCACACTCCGGGGCCATTGTTCCCGTGTGTCCGGCTCCAGTGATATGCCCCCCTGGTCCGAGCCCCATTGAGACGACACCTCAGTGTCGCGCCGGGACTTTGGGGAAGGGGCCTCTGGAGGCGTCTCGCTCGCCAAGGCGTCTGAGCTCAACGAATCCTCAGATGAGGAATGGATGGCGCGAGACCTTGCCGGGCTATGCAAAACATAGCATCGGTTAAAATTACTATACCCGAAAACAATCCCGGACGCGTACACTTGTTCGGACTTTGTACACTTACGACTTCTCCAGGGGCTGGGCCCTGGGATCCCACTCCGTGCTGCTATCGACAGCCGTGGTGGATGCCTCTGTGAGGGAACCTTTTCTCCTCTTGGGCGATTCGGCCTCCAGGGACGAGGGAGCTACACGCTTCTTCCCACCTTCTGGGTGAGGCTCGTCCTCCTCTACTTCTTCCTCTTCGTCTTCCGAAGAAGGAGCGTCGCTTGAGTCTTCGGAATTTGCATCCGAAGCCTCGCGGTGACGGAGGCCACTCCGGGTCTTCTTGACCTTCTTGGAGGCCTCCTTCTTTGGCGTCTCGTAAGGCGCGGGGACCAGCATCTGCGTCAGAAGAGGTCCGGCCGGTTCCTCCGGCAACGGGGCCGGACAATGTATCTGCTCCACTTTCTTTATCTATCCCTGAGGTCACGATGAAGCACGATTAGGATGTCTCCCTCACGACATGCCAACTGAAGCATGAATAGACAGAGCTTGACTGTGACTTACCGAGCTTGGAGAATGGGATGACTGATACCCACGGTCCTCGGTGGGGCCCGACCATGATTTGCCGGGCTTAAAGAGCACCTTCCAGATATCCTTGTGGGAGGAATCATAAAGCTCCCGAAGGGTGTGGTGCTCGGCTGGGTCGAACTCCCACAGAGTACAAGCTCGGCGCTGACAGGGGAGAACCAGGCGAACTAGCATCACCTGGACTACATCCACAAGTTTGATGTCCTTATTGACCACACCTTGAAGGCGCGTCTGGAGCAGTGACAGCTCATCGGACGAGCACTAGTTCAGGACCTTCTTGGGCCAGGACGTGAGCCGCAGTGGAGCTTCAGATATGAACTCTGGAGCCGCCGCCCACTTTTTGCCGCGTGGTTCGGTGATATAGAACCACTGCTGCTGCCACTCCTTGACGGAGTCGTTGAAAGCACCCTTCGGCCAAACGGCCTTGGGCATCTTGCTCACCATGGCGCCGCCGCACTCGGCGTGATCGCCGCTCACCACCTTGGGTTTTACATTAAAAATCTTCAGCCACAAGTCAAGTGAGGTGAGATCCGAAGAAAAGCCTCGCACACGACGATGAACATTGAGATATTGAGGAAGGAGTTGGGGGAAAGATCATGAAAATCGATCCCGTAGTAATACATGATTCCGCGAACAAATGGGTGCAGGGGAAACCCGAGCCCGCAGACAAAATGGGGAAGGAACACGACTCTCTCGTGAGGTTCCGGAGTGGGGACGACATGTCCCGCCGGAGGGAGACGGTGGCCGATCTTCTGATCCAGATACCCGGCGTCCCGGAGCTTCTTAATGTCCTTCTCCCGGACATTAGAAGCCATCCATCTGCCTCCTGCTCCGGATCCGGACATCTTTGGAAAGCCTCTCTTTGGTGGAAAGGAAGATTGCTTGGGCGTTAGGGCTCGAAAAGAGGGGAATGAGCAAGTGGAAGGAGAAAGGTGTGGGTAAAGAGAAAGAAGCCTTGTCTCTTTATAGGGGAGGTAAGTACTTTTTGCGCCTCCCCACTGGTCTGGTTGAGCCTGTTTGCCTCCCGCTCACCGCGATTAACGGTGCGGTTGGATTACCCATGCCTGTATTGATGAGAATCCCGTGATAAGGGGACACGATCTCTGCTTTGACCAGACGTCTCAAGGAAAACGCCTCGCAAGATGCGCTGTGGCTGGCCATGGGAAGACGGTTCGAATAACGACTCGACCATAATGACACGTCGCATTGTCTAAAAGTTGTCAACATATTGCATTTGTGAAGCGTCATTCTCTCTATGGTGGCATGCGAAGGTCATATTGTGGATCCGGACATGGTTTGAGTGCTCAATAATCACCTTGGAGTTTTCGGAGGAGGAACCCGCCCTGCAATGCCGAAGACAAGACTACGCTCCGGATTCATCATCATTGAAGCCTGGTTCAGGGGCTACTGAGGGTGTCCTGGATTAGGGGGTATCCGGACAGCTGGACTGTGTACAACATCCGGACTATTGAAGCGTGAAGATACAAGACTCAAGACTTCGGCCCGTGTCTGGATGGGACTTTCCTTGGCGTGGAAGGCAAGCTTGGCGATCCGAATATTATATTTCCTTCCTTGTAACCGACTCCATGTAAACCCTAGCCCTCTCCGGTGTCTATATAAACCGGAGAGGATGGTCCTAGAAGGCCGATCACAATTACAATCATACCATCATAGGCTAGCTCTTAGGGTTTAGCCTCTACGATCTCGTGGTAGATCTACACTTGTACTACCCATATCATCAATATTAATCAAGCAGGAAGTAGGGTTTTACCTCCATCGAGAGGGCCCGAACCTGGGTAAACATCTGTGTCCCTTGCTTCCTGTTACCATCAGCCTTGACGCACAGATCGGGCCCCCTACCCGAGATCCGCCGGTTTTGACACCGACACCCTCCCTTGCTCAAAACCCTAGCAAAGTCCCCGCCACCGCTGCTGCCGCCACCGTTGCTGCTGCCGACGCAAGGCCTCCATTGTCAACATCTGCCGGTTTGCCCGTGCGGCTTACCCACCGATCTCCATACCTAGGCCGCCCTGAGTTTCTTAGATGACGCCTGCCAAACGCCCCCTTTCCCACATATCCCCATCCCCATCCCCATTCCCCACTCCAGAGCATCATAGCCTAAGCCTGGCTACGCTCCCCGTGGAGCTCGAGGAGTGACTGGTCCAAAAGAGGTGTATAGCGGTCTCTTTGCCCGACGTTGCTGAGGAAGCTGACGACCATTACTGGCGGCAGACACTCAAGCAGCGGGCTAGAGTATGCGGGCATGTCTCGTCCGCCGGCTACGACATCGATGCCCTAAGGCGGGTTGTGTCATAGGTTAAGTGGCCCACCCCCAACCCCTCGGGTTCAACCGCCGTCGATCTCATCCATGGCCCCGCTGCTGATCTCCTGTGTCTCGCTGTCAACAATTTGCCATTCTACATCGCCATCGAGCCCCTTTTGTCATTTATGAAGGACACGTTCTGTGACGCTAGCTTGGCATCCACAGCTTCCAAGTTAGACCTCATCGACGGCCACCACGAGGAGGGCACCCTCTCCGGCTCTCCCAAGGGGAAAAAGCCCATCTGCTCTTCCAAGGGGAAAGCGCCCATCTGCGACATCAGGGAGGGCACCCTACAACCATGCTCTTCCAAGGGGAAGGAGCCCATCTGCGACAACATGGAGCGCGTCCAGGGTCTGTGCTCTTCCCACGGGAACGAGCCCATCTGTGACAAGTGAGGAAACCCATGATTTGTTTATTTCAGTTGTTCACAATGTGATGCTCTATATGTGCAATTATTTACTGTGCAGTACATTTCCTCAATCCAGTTTTAAACATACCGATAGGAATGCATATATTTGCTTGCTGTTAAGCCTGTTATAGCTAGCATATGCCTCTTTTAAAGTTTTTTGATTGTTCGGTTGTTTGTAGTTAGCATATGTTCAGTTTCAAATGCTATCTTTGGTTGTTCGTAGTATGCCTTGTTTATTCCAATTATTCACAATGTGATGTTCTATATGTCCAAGTATGAACTGTGCAGTTCAATTTCATCAGTACCAGTTTCAACAATACCACTATGAATGACTACATTTGGTTGCTGCATCTTGAAGTTAACACGCCTTTCCATTTTTATTTAACCATAACCAGTGTACTTAGACCAGCACAATACCATTTTGAATGACCATGTTTTCTTGTTGTTAAATGTTAGGTCTGTTGCAGTTAGCACACCTTTCCACTTGTTTTGCTTTACTAGCGTGCTTAAACCTGCACACTGAAGCTATTTTTGGAGATTATTTTGTCTGCCATGTGTAATTTTGGTTGATGTTTAGCCTGTTGTGCTTAACATGCTTCTTGATGTACCTACACAGGACAATTTTGGGAATGACTTTTGTTTTCCATCGAGGTTAGTTTCATCCCATGGCTTATATCTGCTCACGATTCAGGATATTCGTAGCTGGTACCATATAGGTTGGTCGGCTGATAAGGGACTCATCGGTGGATCGGACTTTTAATTGAATATATCTGCAACCTATTTTTCCTTAGGTTAACTAGGGCCATATGTAATATATTTGAGGCTACATAGCAACATGCACTGTACTTAATGTCTAAATATGCAATCCTAGGCTACATAGCAATAAGCAAGAGTGTTACATTAATGTTCTAATGATGTCTAGATATATGTAGAAGAGTAGCAGCAACAACAGCTACAACACATCCCTGTTTGGATACTCAACTTAGCTAGAGGTTAGAGTTAGTTTCTAGCTCATTACTAACCCTGAACTAACTCCATCCAAAGAGTTGTTTGGATGGCAGGGTTAGATTGACAATAAATGCACTAGGAGAACTAGCTCCAATTAGCACCTCTTGGGTTGGATACTAGTTTTTTGGGTGGGTTATAGATGCAACTAGCTCAAACTAGCCCTCATGTTTAGATATACTTTAGGGCTATTTGAGCCCGGACTAGCTCAAACTAATTGTAACCCGTGGATACAGCAGCAGATAATTTTTAAGAATGAACTAAACTCCTTCCGGCCCATAATATAAGATGTTAATTCATCTAATATGTGAGTATATTGGATGTTATAAGATACTCCCTCCGTTCCTAAATATTTTTCTTTTTAGAGATTTCAAATGGACTACCACATACGGATGTATATAGACATATTATAAAAGAGTGTTGTACTACATCATTGTGTAATTGCTATTTAGCTTCTAATATTAACTTGGTGCTTTTAGGTACATATGTCATTGGTAAAGATCCGTGTTTCGACCCTTTTTGTGTATGGGGCAATGAGATATAGATGAACCAGCATCAAGTGAGGAAGCTGATAAAGATTGTTAGTAACATGGGTCCAAAGATGGCAATTAAACTATTTGTTTACACTTTATCCAAGACAACAGCGAACTGCAAGATAGTAAGTAAGAACTCTGCAGCCTTCTTTTTACTGCCCATAATGAGTTGTGTTAGATGACAATGTCTGAAATCTTATTCCTTTGCAGTGGTTGCCAAAGCAGTTTACTCAAGATTACCTCTCAAACTACATGATTGGTGGGCATGCAAAGGTTAAAGTATTTCTACCAGAACATTATGATTATCTAGATGTTTTCATGAAGACCGTGAAGGATGGGCGGTCGGCCATCACAAGGGGTTGGGCTAGAGTCATGTGTGCCTTCTGCATGGAGGAGGGCACAATATGGGCATTCCGCTTCACCTTGTTCATCAACCAGAATATATTTCGCCTCTTTCTTTACCGTCTTTAATAGTACAAGTATACAACTGTGGTTCATCATTCTTTATTTGGTTCTTATGTAATTCTTGAACATATGTACCTATGAATCGA
Source organism: Aegilops bicornis (assembly GCA_021605145.1). NCBI lineage: Eukaryota > Viridiplantae > Streptophyta > Magnoliopsida > Poales > Poaceae > Aegilops > Aegilops bicornis. The sequence goes on along the minus strand of CM038674.1, from coordinate 476,844,675 downwards.
ATAATGCATTGGTTTTGAACCTGATGGATATGAATAAATCTATAGCATACATTCAAATTCAAATCCAAATCCGGTACAATTTGGAAAAGAGGCAATTAAATTATGGTGAAATTACGCTCTCCAGGTTGTTATGGCACACACGGTTGGTAAAACACATAAGTTTGCGATATGCACCATAATCCGAGACGTTCCACAGATAGGAAACGTGTGCAAGCATGCACACAGTTGCCGTTTGCAAAGCGTGTGCGATGACAAACAATATCACAAACGGTGCGGGCAAACTAAACATTTGTGTTAGTTGCCTTATCGTACACGATTCGCAACCATGAACTATTTCTGATGAAGTATGCATCATAAACGTTGCACCACAGAATAGCGTGTGCGATAGTTGTCGTGTACGACGATGTTACGACGGTCCGATGTTTCGTAATCCTGTCCGACACTCGTACGATGATTAGCTAATCTTCTTAACGATGAACTGTTTGTGATGGGCCGCACATCATACACGTTCTATAATAGTGAACCATTTGTGATGGGCCGCACATCGTAAACGTAGCACCACAGAATACCGACTGCGATGGCAATGCAAGCAGAAACGAGTAGGAGTACTGTAGGGGCCCTATCCCCGACGGTTTTTGGGTCGTGTGGGAAGGACCCCTCTATCGCCCACACTCACTTGGCGACGGTTCCAAATTCCGTCATGGAAAGGGGTTTCAACCGTTTGTTTAGGACTGACGTGCACCAGTGTGCTCACTATACTGTTGATCCCGTAGCCGGTTTTGCTCTTCTTTCTCGTTGGAGTGTTCCGGCTTCCCCATGAAATAGTCACATGTGTCTGGCCAGACGGCGATGGATGTCATCACACCGAGAGGGCCCTAAAAATATCTCTCCATCATCAGAGGATCAAATCCCACTCTTGAGCTATCTAATCTCTTCTCAAACTCTTCAACGGACCCGTAAGTTGTCGCTATGAGCACCGTTTTAGTGATGACGTTTGAGCAACCCCAAAGTGCACCGTACGGTAGGAAGTGACTACGATACTCTCATGGTCTTAGGAACCAAGACACATGCTAACACTCTGTGTTTATAACAATTAATTTTAGACGATATTATCTCAAAGTATAACAAATATGATTGGGTCGATTCAATATGATTGTTCTTCTAACATTATACTCTCAATGTTGTTTCAGGACTATTGTTACACTTAACGATATCCTGAGATCCGAAAAACATGATCACTAACCAGCACTTGAGCCAGTCTTAGAGGCATGACTGGGAACCAATATTTTACCGTTTGTCATTTCACACGTGCATATGAGTTTTCCACTCAATCACATATTGCAGTATCAAAACAGTTATAGCATGAAATATAAACTCTTAATTTATAAATATGGAAATATAATAATACAGTATTATTGCCTCTAGGGCATATTTCCAACACTTCTTCCATTGCCAATGCATGTAATCAATTGATCCGAGCATTCCTATAAACCTCCTAGCCTCTCCAATAGCCGACAACTTTTCTATGTCCCGTGCATTTGGTTCTCTCAGATACTTTGCTCCAAAGGAATGCACCACGGCGCAGGAAAACTTGACAGTAGTCTTCAGGCATGTGCTCTCCCCCATCCTAACCATCTCACCAACGGCGGTACCAACTACAAGCATCCTCAGAGCAGCCGTGCACTTCTGCTTAGCAGATACAGAAAGTTGGTCGCATCAATCCCTTTTAGCTTCAAGTAGTCACTGTGTGGCTCTACTCCCTCCACATTGCGCAAAAACAATGGTTTTTTGCATGCGAAAACAGTGACGAGACCAGGATCATCCGGGAAAGTTGGGTTCTGAGCAGAGTAGTCTCTCAGCAGTAGTCATGCTTTGGACACCCTATCCCGATTGATCACTCTTCTCCCTTTGAGCTCTTGAATTTCACAATATGCTCCACCAGCCGGTCCATTTCCTCTTGCATGCTCATGAGCATGATTGTCAGTGTCAAAACCGGCGGATCTCGGGTAGGGGGTCCCGAACTGTGCGTCTAGGCGGATGGTAACAGGAGACAAGGACACGATGTTTTTACCCAGGTTCGGGCCCTCTCGATGGAGGTAATACCCTACTCCTGCTTGATTAATATTGATGATATGGGTAGTACAAGAGTAGATCTACCACGAGATCAAGGAGGCTAAACCCTAGAAGATAGCCTATGGTATGATTGTTGTTCGTCGTATGGACTAAAACCCTCCGGTTTATATAGACACCGGATAGGTTAGGGTTACACAGAGTCGGTTACAATGGTAGGAGATCTACATATCCGTATCGCCAAGCTTGCCTTCCACGCCAAGGAAAGTCCCATCCGGACATGGGATGAAGTCTTCAATCTTGTATCTTCATAGTCTTGGAGTTCGGCCAAAGATGATAGTTCGGCTATTCGGACACCCCCTAGTCCAGGACTCCCTCAGTAGCCCCTGAACCAGGCTTCAATGACGACGAGTCCGGCACGCATATTGTCTTCGGCATTGCAAGGCGGGTTCCTCCTCCGAATACTTCATAGAAGGTTTTGAACACAAGGATAGTGTCAGGCTCTGCAAAACAAGTTCCACATACCACCGTAGAGAGAATAACTTTTGCACAGATCTGCTGACGTATTCCGCGACATGACATCACACCATGGCCAGGCCTTTATATGAATCGTTTTTTACTGTTCCACCTCAGCAAGTTTAGCGAGGCGGTTTCCCTGGCACGTCTTATCAAAGCATAGATCGTGCCCCCTTATTCCGGGATTCCCATCAATACGGACGTGGGTAACCCATATGTGCCATTGATTACGGCGCTTGGGAGATAAGCGAGTTTTACCAGGCTTGCGGGGGATGCATAGCTTCGTCCATCCATATAAGGGGATAAGGATCCACCTTTTCGCTTACGCCTTCTTCCTCCTTTGCTCATCCATTTCCGCGCACTCGAGCTCCAGCGCCCAAATCCGCACACCCCACCTCAACCTTCTCCAACTATGTCCGGAGCGGGAGGTAGGTGGATGGCCTCCTCCGTCACGGAGGGCAATCACAAAGCTGCGGAGGCGGATACTTGTCCGGCGACATCAGCGTGTCGGCTACCCGACGAGGGCAGCTCATTCCAACCCCGGGCCCCATGAGAGGGTGGTGTTTCTCCCCCACTTCCTCTGCGGACTAGGTTTTCCACTTCATCCATTTGTCCGGGGGCTCATGTTCTACTACGGCCTGGACTTCCACGATCTGGCCCCGAATTTCATCCTCAACATCTCGGCGTTCATCGTCGTGTGTGAGGCCTTCCTCTGCATCCAGCCCCACTTCGGCTTATGGCTGAAGATTTTCAATGTCAGGCCGAAGGTAGTTGGCGGCCGTCAAGAGTCTTGGAGGCGCCGTGGTTGGCAAGATGGCCAAAGTCCTATGGCTCGAGGGCTCCTTCGTGGAGACAATAAAGGGGTGGCAATCGGGGTGGTTCTATATCACCGAGCCGCGCGACTCCAAATGGGCGGCGGCCCCCGAATTCAGATCTGGTTTACCCACACGGCTCTCATCATGGAAAGAGACGGGCCTGCCGTGGGGGAATTGGGACGAGCTATCCAGACTCCAAACATGCGTCCGAAACCTGGTGGACAAGAATCTCAGGCTTGTGAACGTAATCCAGGTGATGCTCATCCACCAGATTCTCCCATGCCAACAACGGGCCTTCAAATTGTGGGAGTTCGATCCGGCACAACACCCAACCCTGAAAAGGCTCTTCGACACTACGCATTTAAGATGCCCGGAAGAGTGCTGTTCAAGGGCGCCGAGGCTCCCACATTCGCTACCGAAGACCGCGGATTCAGCTCGCAGCGTCAAGCCAGCGAGGTAAGTTATTTTACCCTTTACGGGACTCTTTTTTCATAGATTGACTCTATGTGGGATCTAAAACTCCCTAACCTTTAACAGATTGGCTGAAGACGTCCGGACAGGTTAACTGTCTGCCCTTTGCCGAAGACCCGATAGACGCCCAATTGGCGGGGCTCTTGGCTCCGGTACCTCATGTGGTGCCGGAAAAGAAGGTTACGAAGGAGGCAACGGAAACTTCGAAGGAGCTCCGGCGCTGGTCTGTCAGATTCTGAAGCAGAATCCTCTCCTGAGAACAAGGAGGAGGAAAAAGAAGTCTCTCCCCTAGCGGGGGAGGAGAGGAAAAGGAAGGCTGCCCCAACTGGGGAGGCCGGAGGGTCCAAGAAGGAAAGGACCCTTCCTCCGGACCTCTCCACCAACGTCGACAACGACGAGGAGGAGTGGCCAACAAGGGACAAGCCCCTGGCGAGATCGTAAGTGTCCGGATACCCATGGCTTTTTCATTGCATAGTGTTCTCTAATGCTGAACAATTATGCAGCCTGCCCAAGGGCGAGTTCGCCGCTTCGTCGGGCGGGTCCCTGAGTTCGTCGGAAATGGAGAGTACTTCACTTCCGGCCGCCTCCTCTCTCACGCTGCGGATGACACCGAGGTGGGGCCCCAAGGGGGGCCTGGTCAAGAGGAGGTGGCACAGGAGGCGCCGCAAGGCGACCTCCCGGACTCCAGGCGCGTGGGGGGCGGACCCCCAGGGGCTCTAAGCCTGACCCTTGTCCGGACTCCATAACGGAACCTTCAGCGGTTCCGAAGTCCGGCAAGCGGCCCCTTCGTAAGAAGGGTAAGACGCCGGTGTCCTCCGTCCAACCGGAGGCACCGGATAACGATCGAGGCGCTTAACAGCGCCTCCATCGAGGAGGAGCACCACATTGTTATGAGTGCGTTGATCCGGACACGATTCGATCCGCCAAGAGCGGGCTGACGAAGCTATACCAGCCTTCTAACAGGCTTTGAGGTAAGTTTAGAATATGTAAAAATATTACCGCATAGACGGTAGCCCACGATGCTTAGTTCGGTGTTTGGAAAGAAAAGCCGGACTAAGGATCTAAAAAGATATACGCAGGATTCTAACATAAGTATGTCAATATGGGAATGCGAGGCAGCTGCTGACCTCTGCCGCACTGACTGCGAAGGTCAATGCATTGAAGCAGAGCCTCGAGCAGTCCGAGAACGAGCTCGGCCTTGCCAAGAAGCAGCTCGAGGACACGGAAGGTAAGTAATACCTTATTAAAGAAATACCTTATAGAAAGGTTTCGGTTGCAAAAAATAACAGGAATAGCATGGGTAATGCAGGGGCCATGAGCAGGTGGCGACTGAAGGAAGCGGTGTCCGTGGCTCGAAAACAAAGCGACCACGGAGGCGCACTGAGCGAGAGAAGGGGAGGCGCAGGCTGGCGGAGAGTGCGGCAAGAGCTCGAGGCTCTCGTGAAAAACACGAGGGTTTGGGCGTGACTCGAAGACCCGAGAGTCCGAGCTTGCCTCGGCTCTTGAGAGTGCCAAAGCTGCTAAGGCCGAGGCCCAAAAAGCCCTCCAAGAAATTGAATCATTAAAGAAGATAGCGGCGGGTAAGGCATTATTTATGCAAAGCAAGCATATGAAAGTGAATTACCTATTACTTACCCGGATTCGGAGCTCTCTAGGAGCATTCGCAAATCTGCCCCGTAGTGTGTCTCATGCTACCGCGTTCTACTGCGCCAAGGAGGGGAGCTCGACGAAAAAGGTGTTCTGGTCTCAGTATGCTGAGGCCGGACGTCCGGTGCCCTAAGCGACCAGCTGAAGCAGCTGGTCGAGCTCCACAAGGTCGCCGAACAGGCCATGAGGGGCCTCATAGTTTGGCTGTGGCCATTGGAAGCCATGCCTGGGAGCTACTTTGGGCTAGTGCGGCGGCTGGTGGATGCCTTTCCACGGATTGAAGTCATCAAGCGCTCCGTTTGCATTGAAGGTGCCCGTCGGGCCCTTGCCCGTGCTAAAGTGCACTGGGGCAAGCTGGATGCGGAGAAGCTTGTGACGGACGGGCCACCGAAGGGCAAGGAGCATCGCACGCCCAAAATGTACTATGAGGGCCTCCTAAAGGGTGCCCGCCGTATAGCGGATGAGTTCTCCAAAGATGTAATTTTTGAATAGACTCGCCTGTGTTATCCCGTACGCTGAAAACTTGTTCATATGCGCTAAGCAACACTTGTTAATTTAAAATATTACCTTCTGTGCGGCCGTTTATCAAATTTGAGAGATGGCAAGTCGTTGGTCAGCCCCCATGCCACGAGTGCTGGGGTGTTCGGGATAAACTTGAGCGCTCTTGTTCCCATTCTTGGGTCCATCGAGGGAGGCGTTCAACGCAACGAACAAGGCAACCGGACTTATAATGCTTGAACACTTTCACTTTGCCATAGAATTCTATAATTTTAAATTTCAGCGAAGCCCCTAGTATTCGGAAGACCGAGTTCGGGGCGCTATCCACGCCTAGTCAGGACAATTCCGGTTCCTCGCTCTAAGCGGCATAAGTTTTAGGGACCGAAAAACCTCTCGAACAGCGACCGGCTCTCGCCCTATCATGACCAGTTAGTTTTAGCTTTCTCCATCGAGGTGCTCAACCCAGCTCAACCGGGGCACAATCGCGATGGTTCTCCAGTGCTACCTTAGCCGATATAACGGAACATAAGGTACCAAAACACGAGAGCCGGGCAAACCCAACTATTGACCCAAGACATGATTCGGAGCCGATTCATATAATGCTATAAGTTCGGGGTGCCGCACTTGTGAAAGTGTTCAGACTTATCACACCATAATTTTGGGGTACTTAAGCCCTTGGTGTATTGGCCGTACCAAAGTGTACGGGTGCAACATGTCATGAAATGAACATATATATAGATAAAAAATGTATTGGCCATTAACCGTGATTACTCCTCAAGGGCCTGGCATCTTGAGCTTGAGGTATGCGTAGTGTGGCACCGCATTGAACTTTGCAAATGCGGTTCGTCCAAGCAGTGCGTGATAGCCGCTGCGGAACGGGACTATGTCGAAGATTAACTCTTCGCCGGAAGTTATCCGGAGATCCGAAGACCACTTCGAGTGTAACTGAGCCTGTACAATTGGCCTCTACACCCGGTATGACGCCTTTAAAGGTCGTCTTTGTAGGTTTAATCCTTGAGGGGTCTATGCCCATTTTGCTCACTGAATCCTGATAAAGCAGGTTCAGGCTGCTACCGCCGTCCATCAGGACTCTGGTGCGGTGAAATCCGTCAATGATTGGGTCAATAACCAATGCGGCAAAACCGCCGTGACGGATGCTAGTGGGGTGGTCCCTTCGATCGAATGTGATCGGGCAGGAAGACCATGGGTTGAACTTTGGGGCGACTGACTCCATCGCATATACGTCCCTTAGTGCACGCATCCGCTCCCTTTTGGGTGTGTGGGTTGCGTATATCATGTTCACCGTCCGCACTTGTGAGGGAAAGCCCTTCTGTCGTCTATTGTTCGGCGGCCGGGGCTCTTCCTCGTCATCGCTATGCAGCCCCTTGTGTCGGGGGTTGGGTGCAACATATGCCAAAGGATGGCTTATCATGGAGGGGGCGAGTAGAACGTCGCCGATGCCTGGAAACGGGATGAGGCGAAGGCATGCACGCCGGCGAATCTTACCCAGCTTCAGGGCTCTCCGAGGAGATAACACCCCTACTGCTGCTCTGCGGGGTCTCCGCATGATCACTATGGCAAAGTTGTTGGGGAACGTAGTAATTTCAAAAATTTTCCTACGATCACGCAAGACCATGGTGATGGCATAGCAACGAGAGGGGAGAGTGTCCGTCTACGTACCCTCGTAGACCGTAAGCGGAAGCGTTTAATCAACGCGGTTGATGTAGTCGCACGTCTTCACGATCCGACCGATCCAAGTACCGAACGTCACGGCACCTCCGAGTTCTGCACACGTTCAGCTCGATGGCGATCCCGGACTCCGATCCAGCAAAGTGTCGGGGATGAGTTCCGTCAAGACGACGGCGTGGTGGCGATGATGATGCTCCACCGATGCAGGGCTTCGCCTAAGCTCATGACGATATGACTTCTCCGGCGCAGGGCTTCGCCTAAGCTCCGCGACGATATGACCGAGGTGGAATATGGTGGAAGGGGGCACCGCACACGGCTAAGGAAAGATCCGTAGATCAACTTGTGTGTCATGGGGTGCCCCCTGCCCCTGTATATAAAGGAGGGAAGGGGAGGGGCTGGCCGGCCAAGGAGGGGTGCGCCAGGGGTGTCCTACTCCTACTGGGAGTAGGATTCCCCCAAATCCTAGTCCAACTAGGTTTCCTCAAGTGGGAAGGGAGAGAGAGGCGCCTTCTCCTAGTCCTAATAGGACAAGGGAAGGGGAAGGTGCTGACCAGCACTTGGGCCCCCTTTCTCCTTTCCACTAAGGCCCATGTTGGCCCATTAGCATTCGGGGGTTAGGTAACCTCCGGTACTTGGTAAAATTCCCAATTTCACCCGGAACACTTCCGATGTCCAAACATAGACTTCCAATATATGAATCTTTATGTCTCGACCATTTCGAGACTCCTCGTCACGTCCGTGATCTCATCCGGGACTCGAACAACCTTCGGTACAGAAACATCATAAAAACTCATAGTAGCATCGCCATCGAAGCGTTAAGCGTGCGGACCCTACGGGTTCGAGAACTATGTAGACATGACCGAGACACCTCTCCGGTCAATAACCAATAAGCGGGACCTGGATGCCCATATTGGCTCCTACATTTTCTACGAAGATCTTTATCGGTCGAGACCGCATAACAACATCGTTGTTCCCTTTGTCATCGGTATGTTACTTGCAGAGATTCGATCGTCGGTATCCAATACCTAGTTCAATCTCGTTACCGGCAAGTCTCTTTACTCGTATCGTAATACATCATCTCACAACTAACACATTAGTTGAAATGCTTGCAAGGCTTATGTGATGTGCATTAACGAGAGGGCCCAGAGCTACCTCTCCGACAATCGGAGTGACAAAACCTAATCTCGAAATATGCCAACCCAACATGTACCTTCGGAGACACCTGTAATGTACCTTTATAATCACCCGATTCGTTGTGACGTTTGGTAGCACCCAAAGTGTTCCTCGTGCAAACGGGAGTTGCATAATCTCATAGTCATAGGAACATGTATAAGTCATGAAGAAAAGCACTAGCAACAAACTATACGATCGGGTGCTATGCTAATGGAATGGGTCATGTCAATCAGATCATTCAACCAATGATGTGATCCCGTTAATCAAATAACAACTCCTTGTTCATGGTTAGGAAACACAACCATCTTTGATTAACGAGCTAGTCAAGTAGAGGCATACTAGTGACACTCTGTAGGTTTATGTATTCACACATGTATTATGTTTCCTGTTTAATACAATTCTAGCATGAATAATAAACATTTATCATGATATAAGGAAATAAATAATAACTTTATTATTGCCTCTAGGGCATATTTCCTTGATCTCCCACTTGCACTAGAGTCAATAATCTAGATTACACAAGAATGATTCTAACACCCATGGAGTCTTGGTGCTGATCATGTTTTGCTCGTGGAAGAGGCTTAGTCAGCGGGTCGCAACATTCAGATCCGTATGTATCTTGCATATCTCTATGTCTCCCACCTGGACCAAATCCCGGATGGAGTTGAAGCGTCTTTTGATGTGCTTGGTTCTCTTGTGAAATCTGGATTCCTTTGCCAAGGCAATTGCACCAGTATTGTCACAAAAAAATTTCATTGGACCCGATACACTAGGTACAACACCTAGATCGGTTATGAACTCCTTCATCCAGACTCCTTCATTAGCTGCTTCCGAAGCAGCTATGTACTCAGCTTCACATGTAGATCCCGCCACGACGCTTTGTTTGGAACTGCACCAACTGACAGCTCCACCGTTTAATGTAAATACGTATCCGGTTTGCGATTTAGAATCGTCCGGATCAGTGTCAAAGCTTGCGTCGACGTAACCGTTTACGACGAGTTCTTTGTCACCGCCATAAATGAGAAACATATCCTTAGTCCTTCTCAAGTACTTAAGGATGTTTTTGACCGCTGTCCAGTGATCCACTCCTGGATTACTTTGGTACCTGCTAAACTTACAAAGAAGGCACACATCAGGTCTGGTACACAGCATTGCATACATGATAGAGCCTATGGCTGAAGCATAGGGAACATCTTTCATTTTCTCTCTATCTTACTGCGGTGTGGTCGGGCATTGAGTCTTACTCAACTTCACACCTTGTAACACCGGCAAGAACCCTTTCTTTGCCTGATCCATTTTGAACTTTTTCAAAACTTTATCAAGGTATGTGCTTTGTGAAAGTCCTATTAAGCGTCTTGATCTATCTCTATAGATCTTAATGCCCAATATGTAAGCAGCTTCACCGAGGTCTTTCATTGAAAAACTCTTATTCAAGTATCCCTTTATGCTATCCAGAAATTCTATATCATTTCCAATCAGTAATATGTCATCCACATATAATATCATAAATGCTACAGAGCTCCCACTCACTTTCTTGTAAATACAGGATTCTCCAAAAGTCTGTACAAAACCAAATGCTTTGATCACACTATCAAAACGTTTATTCCAACTCCGAGAGGCTTGCACGATCCATAAATGGATCATTGGAGCTTGCACACTTTGTTAGCTCCCTTTGGATCGACAAAACCTTCTGGTTGCATCATATACAACTCTTCTTCCGTAAATCCATTCAGGAATGCAGTTTTAACATCCATTTGCCAAATTTCATAATCATAAAATGCGGCAATTGCTAACATGATTCGGACGGACTTAAGCATCGCTACGGGTGAGAAGGTCTCATCGTAGTCAATCCCTTGAACTTGTCGAAAACCTTTTGCAACAAGTCGAGCTTTATAGACGATAACATTACCATCGGCGTCGGTCTTCTTCTTGAAGATCCATTTATTCTCAATTGCTTGCCGATCATCGGGCAAGTCAACCAAAGTCCACACTTTGTTCTCATACATGGATCCCATCTCAGATTTCATGGCCTCAAGCCATTTTGTGGAATCTGGGCTCACCATCGCTTCTTCATAGTTTGTAGGTTCATCATGTTCCAAAGAACATGACTTCCGAATAGGATTACCGTACCACTGGTGCGGATCTTGCTCTGGTTGATCTACTGAAGTTCTGTAGAAACTTGATCTGAAGTTTCATGATCATCATCATTAGCTTCCTCCCTATTTGGTGTAGGTGTCACGGAAACTGATTTACGTGATGTACTACTTCTCAATAAGGGAGTAGATACGCTTATCTCATCAAGTTCTACTTTCCTCCCACTCACTTCTTTCGAGAGAAACTCCTTCTCCAAAAAGTTTCCGAATTTAGCAACAAAAATCTTGCCTTCGGATCTGTGATAGAAGGTGTACCCAACAGTCTCCTTTGGGTATCCTATGAAGACACATTTCTCGATTTGGGTTCGAGCTTATCAGGTTGAAGCTTTTTCACATAAGCATCGCAGCCCCAAACTTTCAGAAGCGACAACTTTGGTTTCTTGCCAAACCACAGTTCATAAGGCGTCGTCTCAACGGATTTAGATGGTGCCCTATTTAAAGTGAATGTAGCCGTCTCTAAAGCATAACCCCAAAACGATAGCGGTAAATCAGTAAGAGACATCATAGATCGCACCATATCAAAAAAAGTATGATTAAGACGATCGGACACACCATTACGTTGTGGAGTTCAAGGTGGCGAAAGTTGCGAAACTATTCCGCATTGTTTCAAATGTAGGCCAAACTCGTAACTCAAATATTCTCCTCCACGATCAGATCGTAGAAACTTTATTTTCTTGTTACGATGATTTTCCACTTCACTCTGAAATTCTTTGAACTTTTCAAATGTTTAAGACTTGTGTTTCATTAAGTAGATATACCCATATCTGCTCAAATCATCTGTGAAGGTGAGAAAATAACGATATCCGCCACGAGCCTCAACATTCATTGGACCACATACATCCGGATGTATGATTTCCAATAAATCTGTTGCACTCTCCAGAGTTCCGGAGAACGGTGTTTTAGTCAACTTGCCCATAAGGCACGGTTCGCAAGTGCCAAGTGATTCATAATCAAGTGACTCCAAAAGTCCATCAAGATGGAGTTTCTTCATGCGCTTTACACCGATATGACCTAAACGGCAAGTGCCACAAATAAGTTGCACCATCATTATCAACTCTGCATCTTTTGGTTTCAACATTATGAATATGTGTATCACTACTATCAAGATTAAGTAAAAACAAACCATTCTTCAATGGTGCATGACCATAAAAGATATTATTCATATAAATAGAACAACCATTAGTCTCTGATTTAAATGAATAACCGTCTCGCATCAAACAAGATCCAGAGATAATGTTCATGCTCAACGGCGGTACTAAATAACAATTATTTAGGTCTAATACTAATCCCGAAGGTAGATGTAGAGGTAGCGTGCCATTGCGATCACATCGACTTTGGAACCATTTCCCACGCCAAGATCGTCACCTCGTCCTTAGCCAATCTTCGCTTAATCCGTAGCCCCGCTTCGAGTTGCAAATATTAGCTACGTAACCGGTATCAAATACCCGGGTGCTATCATGAGTATTAGTAAGGTACACATCAATAACATGTATATCACATATACCTTTGTTAACCTTGCCATCCTTCTTATCCGCCAAATACTTGGGGCAGTTCCGCTTCCAAAGGACTACCGCTTGCAATAGAAGCACTCAGTTTCAGTGCTTAGGACCAGACTTGGGTTTCTTCTCTTGATTAGCAACTTGCTTGCCGTTCTTTTGAAGTTTCCTTTTTCTTTCCTTTGCCCTTTTTCTTGAAACTAGTGGTTTTGTTAACCATCAACACTTGATGCTCCTTTTTGATTTCTACCTCCGCTGCTTTCAAAGATCGCCAAGAGCTCGGGCATTGTTTTGGTCATCCCTTGCATATTATAGTTCATCACGAAGCTCTTGTAGCTTGGTGGCAGTGATTGGAGAATTCTGTCAATGACGCAATCATCCGGAAGATTAACTCCCAGTTGAATCAAGTGATTGTTATATCCGGACATTACGAGTATATGCTCACCGACGTAACCGTTCTCCTTCATCTTACAGCTATAGAACTTATTGGAGACTTCATATCTCTCAATCCGGCATTCGCTTGGAATATTAACTTCAACTCCTGGAACATCTCATATGCTCCATGGTGTTCAAAACGACGTTGAAGTCCCGGGTTCTAAGCCGTAAAGCATGGCACAATCGAACTATAGAGTAGTCATCAGCTTTGCTTTGCCAGACGTTCACAACTTCGGCGCAGCCCTTGCACCAGCCTGGCACCTAACGGTGCTTCCAGTGACGTAATTCTTCCGTGCAGCAATAAGGATAATCCTCAAGTTACGGACCCAGTCCGTGTAATTGCTGCCATCATCTTTCAACTTTGCTTTCTCAAGGAACGCATTAAAATTCAACGGAACAACAAAGACGAGCCATCTATCTACACATCATAGACAAGCAAGATACTATCAGTACTAAGTTCATGATAAATTTAAGTTCAATTAATCATATTACTTAAGAACTCCCACTTAGAAAAATATCCCTCCAATTCTCTAAGTGATTGCGTGATCCATATCAACTACACCATGACCGATCATCACGTGTGATGGAGTAGTTTCAATGGTGAACATCAATATGTTGATCATATCTACTATATGATTCACGCTTGACCTTTCGGTCTCCGTGTTCCGAGGTCATATCTTATATGCATAGCTCGTCAAGTATAACTGAGTATTCTGCGTGTGCAACTGTTTTGCACCCGTTGTATTTGAACGTAGAGCCTATCACACCCGATCATCACGTGGTGTCTCAAAGACGAAGAACTTTCATAACGGTGCATACTCGGAGAACACTTCTTGATAATTTAGTAAGGGATCATCTTATAATGCTACCGTCAATCAAAGCAAGATAAGATGCATAAAGGATTAACATCACATGCAATCAATATAAGTGATATGATATGGCCATCATCATCTTGTGCTTGTGATCTCCATCTCCAAGCACCGTCATGATCACCATCGTCACCGGCGCGACACCTTGATCTCCATCGTAGCATCGTTGTCGTCTCGCCAAACTTATGCTTCTCGACTATCGCTACCGCTTAGTGATAAAGTAAAGCATTACGAAGCGATTGCATTGCATACAATAAAGCGACAACCATATGGCTCTGCCGATTGCTGATAACTCGGTTACAAAACATGATCATCTCATACAATAAAATATAGCATCACGTCTTGACCATATCACATCACAACATGCCCTGCAAAACAAGTTAGACGTCTTCTACTTTGTTGTTGCAAGTTTTACGTGGCTGCTACGGGCTGAGCAAGAACCGTTCTTACCTACGCATCAAAACCACAACGATAGTTTGTCAAATAGACTCCGTTTTAACCTTCTCAAGGACGGGCGTAGACACTCAGTTCAACTAAAGTTGGAGAGACAGGTCTTCCACAAGCCATCTATGTGCAAAGCACGCCGAGGAACCGGTCTCGCAGAAGAGTACGCGTAAGGTTGGTCTGGATCGTCATTCCAACAATACCGCTGAACCAAAGTATGACATGCTGGTAGGCAGTATGACTTGTATCGTCCACAACTCACTTGTGTTCTACTCGTGCATATGACATCTACGCATAAAACCTGGCTCGATACCCTTTGTTGGGGAACGTAGTAATTTCAAAAATTTTCCTACGATCACGCAAGACCATGGTGATGGCATAGCAACGAGAGGGGAGAGTGTCCGCTCACGCACTCGTGAGACCGTAAGCGGAAGCGTTTAATCAACGCGGTTGATGTAGTAAATGCGTCTTCATGATCCGACCGATCCAAGTACCGAACGTCACGGCACCTCCGAGTTCTGCACACGTTCAGCTCGATGGCGATCCCGGACTCCGATCCAAAGAAAGTGTCGGGGATGAGTTCCGTCGACGACGGCGTGGTGGCGATGATGATGCTCCACCGACGCAGGGCTTCGCCTAAGCTCATGACGATATGACTTCTCCGGCGCAGGCCGCCTAAGCTCATGACGATATGACCGAAGTGGAATATGGTGGAAGGGGGCACCGCACACGGCTAAGGAAAGATCCGTAGATCAACTTGTGTGTCATGGGGTGCCCCCTGCCCCTGTATATAAAGGAGGGACGGGGAGGGGCTGGCCGGCCAAGGAGAGGTGCGCCAGGGGTGTCCTACTCCTACTAGGAGTAGGATTCCCCCCCCAAATCCTAGTCCAACTAGGTTTCCTCAAGTGGGAAGGGAGAGAGAGGGGGGCGCCCCCTTCTCCTAGTCCTAATAGGACTAGGGAAGGGGGGAAGGTGCGGCCAGCACTTGGGCCCCCTTTTCTCCTTTCCACTAAGGCCCATGTTGGCCCATTAGCATTCCGGGGTTAGGTAACCTCCCTGCATTTGGTAAAATCCCCAATTTCACCGGAACACTTCCGATGTCCAAACATAGACTTCCAATATATGAATCTTTATGTCTCGACCATTTCGAGACTCCTCACACGTCCGTGATCTCATCCGGGACTCGAACAACCTTCGCACAGAAACATCATAAAAACTCATAGTAACTGGCCATCGAAACGTTAAGCGTGCGGACCCTACGGGTTCGAGAACTATGTAGACATGACCGAGACACCTCTCCGGTCAATAACCAATAAGCGGGACCTGGATGCCCATATTGGCTCCTACATTTTCACGAAGATCTTTATCGGTCAGACCGCATAACAACATCGTTGTTCCCTTTGTCATCGGTATGTTACTTGCCCGAGATTCGATCGCCGGTATCCAATACCTAGTTCAATCTCGTTCTGCAAGTCTCTTTACTCGCTTTCAGAATACATCATCTCACAACTAACACATTAGTTGAAATGCTTGCAAGGCTTATGTGATGTGCATTACCGAGAGGGCTCAGAGATACCTCTCCCATAATCGGAGTGACAAAACCTAATCTCGAAATATGCCAACCCAACATGTACCTTCGGAGATACCTGTAATGTACCTTTATAATCACCCGATTACGTTGTGACGTTTGGTAGCACCCAAAGTGTTCCTCGTGCAAACGGGAGTTGCATAATCTCATAGTCATAGGAACATGTATAAGTCATGAAGAAAAGCACTAGCAACAAACTATACGATCAAAAGGTGCTATGCTAATGGAATGGGTCATGTCAATCAGATCATTCAACCAATGATGTGATCCCGTTAATCAAATAACAACTCCTTGTTCATGGTTAGGAAACACAACCATCTTTGATTAACGAGCTAGTCAAGTAGAGGCATACTAGTGACACTCAGAGGTTTATGTATTCACACATGTATTATGTTTCCTGTTTAATACAATTCTAGCATGAATAATAAACATTTATCATGATATAAGGAAATAAATAATAACTTTATTATTGCCTCTAGGGCATATTTCCTTCAAAAGTAAGTACAAGGTTTGCTCCTTGAGCTGTCCGGGGTGAGGAAGGAGAAGGGCACGGCTAGCACCTCTCTTCCCTCTATGTGTGTGTCAAACTACTAGGTTCCAACCCTTTGCATGGGTGCCCCGGGGGGTTTATATAGGCCTACCGGGGTACAATAGTAATCCGCCGGGAGGCGGGTCGGCGACAGTCTCTTAAGTCGTCGTCTTCTCCGCCGACTTCTGGGGCCCGCCGACGGTCCAGCATGGGGCCGACAGCCCTTGTCCGCCGCGGGCGGGTCTTGCCGGCTGCGGATTACTGTAGACGTGCTTCTAATGACGCGAGCTTGGTCATGGGGTCATGGCAACAGTACCGCCGCCTGGCGGGCGATCACTGTTGCCATTCCATGTCTTGTCTGGTTAATGGTGCTTGGAGCCCGTGGGAGGGGCCGACCGACTCTCGGAGGCCGACTCCCAGCGGGTCCGTCTTGGGAAGCTCTCGCCGTCTTCGGTACTCCCGCCGACAGGCGGGTCCCGCCGTCTTCGGTACTCCCGCCGACAGGCGGGTCCCGCCGTCTTCGGGTCGTACAGACAGGCCATCGTGGGTACAGGGATCTGCCCATGGGGCTGATGTCAGGGCCGGCGTGGCAATAGTGCCGCGCCTGACGGAGATCTCCGTCAGTATGGCGCTCTGGGGCCATGCCTGCCCTTTATGAGCAGGGCAGGGATGGGCCGCGAGGCGGCTTGATCCCATCCCGCTCGTAGTCGCACAGGCAGGAAGTGGTTGGAGTCGCGGGCCGACTCCCCGTAGCCGGCTTCATCGGAAGTCGCTGGCTTGGAGTCGGCTTGTCTTGAGGCCGCCTCGGGACTCGGCTGGGAGGCGGTCGGCGACTCCGTCGCCGACTCTCGAGGCGGCTCTTCGTCTTGGGGTCTTGAGGCGCAGCCTGCCCCGATGTTTTGAAAGGTCCAGGGGCTCGGGTTTGCCTACCCGTGGCCCATTACTCCGACAGTAGTCCCCGAAGCTGGTGAGGCGCCAAGGGCAACATGTCGAGGAGCCTCAACAATTTCATCCCTTTAGTGGAAGAATCTAGGCTCGGCTTGCCGTCTCTATCTTGAGCCGACTAGCTGGAGTCGGCCTTGCAGGAGGCCGTCTTGCTCCTCGAAGGTTTCGAAGGTCGTGGCGGGATCCGGGCAGCGTGCCTGATAAGCTTCCAGGCAGCTGCCCATTGCGTGCTCGCCACGTGACGCCACGCAGCGGCGGGCGGTGTGCCCGCCAGCAGCGTGACTAGACAGGCCCGTCAGGCGGGGCCCACCACTACCGCGCCTCGGCGCACGGGTGGATCCGCTGCGGCCGTGCCGGCGGTTGGGCTCCCCACGCCGTTACTGCGCGCAGTAATGTCGTGGGTTAAACCGTGGGGGCGTGGGGACGTGGGTGCAGTTAATCCCACGCCCACCCCCTCGGCTTCTCAGCCTAGGCGCCTATAAGTAGGCGGGAGGAGGGGCGGTGGCGACGCACGCGCTTCCACTCTTCCCCTCTTCCTCTCGCTTCCTTCGCTTCTTGCTTCGTCTTCCTCCTCGCTCCACCGCGCCGAACCACGCCGTGCCGCGGAGATGAGCTCCTCCTCCGCCGCCGCGCCTCCTGCCGCGTGCTCCGGCGTGTGGGATGGCTCCATTGTTGACGACGACATCATAGAGTTTCTCCGCCAAACACGCCGCATCCCCGGCAGTCACCTAGTGCGGAGGAGCGCGAGCGGGTCATATTCCGCTCGCACCTCATGCGCGGGCTAGGGCTGCCGACGAGCGGCTTCTTCTGCGCGTTCCTGGAGTTCTACGGGCTCCACCCGCACCACCTCACCCCCAACACGGTGGTGCTGCTGGCCGCCTTCGCATCCTTATGCGAGGGCTTTCTTGGCGTTCTCCCCACCATCGAGCTGTGGGGGGAATTCTTCCAAGCCAAGCTCGGAACCCACGCCGTCGCTGCGGCTCTGTGCGGCACGTTCATCGCCATGAGGAGGCCGGTATCCGAGAACCCCTTCCCTGCCATCCCCCTCATCAAGTCGGGGAAGATGTGGCAGCGCACGTACTTCTACGTCAAGAACGTCGCCCCCGAGGGCGACTGGGTCAACTTGCCGCCTTACGTGGCTGGCGAGTTGGCGGGGCGACTCCCCAGTTGGTCCCATCGGGTCCGGACGCTGAATCCCGCAGTAACAGCGCCGCCCGTCGCCTTGACTCCGCGTGATGATGCGATCGGAGAACCGACTGGGCTGACTTGCTGGCGCCGCCGTGGCGCGGCGAAGTCCTTCCTCTTCAAGGCCGACCTCATCTGATCTGTCGGATGAGCGGCCGCCGACCCGATCGGTGTGCTCCAAAGACATGCCCCACGCGGAGGTGGTGGACACGGTGAACTTCTGGCGAATCGCGGCCTCACGGAGGAATGGCAGTTCGGCAAGGAGTCAGATCTCATGCCGCCAACCCCGCCTGTGGTAAGTCATCTCTTGCCTCTCTGTTTCCTTCTTCAAATCTGGCTCTAATTTTCTTTGGTCTTTTCCGATTCAGAATCCCTCATGCAGCCCTCGGCCGGCACCGTGGGGCCGGCTCGTGAATTCGTCCCCGACCGGGCAGAGAGCGACGTCGATGACCCCGACTTGGGGGTGGCAGCGATGGAGACCGATGCCGAGGGAGGAGGAGGGGCCGACGACTTCAGGCCTTCAGCAACCTTCGCCGACTGGCCCGACGATGACGGCGAGAGGGAAGTCGTCCCTCGCTGCCAACCGAAAGCCGGCCATCCAGGCGCGAGCTCCTCCGCCATCTTGGGCGGCCGAGGCGGTGCGAAGAAGCGCCGGGCCGGGCCGAGCTTGCCAGGCGGCCGGGCGTAGAAGCTCAGGGGGACGGCCGCCGCGACCCAGTGCGAAGAGGCGGTCGCGAAGGCTAATCGCTTCCGCAAGGAGGTGAAGAAGCCGCCGCTGGTCTCCGCGTAAGTACCTTTTATTTTGTCTTGTTTTCTTCTGGTCCGTCTTATCCAAGTTTTTATATGCCGTTTTTCTCATCAGGGCTCCCCTCACCTTGGAGAGGGTCGCCGCCGCCTCCGTCATGGGGTTGGCAGAGACGTCCGCTAATACTCGGCGGATTGATCCTGCGGCCGCCCTCCGGGAGGCGACGGAGCGGAATGCGCAGGAGAAGCGTGATGAGGAGGAGGCCGCCCGTCTGGAGAAGGCGGCGGCTTCCGCCCAGAAGAAACTGGAGGAGGTCGAAGCCGCCGTTGCAGCCAAGAGGCGAGCCGAGGAGGCCGCGGTCCTCCAGTCGGCACTGCTTGTCACCCCGCTGAGCTCTGCGCCGCCGCCGCTGGAGTTCACGGGGCAGACGGAGGGAGTCGGCGGTGAGGTCCCCGCCGCAGAGAAGGAAGGCGGCGAGGCCTCCCTATCGGGCACGGCCGAGCCACCCCCGCCGCCTTCACCGCAGTCCGAAAGCGTGCGAGGCAAACAGCCGACGGATCCGCCCGTGCCGCCGACCGACGACGAGGCCGTGGCGCAGCTGCTTCTTCAAGTCGCCTCGCCAGCGCCCCCTGGAGACTGGCGCCGCCAGCTCGTCCATTCCAGACGCCGAGGCGACAAGCGCCGCATCCGTTGGGTGGGTGCGAGGAGGCGGCACAGGCCCGCTGAACACGGCGCTCCTGGACGTCCAGGCGAAGCTGCGAACTAAGGGAGACGCATCCAGAACCTCTCCAAGGCGCACCTGGCATCGCGAGCCGCCGTGTGGGTATGTTTCTTCTTTGACGTTTTTCTCACTCTTCTCTGTGGGGGCGCACTAAGACCCACCGGTAGTCCTCGAGTTTCGGGCCGATCACTGGCAGCAAAGTGCTTCGGAACTCTATTTCCTTACTTCCAAATTTTTACCTTCGACTGAAATTCTTGCTGCAGGAGTATCACAACCTCCGCGCCACTGCCTTCAACCGCAACGTTGAGGAGCTGAGCAAGCGGACTGCCGACTTAGTGAGGAGCCGAGGTGAGTTTTCTTCTTCGCGGGGGTGCGCTGGCGCTTTCATGGCTGTAGTCCCGAGATTGGGCATGCTGCTTGATCGAGCCGGATCTTCTTGGCGACCTTCTTAGGCAGCGACTTTGCGTCCTTCTTCTTTTTTTATTCTTGAAGCCAGCGCCACTCTTGGCGGCAGCTAGTGCAGCCAACACCGCCTTTGGCGCGCCAAGGAGGAGGAGTGCAGCAAGCTCATCAGCGCGACCTGCTAGCTACTGTTGGCGGAGCAGAGGGAGCTGCTTAAAGCGGCAGGACGAGGCGGAGAAGAAAGAGGCTGCTCTCTGGCCGAGTTTGAGAGCGGCGCTCCTCTGGACCGACAAAGGCGCTGCTGACCTCCGGCTTCCACGAAATCGAGGACATCATCGATGGTGAGTTTGCTTTTACTTCTTCTTTTGGGTCGCTGACTATGGGTCAGGCCGACTCCTGTTTTTCTAACTTGCTTCTTCTTCTTCTTGGCAGACTTCTTCCCCGGCCACACGCAGGCGGCAAATCAAGCCATCGTGGCTGATCGTGAGGCGCGGAGGGTGGGTGGTGCTGAGATCGCAGCCAACGCCCCCCGGACCCTTGACGAGCAGCTCCTGAGCATTGAGGCTCATCTGCGGCCGGCCCATCGGATGCTGCGCCGGCTTCAGCGTGTCGGCACCCAGGTGATCGCTGCCCTGTGGCCGGACATGCCTATTCTGCGCACTCCCAGCCGGACCGCCGACTGGCTGGAGGTCGCGGCTGGCCATCTTGAGGCCTGGAAGGGTTCCGCGGCTCGGGCTGGAGCTCGCCGGGCCCTGGAATTCGTCAAGGCGTGGTATCCAGGGCTGGATCTGGACCGGCTGGCTGTGTTCCGATCAGAGGCCCAGGCGGAGTTGCTGGCCGCAGAGGACGCCCTCGTCGAGCGTGCGATGGCGATTGCCGACTACACGGACACCAGCGTCTTCGTCCCTGAGTGGGCTGAGGACGGTGGGGAGGCACCGCCGGAGTGGTTCGAGATGAACCCGGACTCGGCGAGGATTGGCGGAGGTGATCGACTCGGCACCGAGGAGGAAGGCGAGGCGGAGGATGGAGACAACATGGAGGCGCCCGGAAGGCGGAGGCGGCGACCAGCCTCAGCTTCGACCGCGCCTCCAAAGAACGCGCCCGTCTGGGCGGCTACCACCGAGACGATCAGGCGAGACCGCCCAGCCCGGCCGCCCGGCGCCCAGCGCGCCGTCGCCTCCGGCCTTCCGACCCCATCTGCCGCTTCTTAGGCCGCTGCCTGCGCTTTTATTTTATCTGCTTTGCTAGTCTTTAAAAGAACTTGTTAATTCGCACAATTCCACCCGCGGGGTGTATTCTGAACTTCTGTCCGAAGATCCGGCCAAGGGCCTAAGCTGTGTAAATATTATTCTAATTTTATCTTTATTGCTTATTGCTCTTGTGGCTTTTCCTTTGCCGCCTTCCCTTAGTTGCCGCCTTGCCCATCGGCAACGCTCTATGGATCGCCGTCTAGGTCAAGTGCTTGGCTACCTTTGAGAAGGCAAGTACTTGGCCATTTTTTAGAGTCGTTAAGCAAGTTGAGTAGAAAGCGGTAAGCCGACTACTTAAGAGTCGGTTTTACAAAACAGGCTGGAAGCCGATTTAAACTATGTTTATGCTTTGGGTCCTTAGCCATTTTTTCGTGTGGGCGCCCGTTCTTCCTTACTCCTGCCCACCAAACAGTTGCTTTCTGCGACTGCGGCTTCTGACATGAGACGGCTTAGGCACCGCACGTTACTTGTCTGACTGCAGGAAGCATTTCATAGCCCAAAGGCGGCGAGTCCCCGGGCCGACAAGTCGAGCCCGGTGCCAAACAGCATAATAAAGAGTAACATACTCAAAGGCATAATTCTTATCATACAGACAACAAAAGAGGGTAGACCCCGAGCTCGTCTCGGGGGGCCCGAAGTTTTGGTACTTTAAACACAAAGGGTGGCATGGTACATACTGCATCAACTGTAAAATTTTTGGAGGAGATTCGCATTCCATGGCCGTTCCGTCTTTTTGCCGGAGTCGTCCCTCTTGCGTGCTCGGGGCTTCTGAGCATCGATCAGGTAGTAGGAGTCGTTGCCCAGCACTTTCCTGATGATGAATGGGCCTTCCTAAAGGCGCCCGACGACTTGTCTTTGGCGGCTGTTGTTGGATCAGCGGAGCACAAGGTCGCCCTCTAGGAATGATCTTGGCTTGACCTTCTTGTTGTAGTAGCGGCCTTGAGCTCTGCTGGTAGATGCCGGACCGGCCGAAAGTGCCAACAACCGGCCCTCTTCCAGCAGATCGACGCCGTCTTTGACGCGGCTTCTTCCGCTTCCTCTTTGGTGTACATGGTGACTCACGGGAGTCGAACTCTATATCCGTTGGGATGGCGGCTTCGCACCGTGAAGCGAGGAAGAAGGGTGTGAAGCCGATTGACTAGTTTGGAGTCGTCGCGCAGACTCGAGGAAGGGCGGTAGCAACTCCTCAAGCCAGCCAATGACGGCGAACGCTCCAATGGTTCGACCAGCCGAGGCTTGATGCCAGACAGGATGAGGCCGTTTGCTCGCTCCACCTGGCCGTTTGACTGCGGATGAGCAACGGACGCTAAGTTCAGTCAGATGCCTTGCATCGCGCAGAAACGGGCCAGGGCGCCTTTGGCAAAATTTGTGCCATTGTCGGTGATGATGCTGTGTGGTACGCCCGTGCATCGAGTCGTGATGTCGGCGATGAAAGTCACTCTGATAGGACCATTCAACTTCTTGATGGGTTTTGCTTCTATCCACTTGGTGAACTTGTCCACCGCGACAAGTAAGTGAGTTAAACCGCCTCGTGCCGTTTTGAATGGTCCCACCATGTCCGGGCCCCAAACAGCAAAGGGCAGGCGATGGGGATATTCTTGAGTCTGGCTTGGTGAAAGCGGCTTGGAGCGGAACACTGGCGCCTTGCATTTTTTAACTAATTCCTTGGCCTCTTCTAGGGCGATCGGCGAGAATAAACCGTGTCGGAAGGCTTTGGCGACGAAAGTGCTCTTGAGGCTGCATGATGGCACTTTTCATACGATGGATGTCTTTGAGAATTGCTTGGCCTTGCTTCGACTCGGCCTTGCGCCGGTAGACACCGATGGCTGCGCCTGACCAGCTCTCTATTGACTATAGTGTAGGCTGCTGCTCGGCGTTGCACTTGCCGAGCCAAGGTCTCATCGGTTGGTAGCTCTCCGCTTACTAAGAACTTTAGGATGGGCTGGGCCCATGAGGGTGCTGCTATTTCTTCGATCGCCAAGATTGCTACTTGGGCGAGGGCGGCTGGGCTGGGAGGTCAGCGGGTTGGAGTCCACATCAGCTTCTTGGGTTGAAGAAGTCCTCGGCCGACCGGGCGCGATCCCCGGCCGACCATCGAGTCTTCGCAATGGTCGCCGCAGATCCCGGGCCGGGTTACGAAAGTCCCGGGCCGGCTTCGACTGTCGCGTTCTTGGGGGCGTCTGCAAGGATTCTTGTGCCGTCTGCTGAGGCTTTGGAGTCGGATCCGACTTCTTCAGGGGGAGCCGGCACAAAAATGGAGTCTGACTCTGGTGACGGCTTGACAGATGGCTTGAGGAGGCGCTAAAGGGCGACGCCGGATGGTATTACTGGCGGGTGGAGCCGAGTCTTGCCAGGGTGTCTGCTTGGTCATTGTCGTTTCTTGGCACGTGGAGGAACTCGCACCCTTCAAACTATCCCCTCAGCTGCTGTACCAGGAAACGGTAGCGCGCCATATTTGCATCTTTGGCGTCCCGATCGCGGATGACTGTTGGACCACCAAGTCGAGTCGCCATAACACAGGATCCGGCGAATGCCAAGCTCTTTGGCAAGCGGAGCCCGTGAATGAGCGCCTTGTATTCGGGCGACGTTGTTGGAGGCGGCGAAATGGATCTGCAGCCTGCATTTCTGAGCTTGTCGCCCTTGGGGAAGTGAGGACCACGCCCGGCTCCCAAGCCGGTGCACATCTTGGAGCCATCAAAATGCATCCGCCAATGGGTGGAGTCGGTATTTGGCGGCGATCGGGTCTCGGCCCGGTCGGCGAAATCGGCGGTGCTTGTGACTTGATGGCGGTGCGGGGCTGGTAGTAGATGGTGTAGGGGGCCAACTCTATGGCCCATTTGGCCACTCGGCCAGAAGCATCTCGGCTTCCGATGATCTCTGCTACTGGGGTCGTGCAAACCACGGTGATTGGATGCACTTGAAAGTAAGGCTTCAACTTCTTGGCGGCAAAGTGCACGCCGTAACACATCTTATGGTAGTGGGGGTAGTTCTGCTTGGAGGTCGACAGTACTTTGCTCAGGTAATATACGGTCTCTCGGACAGGTAGCGCCTTGCCTTCCTCCTTGCGTTCAACTACAATGATCTGCGGCTGACTACCTATTTGGTGGCGGCAATATCACGAGGAGCATGGGCTCCTTTGGAGTCGGAGCCGCCAAAGACTGGGGAGTAGTCAGCATTTTCTTCAAGCGGAGAAAAGCTTCGTGCGCCTTGAGTTCCATTGAAGAAGGTGGTCTTCTTCATGAGCTGGTACGGAGGAAGAGCTTTCTCGCCCACCGATCGATGAATCGGTGATGGACGTAAGCAGCAGTGAACTTTTGCACATCTAGTAGTCGGCGGGTACTTCCATCCTTTCGATTGCCTTGATCTTCACAGGTTGCACTCTATGCCGTGTTCGTAGACCAGAAACCAAGGAGCTGGCGGCTGGTAATTCAAGACGCACTTCTCTCAGGTTGAGCTTGATCCGGAATCGGGCGCAGATTCTCGAAGGTATCTGGAGGTCTTCCAACAGCGTTCCTCGCTTCTCCGTCTTCACCACCACATCATCCACGTGGCGTGGGCGTTCGCCGAGCTGCTTGAGGAGGCACTTTTGCATGCAACGCCGAAAGGTGGCGCCGGCATTCCTCAAGCGAGCGTCATGGTCGCAGCGAAGGCTCCAAATGGCATGATGAAGGCGGTCTTGATCCTATCACCGGGTTTAGCTTGATGCGGTGATATCCTCGAGTATGCATCTAAGAAGCTCAACAGCTCGCATCCTACTGTGGAGTCTATCACTGATCAATTCTTGGCAAAGACAACTTGTCCTTGGGGCGGGGCTTTGTTGAGGCTTGTGTAGTCAATACACATCCGCCACTGCTTGTTCTTCTTTAGTACCAAGACCGGGTTCGCTAACCACTCTGGAAAGAACACTTCCATGATGAAACCGGCTGCGAGGAGCCGGGCTATCTCTTCTCCAACAACTCTTCTTTTCTTTTCTGACAGGCGGCACAAGGGCTGCCTGACGGGCTCCACATCAGGTCGGACATGCAACTTGTGCTCGGCGAATTCCGTCGGTACACCTGGCATGTCTTTGGGAGACCATGCGAAAATGTCCCGATTCTCACGGAGGAAATCGACGAGCTCGCCTTCCTATATGCTGTCAAGGTTTGCACCTACGACAGCGTATCTCTCCGGTGCTCCGGGTCCAAGGGTATCTTCTTGGTCTCTTTGGTCGGCTTGAACAGGCCCTCGACTTCGACTCCTTGGGGTTGGGCGACATCTCCGGCTGCTTGCGGCCATTGCCACAACCCGATCAAGAAGCCGCTTCACCTACGATCACGGGGACTCGGCCAGCCGACTACTTTCGGCCCGGCAAGAAGCGACTTTCTGTAGTCGCCCGGCTACGGTCGAGAATCCTTGGTACTCGGCATCTTCATCTTGAGGTAGGCGTAGTGGGGACCGCCATGAACTTGGCCAAAGCAGGTCGGCCAAGCGAGCATGGTATGGGCTTTCGAGGTCCACCGCTTCGAACTGCATCGGCTTCGTGAAAGTGATCTTTGTCCCCAAAGAGGACGTCTATCAGGATCTTGCCGATCGGTGAGCAGGAAAGGCCAGGTACGATTCCGTGGAACACGGTCCGGCTGTGCTGAAGATGTCTTTGCTTGATTCCTAACTTCTCCATTGTATCCTTGTATAGGATGTTGATGCTGCTGCCTCCGTCTATCATCACTCATGAGAAGCGAGCGGCCCGCCTATCCGCGGCAAGGGTGGCTCCCAAGACCAGGGCGTAGGAGCCCGGATTCGGCATCACCTCTGGGTGATCAGCTCGGCTCCAGCTGATAGGTTTCTCGGACCAGTGCATGAATTCTGGAGTATCGATGCTCTGCATTCACTTCTTCTTTATTGCCGCTTTCTTGTTGCGATCGTCGGCAACACTGGTGAATACTACATAGGCTCCATGTTCTTCTGGGTACTCGTCTTGTATCAACTGGCCGACCGGCTCGACAGCCCGGGGCGGTGGTGGACGCGGCAGCCCGGCGGGGAGGATGAGGCCGTCTCCTTGGCGATCTGGTGAGCGATGGCACTTCCGGGTGGTGTGGTTCGGCGCCTTCGCCGCTATGGAACTTGAGGTCCATCCAAAGGTCCGTCAGAAGAAAAGGCGGCAACCAGTTGGACTTGCCGCCTTTTCGCCGCTTGGCAGGAGGCTGCCCTTCCGGCTGTTGGTTCGATCGCCGCCACCGCCGGCTATTGGAAGCGGCTGCGGGGCCTTGCGCTGGTGATCATTCTGCTGCCGCCGACTGGTGTCGCTAGACGGAGTTCTGGGAGCCTGAGGAGCCACCTTGCCAGTCGCACTGACTTCGATCTCCGACTTCATGGAGGAGTCGGCCGTGGCGTACTTATCTACTATGATCAGCAGCTCGTCGAGGGTCTCCGGCTCGTCGCAAAGGAGCTTGTGCTTGAGGAGGGTGCCTTCTCTGCACCCGGTGGTGAAGTACTCGATTGCCTGCACCTCGTGCACTCCCTCGCAGGAGTTCCGGAGCTCGGCCCGGTAGCGTGAGGTAGTCGCGAGTAGACTCGTTGGGGCCTTGCACACACAAGGAAAGTTGGCGAGGCTTGGGAGGTCGCTTGTATGTGCTCGTGAAGTTGCGGACGAAGGCCTCGGTGAAGTCGACCCAGCTGTTGATGCTGCGGGGCTTCAAGTTGTTCAACCATGTCCGGGCCGTGCCTTGGAGCATGAGGGGAACATACTTTTACTAGCAGCGCTTGTTGCCATTCGCTATGCTGACGGCCGTGGAGTAGTCCACAAGCCAGTCCTCCGGCTTCACGGAGCCGGTGTATTTGGGTGTATCTCGGGGGAGTGTGAATCCTCTGGGGAAGGGCTCGTCTCGGGGGCCAACTCGTCTTCCTCCTCCAGCGCCAGGGATCGGAGGAGTCACTCGATCCGGTGGCGGGCGTCGTTTTCTCCGACTCCCTCTCGGCGGCCAAGGCGGTCGCTGAGAGTCGGATGCTCGACGGGTGGCGGGGAGACTCGCCTTTCTCTGCGGGGAGGAGGAGGCAGATAGTCGTCCTGCCGCTCCACCGCTCTTGGGCGGCCGCCTTCGTCGCGCTCGATGGAGATGTGAGTCTGGCTATAGCTGACAGCTGGATCCTTGTTTTTTCTTCCACGAACGCCGCCAGTCGACGTCCGAGACGTCGCGCCTTGATCTCAGCGGGGAGGCAAGTCGCCGTGTTGTCGTCGCGGCGCCTCGGTGCGGCGGCAGCCGTCTTCTTGCGCAGCGGCAGCGTCGAGCTGCTTTGGACTCGCTCGTCATCGGTAGCGGCGCTCCTCGCCTCGGTTATCCAGCTCGCGCGCCGCTGGCGGCGCGGATGTTCTCTACGGGCATGGCATAGACGGGGCGATAGGCCCCAAACAGGTTGGCGATGGCTACGTCGCGCTGCTCGCGCCTAGGAGGCTAGGCCCAGTCGGAGCCGGCGAGCCGCCCACGGCGCGATCCATCTCGCGCTGGTAGGCTTCTGACGAGCGTCTCATGCTTGCCAGCTTCTTTGCGCCCACGAGGAGCTGGAGGCGGCGCGCTTCCAGCGTCCCAGCGTCGGCGTCTTCCGGGATAGGCGTGGTTAGGTCTTGCAGGACCGCATCGAGAGGGTCACGAGCTCCCTCATCGGAAGGCTCGCTATGACCGATGACGAGCACCTCCGTGACGGTGCTTCCGCCGCTCTCCACGCGAGGGAGCGGCTCGTCGTAGACCACCACGTTGGTGGGAAACGCGTCGAGCGACGTGGTGTTGGAGTCGACCAGCATGGGGTCGATGGAGCCTACGGACTCTGTGTCGTGGCGAGCTTCGCGGTGGACGTGGAGCTGCTTTCGAGGAGGCCCGCGAGGAGGCTTCGGCCCGATGCCTGCGTCAAGGATGCAGGTTTCGTCGGAGAGGCTTAACCTCGCCGACAAGTTCGGCAGGCAGCTACTTGTGCCAGCGACCTCAGCGCCATGCAAGACGCTTGCACAGAGCCCGTCTGGCGTCTTTGGGCTGGCTCAAGCCGCCAGGAGGAAGAGGGTTCCGTCCGCCCAGACGACGGTGCACCAGGCCCCATGGTGGGCGCCAAATGTCGGGGGTTGGGTGCGACATATGCCAAAGGATGGCTTATCATGGAGGGGGCGAGTAGAACGTCGCCGGTGCCTGGAAACGGGATGAGGCGAAGGCATGCACACCGGCGAATCTTACCCAGCTTCAGGGCTCTCCGAGGAGATAACACCCCTACTGCTGCTCTGCGGGGTCTCCGCATGATCACCATGGCAAAGTGAGTACAAGGTTTGCTCCTTGAGCTATTCGGGGTGAGGAAGGAGAAGGGCACGGCTAGCACCTCTCTTCCCTCTCTTTGTGTGTCAAACTACTAGGTTCCAACCCTTTGCATGGGTGCCCCGGGGGGTTTATATAGGCCTACCCCCCGGGGGTGCAATGGTAATCCGCCTGGGAGCGGGTCCCAGGCGTCAGTCTCTTAAGTCGCCGTCTTCTCGGCCGACTTCTGGGGCCCGCCGACTAGTGGGCCCGCATTGACGGATCCAGCATGGGGCCGACAGCCCTTGTCCGCCCATGGGGTAGTCTTGCCACCGCGGATTCTGTCAGAGACGTGCTTCTAATGACGCGAGCTTGGTCGTGGGGTCATGGCAAGAGTACCGCCACCTGGCGGGCGATCACTGTTGCCATTCAATGTCTTGTCTGGTTAATGGCGCTTGGAGCCCGTGGGAGGGGCCGACCGATTCTCGGAGGCCGACTCCCAGCGGGTCCGTCTTGGGATGCTCTCGCCGTCTTCCGTACTCCTGCCGACAGGCGGGTCCTGCCGTCTTCAGGTCGTACAGATAGGCCATCATGGGTACAGGGATCTGCCCACGGGGCTGATGTCAGGGCCGGCGTGGCAACAGTGCCGCGCCTGACGGAGATCTCCGTCAGTACGGCGCTCTGGGGCCATGCCTGCCCTTTATGAGCAGGGCAGGGATGGGCCGTGAGGCGGCTTTATCCCATCCCGCTCGTAGTCGCACAGGCAGGAGGTGGTTGGAGTCGCGAGCCGACTGCCCATAGCCGGCTTCACCGGAAGTCGCTGGCTTGGAGTCGGCTTGTCTTGAGGCCGTCTCTGGGACTCGGCTGGGAGGGGCAGTCGGCGACTCCATTGCCGACTCTCAGAAGGCGGCTCTTCGTCTTGGGGTCTTGAGGGGCGCAGCCTGCCCTGATGTTTTGAAACGTCCAGGGGCTCGGGTTTGCCTACCCGTGGCCCATTACTTCGACACCTTGTCATTGAGTTGGACACTTAGCTTGCCTGCTTGCTTGAACACCCAACAATCCATGTTGGTGTGGTTGGCTGGTTTTTCGGGGGTGCCATGTATCTGGCACAAGCGATCGAGTATTCAGTCCAAGTTGGACGGGCCTGGGTATTTCTTTTGAATGGCTTCTTCCACGACCAGGTTTAGAACCTACGAATCCGGCATTGACTGCCGTATCTTCATCATTGTAAATGCCGTTTATGCAGCGCTTTGTTCTTGTTAACGATGCGACCTGCCATTGTTGTCCTTGGTATCCGAACTACCAGGGTTTTTGGTCAAGTTGTTACTACGAGCTAGCCAGCTGTCCTCTCCCGCACAAAAGCGGGTCATGAGTGTTGTAAGGGCTGCCATGGATTTTGGCTTTTCTGTCCTAGGTGCCGGGCAAGCCACTCGTCATGATGTTATGTTTGAAGGCTGCAAGGGCCTCTGCATCCGGACGATCAATGATCCGATTCTTCCGCTCTTGAATTATATGGCTAAGGTCATCGGCGTCGGTGGTCGCACATATGTGCCCTGGAAGTTATCAAGGAATGCGGCTTCGAGTCCTCCCAACAACCAATTGATTCTCGCCGGCAAGTTGTTGAGCCAATGCCGAGCTGGTCCTTTAAGCTTGAGTGGGAGGTATTTGATGGCATGTAGATCATCACCGCGGGCCATGTAGATATGGAGGAGATAGTCCTCGACCCGCATCAAGAGATCTGTGGTACCATCGTATGATTCGATGTTTACGGGTTTGAAGCCCTCAGGGATTTGATGATCCATTACTTCATCTGTGAAGCATAGTGGGTGTGTGGCGCCTCTGTATTGGGCTATATCATGACGTAGCTCATATGAGCTTTGTCTTCTGTGTTCGGCCCGACCGGGTTTGCTGTATCCGGCGCGACGGTAATCATCCCGAGTCGTTGAGCGCCCATGCGATCCGTAGATCGATCTTTTATGTTTTGCCTTATCCTTCAATATATCTCGCAAGTCCAGCGCGTTTTCCCGTGCCATGGTACTTTTTGAGCGGCGTCGGGGTGTGGATTGAGCGGAGGGCCGAGAGGCTTCTCTATCGCGGCCATGGGGTGGCCGGTGTGCCATGTCGTGCGTTGGTGACTTGGGTGCTTCCTCCTCTGATCGAGGCAACGGCCTGCGTTCGGGGTAGCTTTTGGAGGGGCGTTCGAGTTCATACTCTTCGGCTGCAAGGACTTGATCCATCATCGCCTAGCGTGTCTTGGTCAGCTCTAAGCTCTTGCTGCTTTTTCTTGAGGCTGCTTGCCTTGGCTATAAGACTGCGTTTGAAATGCTCCTGTTTGGCGGGATCCTCAGGCACGAAGAATTCGTCGTCGTTGAGGCTTGCCTCATCTTCGGAGGGACGCGCATAATTATCGTCCTCTACCTCTCTTTCTGCCGCACTGTCGTGCGGACTTGCTTCTCCCTCCTCCTGCGCTGAGTCCTGCTGGAGGGGGTTGTCTTCGGCACTGTCTGGGGTTTTATTATCTCCGTGCGGAATCACCGTTTCTTTGTGGCGGGATTTAGAGCGGCGCCCGGCCAGCGTCGGCCTTCCGGTTTGCTTCTTGGAGGGTCATCCTCCGTTGTTCCATCGCCGTTCCCATCTTTTGGGATGTCCACCATGTATATGTCGATGATGAGGTGGCCTTCCGATTGCCTCGTAGGCGCAGGTTCTTGGTCGTCTCCAAAGATCGCCGTCCATACCGTCGATGTCTTCGGAGTCGAAGTCGAGCATGTCGGTTAAATCATCGACAGTGGCTACAAAGTGGGTGGTGGGTTCGTCGTCCTCATCCCAGCCTTCTGACCGTAGTCCGGCCAGCGCTCTCCGGATAAAGAGAGAGACTTTAGTGAATTCAGGATGTCGCCAAAGGGCGAGTGCTGAAAGATATCCGCGGCGGTGAACTCCATGACCGGCGCCCAATCGGATTCGATTGGCAGGGGCGCGGGGGGTTCGGAGTCCGGAGAGGAGTCCGGCACCTTGGAGTGTCGGTCTTCGCAAAGGACAGGGATTGTGTTCGGCTCAATCGCCGTAGAGATCGTAGCCCCCGAGGCGGTGTCCAACCACTCGTCCTCGATCGGGGAATCCGGCTCCAGATTAAGGGTCGGAACGGATGCTGGTGCGGCCTCGAGGGCACTGTTCGGCGGCAGATCTAGATCATACCCATCGAGACAGTGCGACACGCTTGGGTGTGTCTCGAATCCGTCGAAGATCAAGTCCCCGCGGATGTCGGCCGTGTAGTTTAAACTTCCAAATCTGACCTGATGGCCAGGGGCGTAGCTTTCGATCTGCTCCAGATGGCCTAGCGAATTGGCCCGCAGTGCAAAGCCGCCGAATACGAAGATCTGTCCGGGGAGAAAAGTCTCACCCTAGACTGCGTCATTGCTGATGATTGAAGGAGCCATCGGGCCTATCGGTGGCGACACGCAGGAACTCTCAATGAAAGCACCAATGTCGGTGTCAAAACCGGCGGATCTCGGTAGGTGGTCCCGAATCGCGTGCGTCTAGGCGGATGGTAACAGGAGACAAGGGACACGATGTTTTTACCTGTGTTCGGGCCCTCTCGATGGAGGTAATACCCTACCCTGCTTGATTAATATTGATGATATGGGTAGTACAAGAGTAGATCTACCACGAGATCAAGGAGGCTAAACCCTAGAAGCTAGCCTATGGTATGATTGTTGTTCGTCCTATGGACTAAAACCCTCCGTTTATATAGACACCGGATAGGTTAGGGTTACACAGTAGTCGGTTACAATGGTAGGAGATCTACATATCCAGATCGCCAAGCTTGCCTTCCACGCCAAGGAAAGTCCCATCCGGACACGGGACGAAGTCTTCAATCTTGTATCTTCATATTCTTGGAGTCCGGCCAAAGATGATAGTTCGGCTATCCGGACACCCCCTAGTCCAGGACTCCCTCAATGATCATGTTCACTTCTTCGTCTGAATCCGAGGAATAGAAGAACTCATCTTGAATCATTTGATCAAGCTCCATTGGTCCATACTCCTCGTCCGACGAAGGATCGAATTCATCGTATTTCCTAATAAAATCACAAAAAACCAGGCCAGACAATGTTCCGAACACATAGAGCGCAAGGTAGAGCCAAAGAGTTGTTGGACGTACTGCAGTGGCGTTTGCTACTTCTTGAGCTTGTGTTTGTTTTTCCCTTGAAGAGGAAAGGGTGATGCTGCAAAGTAGAGATAGGTATTTCCCTTAGTTAAGAACCAAGGTATCAATCCAGTAGGAGGAACACCCAAGTCTCCAATAGTTGCACCTACACAAACAAACAAATACTTGCACCCAACGCAAAAAAGGGGTTGTCAATCCCTTCACAGTTAATTGAAAGGATGAGATCTGATATTGATAGGTATAAAAGATAAATAAAAGTGCAAAATAAAGTAAAGGTAAATAAATTGCAGCAAGGTATTTTTGGGTTTTGGATTTTACAGATCTGAAAATATATGATGAAAATAAGACCCGGGGCCATAGTTTTCAATAGAGGCTTCTCTCTTGAAAGAACACATTCGGTGGGTAAACAAATTACTGTTGAGCAGTTGATAGAAAAGCGTAAAGTTATGATGATATCTAAGGCAATGATCATGAATATAGGCATGATGACCCACAAGTATAGGGGATCAATCATAGTCCTTCGATAAGTAAGAGTGTTGAACCCAACGAGGAGCAGAAGGAAATGACAAGTGGTTTTCAGCAAGGTATTGTCTGCAAGCACTCAAATTATAAGTAACGAGTAGTTTGGTAGCAAGATAATTGGTAACGAGCAAGTAACGATAATAGTGACAAAAGTGCAGCAAGGTAGCCCAATCCTTCTGAGGCAAAGGACATTCCAAAACGGTCTCTTATGATAAGCAAAGCGTTCTTGAGGGTACAAGGGAATTTCATCTAGTCACTTTCATCATGTTGGTTTGATTTGTGTTCGCTACTTTGATAATTTGATATGTGGGTGGACCGGTGCTTAGGTGTTGTTCTTACTTGAACAAACCTCCTACTTATGATTAACCCCCTTGCAAGCATCCGCAACTACGAGAAAAGTATTAAGAATAAATCTAACCATAGCATTAAACTTTTGGACCAAATCAGTCCCTTACAGAATAGCACATAAACTAGGGTTTAAGCTTCTGTCACTCTCGCAACCCATCATGTAATAACTACTCCACAGCGCATTCCCTTAGTCCCAAATATGGTGAAGTGTCATGTAGTCGATGTTCACATGACACCACTAAGGGAATCACAACATACATACCATCAAAATATCATACACAAATCAAGTTCATGTGATTACTTGCAACGAGATTTCTCCCGTGATCTCAAGAACAAAAGTAACTACTCACAAATGATAATCATGCTCAAGATCAGAGGGGTATTAAATAGCATATTGGATCTGAACATATAATCTTCCACCAAATAAACCATATAGTAATCAACTATAAGATGTAATCAACACTACTAGTCACCCACAAGCACCAATCTATAGTTCCGGTACAAAGATTGAACATAAGCGATGAACTAGGGTTTGAGAGGAGATGGTGCTGTTGAAGATGTTGATGAAGATTGCCCTCCCTAATATGGGAGAGTTGTTGGTGATGATGATGACGATGATTTCCCCCTCTGGGAGGGAAGTTCCCCTGGCGGAATCGCTCTGCCGGAGGGCAAAAGTGCTCCTGCCCAAGTTCCGCCTCGAGACGGCGGCGCTTCATCCCAAAAGTCCTCTCCTTATTTTTCTCTAGGTCAAAATGACTTATATACCAGAAGAGGGGCACCAGAGGTGGTCCGAGGAGGGCACAACCCACCAGGGCGCGCCTGGGCTTCTTGGCACGCCCAGGTGGGTTGCTCCCACCTGGTGGGCCCCCTCTGGTACTTATTGGCTCCAATACTTCTTATATATTCCATAAAAATCTCCATAAAGTTTCAGCTCATTTGGAGTTGTGTAGAATAGGTAGCCTGACGTAACTTTTTCAGGTCCAGATTTCAAGCTGCCGGAATTCTCCCTCTTTTTGTGTACCTTGCATATTATTAGAGAAAAGGCATTAGAATTACTCCAAAAAGCATTATTATGGATAAAAAGAATATAAATAACAGTAGGAAAACATGATGCAAAATGGATGTATCAAGGCATCACGTCCATGATAAGTAGATCGACTCCTACCTGCATCTTCTACTATTAGTCCACACATCGACCACTATAAAACATGCATCTAGT
This sequence comes from Aegilops bicornis, assembly GCA_021605145.1. Lineage (NCBI taxonomy): Eukaryota > Viridiplantae > Streptophyta > Magnoliopsida > Poales > Poaceae > Aegilops > Aegilops bicornis. Next base: position 476,809,533 of record CM038674.1, on the reverse strand, counting down.
GTATTAAGGGACTATTTGGTTTCTAGCCACATCTTGCCACACTTTTCCAGGCAAGTTTGACCAAGTTAGGTGGGTGTTTGGTTCTAGCCACACCTAAGGCAAGAATTGTTTTATGAGAAGCGAACCCCACATGTCATAGACATAAAAAGTGTGGCAAGATTCCCTCAGGCAAGCCAAAGTGTGGCTAACAATTTGAGAAACTCAAGTTAGGCAAGTGTGGCAAAAATAATGTGGCAACATATGGCAAACATAGTCAGAATCCAAACAGCCCCTAAGTTAACAAGAACTGAGTAATGCCTTAAGGAAGATGACATGATGTAGAGGGATAGATCCAAGCAATATGGTATAAACCCCATCTTTTTATCCTTAAAGACAACAATACAAATACGTGCCTCACTACCTCTATTGTCACTGGATGAGGACATCGCAAGATTGAACCCATCACAAAGCACCTCTCCCATTGCAAGATAAATCAATCTGGTTGGCCAAACCAAATCAATAGATCGAAGAGAAATACAAAGCTATCTTAATCATGCATAAAAGAGTTCAGAGAAGACTCAAATAATATTCATAGATAAAATGATCATAAATCCACAATTCATTGGATCTCAACAAACACACCTCGAAAGAACATTAGATCGGATAGAACTCCAAGAACATCTAGGAGAACATTGTATTGAAGATCAAAGAGAGAGAAGAAGCCATCTAGCTACTAGATATGGACCCATAGGTCTGTGGTAATCTAGTCACACATATCGAAAGGGCAACAAGGTTGACGTAGAAGCCCTCCATGATCGAATCCCTCTCTGGCAGAGTGCCAAAAAAGGCCCCAAGATGGGATCTCACGAGAACAGAAGCTTGCGGGAGCGGAAAATTATTTTTGGTGTGCCCTCTGGTAATACAAGGAATATTTGGGTATTTATGGAGCTGAGATTAGGGTTAGAGGTGGCACGATGGGCCCAAGCTCATAGGGCACCCCCTAGCACTACAAAAAAATACACTTCCGTGATGATACGTGTTTTTTACAGTATGTCGCGTTTTTTGTCATGCATGTACATCCATGACGATTTTATGACAGAATCAAGATAGTCATACATGTGTTGTCGCAGAAGTGTTCCATGACATTACCAAAATTATCATCACGGAAGTGTCCACTTCCATGATGATAAATCGCGCGTCATAGAAGTGCTTTCGTCAAGGGTGACAGAAACGTGGCATCCACCGTAACGGAACACCGTTAAGCTATCGGGTCGGGTTTTGGATCCGATAACCCGTTAACAGCCCCAACCAATGGGGATTTTCCATGTGTAAAATCATCATTGGCTGGAGGAAACACGTGTCGGCCCACCGTTGGGACAGATGTCATCCGCTCATTGGATCGAAGGCGCCTATGATACGGCAACACGTGGCACGGCCCAACAGGGGCCCATTCCTGTGAAAAGGCCGACCCGTTTGACTTGGTCAAAAGGTGGCGGGCCGGCCCACTGAAAGCCTGTTAACGGCCTGTTTGCATATAGCCCATTTACAGCCCGCTAACCCAGGGCCCGTTTTAACTTCCGGCCCATGTGTGGCCCATGACTTCTTTCGGCCCATATGAGGACCTTTGTAACTCTTGGCCCATTAACGGCCCATGGTGAAACTGGCCCGTAATGAACAGTGTATCACTTTATACCCAGTAATGGCCCATTATTACATTGGGCCGTTTCCAACCCAAGTTATCTTTCGGCCTTCTCAGGGCCCATTGATTCTTGGGCTCATTTGCAGCATTCGATTACATACGTCCCGTTATTATCATTTTCTGCTTGTGGGCCAAATTCAGCCCGTCGTTACAGTCGGCCCGTTGGCGGACCGTTAATACGTTGGGCCGTTTTCATGTCAAAAAAACCCGTTGGGCTGTTTTCATAGAGTTATCAAATACGGCCTATAACGGCCCGTTATGGTCCACGAATAGTACGGCCCATGATTTGCGAAATGATGATACGCCCCGTAGAAGGCCCATGGATCCTACGGCCCGTATGAGGCCCATGGATAGTACGGACCGTAGAAGGCCCATGGATCGTACGGCCCGTAGAAGGCCCATGGACCCTACGGCCCGTAGAAGGCCCATGGACCCTAAGGCCCGTATAGAAGGCCGATGGATCCTACGACCCGTATAGAAGGCCAATGGATCCTACGACCGGACGAAGGCCCATGGATCATACGGCATGCAGGAGGCCCATGGTTACAACAGTCCGTGTGTTGCCATGATTATTTTGGCCTAGTTACCAAAAGTAGGCTATTGTGGCCACTAGAAAAAAAACAGAAAAAGAACTGCAGTGACTACAAGCAAACAACTAAACAAGACAATAAGGAAATAAATAAGCACGCAATTAACTCTAGCCTATTACCGCTTATTACACATATTACATCCACTTTGGGCATCAAAGTTCGCCACCGGTGCAAATATAGGGAACAAAGCAGCACATTACATACATCGGCCGTCAATTGGCCACCAAAGTGCAAATAAACACGGCAGCAAAACAAGAGCATAACTGAAACAACTTCGGAAGAGCTCAAGAAACGTTATCCTGGTATCCACCATGTCGGGCAATAAGCTTCGCAAGCTGATTAGCTTTGTCCTGTTTGGCGCTAAAATCCTCCAACGCTTGCTGTTGCACCAGAAAGTATGCATCTGAATGCTCCAGGGACTTCCGCAGTCCTTCCGCTTCTTGTAGCAGCACAATTGATCGATGTCTTTCAGCTTGTAGTTGAGACTCAAGAAACCAAACTGATTCAGACAGTGAGTTTGAATAGCTTGTGCAAGCGGTAGTGGCCAGTAACTCGAACACTAAACCAAGACGGGACTTTGGGGTTGTCTCGCTGTCTTCAAGATAGTCTTCCTTAGCTGTTTTATCAGCTTTGTTGGAGACCAACAAGGATGTGTCTGTCGGATTTCAGGTTCCAGCAGACCCTCTAGGTTCGAACTCTGGGGTGCACACGGAGATCTCACCTCCAACCTACCTACACCTCGTCGCCTCGCAAGGAGCAACACAAGGGACACAAGGTTTATACTGGTTCCGGCCACCATTGTGGTGTAATACCCTACTCCAGTGTGTGGTGTGATGGATTGCCTCTGGGGGTGATGATGAACAATACAAGGAAGAACAGCCTCGCGAGGGTGCGTTTCTTGGGCCAGTCTGATGATGAACTGCTAGGGGAAGTTCAGTAGCTTCTCTCTCTCTCTCTCTCTCTCTCTCTCTCTCTCTAAGATTGATCTCTAGCTCTCTCCCTCTACCCTGTGGGTGGCTAGTCCTATTTATAGGTAGAGGCCCTGGGCCTCTTCCCAAATATTGAGCGGGAAGGGCGCCAACAATTGGCCATTTTGAAGGGGAACATCTAGTACACTTATCCTGACTAAAGTCGGTCCTCGCCTGCCAAGACTCTGACGGTGACGCCGGCTTGGGCTCCACGATGACCTCCTTCCGGCCGTTCTGCTGCTCTTGGTCTTGTTGCACCGAAAAGGTTGCCTTTGCTTGATAATCTTGGCCTGCGCTTGCCTCCTTTGCACCAAAGGGGGAATGAGGACACTGCGCGGGCTGGCGCCCGCCTGGCACCCTCGATCGTCATGGCTTGCGTCATGGGCACCTCGTGAGGTACCCTGCCTTGATCTCTCCGCCTCCTCGTGAGCTAGCCTGACGAGGCCGTGCCTGAGGAAGCTTCCTGTCGTCCGCCCCGTGAGGCTTGGCCCCTCGCGAGGGTCTTGAGCTTGTGTTGATGAAGATGGGCCGTACTGGGCCTCCCCTTGAGCCACGCCGCAGGCCGCAGGCGTGCAAATCTGGGTACCCCGTTCCCGGAAGCGCCCGTGATAGCCCTCGGTCCCAAGGCGCGCCTGGACTTGGCTTAGCAGAGAAGCGAAGGGGCAAGTGCGAAGCGCCGCGGGCCCTAACAGCCTGCGGCCTTGGGCGCCGCGTGGCGGTTGATTGAACGTTGGCATCCCTGTTCCCCCACGCCTCCTTATTTTGCGCCCAGCTAGGCGGACCCGTGGTTGCACACAGTCATCCCTCTTCTTGCCGCTCGACCGTCCCCTGCTCTTCCTCCTCTCGAGCTCCAGTCTCCGCTTCCAATCCAATCTTGAATCCTCCCCCTTCCTGTCGCCATGGCTCCGACGAAGAAGGGGAAAGGGAAAAAGCATGTGCCTCTGCCCCGCTCGCCGTCGCCGACGGCTCCTGCTGTCGATCGGTCGATCATACTCAACCGAGAAGGCTTGGACAAGGTCAGTTCTGCCCTCGCCACCATCTTCAACGAGTGCGAGAGGATGACAGTCTGGCCCGCGTCTCACTTCTCCATTGACAGAATTGTCACCAAGGTTCGGTACTTCGCCGACGCCTTGTGGGCGGGACTAGTTCCCCCCTTTCCAATTTCTTCAACGATGTGCTTTCCCATTACCAGATCCACATGATGCATTTGGGTCCCGAATCCATTACTCTTCTCGCCGTTTTCGCTTTTGTCTGCGAGGCGACGATGGGCATTCCTCCTTCATTTGCCTTGCTGCGCCACTTCTTCTATTTGCGCCTCAGCGACCCTGCCCAATGCTCGGGGTGCGTGAGCTTCATTGCCACACCAGAAACTGCGGCTTCAGGAACTAATTTCAGCCTTCCTCCACTCGCGCCTGGGTTCTGCTAGCGGTGGCTGTATATGGATGTCGGGGTGCCCAGCCCCCTGCTTTCGGAGCCAACATTACGCGCTATCCCCAACTCGGGCTGGGACCAGGAGACGCTCACGAGCCCTCGGCTCGTCTTCGTCTGTCATCCCTTCGCGTACTTGAGGGCGCTCGGCGTGACGGCGCCCAAGGTGGTGAAGGAGTTCCTCTTATGCCGCATTGCCCCTCTCCAGCGCCATTCCCGCCGGATGTGGGCCTTCGGGGGGCATGAAGACCGCATGAGGCTCCAGGAGGAGGACCTGACGCCTGAAGTGCTGAGGAAGGTTCTCATGATCCTGACTGGGGATCCTTCCCCTGGCAGCATCCGGCAAGGGGGTGCCCTGTTGTACCTTTGCTCGAATAGGGGTGATTTCGTGAAGCAGATGCCCAGCTTCGACAAATGGGGGCTGCGCCCCGCAGGCCTCATGGGACCTCGTGAGAACCCAATTGTGGTGGTTGCCCTTCCAGTTTCCCACGGTGGTCCTTCCTCGAGTGGCGGAGCAGGGAGGCAAGGGCCACCGGGGGCTGAGGGGGTCTCCGCCAGGATGACGACACCAGGCGGCACTCCTGGGGCGGCATCTCCTGTGGCCCGCCCTGCGGCGGCTGAAGGCGTTGAGCCGCGGCCCGCGGCTCCCGTGGCAGAGGCCCCTGAGGCCCCGGCTACCCTTCTTGGTGAGGCGACTGGCGGCATGCGCCAGGACGACGCCCCTGACGCTGGTCACTTTGGTGCTTCTTCCTCGTCGCATGCTGACCCCTGCGCCGAGCTCCTGGGCCGCTTCCGCGTGGACTTCGAGGCTCTCCGAAAGAGAAAGGAGGCCTTGGGTGATGATTACCCTTGCCGCCTACTGAAGCGCAGGAAGTATTTCGCCATTGATGAGTAAGCCTTCCCCTTTCTTAGTTCCTTATTTTCCCGTTTGCTTTGGCTGATCCTTGCTGTGCAGGGCCCTCCCTGCCGAGCTCACGGAGATGGCTGAGGAGCCATCCCCGCAGGCCTCGCCCTCTCCATGGTCCCCGAGCGCTCTGAGCTCAAGCACTCCCTCGTGGTGAGGCCGGTTGGAGAGGTGAGCCATCCTGTGATGCATCATGGTTCTGCGCACCTCACGACCCTCCTTCGCGAGCCTTCCCGTGGTATAGCCAGCCTGCCTTGGGCTCTTCGATTGGTCGTGGACAGTGATTGGCTGAGGTCGGCCCTGCATTCTTCCTTTGAGGATGAGCCGGCTCCGGGCCGGGCTTCTGGCGAGGCGTGCCCGGCCACCGCGAGGGCCCCAGCCCCCAGCCCCCTGCCCAGAGGGGGAGTGCTGATTCATGGCCCCCCGCGCACACCTGGGGCGGAGGACGACGTGGAAGACGTGCTCGAGCGCGCCCGGGAGCGCCGCGCCCTTTGCCAAGGGTTTCTCCGGAGGGCGGCTGACGCAGTGAGCAAGCTTGGTGTAGAGCTCGTTGACGAAGACGCGTGCCTTGAAGCTGAGGGCCTGCGCCTAGCTGAAGAGAGGCGCAAGTTGAAGGTGGCCGTTGCCCTTGCGCGCCACCAGCGTGACCTCGACAATGAGAAATCTGAGGTGTCGCTGGCGGTTTCTCGGGAGGCCCGTTCCCGGGCCGTCGAGGAGGCCCGGGAGGCTGACCGGCGGCGTGAGGCGGCGGAGGAGCGGGCGCGGGAGCTCCAGGCCTGGAGCAATTCCCTGGAGCAGCAGGTGGAGCTACGTGATATGGCCCTTGCGTCGATGAAGGGGGCTTCGGTCAACCAGGCGGAGCTCCAGAGACGTGAGGAGGCACTAACGCTGGAAGCTGCCGAGCGCACCCGTGACCTTGAGCAGCTGGAGATGAGAGAGCGCTTGGTGGCGCGGCAGACGATGTCACTGCGCGGGAGGCCCGAATCCTGGAAGAGGTTGATCATCGGGTGGCGGCGGCCCGCTCGAACCTCGAGCGCGAGTTCGAGGAGAGGCTGGAGCGATCAGTACGGGTGGAAGGCAGGACCGCCGCTTTGAGGGCCAAGCTGGATGAAGTGACGCGGCGGGCTGATGCTTCCTGGGCCGCCCTTGGCGTGGCACAGGAGGAGCTGACTTCCTCCCGCGCCGAGGTGCTTCTTCTACGTCAACGGGTGGACGCGGCTGAGGGTTCTTGGCGGCGGAACAAGGACGAGATACGCCCGGTAACAGATCTGGAGCACGAGCATGGCCCGATGCTCCGCCGCCCGGGAAAGAGCTAACACGGCCTTGGGCAACATCTGTGAGGCGGCCGTTGGGGAGCCTCATGAGGTTAACTATGCTGGTAACCTCCATTTCTTCACTGATGTGGTGACGCAGCTGGAGGCGCGGTCGGGCAGAGCCAACAGGTTGGTGGAGGAGAGGAGTCGTGCCCAGCTCGGGCGTGCTTTTTCTCGCGTCTTCAGCCATCTTCAGAACATGGATCCCCACTTTGACTTTGATGCCGCCATCGCCCCGGTACCCCAGGCCATCCGGGACGACCTATCGCATTGGGTGGAGGACAATGTGGATGCCCTCGTCAGGGCCTTCACTACTGACAACGACGGCGCGGTCGTGGCTACTGATGAAGGCGGCGTGGTGAACGGCCCTGACGCTGCTGACGGCGATGCGGAGGGCGATGGCGAGGCCTGCGACGATTCAAGAGGTGCCCTTGAGGATGCAACGGGGGATTTATCCGATTGACGCGTGTTGTTCCTGCTTTCTTACCCTACGTAGATAGAGTTCGGGCTTGGCCCTGAAGGTTGTAAGAGCATTTTGGGAGGGGGCCCTCGTGTAAAAACTTGCTGTTGGCGTATTAGTAGATACTATATCACCTGTACGCTTGCGCCAAGTGGCTGGCCTTGCGACGAGCTGGCTGGCTTGTTTACCTTCGACCCGCGTGGGCCTCGAGATAGCCTGCGGAGGGCTGTGGTGTCCCGAGTGCCTCCTGAACGAGCCCATTGAACCTGTAATGAGAACCTCCTGAGAGGGCGTGGTGACGGCAGTCCGGCTGCACGCATGCTAGGCTCGGCCCGGCTCGCGAGGGGCTCACGAGGGAGGCAGCTGAGGCAAAGTGGTAACGAGCGAGAGATTGCTCGAACGATACTAAACACCCCTTCCCCGAAAACACACAAAACTGAAGCTCAAATCCAACTTAAATCCAAACGGGGGAAAAAGTGACAGCCAAGGGGAAAAGCAAGAAAAGCAGAAAAAGCCGCGTCCGGCACCTAGTCTAGTCATGGACGTCTTCTCACCAGCGGGGAGCTAAGTGCTGCCACTGGGCGTGGGAGGGAGCCCTGTGGCTTGAGGCCGGGCGCCTCGAGACTCCGGGGCGTGTACAGCCCCACTCATTATTATGTGAGAGTGTCATGGGGCGGCGAGCTTCACATGCACTGGGCCTTCTTCACAGGTACCGGCCTTGCCTCATATCGCCAGACGAGGGCCCCACCTTGTGCCACACTCTAGTGCCAACGACGACGGCCGGAGACCGAGGACGCCGCCGATGGGGTAGAGCGGTCTCCAGCGGTTCCCCCGATGACCACGGGTCCTCTGCCGGGGGTAGGCCCTGAGGCACCTCCCCGGCAGAGAGCCTACCTCCTGAGGACGCCTTGCTCCAAACGCCGCGGTGGTGATGCCGGATCTCGGTCCATCTCCTGCAGCCCCCGGCGCCCTCCTCCTGAGGGGTAGGAAGCTGCTGGATTGGGGCAGCCATCCGCCGCGGCGACCTGTACCCCCTGCAATCCATGGTTAGCGTATGCCTGCTCCTGTGGAATTAGTGGTACCCGATAATTGCTGCCTCCAGCACGGTCGACGGGGCTTTCCCGAGGCTCCTGAAAGAGCTCAACTTCGGGTGTCTCTTCCCCCTAGCTTGGGCCGAGGAGCGAGCCATGGTCTTCCTCCTGCGCGTGCCCTTGATCCATCATGTGGGGCACATACTCTTCCGGGGTTGCCACCCCGAATTTTTCGCCGTAGTGCCCAGTGTGCCACGCAGCCCTGCTCGAGGTGCCCACCTGGGGGTGGTAGCGCAGCGGCCCACTGGGGCCGTGGGCTGTGGCGAGTCCTCCTTCGCTGGTCGGGGGTGGAGGCAGCGCCGCTGTTAGCCTGGTGCTGACGGCCTGGTTGGTGTTGGACTGGCCTTGGAGACCGCTTGGAGTTGTGCGGGCGTGCGTGGGGCCTCCGTTTGGCCCGCCCTGGACCTGAGGTGGTAGTTGGGTGCAGAATGGGTGAGCCCCCGATGCGGCGAAGCCCAGGAGCTCTGCCACACGCCTCCAAAGAAGACGCCAGCAGCCGTGCATTGCAAGAGCTCTCGGCCACCGTGAGCGCTGCCCTTGAGTTCGCCTGCTCTGCCGGGTGTATGGCGCCGTGCACACGGGCGTGGTTCGAGGCTCCTCGCTGCCGACCGCACTGCCGCGGGCGTGAGAGCTGGCGTTGCTGACCGCGTCGCCCGTGGCATAGCGCCTGCAGACAGCCGGGCTGCTGGGGCATGGGGTTGAGGTCGCCCGGGCAAGCGGCTAGGTGGGCGGGCCAGCCGCCAAGGGATCAGGGGTTGCCGTTGGGTCGCGGACATGATGATGACGATGCGACGGGGCGCGAGGCGGCAGAGGCGGATTCCGCGCACTTTACTCGGGCGCCAAATGTCGGATTTCGGGTTCCGGCAGACCCTCTAGGTTCGAACTCTGGGGTGCACGCGGATATCTCACCTCCAACATACCTACACCTCGTCGCCTCGCAAGGATCTAAACTACACAAAGAGCAACACAAGGGACACAAGGTTTATACTGTTTCGGGCCACCATTATGGTGTAATACCCTACTCCAGTGTGTAGTGTGGTGGATTGCTTCTGAGGCTGATGATGAACAATACAAGGAAGAACAGCCTCGCGAGGGTCTGTTCTTGGCCGGTGCGATGAACTGCTAGGGGAAGTTCAGTCTCTTCTCTCTCTCTCTCTCTCTCTCTCTCTAAGATTGATCTCTAGCTCTCTCCCTCTACCCTGTGGGTGGCTAGTCTTATTTATAGGCAGAGGCCCTGGGCCTCTTCCCAAATATTGAGCGGGAAGGGCGCCAACAATTGGCCATTTTGAAGGGGAACATCTAGTACACTTATCTGACTAAAGTCGGTCCTCGCCTGCCAAAGACTCTGACGGTGACGCCGGCTTGGGCTGCACGATGACCTCCTTTCGGCCGTTCTGCTGGTCTTGGTCTTGTTGCACCGAAATGGTTGCCTTTGCTTGATAATCTTGGCCTATGCTTGCCTCCTTTGCACCAAAGGGGAAATGAGGACACTGCGCGGGCTGGCGCCCGCCTGGGGCCCTCGGTCATAATGGCTTGCGTCATGGGCACCTCGTGAGGTACCATGCCTTGATCTCTCCGCCTCCTCGCGAGCCAGCCTGATGAGGCCGTGCCTGAGGAAGCTTCCTGTCGTCCGCCCCGCGAGGCTTGGCCCCTCGCGAGGGTCTTGAGCTTGTGTTGATGAAGATGGGTCGTACTAGGCCACCCCTTGAGCCACGCCGCAGGCCGCAGGCAGGCAAGTCTGGGTACCCCCGTTTCCAGAACGCCGACAGTGTCACTATCCTGAACCTTATCTGCATTACTTCCTTTACCATTGCTTAATAAGGCACTCTTCCCCAATATTCTGTCAGCATTCTAAAAGAAGAAACAAGCAGACACATACCAAGTTTAGCATGTACTAGTATATGAAACTCATTTCGGTGAACCAGTTCATTATTAAGGTGGACAGGATTAAACTACCAAGTCTTCTATTGCCAAGTACTAGTACATAATAAAAGCATCAAACAAACATATATCTATGTCATATGGTCACTGCATTGTCTTGCCAAATCAAAATAGAGACACGGTTCAAATCATATCTGTTCAAGACAAAGCAAAGATGAAAGAATACAAAGCGTGGGAAACTACACGGCACAACAAGATTTCAGATGGGTACCACGGGTCTACATGTACAACAACACTATTGGCTCTGTTGTGATGCTAGTAATGTGCATGATATGAAAGTCAACTGTATACACAATTGAAATTGAAATCAACAGAGCTATTGATAAGAGCAAACTTGTTAAAGAAACATGCGTGAACAAACCTGCTGTGACATTGGAGTTTCGATTGGATCCATCAATTCAAAAATAAGTTTGTATGAGTAAATACAGTGATACAAGAGCAAAGCAATCATAGTTAAAAAAGGTGCGCCTAAGCGAGCGCTTAAGCGCGCCTAGGCTCTAGGCGTTGGCAAACCGCATTGCACATAACTACGCTTAATCTGTGAATAACTGCGCATAAGCATGCGCTTTGGTCAGTAAAGCGCAAGGCGGTGGCAAAACGCACAATTAACGCCTAGCGATTTTTTGAACTATGATAGCAATGGAATCTTAAATTAGAACAGTTGTTCTTCAGGTTTATGCACTTGTTCTACATGAACAGTAGTACAAGAAGATGCAAGAATATAATACTTAAAAATAGAAAATGAGCTCATAGACCTTACCACATTCTTGGTTCGGGACGAAGAACAAGGCGTTCCCGATCATCGTCCGATAAATGTGTCTCGTGGAGAACGTAAAGGGAATTTGATGAGTTTCTTTGCCGGTGAAGTACGTTTTCTTCAGGTAATTCCGATACTGCCACCAAGCATTCTTGAAGATAGCAGAGGTATTAGCACAGGTTACCTCATCCGGAGTTTCCAAATTAGTCCTTCTCTATAGAGAAAAATGGGAAAAATTGTTGTATTATAACCATCATGGAGGTAGGATGTATGGGACGAAGCAAAGTAATTGCCATGAACAACATTACTTACACATAACTCCTGGACAAACACCTGCAACTGGCATTTTCCTTCATCTTCAGTATAATATTTCCAAGATGGGAAGATACGCACATACGATTTAACAATATCAAATGTGATAGATGCTAAACTACGACTAGCTGGTTGTGCTTCCTCCACAGGAATAGGTGTACTAACTGGTGGAGTTGGGGTTATTTGTGATAATCTTGGCCCTTTGGGCACTGGAGCTGCCTTACTAACTGCTCTTGTTTGGGAGCCTGTGGTGGAGATGGTGCTGTGTCAACAGGAACCCAGGTTACTATCGGCTGGGGTTGGGGTTAGATTGGGTGAAGCTGGTTCTCTGTCCATCGCAAAGAGGGGTACAATCTGCGAGAGTTTGGGTTATGTGTGGTAGGGCTGGTTCTTGTGCATGTACAACCGGGGTGCTATCTCCACCAAGAGGTAGCACTGTTTTATTTGAAGACCGTATTTTTAGTCCGCTAGATACTGGCGTCACCCGCTCCAATTCAAATGGCTGATAAACATGAAACATAGTTGAATGTACAGACATTGTATGAGAGACAGATGCAATAGATAGTGTGGGAAAAAGAGGGCATGAAATAGTTGACATGTATATTGTTTAACTAAAACGCATAGCATGACATAATTTCACATATATGATGTCTATCTAAACTGGATAGCATAGCATAACATAATTCAAAGATATGATGAATAACTAAACAGGATCGCATGACATAATTCACCTACGTGTTATCTAAGTAATCAGGATCGCATCATTTAGTTCACATATGTGATTTATATGCTAAACAGAGGGCATTCGATATGATGTCTGAACTAAGAACATGGTGTTGAATATTGTGTATATGATGTCTAAACTATGCAATGCAAGACACCGTATGCATGATATGAGCAGTATAACCGTGCCAAGTTAGAGCATACACCTCGCTGGGGGAATAGGACCGGTCATCTGTCTGCGAATCCATCTCTGAGCAGCTATCGGGACCCAACAAGAGATCTCGCCGACAGTGTAGCACCGCCCTCTGAAGGCCTTGTTTGCACTCCAGATTTTTTCCATCTCCCACCCAAATGGCTGATTCACAGGAAGAGTAGTTTAATGTACAAACATTGTCAACAAATGGAAATGTAATGAAGAAAAGGATGGGCAAGATATCATTCAAATATATGATGCCTGGTTAAACAGGATGGCATTGCACATTTCACATATATTATGGTTGGCTAAAAGACATGAGACTGCATAATTCCCATATATGATATAGAAACTAAACAGGTGGCATTACAGAACATGTCTAAACTAAGAAGATGACATATATGATGTCAAAAGTAGGTACAGCAAGGCAACATATGCATGATATGACTAACAGCATCATGCCAAGGTAGAGAAAACACCTTGGGGTGTAAATAGGAGTGGCCAGCGGCGTCTGAATCCACCTCAGAACAGATATCTTCCTCTGGATTACAATCTGGAGAGGGGTGGGGAGGGTTTGCCATTGAACCCACCATGGAGCGATGTCTACATGACATTGTATTGCCGCGCAAAACTCTTCTCTTTTTCTCTACATGTTCAGCATGACTGTGTACAATATCTGACATGCATACGAAAAAAATATGGTGAGATTATGTAAGGAGAGCATGCAGAAATTTAGAGTGATGGTAACAACCAATGGATCGACGTTTTCCATTGAACCAAAATAGCCCTAATGGATCGACGTGAATGTATAGTAATAAGTGATGCAACAAGTGTACAACCTCTTTCGTTGCGTTGCCGACCTCAAAGCATCATTGGGATGGTCACTTTGAAGCAGTTGAGGCAGAGGTGTCGGAGGTGTGGAGGAAGATCTCGAGGAATCAGGCGGCGTCAGGGCAGCCTTTGCTTTCTGTTGTGATGGATGGATTACGTCGTTGGAGCAGCTACGGTGAGCCAGAAGACGTCAAGGCTGAAGCAGCACAAGACAGACATCGTGAATCTCAAGTGGGATTCTAATAGCATCTCCAATAGATGATGTAAAATGGATGTAAAATTAACATCACCAAAAACTACCTGACTACAATAGATGAGGTAAAAACTGTTGACTCTGAAATTAACTGTCGAAACTGAAACTTACTGTGGAATCTGAATGCTACTGTCGAAACTAAACGCAATGGTAGCTGAGAGGCACTTGACATGTAGTTTAGGGAGGGCATGCAGTTCATCTTCAACCTGCACCCCCCCTGAGCCGCCACCCCCCACCGGCCGAACCGCTGCCCAGTAGCCGCCGCCTCGCCTCGAAACAACTCGCCACCATCGCCCGGCCAGCCCTCTAGGCCCCCGCCCCGCTTATGAACCCTAAGATAGATAGTGGGGTACCTCTCAGTGAGCCCCGTCCCAGCATGGTGGTTCTTCCTTATCTCCGGCGAGCCCCCCCCCCCCAACCCCTGAAAATCGACTGACTCAAAATTTGATTCAGTCGACTGAAGTGTGGCTTAATCGGAGCAGAGCAGCAGCACGAGCAAGGGGGAGAGCAGCAGCAGCAGCTGGGCGAGCGAGCGATCGAGCGAGAGCCGGAGTAGCAGCAGCAGCGCGAGCGAGCGAGCGAGAGCTGGAGCAGCAGCAGCAGATCCGGCTGGTATGGCCGCCGCCGCCGAAGGGGCCTCGCCTTTGGGGAGAGCTGTCAGGAGATGTCACCAGCGGCGCCCGGCTTCAAGGTAGCCGCTCCATGGGGGTGCGGGATGGAGCACCGTCGGCGCCGGGAGGTCGAGTTAAGGAGAAGGTGCGATGTGATGAGTGTACAACCTCTTTGGTGGCGCCGAGTAGGCCTCAACTTTGTCCGAGGAGTCTGTGAGGATGCTGCGGTTCCGGTGGAGCAGGTTAAGGCGGCGCTGTGGGGATGGAGCAGCCGCGATAGACGAGGCGATCATCGGAGCAGCTCCTTGGAGGTGGAGGACGGGGCGGATGAACCGACGGGACGGCGAGATGGACGACGGATCCTCATCTGGGGAGGTGGACGTGGGACGTCGAGCTGTTGCGGTGGATGACGTCGTCGGGGAAGAGGCTCCGGCTGGGCAGCGGTGATATGGCAGACGGAGGAGGGTGGGGTTTCGCGGCTGGAGCGGAGAGGTTATGGCGGCCTGGGATTTCGAATGGCGAAAAGGGGGCGATGGGAGGGGGTTGAAGCATGACTTAGGGGCGCGCTTGTCCAAAATGTAGGGTGTGTTACAAAAGTACCCCCCACCGATTTGAACTAGCGGCCCTTTCGGCTCAGGGGTTAGAAGGGGATTTGGCGTGTCGGGATTTGGCGGTGGAGGGAGTTTTCGGCGTTGTAATTTCGGGATAGCAAGGCGCGGGTTGTGAAGGCGCCAGTTTTGGGAGCACGATATCTGAATTTTCGGATACAACAAGACGCGGGTTGAATTTTAGGGACAAGCCTAACGTGTAGTAATATTGTACTTGTAATGCATTCAAATCAATTCGCACTTCCCTCAACCAAAAAGAAAACGGAAAAAATAAAACTATTCACACCACACAAAGAGAGAGTCTTGCCCCATTTTACTATACAAATGCTATTCAGTTACTCCCTCCTTCCATCTATATAGGGCCTAATGCGTTTTCGATGCTAACTTTGACCAAATATTAGAGCAATGATATATGACATGCAACTTACACAAAGCACACCGTTAAATTAAATGCGTGAAAGGTTCTTTCAATGATATAATTTTCACATTGTGCATGTCATGTACTATTAATCTTATCAATAGTCAAAGGTGGTCTTAAAAATCTCATTACGCCCTATATAGATGTAAGGAGGGAGTATGAATCCATGTTATGTCCGATTAAATTTTTTCGCTTGCTGTATAATGCATGTAACCTACTCATACCAACATTTTAGTGCATTCCAAATGTCTATACTACCGCTACAATTCGAACTAAATTTGAATTCGTTTCTCTATTTCAATAAGAATCTACAATCATGATTGTTGCCAACTTCAACCATCATTTGCGTATTTCCTTAATAACACACCACATGATTACTATAGAGATAGATATGAACTATGTGTACTACATGAACTCGAATTCTATTTTTTGAATACACTTGATGTTGATTCCAAATAATAGTACATTTGATGTACTAACTATATATTCATAATCTAGACCATGTTCCATGCACACCGTGTTTATCACACAAAGTATAGTGCCCTGCCCCCTACATTATGACAAGTATTTAGACCTGAGTTGCAAAAGCCACACATTAGCCCAAATTACAATCAATGTTCTACATTATGATATCTTCTTCAAGTATTCGTATCCACTTTTTTATAATGAATTATGATCTTTGTTCGTCTTTTACACCTTCACGATCCTCTTCTATTTGTAGCTAGCTAGCGCTAACTTTCTATCGTGCATGGACACGCCCGCCCCCCTCTCACACACCCTTAGCGTCCCCTCCATCACGCACGTTCATTATTTCTCTTTAGGTCGTCCACCAATGGTGTGTGTAGGCCCCCGACTCCTTCTTTGTGGCACATACCGGTCGATATACCTCTCTAGCCAAGTGTGCCTACAACAAACACATATATACTTCCCCTCTTCTCTTCTCACCGTCCATGCCCCCATATGTCCAATACGATTCCACGCAGGTGCACACTCCCGCCCCTCTTTTCATTTATCACATACTCGCACACTCCTCCCCCTTGACATGGTAGGCCTCTTGCACCACCTCCTAGCCACACCCTCTCCCCCTGTCTGCCTCTCCGGACCTTATTTGCTTCTAACACATGCAGGCGTGTATATGAACTGATCTCCCTGCATATAGCCAGGTCGACTATAATTCGTTTTCACCAAGCACCGATACACTTACCTCGCTAGTTATGTCTCTCCTTTTCTCGGACACACGACGGTTGATCTTCCTATGTAGTTACGTATGCTTACCACAACCATATCTTCTCCCCTCATCATCCTTGAATACCTCCCGACCCGTCTCTCACACGCACATGCATAGACAGACAGACATCCCACGCCCTCTCGTATTGATATTTCACTCATACCCTCCGTTTGTCTAGCAGGCCTCTCCCACCATTTGTGAGACGGCGCTCCACCACCAACCCTCCGACGCTCTACCCTTGTCTTTTTCCCAACCTTATTCCTCTGCTACACATATCCATGGATGTCGATCGATCTCCCTCAATACATAGCTAGGTCTTTCTCCTTCCCCACACATATACTAGTCGACCGGTCTCTACCCCCCCCCCCCCACACACACACCGATAGTCGAATGTTGTAGGTAGGTATCCATGCCACGGAGAAGAACTGCACCTCTGTCCTATCAAATTCCAGTAGGCCAGCCGCCCTGTATCTTTGACGTGGGCAAACACAAATTCGATGGCACTCTTTATCAATCGCGCAACCACACACTTCATCCCTGTTTTCAATTCTATCAATATCTCACGTCCATGACTCCGTTTCACACACATTGCATATGTTACTCCCCCCGTCCGGAAATACTTGTCGAAGAAATGGATAAAAATGGATGTATCTAGAACTAAAATATGTCTACATACATTCATTTCTGAGACAAGTATTTCTGGACGGAGGGAGTACGTTTTTCTGATTGAGATATCATCAACACATTGCCTCTGTTTCGCACAAACCATCTCTCTCACACCCACCCACGTACGTACCTGCACCTAAAGAAGAAGTACATGCAGGACGCACGTACTCACGTCTCGTTCCCGGCCACACCCACGCGGGTACACGGTGGAGTTCGTTTCTGTACGAAAAGGTAGCCCACGTGACAATTTGACGCGTGTAGCGGTTGTTTACTCGAAGGAGGGTCGGGTACCATGCCTAGAATATAAAACGATTGCCGTGGGGAAAATCGAAAAATGGGTTTGTCTCTCGTCACACCATCTCACACAAGGCCGCCGTGGCCTCTCTCGCTCAACGTTGGTCAGTGATCCGGCTGCATCCCGTCCGCCGGCGGAAAGGGAGGATGTGCATCGTCTATCCGTTAGACGGCGCTGAGGCAGCTCGTCCCGATCTGCGGTACCCGCCGTTCTCTCTGACCAAGCTCCGGCGCAGTAGGGCCTTCGCCACTTGCTCGCTGCCGCAGTATGGGCAGATCCCGGCCATCGGTGCCCTCCTAGTAACATCCCGACGACCCTCAGGTACAGCTTCCTCCGGCCTTGCTCCATTGCCCATCTTCCCATGTTGCTGCATGTGGATCTTCTTTAGTTGTTTGCTTAAATCGTATCTCGGCCGGCGTACTTTCCATCTTGCAATCTCGTCCTCAAACCATTTTTGATAAACCACCATGTGCATCTTTCCCTTTTTACATGGAACATGCTTCTTTTTTGTCGGTGTATTTGTCTTCAACTCGTGTTATTGGGCAGTAATTGTTTCCTTTCGACGTCCTTTTGCAAACAGGGCTATCCATTTTCACCTCGTTGCTATTGCGACCTTTTGGTGAACTGCACAAATCAGTTTTCTGAAGAGTGTTTTGTGCAGTTCCGCCAAAATGTCACACGGGCAACGTTTTTACATTTCTGTGGGACTTCGGAAAGGGAGATTGGTTTTGCTATCCTCCTCATCCAACTCCGTGCCTAATCTTCTCCAACAAGAAGTTAGTCCTAAAGAGAGATCGTAGAGGTGATCGGCTTCTATTCATGTGTGTTATGTTTCATCATCTAGTTCCACTATTATTGTAATCACACTGACTGGATATCTTTGCAAACAGGGATGGTCTGCTCGATTTTAGTGGAGCTGCACAAAATGATCAGATTGTGGTGTCCTTCATACACCCCTTTTTTCGCTACAGAGCTGGGTGAAACTAGCTGCCAAGCAATGAACACTATGCCAAGGAAATGGAGCCATGCCTACGAACACCATCGATCAATTATATATTTTTTCTTTATTTGTACACCTTCTCACAACTTTTTCTTTAGTTGTGATGTGAATATTGGCACTGATCTGCGAACCATTGAGATGCATTAGCCATGGTAGTTTCATTTGTATTTGATGGAATGTTGTAACGAGATAATCTCGAGGCAAGACACATGAATACTAAGTTGAAGCCTTTTTTTCCTGCGGGAAGCAAGGTTGAAACCTTCATAGCATCACAGTACAATTTCATCAAAATTATGCATACATATAAACAAATCCTGAAGGATTGATAGCAATGCCAGAAACAATTCAACTTCGTTTCGCCGACATGTTGGACATCCTTCATCCGGCTCCACCTGCCATGCAGCAATATTGGCCCTATTTGAATCCACGAGTTAGAGTTAGTTTGGGTTAGTTTGGACTGAACTAACCCAAAAATATCCAAACAGGAGGGTTAGTTTGGGTTAGATGCATATAACTCATCCAAAAAATCTAACCCACTCAAGAGATGCTTATTTGGGTTAGTTCTTCTCAGGACCACTAAAAAAACCTTTTTCTCTCGCTCTTCCCGAGGCAGATCCCTCCTCACTTCCTCGAAGCTTCTTGTCCTCTCTCTCCCTCCCTCTCGCATCGCCCGTGAAGGAGCCTCGCAGTATCCGCGCTCCATCTAACCCTGATATCCAAACACCTTTTTGGTTAGAGTTAGTTCAGGGTTAGTTCAGGGTTAGAATCTAACTCTAACCTCTAACTGAGTTAGAGTATCCAAATAGGGCCATTGAGTGCACAACACAACTTCAGGGAAAGATTCACCCCGGTCGTTGCACCGCAGTAGTAATGACTAGTGAGCAGTCAAATCACAGAGCCCCACCTTCGCCACAGTAAGTTGCTCGGACGAAGCAACCATCATTTCTCTGTTCCTTGAATATGCTGGTATACTCCCATATTCCCACAGTAATAAGTTGCTCGGGCGAATCAACCATCACTATATCCGCTCACGTGTGATGACCACAGGAGCTATCCATTCAGATTGCATGTTAAAACAAATAAAGGTTGATAACTAATGCGGCAAACTTTCAAAAAAACTAATGCGGCACCTCGGGCCAACGCGGCCAGATCACATTTTGCACGAGAAATTACACACCATGTTTGGTTGACATGTGGTCCCGTGCCAACATATCAGTGAGACGACAACGAGTAGTAGTATTTCCGAACGAACGTGTAGGCTGGGGCGCCTCTTCGAGAACCGTGGCAAACTGGCAACTGTCCACCGACTCTTCGCCTTTCCCTCTCGATTTGGAACTGTTGTCGCACGCTCTTCCTATCCCTCCTCCATTTTCCTTCAGCCCTTCACCCTTTCTTCTGTCATTGTTCGATCGTCTTCTCCATGGAGGGAACAGGACGGAAACGACCCCGTTATTCTTGCCCCGATCTGAAAGATGACGTGGTGGAGGAACTCATTGATCGGTGCAACATCATCACCTCGGCTAGCATGGCAGGTTTGTTCAAGCCCATTCTCGACTCAACTAATAACATCATTAGAAGGAACCCAAGAGTCAAGGAGCGGTTTGATCTCCCCTATCTTCTTCGTCGTGACCCTGATGACTGGCGCCGGCACGACGGAGGCCTCACCCTGTGCAAGTTGATGCTGCTTGATAATGATACGTATGATGTTAAGATGACATCGCTTGAGGGCAAGGCTTGGGCAGGCGCAAATGGAGATTGGGTTGTTTAAATTGGGTCCAATTGCGAGTGGGAACTTGTGAATGTGTACACTCGTGACCGGGTTCCACTTCCAAAAATCTCAGCAGACTGCCCAGAGGTTGAGCACACCGATATTGTATGCATGTTCAAATACGATCATGGTGACTGTCTTCTACCGAAGATAGCAATTTGTCGAGTTCCCAACCGCTCTTGGAATTACAACAACTATGAAGTTGTTGCTATCTTCGACAAGCTTGTTGCCATCCTTCGTGGTTTGAATGGATGGATATTGCTCAAGAATCAGTTTTTGTACACGGATGAGTACTGTGATGCAATTCAATACGAGGGCCTTGTGTTTGCTGCCACCACTCGTGGCACTGTTTTTGCATGGAATCCTTATGATTTTGGTACGTTTGTCTTCCACCGTAATTATAATTGTTTCATCCACATGCATGCGGGTTAGGCTGGCCATAGTGGGGATAACATAAGTAGTATAATGCACTTGGGACTCGCAAACATGCTTATGTGGTGCAATTAAAGAAGAGAGAGATGGTTATAGTAACATAGGTAGATACCGTAACATAGTAAATGTGATGCTACTATGTGTCATGCATGGCAATAAATGAGACCACCTATGATACTAATATATGATACTATGCACTATAGAGGTAGTAACATAGACTAGTAACATATGCATGTTACTAGTCTAAGTTACTCTCCACTATGTAGCAAGTTTCCCTTTACTAATTAACCTTCTTCTTGTGTTTCCAAGGTACTGTGAACATTCCACCACCTATACTTGAAATTTTTTATAACCAAGGGGGAGATGACAATGGTGATGATCACGAGCATGAGGACGGCAAAGTGCCCATATACTCTGTGGCTACCGGCAACTAATTCCGATGGATCACCTCTTCTTGTGTGTATACAGCCCACTGATAATGTTACTACTAAGGAAGCAGGTGTAGTCTCCCATGGTCGCACTCTCCGGACCTATTCCAACACCCGTTGCATGGTATTCGGGATGGATACTAGTGTGCTACCGCCAACTCCTTCTCCCTGGTACAGAATTGATAGTCTTGGAGAAAACTCGCTCTTCCTTCGACAAAACTATCCAATGATGGTGAAAGGCGATCCAACTGCTGTTGACACAATGTTACTACCATTTCTTAGAAGCAACTATGTCTATACCTCGGACATTTGGGTGGTTCCGTACCCTGGTACTGATATAGTAGGCCGCTTCAGCCTGGATGATCAATCCGGCGTTGGTCTCCAGATCGACAATGGATGGCCCATCCCAGAGAATCACTTGTGGTTCAAAGCAAGCGTTTCCAACGCCGAGGAATGGTTGAGTTGAAGTTCATTTCATTGCTTGTTATTTGTTGTGTGGTGAAAACTTTAGTATTTATAATGTATCCTCGTTGTCGATGTGGGTTGATGACCTGTTGTATGTAATAAAATGATATTCCTGTGATAAACTTACTAAATTTATGAATGGATTACGAGTCACTTCTCTGAGTGAGCGGTGCGACAAGGCAAAAAAATATTTTCCAAATACATAATTGTACGTGCATTGCAACAGGTTATCGGATGAGCCCAATCAACAATAGTAGTACACTATTTGTACTAGCTTCACATGCTTCGTGCGTCGGGCGGGTGTTTTTACTGTAGCCATCTTGTACGTAAACAGCACCTCGAATCCTCGATAGTAGTACTATATTGTAGTAAGTAGTAGGAGTAGTAGGGTGGCATGGGCCAGAACAAGCATTCACGTCTAGGAGTATGGCACACGCCACCAGCACGACTTCCGTCTGACACCATATTTCTTGGAGTCCGTGCTAGAGCAATCTCTTCAACCTCATCGTTTCTCTAACTCAGCCATCGCGTGGCGGGCGAGGTGGGGGTTTGCCGATAGTCGGTTTCCTTAATTGCGGTCCCACTTGTAAGGCCAACTCCAACGCTCTATCAATATATGGATGTACTCTTCTTCCCAATACAAAAACTTGCATCCATTCTACTCCCTCCGTTGCACAATACATGCCTTCTATTTGTCAAAATATATATGTATCTAGACATGTTTTAGTATATAGGTACATCCATTCTTGAACAAATGGAAGTCAAGTATTTTGGAATGGAGGGAGTACACAATAAAAATTTCAAGTTAGCACAACTAGTCTAATCTGAGAGCACAACCGAAGATTTGGTCGGGTTCTTCCTCCTTTTGCCAACACGTGGGACATCCAGCATCCAGGTCATGTCATGAAAGAAAATAGAGTGGTAGTTGAAGCCACAAGATGTGCATCTTGGGTTAAACTGTAAATAGAATCTTACTACTCTTGAGTAACTCCAAAAGCGGCCACCAAGATCTTTATTGATTTGTTTTTCATCACCAAAGACGTCGAGGTGAAAGATGTGCAGGTTCAATGGGTCCGCTTGCATTTTCACTGACATGTGGGGCCGCATGTGAGCAAATAGACGATGGGCTCCGTGCGTCCGCTGGCTGGCTGAGAAGAGAGATAGAGGAGGGCTGAGCACGGACTGCATGAAATTTGTTCTACGTAACCAGCACCTTGATATTCGTGTGTGGTTGTTTCTATAATAAAAAAAGGAGGTACCCCTACTTATGTTACTCCCACTACGCCTAGCCTAAGGTTAGTAGGTGACCTTGCGCTTGGCTCTTCGCCTCTTCCGGAAGTTGATGGTTCTACAGTAGTGCTTCTGGCAATCTGACACCAAATAAACTTCTGCACGTCCACCGCTTGTAAGCAAAAGTTTCTCCTCGTGTTGCGAGCCACCACGCACGCGTTGCCGAGGGAGAAGGCGTAATCAAGCTTCTCGTCGTTTCATGAGTTGACGGGACACATCAAAGTTATTTACTAGTAGTACGTACTCTCTCAAAAAAAGGGCTGACCATGTCATTGCTACCATCCCGTGCTCCGTCGTTGAGTACGTGCACTATTCACGTGCCATCTAGGAGAAAAAATATTGCGTAGGTGCCATCAAAGTGCACGACTCACTTACGAAAAAGGGTTTCCCCCCACTTCCCCCCCCCCCCCCGCGCGACTCACTTACGCACTGCTTATCTGATTATCTCCATTTTATTGCATGACACGTGCACCTTGATGCTAGATGTCTCGCGTGCTGGGAAAAGGATGAACAAAGCTCACGTAAAATAAAAGAGTTGAAGGGCATAGATTCCCGACGACAAAATGAGTGAATCTACACTCTAAAATACTATGTCTACATACATCCGTATGTTGTAGTCTATTTGAAATGGCTAGAAAGACTTATATTTAGGAACGGAGGGAGTAGTTTATATTGAATTATTGATAACCACGCAACAAGCCACGCATGTACAGGACGCATGCAGCCACGCATGTACACAAGCCAACGCACTAACTCCATCCGATCCAACTCATGCACATACGCGCACATCATGGAGCACACAACACACGTACACAAGACGTGCATGCACACACGCTCGGCTGCAGAATGCACGTGAATAACACATGCATGCGCACACACTCGGCTGCATGGAGGCGTGCGCCATCCGCGGCGACGTCCGATTCGTCGTGCTACGGCGAAGCTCGCATGCAACGGCGCATACGCATCTCTTGCAGCACCTCTTTGCCGTCGTTGCTCAACTACTAGTCAGAGACGAAGACGACCGCAACCTCGGCCATAGAGCTAGCATCGATGGAAAAACACGCACGCTGCACACACACGAGCACGTACGGAGTGCCCACGACATGGTGGTGATGCGTCCCCAGTCGCCTCTACTCCTTCTGCGCATGTTGTCTATCAAGGCGGCTGCATGCTAATGATGGTGTGGGTGGGATCTTCTAGGACTCAGATGATGATGAGGAAAATTATGAGACACAAGGTGACGTACACCGTCAAGGTCCACGGTCAAGGGGGTGCAAGTGCTTAGATGTGCTTGGAGCAAGTACAATAGAGCTGAGTCAGCGGGCTATAAGGAATAAACTAGTATATTTCTGCTTAGTTGGAGGAAAGAGAAGAGGAGAGAGAAGGTAAGCGGGCTCTTCGTGAAGAGCTAGCTCTAGCATGCACTCCTAGGCACTTTGTGAGAATGAAAGGTGGCCACATAATAAAAACGTAGTACACTATTTTGATCTACTATTATACATGTTGACTATAAGATGGGCTGTAGATGACATGGCATAGGCTTATAGCCAGCAGCTGGCTATACTATTAATGCTCTTTAGATGAGGTGCTAAGTGCATTAAATGGCTTAGTAACTCAAGTCTTCAATGCATAGGTGCTTAGTTTATTGGTGCCACATCATATTTTATGCCTACGTGGCAGGCTTAGCAGCTATACATGGTGGAGCACTGGGAGAGGCCAAGGCTGGTCATAGTGGGGAGTAACTTGTACTGTAACATATTACTATGTTACTCTAAACATCTCTATAAACCGGAAAGGAGGGAGTAGTAACATAGACTAGTGTCATATGCAGAGTATGGGAGCACATGATATTTCCCCATCCGGACCGATCCCAATTTGGCCCAACAAAAACCCCTCCCCCTCCCGCGCGCGCTTCCCGCCCGGCGCCAGCTGAGCCCGCCGCCTCACATTGATGGCAAGTCAGGGCGACGCGACCTCTCACTGCTTCTGCCGTTGAAGCGGCGCGCCGACCGAGGGCACCGCCCGCTGCACGCCCGGCATTTCAGACTACACAATGGATAGTAACTTTAGAGCAAGTACTACAATTAGATGACATAAGCAGGCTATAAGGATTTAAATATAGTATTTGTGCTTAGTTGAAGGAGAGAGAAGAGGAGATAGAAGGTAAGCGGATTGTAAACATGTAGCCGGTTGTACTCCAACATACTTTGTGAGACAAAAGGTGGGGCCATTATTAATGATATTGTATTTATACTAAAGGGACTAACGGACGCCTTAATTACTCTGTTTTTTAGACAAACCTTGGTGGGGCTATTATTGACTTTTTTTTGAGCTATTATTGACTTGGACGTGGGGTTTGGGGGCCAAAGGCCTACTATTATACTCGCACGACCGACCTGACATGCTCTACCCTAGCCGCCACTGTATCATATGGTTTCGCACCGTTCCAGATCTTAGCGCCGCCACGCAATTCTTCTCCAGCCCTCCTTCTGTCATGCACCGCGGGAAGGGACAGCAGTCCTCCGAACCCGCCATTCGTGATCCTGTACGGGAGAGGGGCGATCAGGTTTTTGGGGAGCACACTCAGGATCGCTGCTGCCAATGACGACTTCCTCAAATGACAGCCTTCTTCCCCGACCTTGGTAACCTCTTCATCAACAACATGAGTGACAACATCAACCACATCGGGGTTGCTCATTGACTGATGTGATTCTGTCCTCCTGGTTTAGTCCGCATCATTACTTTGATGTTTGCAATTGTCGTCATGATCTATTTACTGCTAATTCAGATTAAATCTCATACTAAATTGCTCATATATTCAACAATCCAATCCAAAAACCTGATTACAGGCAATTTACTCCGAGTGGTTTTGCTACGCTTTTGAAGCCGCCTACTTTTAAGGGGGGTGCAATATAAAAGGTGGCACACAAGAGCAGTATATTGGTTTCAGATCATGTACTGCTATGACGCCACTAAGGGTAAGCCTGAGGGCGATCTTAATCCTACACAGCAGGAAGCTTTTCAGAACATGGATACCCTCTTCAAAGCCGCCGTGGTGAGTGTTCTTGACGATTCCATTGTGGATTCATATATGTCGTTTGACAGCGGCAAAGACATGTGGGATGCGCTCGAGGCCACGTTTGGGCCCTCGGGCGCTGGCAACGAGTTGTATGTCATGGAGCAATTCTGTGACTACAAGATGACTGATGAGCGCTCTGTTGTTCAGCAGACTCATGAGATACAGTCACTCTCTAAGGAACTTGAGTACTTTAAGTGTGTGTTGCCGGACAAATTTGTTGCTGGGACCATCATTGCCAAGCTTCCACCTTCGTGGAACGATTTTGCTACTTCTTAGAAAAACAAGATACATGAGTTTTATATTTTGGATCTCATTAGCACTCTTGATTTTGAGGAGAAGGCGAAAGCAAAAGACACACGTGCTCGGCTTGCTGAGGGATCTTCTAGTGCCCACATGGTACACGAGAAGAACTTCCAGCCCAACCAGCCCCAAAACAACAAGAACAAATCTCAGGGGAAACGCAAGTTTGATGCAAAGAACAAGCCGTCACATTCTACCAACTTCAAGAAGAATTGTCATAACGGGAAGGGATACAAACCTCAATTTTCGTAGCACCGCACAAAATTTATATGGCTGTATCTACCTGCTGTCAGCTAACCTCATGGTGCTCCAGGTATTCCAACATTCGTAACTAGGTACAATGACCACCGCAAGATGAAATTAGCTTATTCGTACGTTGACTTGCTGAATGCAGTGCGGAACGATCCTGTCATGTGTGGAGGAGCAAACAAGCAGTGCAGCCGAAGGTGGAAATCAACCAAGGAATTATGAAACTATATATAATCTTCCTCAGGCAGGTCAGTATCCCCTTCGTCCAGATGATCGTGTTTTGTCATGCCGAGCTATTGATATGTGCTACTGTTTTGCAACACCGTTTAAGTATAGCTACTGTTTTCCTACCTTTTACGATTCAGGACAATGAATAAGATTTCAGGGGAACTGCACAATATGGACCCATGTTGAGTCATCTCTATTGCCTCATGTGTTTGCTGCAAATGTGTCAGCATCAATTGAAAGATGAGGCAGCTTGCTAGCTGTGGAGTTGCCAGCATTCTCAAAGTGCTCGCAACATTGAGAAGAAACAAGCATGCCCAGGAAATTAATGCGTGCGCAGGGAGGCCCTTTGCTCAGAGAAGCATCAACCGATTTTGTTTATTTCCACACCTTCTCACAGCTTTGTATATTGGTTATAGTATGGTGAATTATTGAGATGCATAGACATGCTGAACTTTTGTTCTTCTGAATGTTAGTTTAATGTGAGTGTTCAGATCCAGTACCGCATCCTCTAATTTGGTGGATGCACATAGGGAAAATAAATCTCCTTAATTTACTCCATAACTACCCTATTAAATAGGCCTAGTAACAAACCAGGCGCATGCGGTGGCCGGCGGGCACATGCATCCTGCATGCATGGCCAGTTAGCCAATCCCATGCGCCAGCTCCAATGTAGCAACACAAAAGAAGAGAGAGGTTCTTGGGAAAAAGCGAGTAGTTAGTGCAGTGGGCCTTATAAACACGAACAACTCACTCTCCCGCCTGCCTCCCCACCCACCCCCCGCCTCCCCAATCTTCCTCACTCGCCCGTAAAACCCCGCTCACCTTCTTCCTCACTGCATGTAAAACGCCTGCTCCTCTTCTTCCACTCCTCTGTAAATCCTCAGCCCTCCTTCTTCCCCACTCGTGACCGCCACTAGGCCTGCCTCCGGCTACTCTGCACAAACCCGTGAGCTCGGCGCGATGCCCACAAGGAAAATGGATTCGGCTGGCCCCAGCGCCAAGAAGATGAGGCTCCCGCCAGCAGCGATGCCGGTTGTAGATCCCGCACCCGGTAGCGCAGGGAGAAGCGGCAAGCCCCCCCCCCCCACCCGGATCTGAGGAACCGGTAGAATCTCCGGTGGACCGCATCAGCGATCTCCTGGGCATCATCCTTGAGGAGATCATCTCGCTTCTCCCCACCAAGGATTCCTGTCATACACAAGTCCTCTCAACTCGGTGGCGCCTTCTATGGCGCACCGCGCCCCTCAATCTCGACTGTCGTTAGATATCTGTCCTTCCTGAATTTGATCTCCTCAGATCCATCGTCTCTTCTCACCAGCAGGACCCCGTTCAATGCCTCTGCATCCCGACAAGCTACCTTCTGTTCATACCCGGCAAAGTGGATGCTTGGCTGACATACCCTCAATTCGGAAAACACCAACAGTTTGAGTTCTACCATTACCATGAAAGTTTCATACCACGAACATACCAAGAATTCGTGCCCAAACCACCGTTGTCCATCTCGCGGTTTTCCTCCTCTCTCCACACCGCCACTTTCGCCCGGTGCCATCTACCAGACGATCTGGTACAAATGCTTCGACTCCCACTGCTAAAAAAACTTTCACTTGTGGTGGTTTATCGGTCGGAGGCCTCACTGCACAACATCATCCACTCCAGTTGCCCTGCCCTGGAGCGCTTGCTGATTGTTTTGGGAATAGAAATCGGTATCAGTTGTCTTCAAATAAAGTCGCCTCACCTTAAAAGCATTGGAATTTGTTTTAAAGGGCAGCAGCTCATCATCAAAGATGCCCCTTCACTTGAAAGGTTGCTCCTTGATAATTGTTATACACCTTCACAAATAATCGTTGCCTCTCGCACCCAAACCGGAGACCTTGGGTGTAATTCATGACCCGCTTTAATAATCACAAGGAGTTGGTGTTTGGCTCCTCCCTTTTCGTGTACAGTATATTATCATCTACACATTTGTAATCATATGCTGCATTTTTCATTTGTGCGCATAAGTTTATATCATCTTGGAGTACACTTTGGTTACTAATATTATGTTATATGCTCAATGAAGAGTTCGTCCATTGATAGCCTATCAATGCTGCCGGATTCTGTCAAGATCATATATATCAGAATGTATAGTTTTGATCTGGACATAATTATTGGCTTGCTGCGATGCTTTCGATCTCTGGAGAATTTATACATAGAGGTGATGATTTCATGAACATTGAAAGCCCATATAATTGTACTAGAATTAACTGTTCAGCTGTCGTTCTTTCGACATACTCTTTTTTCAGACCTTAACTGTTTTCAATCTTCATGTCTACTAGGCAGAACCACATGGAGAAAAACATATAACCAATCGTTGGCGTAATAAGCACAAGGATTTTCTAAGTTCTCATGACATTTGTTTGAGGACAATAATGATGGGACGATATGCATCCAACCAGGCAAACAGAAGCTTTGTCACATTCTTCTTGTTGAATGCGAGGTTACTATTGTCCATGAGGCTTAATTTTTACAGCAAGAGATTTCTCACGGACGAACATGTTGAACAACAAAAAAAGAAGTTTCAGGTGGACAAATGGGCTTCTAAACGTGCTCGTCTTCTATTTACAATAAGTTGTAGACATCCTGAAATAATTTTTTTTGCACAGGATGTTGATTTTATGGATCAGACCGATACATTCGTTTGTGACTGCAAAAAAGAGTGGTTGGGTTAGATGTTACTGTCATGTTCAATCTGGGTTTTGTCTAAAAATTTGATGAACAATTAATCCTTGGAATTTTTGTACCATTTGTATGCTTGACTTGCATGTTGTTTCCCTCAGACTTCTCTCCACCGCCACTACACCGCCGCATCTTCCATGGCTGTTGTTCGTTCGTCCCCGAGGCCTTGCCGTCGTTCTCCACCTTGGTTAGCTTCATTTGTGCCCGCCGCCGTCTGGTGTTGTCAACATGGTCAACAACCAAGAGGAATCAGGAGATGATTTGACGTGGAGAGGTCGATGAGGGACCCACCAGGGTCATTGCATTTCGCAAGGTGTGCCTCGTTATTACAAGCCAAAAAATACTTCCTCCTAAGTGTTTGACAACTAGGTTCCACGCCATTGTCAATGTAGTCAATAAATGAGAAAATTACACAACGAGCGGATAACACTGTGGAACCAACAGCTCGCCGCTTGTTTTTCGGGCCAGAGATTTGAGCTCAATCAAGGCGATAGGCGGTGGCTGTGACCCGTCTAGCCCACGCCACGCTTTTATTAAGCACATGGCGAGCCCAGTTGATATATTTTTTCTTTTTCTGAAATTGGCTAGCCCAGTTCTTTTTGGAGAATACCAAAACCGAGGCCTACTTGCTTTTCTCAGCCTATTGGCTGCAAATCTTTCAAGACGAGGAGGGATGTAAGTAGTAAGAAATGGGCTTCCCCAGAAAACGGGTTATAAGTTGTAAGAAATGGGCTGTAAATTTTTAAACCAAAGCCTACCGGCAAGTGCATTAAAATATCATTTTGCTCTCAAAAAAATTTGCATTAAAATATCATTTTTTCAGGATTTCTCTACTCTCTACTCTTATAGAAAACAAAGCCAATTGACAATTACATTAAAATATCATATTTTCTCCCACAAGATAAACTACTCATACAAATGCATCTTCATGTTCCGTGCAACGAACGGGCATCTTGCTAGTTAAGATTCTAAATTTCATTCGTTTTTTTTGCGGAGAATTGTTTTTTGAATTTTATTTTGATATATTTTTTTTGAAAATTATTTTTAACGTGACTTGAAATTTCGTGATTAAAAGAGTTCGGACCCCACCGAAATATGCAAAATTTCGTTGAATTTTTTAGCGGTCTTGTGAGAATATATGGTCTATAATGCTAATAAAAAGAATATGGGCTTCAAATATCCTTAAGAATTAGCAAATGGGCTGTAAATTATTGAAAATAATGGCTAATGGGCTATATGCTATTTTCCACAAATTTGGAGGCTGACTTCTAGGCCTACTAGGTTGACGATGACGCTGTCCTAAATTTTTTTTGACGCGTACGCAAGGCTTTGTCAACTTAGTCAACACACAGCAGTGACTGTTGGATGTCCATCCAACGGCCGCCGTGCTTCTTCAATCTGATCTTCCTGCTCCAGCCGCCCAAACCAGCGCCAAGTGGACTGCCTGCTCCGTCCTCCGTGGCGGGCCAGGCCGCCGCCAGGCCATCCCTCTAACCACCCACACATCCTGTTATTTTCCGGCGACGTCAGCCTTACCCCGCAGCTGACCAGTCAACGCTTGTTCTCCCCTCAGCGTGGGCATCTGCTGCGGTGTCTTCGCCAGCTCCGGGTGGTTCTCTTCCTGGGCCTCGCCCTCGTCCACCGCGTTTGTGCTCTCGACACGGCGAGGTCAACATGGTCAACAAACAACAGCCATCGGAAGAGGCTGACAGTAGGGGCCCACACAGGAAAATGCCTCCTTATTACGTGCAAAATAATGATTCCTCCACCTGATAGCTGGGAGCCACCGGAAGGGTCTCCGTATTTCACAAAAAAAACGTTCCCCCCGCTGTCAGCTCGGACCCACCGGAAATGCCTCCTTATTACGCACAAAAAAATGAATACTCCCCCTGCTAGCTGGGACTCACCTTGGTGGGAGGCTGACTTGTTAGCCTACTAAGTTTACGGGGACAGAGGGCTTTGTCAACTTAGTCAATATGAACGATTCTAGCTCCAGTGACCGTACGATGTCCATCCAATGGCCGTAGTGCTTCTTCAACCTCTGGTCTTCATGCTCCAGCCGCCCAAAGCAGCGCCGGTCGTGCCGCATGCTCCTGCCTCCCGTGGCCAGCTGTGATGTCGCGGAGGCCTCACCGCCCCTACTACTCCCACCTGGCCGGGCCATCCTCTACTCACCCACACCCCTGTTATTCTGGGCGACGGCAGCCTCACACCGCAGCCGAACCAGTGAACCTCAGTACTCTATTCGCGTGGGCATCCATCGCTGCGTCTTCCCGGCTCCCGCCGTCCCTTCCTACGCCATTGCCGCCCACCGCCGTGGTGCTCTCGGTGCGGTGTGGTCAATGTTGTCAATGACCGACTTCCATCGGAAGAGTACTGTGCAAGGAGAGGCTGACAGCTGGGTCCACAGCGGCCGCAAGAAAGTGCATCCTTATTACGCGCAAAATAATTATTCCTCCACCTGACAGCTGGGACCCACCGGACGGGCCACCGTATTTCGCGAAAAAACGTTTCCCCCCTGACTGCTGGGACCCACCAGCTACACCTTCGCACACAACGAAGTGCGTCTGGGCAAAAAAAAAACGATTCGCCCCCCTGACTGCTGGGACCCACCAGCTATATCTTCGCACGCAAGGGAGTGCGTCCGAAAAAACGATTCGCCCCCTGACCGTGTCCTGGACAAGGGGTTACTCACTACGTCGTCTCCCGATCAGTTGGATTGGGCCGAGGACCCCCATGGCCATATAATCATGGGCCAGTCCGGACAATTGCCGCATACAAGGAAGATTCCACAAGACTTGGCGATCAAGACAAGGACTCCTCCCCACCGGGCGATTCGGCTAGGACACTTGTTATCCTAGGCCTCCGGTGCATTATATAAACCAGGGCCAGGCTAGTCGATGATATACAATATACAACAATCATACCATAGGCTAGCTTCTAGGGTTTAGCCTCTACGATCTCGTGGTAGATCAACTCTTGTAATACTCATATCATCAGGATCAATCAAGAAGGAAGTAGGGTATTACCTCCATAGAGAGGGCCCGAACCTGGGTAAACATCGTGTCACCTGTCTCCTGTTACCATCCGCCTTAGACGCACAGTTCGGGACCCCCTACCCGAGATCCGCCGGTTTTGACACCGACGTTGGTGCTTTGATTGACAGTTCCTCTGAGTGTTCGGCAAAACGTCGATGGCTCGCCCGCAGGTCAACTGCGACTTCGGCATATTCGTCACCAGCTCGACTGGCCACCTTGATTTGACCAAGGACTGCGCCCTATCTCCGATCGTCATATTCGGATGAGGGCTTTCGTCAAGATCATGGAGGAATCATCCAGTGAGCCCGGGGGCTCAACGTCAACATTGCCCTCGGGCGACCGCACTGTTTTCCTGGACAGCGAACTTGTATCCGCCGTCACCGCCTCCTCGAGCGTCGGTTCGACGATTTCTTCGGCGAAATAGTGCGGAATTGAGTCTACAACAACTCTGAAAAATTTCGTCGAGTTCCGATGGAGGAATCTCTGGCAATCCACGATATACCAGAGCCCTGTCAAATCTGGACGGGAATCTGGACGAGTTTAGGGCGTGGTGTCCAGCTTCGAGCTCGGACGTCCTTTGGAAGATCCAACCGTTGATCGGCTGCGGAATTCCTAAATATCTACCACCCCTCCAAATTTCAGCTCGATCCGACCGTCCAAACTCCGGGAACCTTCCGATTAGTGCATCACTTTTTCGGATCTGTTTTCTGCACGAAAACGAATCCGACCCGAGTTCGTCTTTTTTATGAACGGGATTTCGGACATGCTTTTTGAAGGAAGTTTTGTATGGGGTGTTGTGTTTTGTTCCCGAACACATCCCACTAACTTTAAAATCTTTTGAACATGATCTTCAACATCATGCTGGTGTCAAACCAGTCCGGCAATATTGCTCCACGGCTACCGACCTGCGCTAGACACGTCGTCACTTTGTTGAGCCGAGCTCAACTTCTTCGGATCATCATCTCGGCAAGCCGAATGAGAGTCCAGCATCGTGAAGGTTAAATCATCACCAACATCACCGCCACACGGATTACATGGAGGGGGCATACCGGCGTCGCCGCACGGTCGCTTCATCAAGCCAGCATCGACCATGTCAGGACCTGCATCGGCAGGGCCGCACTGTTGCTTTTTCAAGCTGGTGTCCGTCACGCCGACCTACTTCGACTCATCGGCTGACACTAAGGCTTCATCACATTAGCTGGACCGGGGGCTTCATCATCTCTTCATCAACCTACTCCGAACACTTCGGCGTCACTACCCGACCAGCTCCGTCACGTTAGCTGGAACGAGGGCTTTGCCTTGGCAAGCCAACCTTTGCCAGCATTGCCATGCCGTCGTTTTATCACCCATTAGGCAATGGGTGCGCGGATCGACTCCCAATTTTGGGAATCACCTTCCTTCGGATTACTACAACAAATAAACCAGGTGCTATTAATCCTAGTATTTTTTGCTTGTTTGGGCTCATTTTTCCCAAGGAATTATTACTCTGGTTTTTCCATCATATGTACACAGGTCTATCAAGTGGTGGCCGCATTATCGACGGTCGCGTGATGGTTCGGTCAGTTTCCGTACATAGTCCGGCGAACGCTGCATCCGGAACTCGAACCGACCTGTGAATTCAGGCCTTGCCATGTCTTTACCGCATCACGCCGCCGCCCTGCATCGACATTGACTTCGGCGCCAGGCCATATTTCTTTTATTACTCACTTTGCATAAATTATTTGTTATGCAATGAATTTTTTTTAATTCTTATTATTACTATTATCCCCGGTCTGCACTATTTTTTATGCACAGGAAAATGATCCAGCCGGACTATATCCTTTGGCGTCACCTCGGCTGGACGGGGGCTTCGTCAACACTTCATTACCCCATGCAGGGGACTTCGGCATCACTCTGTTGTCCTGCATTGACCATGCTATGTCACCACTTCACAGTGCCGAGCTCTTTACTCCGCCACCTCGGGACCGGCTTGGGGGATGGAACCTTGTCCCGCATCAAGCTCGGACCGCATCGTCAATATCGAACACATTAACCAGCTAAGTTACCTTCATGCTCAAAGTTTTAAATTTCTAACTTGTGTTCGGTTCGACCAAGCATTATACTTTTTGGAAAAAGTTGCTTGTAAAAATTTTCCTTGTCGAAACTTTGTTCACACACACTTGACGCGCTACCCGCTCATTATATTCGGGGCTTCTTTAACAGAAGCTTATTAATTCGGGCTTTATGCCCAATACATGTGTCACACTTCCGCATGTACGTTTTATTCACCATTATATGCATCGATATGGCCAAGCTGGGTTGCCTGGCTCCTGTGCTTACCCCTACGTTCCCGATTGTTCGGCTAGGTGGTAAAGGGAGCACCTCTGTGATTGTTACTGCCGGGTCAGCCGGATGTGTACCTCAGACTGGGTGAAGCCGAAAGCTAGCGTTCTTAAGGGAATACTCGGTCGGTGAACTAAAAAATGATTTCTTACCTATTCATTTACCTGCCCCCAGATGTTTTTCTGCTCTTTTCGCAGTCCGGACATGCACTTTAGGGCATGCCTCGTGGAAAGGAACCCTTAACGGAACTATTCTCCACGGAAGATGTTTCTTACTAACCATGTAATATAACATAACTAGTTGGGCACTTGTCCGATAAAGCACTAATGACCCCTACGCTTTGGTCTCCAAGCATGCCCCGGTTTTTATAACCGCGAGGGTATTCGGACACACTCCGGACTATTGGGTCCAGAGGTTGAAGCGAAAAGGTCTTCTACGACAAACGATCTACAATCCGGCTAGAAGGCATTTTACATGTCACCTTACATTATATAGTCAACTTTTACCCAAGTCACTTGGGGGCTCTTATGTTTATTTGAGCCGTTTTATACTAAGTGTTTTTCTTCTTAGTTGTTGAAGTTTTTTATTTATCACTCCTTTTTTCGACACGAGTGTGCGGTCACTAGCCGGGGAGCCTAATTTCTCTCAAAACCGCTAGAGTTTAGTTTTCTAAACTGGCCTAATGAGAAGTACTCCGCCTTCGGGATGGGAGACTGAAGCCGTAGGCTGACCCGCTTGAAGTCTTGAGATAGGATGTGTCATGTTAAAACACGGCAGAAGCACTTTTTTTTTCTAAAGTCCAATTTTCGGATTGGCATCGAACACTTGATCTTGTTCGGACGTCATGTTTTTACTGACGTTTTTTTGGTTTTCCAAGCACTTGGTACTTTTAAACTATTTGTTTGTTTTCAGCACAAGTCTCGCAGTGCAACGCCGGACACCTTTAGAGATACGGCAAAAACATTCTCGGATATTGCTATATATGCATCAGTTTTGAATTGTGTCTTCGGTCAATAGTTGGGTTGCCCGGCTCCCGCGCTTGCCTCCGACGTTCCGTTTTGTTTGGCTAGGTGTGCAAAGGGAGAACCACTGCGATTGCGCTTCCAGCTCGCATGGTCAGGCACCTCAGTGGAGAAAGCCGAAAACTGACTGTCACAATAGGTGTAAACTGGTCAGCGGTCCTATTACTATATTAAACGAAGTTCCATTCATAATATTGGCCGAAGTGTTTCCGGCTTGACCTCGACT
Source organism: Aegilops bicornis (assembly GCA_021605145.1). NCBI lineage: Eukaryota > Viridiplantae > Streptophyta > Magnoliopsida > Poales > Poaceae > Aegilops > Aegilops bicornis. Next base: position 476,773,703 of record CM038674.1, on the reverse strand, counting down.
GTCGCCGAACACTACCGGGGGCTAGTAACTGGCCTCCCAAACTAAACCCACAATATTTTGCTCTTACATTGGAGCTAAGGTTTCATGATCATGCTTAGCATGACAACCCAAAGAAAGGAACCGATAGTGGGACTATTTTCTTTGGAAGACATTTCTTCTGTTAAACAGTAATATAACATATCTCTCTGCGTACCTTTGTTTATAAAACCGTATGGCCAGATTGCTGTGTTTGTCGTAAATCTTTGCCCTCATAAAGGCTTTATAAAGTTGGAGAAACACTCCTCGCCATCGGGCCGAGGAGGTTGAAGCCGATGGTCGGTCAACAAAGTTTTGTACAATGCGGATCCGAGCATTAATGACATAAAATCCTTGGATACATTGAGTCATTACACATAATTTGTGATTTTACTATGGATTTCGATCCTTAATTCGGCCACCCGTGCCCGCATTAAGGCTCGGGGGCTACTGGGCTTCGGGCTTATTATTTACAAATATTAAAGGGCACATCAATCCCCTGATCTGGTGTTGCCACCCGACCAGTGTCTCGGGGGCTACTGCATTTCCTGTTCTATGCAGAAAATTTTAAGTGCAATACAGTTCCCGAGGAGATTTTGATCCTCAGGTTGGTCGGCCGCACCCAACCTAAGTCTTGAGGACTGAGCACGCCGCTTTTTGTGTCCCGAAGTATTCTGCCGAGTTAGGACTTGATCCGCAGACCGATTTTGCAAATCAACCTGAGTCTCAGCAGCTATGGGGATCAGCGGTATTATGTCATCCTTCATGTGCATCTCGGGTTTTAGACCGATACCCACCTTAAGGGCTACTGGCTATGTATCTCGGTAGAGAATAAATTGCACCAATCAAAAATATTGACAAAAATCGGCCCATATTCGGGATGGTGCACCACCTCGGAAGCAGTCCGGCATAAAGCTCGGGCGCTAGTGGCTGGCTCCATAGAGGGCCTTTCCGGCATTAAGCTCGGCTAAACTCCTTCAAACTTGTTTGAACCAAGGTGATTTACGACACCTCGGATACAATCCGGCGTTGGAGCTCGGATACATAGTCCGGCGTTGGAGCTCGGATACAGTCTGGCTTTGGAGCTCGGATACATAGTCCGGCGTTAGAGCTGGGAAGCAGTCCGGCGTTGGTGCTCGGCTGCAAAAGATACCTCGAATGTAGTCCGGCGTTGGAGCTCGGACGCAAGAGGACGCTGCCGCCCGGGAACAACTTCAAACCCGAGGTGTAGCATAAAAATAACAAGGCATTGATAAAGGCCGGAAACTTAAAGGGGCTCCTCGGATACCCGACGTGTAAACTCGTCGAATGCATTTCGCGATCCTCAAGATCGAAGATGAGAAGATTTGTTGAACCAGTTTTCAAGACCGCAACCAAGATGAAGAACAGTTCGGAAGAATCGAGGAGCGTCCCTAACTTGAAGACCGGTTCAGGGGCTATCGACGGTGTCCTGGACAAGGCGGTACTCACCACGTCGCCTCCCGATCAGTTGGATTGGGCCGAGGACCCCATGGTCAGATACTCATGGGCGATTCGGACAGTTGCCGCATACAAGGAAGATTCCACAAGACTTGGCGATCAAGACAAGGACTCCTCCCCACCGGGCGATTCGGGTTAGGACTCTTGTTATCCTAGGCCTCACGGTGCATTATATAAACCAGGGCCAAAGGCTAGTCGACAGATATACAATATACAACAATCATACCATAGGCTAGCTTCTAGGGTTTAGCCTCTACGATCTCGTGGTAGATCAACTCTTGTAATACTCATATCATCAAGATCAATCAAGCGGAAGTAGGGTATTACCTCCATAGAGAGGGCCGAACCTGGTAAACATCGTGTCCCCTGTCTCCTCGTTACCATCCGCCTTAGACGCGATTCGGGACCCCCTACCCGAGATCCGCGGTTTTGACACCGACACTTCTTGCTGGGACCCACCAGCTACACCTTCGCACACAAGGAAGTGCGTCCGGCAAAAAACCAAAATGATTCGCTTCGACCGCTGGGACCCAAAGCAGCTACATCTTCGCAGCAAGGAAGTGCACAGCGGTCGGGACCCACCTGGTCGAAGCGTACGTAGCATTGTCCTTCTGGTCGCGAACGTGTACGTACATACTGGTCGTTGTAGAGGCGCGCACGTGTCGTAGTAGAGACGCGCATGTAGCATGTACACGTACGTACAGCGGCGAGGGTGCAAGAAAGAAAATACGGCCACGTACGTACATATGGGCAGGGTATCGAACGCCTACTCGCGCATGCGTACGGCCAGGGCTCGTGTACATGGCTGGGTCAGAACAGAGAAACAGCGTCGTCGTGTTCATGGGGAGGCAACGGAATGCTCGTGTTCATGGGGAGGCAACGGAATGCGTCGTGTTCATCGGGAGGCAATGGAACGCATGGGAGCCAACCGGCTGGGTCGGAACGGAATGCATGGTCAAGTTCATCGGGAGGGCTTGGATGGAACAGGCGATGGAAACGAGGCCTGCGTACCACACAACGGAGGAAACGGACCTCCTACGTTCGGAACGGGGTCCTGTTGATCGGGAGGGGTCTGGCGTACCGCAAAATGGAGGAAATGGACCTCCTACGGTCCAAACGGGGGTCCTGTTGATCGGAAGGGGTGTGGCGTACTGCAAAATGGAGGAAACGGACCTCCTACGGTCAAAACGGGGGTCCTGTTGATCGGGAGGGGTGTGGCGTACCGCAAAACGGACGAAACGGACTTGTGTTGGAGCGCTACGGTTGAAATGGCGGTCATGTTCATCGGGAGGGGTGTGGCGTACCGCAAAACGGTATTCCACGGGATACTGTTCATCTCCACTGTCGACCTCCTCCAGCCTCCACGGGCTACCGTCGACCTCCTCCAGCCTCCACGGGCTCCTGTTCATCCAGCCTCCACCGTGCGCTACTCCACCGGCTACTGTTCAACCACCCCTCCACTATCTATTGTTCATCCAGCCCTCCACACCACGGGGTCCTGTTCAACCACCCCTCCACGGGCACCCCTCCATCATCTACTGTTCATCCAGCCCTCCACACCACGGGGTCCTGTTCATCCAGAGGCAACGCCATCGCCATCGCTCATCCAACCCCCCGCAACGCCACTGTTCATCCAATCTATCGGCTTAGATTAGCAGCAGAGCGGCGAATCGCTGGATCAGGTTCGCTTAACAACCATCGATCGATCGCTCGGGTTCAATAACGCGTAACTCGCGGCAATCGCTCGGGTTCAGTTAGAGCCCAACGCCTCGCTCGGGTTCAATTAGAGCCAACGCCTCGCACACACGCGCGTACGTGTACGAGAGAAACGCGCATCGCTCAGCCCCCGACCTCCCACCGTAACCGGGAACTCCCCGAAATTTTCCTCCCCCTCGCTTCTACCATGGTTTTTTCCGTCATGGACGGCCCAAAGAATGTCATGCAGCTGCGTCTCCGGCCCGCCCAGGATGAAAAGCCCAATTTATTTCATGATTTTTTGTCATAGAAGTAGGAGCCCACCACATCTATGATGATACCAGGTTTTGTCACAATTATCGTCATAGAAGTGTCATATGTATGACAGAAAAAAATTTCGTTCGGCCCAAAATGTCACGGATGCGTCTTTATTTTGTAGTGTAGGGCGCGCCTGGTGAGCTTGTGGCCCAACCGTGGCTCTTCTGGTCTCCTCCCGAAGATTCCTAGGTGTCTTCTGGTCCAAGAAAAACCATCAAAAAGTTTCGTTCCGTTTGGTATTGATTTTTTTGTACAAGTCAAAAACAAGGGAAAAACAACAACTGGCATTGGGCACTAGGTTAATAGGTTAGTCCCAAAAAATGATATAAAATAGCATAATAATGCATATAAAACATCCAAGATGGATAATACAATAGCATGGAGCAATAAAAATTATAGATACATTGGAGACGTATCAAGCATCCCCAGGCTTAATTCATGCTCGTCCTCGAGTAGGTAAATGATAAAAACATTTTTTTTTGTGGAACGCTACCTAACATGTTTATCATGTAATCTTTTATTTATGTGGCATGAATATTTAGATCCATAGGATTCAAAGCAAAAGTTTAATGTTGACATAAAAACAGTAATACTTCAAACTACTAATAAAGAAATCATGTCTTCTCAAAATATCATGGCCAAAGAAAGTTATCACTACAAAATCATATAATCTTTTCATGCTCTATCTTCATCACACAAAGTATTTATCATGCACGACCCCGATGACAAGCCAATCAATTGGTTCATACTTTTAATGTTCTTAAGCTCTTTCAACTCTCATGTAATACATGAGCGTGAGCCATGGACATAGCATTATAGGTGGAATAGAATATGGTGGAGGTTCTGTGGAGAAGACAAAAAAGGAGAAAGTCTCACATCAACTAGGTAAATTAATAGGCTATGGGGATGCCCATCAATTGATATTGATGCGAGTGAGTAGGGATTGCCATGCAACGGATGCACTAGAGCTATAAGTGTATGAAAGCCCAAAAGAAAACTAAGTGGGTGTGCATCCAACTCGCTTTCTCACGAAGACCTAGGGCAATTTGAGGAAGCCCATCATTGGAATATACAAGCCAAGTTCTATAATGAAAAATTCCCAGTAGTAATATATGAAAGTGACAAAATGGGAGCCTCTCTATCATGAAGAACATGGTGCTACTTTGAAGCACAAGTGTGGAAAAGGATAGTAACATTGTCCCTTCTATCTTTTTCTCTCATTTCTTTTTTTCCCTATTTTTGGGCTCTTTGGCCTCTTTTTATTTATTTCAAGTCCGGAGGCTCATCTCGACTTGTGGGGGAATCATAATCTACATTATCCTTTCCTCACATGGGACAATGCTCTAATAATGATGATCGTCACACTTTTATTTACTTACAACTTAAGAATTACAACTCGACACTAGAACAAAAACATGACTTTATATGAATGCCTCGTGTATGACCATGAAAAGCAATATGACAATGATGGTGTGTGTCATAATAAAACGAAACGGTGGAGGTTGCATGGCAATATATCTCAAAATGGCTATGGAAATGCCATAATAGGTAGGTATGGTGGCTGTTTTGAGGAAATGTATAAGGTGGTTTTAATGCACTGGCGAAAGCTGTGCGGTACTAGAGTGGCTAGAAAAAGATGGAAGAGTGAGAGCGCGCATAATCCATGGACTCAATATTAGTCATAAAAAACTCACATACATATTGCAAAAGTTTATTAGCCCTCAAAACAAAGTACTAATACGCATACTCCTAGGGGGGTATATTGGTAGGAAAAGACCATCGCTGATCCCCGATCGCCACTCATAAGGAAGACAATAAAAAATAATTCATGCTCTAACCTCATTGCATAACGGGAGACCATACGTGCATGCTTCAGGAATCACAAACCTTAACACACATATTCTTACAAATCTGCAATTACTCACTAGCATTACTCCAATATCACCATCTTTATATGTCAAAATTAATGCAAGGAATCAAACTTCTCATATATATAATGATCTTCATGAAAGTAATTATTATATCCCTCTTGAATACCCATCATATTAGGACAAAATTCATAACCTAAGCAAATTGCCATACTATTTTTAAGACTCTCAAAATAACATAAGTGAAGCATGAGAGTTCTTCAATTTCTTCAAAATACAACCACCATTGTGCTCTAAAAATATATAATTAAGTGGAGCACTAGAGCAACTGCCTAGCTCAAAAGATATAAGTGAGCACATAGAGTATTGTAATAAATTTGTGATTAATGTGCGTCCCTCTCAAAAGGTGTGTACAACAAGGATGATTGTGGCAAACTAAAAAGAAAATAAAGTAAATACTCATATAATACAAGATGCTCCAAGCAAAACACATATCATGTGGTGAATAAAAATATAGCCTCAAGTAATTTTACCAATGTGTTGAAGACAAAAGAGGGGATGCCATCCGGGGCATCCCCAAGCTTAGATGCTTGGTTATCCTTGAATATTACCTTGGGGTGCCTTGGGAATCCCCAAGCTTAGCTCTTGCCACTCCTTATTCCGTAGTACATCAAAACTTTACCCAAAACTTGAAAACTTCACAACACAAAACTCAACAGAAAACTCGTAAGCTCCGTTAGTATAATAAAGCAAATCACCACTTAGGTACTATTGTGAACTTATTCTAAATTTATACTGGTGTTATATCTAATGTATTCTAACTTCTCCATCATTCATACCCCACGATACTACCCATAGATTCATCAAAATAAGCAAACAACACATAGGAAACATAATCTGTCAAAATTAGAACAGTCTGTAGCAATATGGAAATTTTGTATACTTCTGTAACTCTAAATTTTTTGAAAAATTGACAAGCTGGGAAATTTGTATATCAATCTTGTGTAAAAAAATCAGATCAAAATCTCGGTTCTGTGAATTTACAAAATTTCCAGCAATGTGCACAAAAGTTTCTGTTTTTCAGCAAAATCAAATCAACTATCGCCATAGATCATCCCAAAGGCCCTACTTGGCACAAACACTAATTAAAACACTTAAACACAATCTTAATAGTAGCATAATTTTGTAAACTCATAAAACTAGAAAGGAAAAATATTGGGTTGTCTCCCAACAAGCGCTTTTCTTTCAAGCCTTTTAGCTAGGCATTGATAATTTTAATGATGCTCGCATGAAAGACAAGAATTGAAGCACAAAATGAGCATCAAATAGCATGTGAGAAACAAGTTTAATTCTAACATACTTCCTATGCATAGGCATTTTATAAGCAAACAAATTAGCGAGACAATAAATATCTAGCACATGCAAAGAAGAGGAATAAAACATTGACAGTCTCAGCATAACGAGAGGTAATTTAGTAACATGAAACTTCTACAGCCATATTTTCCTCTCTCATAATAATTAAATGTAGGATCATAATCAAATTCAACAATATAGCTATCACATAACATATTCTCTAAATGATCCACATGCATGCAAAGTTGACACTCTTCCAAATTAGTGGGATTGTCATCAAATAAAGTCATGACCTCACCAAGCCCACTTTTATCAAAAATTTCATAAGATTGATCATTCTCCAAAGTAGTGGGATCATTATTACCTAGAGTTAACACTCTTCCAAACCCACTTTCAATATTATCACAAACATATTCATCATGAGGCTTAAATAAATTTTCAAGATCATAAGAAGAATCACCCCAATCATGATCATTGCAATAAGTAGTGGACATATCAAAATTAGCATCCCCAAGCTTGGGTTTTGCATATTATTAGCACAATTGACATTAAAAGAATTTATAATAACACCATTGAAATCATGATTTTCATTCAAGGAGCTATCGTGAATCACTTCATAAATTTCCTCTTTTAGCACTTCATCACAATTTTCAGATTCTCAAATTTCAAGCAAAATTTCATAAAGATAATCTAGTGCACTCAACTCATTAGCAATTGGTTCATCGTAATTGGATCTTCTAAACAGATTGGCAAGTGGATGAGGATCCATAAGCTTTTTTGCTTTCTGATTTTCAAAAAACATGCAATTACAAAAAAGGGTTTCCCCCCACTTTATATTATAAAGCAATAGCACCAAGCATCCAACAACAAGTCAAGATAGGTTCGAGTACAAGCAAATCTCAAATAATCGTTGGGGGCACAGCAAAACAAGCCACAACCAAAGAGAAAACAAGAGCTAATCCGGCTCGGGAGGGGGTGGAGGTGCTAACACCGAGGCCGAAAACCAGAGACCCGAGATGATGGTGTCAATGACGTCGCGATCACGCCGCTTGCTAAGCTATCTCCATAGTTGTAAGAAGCCACACATTTTGTAGATTGCATCAGTCACACGGCAAGGGATCACGCGTTTGATGACTAATTTGTTGCGGATGCACCAAAGGGTCCAAGCAAGGGTACCCATAGCCACCTAGATGGGGGCACGTCTAGAGATGGGGAGCCTAAGGATCTCCCCAAACATGTCCAGAAGGTTGTCATGGCACCAAGCGCCACCAACAACCTCCTGGAAGCAGCTCCAAAGGAATCGCGCCGCAGGGCACCGGAAGAAAATCATGCCAAGCGAACAAGCAAACAAATCAAGTAAGACATAAAAGCAAATAAAAAGGCAAATGTTTTTGTACTTTGGTAAAACCTTTTAGAAGTGGGCGAGATGAAAATGAGAGGCAAATGGAGAATAATGTAAGTGCAAGAGATGAGATTTTATGATAGGTACTTGGTAGGCTTGATGTATATCCTCCCCGGCAACGGCGCCAGAAATTCTTCCTGATACTTCTTGAGCTTGCGTTGGTTTTTCCCTTGAAGAAGAAAGGGTGATGCAGCAAAGTAGAGATAAGTATTTCCCTCAGTTAGAGAACCAAGGTATCAATCAAGTAGGAGGTACAAGCAAGTCTTCCATCTAGAGGCTTCTCTCTTGTAGGCAAATAATACGGTGGGTGAACAAATTACTGTCAAGCAATTGATAGAAAAGCGCAAGGTTATGACGATATCCAAGGCAATGATTATGCATATAGGCATCACGTTCGTGTCAAGTAGACCGACTCCTGCATCTACTACTATTACTCCACACATCGACCGTTATCCAGCATGCATCTAGAGTATTAAGTTCATAAAGAACAGAGTAATGCCTTAAGTAAGATGACATGATGTAGAGGGATAAACTCAAGAAATATGATGAAAACAACAAATACGTGCCTCACTACCCCTACTTTGTCACTGGGTGAGAACACCGCAAGATTGAACCAAAAACTAAGCACCTCTCCCATTGCAAGAAATACTAATCTAGTTGGCCAAACCAAACCGATAATTCAAAGAGAAATACAAACATATCAAATCGTACATATAAGAATTCAGAGGAGATTCAAATAATATACATAGATAATCTGATCATAAATCCACAATTCATCGGATCTCGACAAACACACCACAAAAGAAGATTACATCGGATAGATCTCCAAGAACATCGAGGAGAACATGGTATTGAGAATCAAAGAGAGAGAAGAAGCCATCTAGCTACTAGCTACGGAACAGTAGGTCTGAAGTACACTACTCATGCTTCATCAGAAGGGCAATAGGGTTGATGTAGAAGCCCTCCTTGATCGAATCCCCCTCTGGCAGATTGTTGGAAAAGGCCCCAAGATGGAATCTCATGGGTACAGAAGTTTGGTGCGGCGGAATAGTGTTTTCGTGGCTCCCCTTGAGGGTTTTGGAATATATGTGAATTTATAGGACGAAGAGATAGGTCAGGAAATCCCCGAGGGGGCCACAAGGCCGGGTGGCGCCCCCATCCCTAGGGCGTGCCCTCCACCCTTGACGCCACCTCGTGGCTCTTATGGCTTGGACTCCAAATCCTTCAGGTGTCTTCTGGTCCAAGAAAAATCATCGCAAAGTTTTATTTCATTTGGACTCCGTTAAATAGTATTAGTCCCAAAAATAATATTAAATAGCATATTAATGCATATAAAAACATCAAAAACAGATAATATAATAGCATGGAACAATAAAAAATTATAGATACGTTGGAGACGTATCAAGCATCCCCAAGCTTAATTCCAGCTCGTCCTCGATTAGGTAAATGATAAAAACAGAATTTTTGATGTGGAATGCTACCTAACATATTTATCCATGTAATTTTCTTTATTGTGGCATGAATATTCAGATCCATAAGATTCAAAAAAAAAGTTTAATATTGACATAAAAACAATAATACTTCAAGCATACTAACAAAGGAATCATGTCTTCTCAAAATAATATGGCCAAAGAAAGTTATCCCTACAAAACCATATAGTCTGGCTATGCTCCATCTTCATCACACAAAGTATTAAAACATGCACAACCCCGATGACAAGCCAAGCAATTGTTTCTTACTTTTGATGTTCTCAAACTTTTTCAACTTTCACGCAATACATGAGCGTGAGCCATGGATATAACACTATAGGTGGAATAGAATATGGTGGTTGTGGAGAAGACAAAAAGAAGGAGATAGTCTCACATCAACTAGGCGTATCAATGGACTATGGAGATGCCCATCAATAGATATCAATGTGAGTGAGTAGGGATTTCCATGCAACGGATGCACTAAAGCTATAAGTGTATGAAAGCTCAAAAAGAAACTATGTGGGTTGGCATCCAACTCGCTTGCTCACGAAGACCTAGGGCAATTTGAGTAAGCCCATCATTGGAATATACAAGCCAAGTTCTATAATGAAGAATTCCCACTAGTATATGAAAGTGAAAACATAGGAGACTCTCTATCATGAAGATCATGGTGTTACTCTGAAGCACAAGTGTGGAAAAAGGATAGTAACATTGCCCCTTCTCTCTTTTCTTTCATTTTTTTGGTGGGCTTCTTTCGCCTCTTTTATTATTTTTTGTGGGCTTCTTTGGCCTCTTTCGTTTGTAAAGTCCGGAGACTCATCCCAACTTGTGAGGGAATCATAGCTTCCATCATCCTTACTTCACATGGTACAATGCTCTAATAATGATGATCATCACACTTTTATTTACTTACAACTCAATTCTAGAACAAAAATATGACTCTATATGAATGCCTCCGGCGGTGTACCGGGATGTGCAATGAATCAAGAGTGACATGTATAAAAAAATGAAAGGTGGATTTGCCACAAATACGATGCCAACTACATGATCATGCAAAGCAATATGACAATGATGAAGCATGTCATAATAAACAAAACGGTGGAATTTGCATGGCAATATATCTCGGAATGGCTATGGAAATGCCATAATAGGTAGTTATGGTGGCTGTTTTGAGGAAGGTGACGGTGGGTTTAATGCACTGACGAAAGTTGCACGGTACTAGAGAGCCTAGCAATGGTGGAAGGGTGGGAGTGTGTATAATCCATGGACTCAACATTAGTCATAAAGAACTCACATACTTATTGCAAAAATTTATTAGTTATCGATACAAAGTAACAGACGCATGCTCCTAGGGGAATAGATTGGTAGGGAAAGACCATCGCTCGTCCCCGACCGCCACTCATAAGGAAGATAATCAATAAATAAATCATGCTCCAACATCATCACATAACGGTTCACCATACATGCATGCTACGGGAATCACAAACTTTAACACAAGTATTTCTACCAATCCACAATTACTCACTAGCATGACTCTAATATTACCATCTTTATATCTCAAAACAATCATAAAGAATCAAACTTCTCATAGTATTCAATGCACTTTATATGAAAGTTTTTATTATATCCCGCTTGGATGCCCATCATATTAGGACTAAATTCATAACCAAAGAAAATTACCATGATGTTTAGAGAGACTCTCAAAATAATATAAGTGAAGCAAGAGAGTTTAACAATTTCCATAAAATAAAGCCACCGTCGTGCTCTAAAAAGATATAAGTGAAGCACAAGAGCAAAATTTCCTAGCTCAAAACATATAAGTGAAGCACATAGAGTATTCTAATAAATCATGATTCATGCGTGTACCTCTCAAAAGGTATGTACAGCAAGGATGATTGTGGCAAACTAAAAATAAAAGTCTCATATCATTCAAGACGCTCCAAGCAAAACACATATCATGTGGTGAATAAAAATATAGCCACAAGTAAATTTACCGATAGACGAAGACGAAAGAGGGGATGCCTTTCGGGGCATCCCCAAGCTTAGGCTCTTGGTTGTCCTTGAATATTACCTTGGGTGCCGTGGTAATCGCCAAGCTTAGGCTCTTGCCACTCCATATTCCATAGTCCATCAAAACTTTACCCATAACTTGAAAACTTCACAACACAAAACTCAAAAGAAAACTTATGAGATCTGTTAGTATAAGAAAATAAATCACCACTTTTGGTACTATTGTGAACTCATTCTTTATTTATATTGGTGTAACATCTACTATGTGCCAACTTCTCCATGGTTCATACCCCCCGATACTACCATAGATTCATCAAAATAAGCAAACAACAGAAAGAAAACATAATCTGTCAAAAACAGAACAATCTGTAGCAATCTGTAAATCTCGAATACTTCTATAACTCCAAAAATTACGATAAATTAGGACAACAGAGGAAATTTGTATATTAGTCTTCTTCAAGAAGAATCAGTATCACTACAAAAAATACACTTCCATGATGATACATGTTTGTCATAGTAGGTCACGTTTTCTGTCATGCATGTGTTGGAAATATGCCCTAGAGGCAATAATAAAATGGTTATTATTGTATTTCATTGTTCATGATAATTGTCTATTGTTCATGCTATAATTGTATTAACTGGAAACCGTAATACATGTGTGAATACATAGACCACAACATGTCCCTAGTGATCCTCTAGTTGACTAGCTTGTTGATCAATAGATGGTTATGGTTTCCTGACCATGGACATTGGATGTCATTGATAACGGGATCACATCATTAAGAGAATGATGTGATGGAAAAGACCCAATCCTAAGCATAGCACAAGATCGTGTAGTTCCTTTTGCTAGAGCTTTTCTAATGTCACATATCATTTCCGTAGACCATGAGATTGTGCAACTCTCGGATACCGTAGGAGTGCTTTGGGTGTATCAAACGTCACAACGTAACTGGGTGGCTATAAAGGTGCACTACAGGTATCTCCGAAAGTGTTTGTTGGGTTGGCACAAATCGAGACTGGGATTTGTCACTCTGTATGACAGAGAGGTATCTCTGGGCCCACTCGGTAATGCTTCATCATACTGAGCTCAGTGTGACTAATGAGTTAGCCACGGGATCATGCGTTACGGGACAAGTAAAGAGACTTGCCGGTAACGAGACTGAACGAGGTATTGGGATACCGACGATCGAATCTCGGGCAAGTAACATACTAATGAGTTAACATACCGGGTTCCTCAAAAAAAAGTAACATACTGGTTGACAAAGGGAATTGTATGTGGGATTGATTGAATCCCCGACATCGTGGTTCATCCGGTGAGATCATCGTGGAACATGTGGGAGCCAACATGGGTATCCAGATCCCGTTGTTAGTTATTGGCCGGAGAACGTCTCGGTCATGTCTACATGGTTCCCGAACTCGTAGGGTCTACACACTTAAGGTTCGGTGACGCTAGAGTTGTTATGGAAATAGTATGTGGTTACCGAAGGTTGTTCGGAGTTCCGGATGAGATCCTGGACATGACGAGGGACTCCGAAGTGGTCCGGAGGTGAAGATGGATATATTGGACGAAGGGTATTGGAGTCCGGAATTGTTCTGGGAGTACCGGGTGATGACCAACGTGACCGAAAGGTGTTTCGGAGGCCCCGGCAAGCGTTGGGGGCCTTATGGGCCAAGGGGAGGGGGAACACCAGCCCACTAAGGGGCTGTGTGCCCCTCCCAACCCCTCTCACTTAACCTGGAGAGGTGGGGGCGCCTCCCCTAGGGCAGCCGCCCCTCCCGGCTTGGGGGGCAAGTTTCCTAGGGGTGGGGGCGCCCAAACCCGTCTAGGGTTTCCCCTGTGGCCGCCACCCCTCCCCTAGGGAACCCTAGGGCGCCTCCTCCACCCCCTTCACCCTATATATAGTGAGGGAGAGAGAGGCCAGCCGCACCCCTCTCCTGGTGCAGCCCCTCCGTCCTCCAACTCTTCCTTCTCCTCTGTAGAGCTTGGCGAAGCCCTGCAGGAATACCACAAGCTCCACCACCACGCCGTCGTGCTACCAGACTTCTCCCTCAACTTCTCATCTCCCCTTGCTGGATCAGGAAGGAGGAGACGTCCTTGGGCTGTACATGTGTTGAACGCGGAGGCGCCGTCCGTTCGGCGCTAGATCGGATCATCCGCGATTTGAAGCGCCACGAGTACGACTCCATCAACCGCGTTCTTGTAACGATTCCGCTTAGCGATCTTCAAGGGTATGAAGATGCACTCCTATCTCTCGTTGCTAGCATCTCCTAGATTGATCTTAGTGACACGTAGGAAAATTTTGAATTATTGCTACGTTCCCCAACAGTGTCATCATGAGATAGGTCTATGTGTAGATTCTATGCACGAGTAGAACACAAAGTAGTTGTGGGCGATGATTTGGTCAATTTTCTTGCCGTTACTAGTCTTATCTTGATTCAGTGGCATTGTGGGATGAAGCGGCCCGGACCGACCTTATACGTACGCTTACGTGAGACAGGTTCCACCGACTGACATGCACTTGATGCATAAGGTGGCTAGCGGGTGTCTGTCTCTCCCACTTTAGTCAGATCGGATTCGATGAAGAGAGTCCTTATGAAGGGTAAATAGCAATTGGCATATCACCATTGTGGCTTTTGCGTAGGTAAGAAACGTTCTTGCTAGAAACCCATAGCAGCCACGTAAAACATGCAACAACAATTAGAGGTCGTCTAACTTGTTTTTGCAGGGTATGCTATGTGATGTGATATGGCCAAAAGGATGTGATGAATTATATATGTGATGTATGAGATTGATCATGTTCTTGTAATAGGAATCACGACTTGCATGTCGATGAGTATGATAACCGGCAGGAGCCATAGGAGTTGTCTTAATTTATTGTATGACCTGTGTGTCAATGAAAAACGCCATGTAATTACCTTACTTTATTGCTAACTGTTAGCCATAGTAGTAGAAGTAATAGTTGGCGAGACAACTTCATGAAGACACGATGATGGAGATCATGGTGTCATGCCGGTGACGAAGGCGATCATCATGCCGCTACCAAGATGGAGGTCAAAGGCGCAAGATGATATTGGCCATATCATGTCACTTCATGATTTGCATGTGATATTTATCATGTTTACATCTTATTTGCTTAGAACGACGGTAGCATAAATAAGATGATCCCTCACTAAAATTTCAAGAGATGTGTTCCCCCCTAACTGTGCACCGTTGCGAAGGTTCGTTGTTTCGAAGCACCACATGATGATCGGGTGTGATAGATTCTAACGTTCTCATACAATGGGTGTAAGCCAGATTTACACATGCGAAACACTTAGGTTGACTTGACGAGCCTAGCATGTACAGACATGCCCTCGGAACACAAGAGACCGAAAGGTCGAACATGAGTCGTATAGTAGATATGATCAACATGAAGTTGTTCACCGATGATGACTAGTCCGTCTCACGTGGTGATCAGACACGGCCTAGTTGACTCGGATCATGTATCACTTAGATGACTAGAGGGATGTCTATCTAAGTGGGAGTTCATTAAATAATCAGATGAACTTAATTATCATGAACATAGTCAAAAGGTCTTTGCAAATGATGTCGTATCTTACGCTTTAGTTCTACTGTTTAAGATATGTTCCTAGAGAAAATTTAGTTGAAAGTTGATAGTAGAAATTATGCGGACTGGGTCCGTAAACTGAGGATTATCCTCATTGCTGCGCAGAAGGCTTATGTCCTTAATGCACCGCTCGGTGTGCTGAACCTCGAGCGTCGTCTGTAGATGTTGCGAAACATCTGACATACACGTTTTGATGACTACGTGATAGTTCAGTGCGTAATGCTAACGGTTTAGAATTGTGGCACCAAAGACGGTTTTGAAACGTCGCAGAACATATGAGATGTTCCAAAGACTGAAATTGGGATTTCAGACTAGTGCCCACGTCAAGAGGTATGAGACCTCTGACAAGTTTCTTAAGCCTGCAAACTAAGGGAGAAAAGCTCAATCATTGAGCATGTGCTCAGATTGTCTGAGTACTACAATCGCTTGAATTGAGTGGGAGTTAATCTTCCAAATGAGATAGTGATGGTTCTCCAAAGTCACTGCCACCAAGCTATTAGAGCTTCGTGATGAACTATAACATATCAGGGATAGACATGATGATCCTTGAGCAATTCGCGATGTTTGACACCGCGAAAGTAGAAATCAAGTAGGAGCATCAATTGTTGATGGTTAGTAAAACCACTAGTTTCAAGAAGGGCAAGGGAAAGAAGGGATACTTCATGAAAGGGCAAATCAGTTGCTGCTCTAGTGAAGAAACGCAAGGTTGAACCCAAACCCGAGACTAAGTGCTTCTGTAATGAGGGGAACGGTCACTAAAGCAGAACTACCCTAGATACTTGGTAGATGAGAAGGCTGGCAAGGTTTATAGAAGTACTTTGAATATACGTTATATTATTGTGTACTTTACTAGTACTCCTAGTAGCACCAGGGTAATAAATACCGGTTCGGTTGCTAAGTGTTAGTAACTCGAAATAAAAGGCTACGGAGACTAGCTAAGGGTGAGATGACGATATGTGTTGGAAGTGTTTCCAAGGTTGATGTGATCAATCATCGCACGCTCCCTCTACCATCGGGATTGGTGTTAAACCTAAATAATTGTTATTTGGTGTTTGCGTTGAGCATAGACATGATTGGATTATGTTTATCGCAATATGGTTATTCATTTAAGGAGAATAATGGTTACTCTGTTTATTTGAATAATACCTTCAATGGTCTTGCACCTAAAATGAATGGTTTATTGAATCTCGATCATAGTGATGCAGATGTTCATGCCAAAAGATATAAGATAGTAATGATAGTACCACATACTTGTGGCACTGCCATTTGAGTCATATTGGTATATATGCATGAAGAAACTCCATACAGATGGATCGTTTGGACTCACTTGATTTTGAATCACTTGAGACATGCAAATCATACCACATGGGCAAGATGACCGAAAGGCCTCGTTTTCAGTAAGATGGAACAAGAAAGCAACTTGTTGGAAGTAATACATTTTGATGTGTGCAGTCCAATGAGTGCTGAGGCACGTAGTGGATATCGTTTTGTTCTTACATCACAGATAATTTGAGTAGATGCTGAGTATATTTACTTGATAAAACACAAGTCTGAATTAATGAAAGGTTCAAGTAATTTCATAGTGAAGTTGAAGATCGTCGTGACAAGAGGATAAAATGTCTATGATATGATCATAGAGATGAATATCTGAGTTACGAGTTTGGCACACAATTAAGACATTGTGGAAATTGTTTCACAACTAATACCGCCTAGAACACCCTAGTGTGATGGTGTGTCCGAACATCATAACTGCACCCTATTGGATATGGTGCATACCATGATGTCTCTTATCAAATTACCACTATCATTTATGGGTTAGGCATTAGAGACAACCGCATTCACTTTAAATAGGGCACCACGCAATTCCGTTGAGACGACACCGTATGAACTATGGTTTAGAGAAACCTAAGGTGTCATTTCTTGAAAGTTTGGGGCTGCGACGCTTATGTGAAAAAGTTTCAGGCTGATAAGCTCGAACCCAAAGCGGATAAATGCATCTTCATAGGATACCCAAAACAGTTGGGTATACCTCCTATTTTAAGATCCGTAAGCAAAAGTGATTGTTTCTAGAAACGGGTCCTTTCTCGAGGAAAAGTTTCTCTCGAAAGAATTGAGTGGGAGGATGGTGGAGACTTGATGAGGGTGTTGAACCGTCACTTCAAGTAGTGTGTAGCAGGGCACAAGAAGTTGTTCTGTGGGCGCCTACACCAATTGAAGTGGAAGTCGATGATAGTGATCATGAAACTGGATCAAGTCACTACCAAACCTCGTAGGTCGACAAGGATGCGTACTACTTCAGAGTGGTACGTAATCCTGTCTTTGAAGTCATGTTGCTAGACAACAATGAACCTACGAGCTATGGAGAAGCGATGGTGGGCCCGGATTCCGACGAATGGCTCGAGGCCATGAAATCCCAGAGAGGATCCTTGTATAAAACCAAAGTATAGACTTTGGAAGAACTACTTGATGGTCGTAAGGCTGTTGGGTGCAGATGGATTTTAAAAGGAAGACGGACAATGATGGTAAGTGTCACCATTAAGAAAGCTCGACTTGTCGTAAAAATGTTTTCCGACAAGTTCAAGGAGTTGACTACGATGAGACTTTCTCACTCGTAGAGATGATAAGAGTCTGTAGGAATTATATTAGCGATATCTTGCATTATTTATGAAATCTTGCGATAGGATGTCAAAACATTGTTTCCTTGATGATTTTCTTGAGGAAAGGTTGTATGTGATACAACCAGAAGGTTTTGTCAATCCTGAAAGATGTTAACAAGTATGCAAAGCTCCAGCAATCCTTCTAAGGACTGGAGTAAGCATCTCGGAGTTGGAATGCACGCTTTGATGAGATGATCAAAGATTTTGGGTTTATACAAAGTTTATGAGAAACTTGTATTTCCAAAGAAGTGAGTGGGAGCACTATGGAATTTTTGATGAGTATATGTTGTTAACATATTGTTGATCAGAAATGATGTAGAATTTCTGGAAAGCATACATGGTTTTTTGAAAAGTGTTTTCAATGGAAAACCTGGATTAAGCTACTTGAACATTGAGCATCAAGATCTATAAGGATAGATGAAAAACGCTTAATAGTAATTTCAAATGAATACATACCGTGACAAGATTTTGAAGGAGTTCAAAATAGATCAGCAAAGAAGGAGTTCTGGGCTGTGTTACAAGGTGTGAGTATTGATTAAGACTCGAGACCTGACCACGGCAGAAGAGAGAGAAAGGACGAAGGTCGTCCCCTATGCTTTGGATGTAGGCTCTACAGTATGCTATGTTGTGTACCGCACCTGAAGTGTGCCTTGCCATGAGTCAGTCAAGGGGTGAGTGATCCAGGAATGGATCACGTGACAGCGGTCATAATTATCCTTAGTAACTAGTGGACTAAGGAATTTTCTCGATTATGGAGGTGGTAAAAGAGTTCATCATAAAGGGTTACGTCGATGCAAACTTTGACACTAATCCGGATAACTCTGAGTAGTAAACTGGATTCGTATAGTAGAGCGGTTATTTGGAATAGCTCCAAGTAGTGCGTGGTAGCTGCAACTACAAGATGACATAGAGATTTGTAAAGCACGCACGGATCTGAAAGGTTCAGACCCGTTGACTAACAACCTCTCTCACAAGCGAGATATGAACAAACCCCATGGGTGTTGGATTCATTACAATCACATAGTGCTGTGAACTAGATTACTGACTCTAGTGCAAGTGGGAGACTGTTGGAAATATGCCCTAGAGGCAATAATAAAATGGTTATTATTGTATTTCCTTGTTCATGATAATTGTCTATTGTTCATGCTATAATTGTATTAACTGGAAACTGTAATACATGTGTGAATACATAGACCACAACATGTCCCTAGTGAGCCTCTAGTTGACTAGCTTGTTGATCAATAGATGGTTATGGTTTCCTGACCATGGACATTTGTCGGGGAGGCTGATCGGACCCACAACACCTATGGGACCGGTGGACCGAGCCCCTTTTGGTTCGGAGGGGGGCGGAGATCGCACGAAGAGCGGATTGACGCGAAGCACACGAGCAGTTTTACCCAGCTTCGGAGCTCTCCGGAGAGATAAAACCCCTACTGCTGCTTGTCTGATTTGTATTGTGTTCTTGCTAGGGAGCGCTGAGAGCTACAAGACCTAGCGTGGGTGTTCTCTGGTTCCGTTGGAATCGAACTCGAGGGAAGCGATCGAATGACCAACCCCTTCTACGCTATGCATGGGCCTCCTTTTATATGCTCAAAGGGGCTCCGACAGTGGCAACGTAGATGAGGGTACAAATGGAAAAACAGTAGTTGGTACACCTACTTGAACAGTGTACAGTGTACTCTACCTAACCCTGGCGGCAAGGGACAAAAGCATTAAATGCCCGTCCCTGTCGCCTAAACAGTGCAACAGGGACCGTCAAGAGCGCCACCATTTGCCACGTTGGTAAGCTTGTCAGCGTCGCTTATCGCTGCTCTTCGCTGGCTGCACAGCCTCTCGACACGCGCGCATGGAATGGTCCCATGGCGACACGTTGGTGGATGAGCTGGAGCGGAGATGAAGAGAGGTTACTGCGCGGCAGAAGTGCCTTGCCGCGGCTGAATCCTTGTCGCGTCCGGAGGCTCGTCACTCTCCGAGCCTTCCGGCAAGCTCCTCTTGCCGGGTCTTGTCTTCTGCGTGCCTTGAGTGGCCTTCCGGCAAGCTCCTCTTGCCGGGCCTTGTCTTCTTGGTCAAATACTTTGTTCTTGAATGGCTCCAAAGGAAACACGGAGGATCTTGGCGGTGACCAGGCAAGCCTTGCAGCTGGTGTTGCAATCGTCTGCGGCACGAGTTCGGGATACTAGGGTACCCCTACTCTAGTACACCGACAGGAGCCCCCGGGCCTGGGCCGCACACGGTGCCGAGCGCTGTCGGGCCAGGCCCAAAACAGTGCACGGTCACACGCGGCCTTGATCACACCGTAACTTTCTCGACTCCACCACGCCCCCACTTAACAAAGACGCTGCCGAACGTGGCATCGTGGGAGAGATCCTGGGGGGTTTCTTTATTAGGAAAAGCGGAACGTCCGCCCCCTCTCCCTCCTTATAAACAGGGGAAATAGGGGCAGGTCGCCCACCTCGCCATTGCTGTCTCGTCTGGAAAACCACCGCCGCTCCCCCCTTCTTCTCTAGTGCGAAGAGAGCAGCGCTCCGCCCCCTTTCGCCACAGCGCCATCAACGTCGTCGGTTTCCTCCACCGCCTCCGCCATGGTTCCGAAAGCTGACAAGGGGAAGGGCGTGTAGTCGGCCGAGGCGCAGCGGCTTGCTGCGCTGTGGAAGGAGCGGGCCATCTTCTCCCCCCAGCTCGACGCAAAGGAGCTGAGGGAGGGCTTCTACCTCTTCTGGTCGACGGAGACGCGTGCGCATCCGCGCACGAAGGTACTCCCGCCACCGCTTCGAATTAGCCCCAACCGGGTATCCTTTCTTTGCGCTTTTCTTCATCGCGGGCTCTGCCTACTTTTCTGAATTGTTCTGCGACATTATGAACACCTACGGGTTCCGCCTCCTTGATTTCACCCCCAACGCCGTTTCGACCATGGCAGTTTTCGCACCTTTGCGAAAAACTTTGTCGGATCCACCCAAACGTAGCCCTCTTCCGCCACTTCTTCATGCCCCACGTTGAGAGAGGGAGCCGCTGTCGAGGGATTGCTTGGGTCTCTGTGGTCGGCAAGAAGGAGGCCTATCCGGAAGGAGAGTTCCGAAAGAAATGGGAGGAGTGGAGAGCCAATTGGTGTTGGATCGTTGAGGAGAACCCGCAGCCCTTCACTGCCCTGCGCCAAGCCCCAATAGGGCGCGACAACGATTGGAGCAACTTGGCGCCGGAAGATGCTAGGTTGAAGATAGATGTGACCCGGATTTTGCGCCTCAGGCTTGCCGGACTCACCGTAGGCGCAGTTGGAGCAGATTTCCTTCGCCGCCAGACGCTTCCCTTGCGTGAGAGGAGGAGACCTGCTTGGGAGTTCCAAAATACAGCGGACATCATGAGGCTGCGCCCGGGCCTTAACTGGAATTTCACTGCCTTGGAGTTGGATGCGATCTTGCTAGAGCTGTTCAAGAATGACCCAGATCACCCCGGTAGTTTAGGTTGCCGAGGGGGTCGCCCCATTGTGCAACAACTCGTGCTCGACCGCATCCGTGCCATGATGCCGCAGCGATTCTCATGGGATCGTCCCAACACGGCAAGAGCCTTCCGACGAAAAGCGGCAGTTCTTGACAGGTTGGAAGAAATGCCGATCCGCCCGACGAGCGTAAGAAGCTCACCCGCGACACCACCGACGAAGAGATGGTGCGCATTGCCACAAGGTTGGAGGAGGCGGCAGCAGCTGCTGCCGCTGGCGTCTTTGGGTACACCATGGAGGAGGCAGATGCAGCAGAGGAGGCAAGCCTTGCCGAGCGAAGTGAGTTCGCCGGTGAGGAAGAGCTTGCCGAACCCGAGGCCGAGTCGAGCGAACCAGCCGAGGGCGCTTCTTCCCCACTCATCCAGCTTTGCCGCAAACGGAGCCCCGGCTCCACCAAAGAAGCGTCTCCGCAAGGCCGGAGACGAGACGGGCGGCAGATGGGCCCACAGCCAGCGCCACATGACGCGCCATCATGACAGCGATGTTGCCGCGGGAGCATCCCACACTGCTGCGACAACTGGGGCGGGATCCTCCCAAGCCACCGCCGACACCTCCACCAAGCGGCCAAGAGAGCCCACTCCTCCGCCTCGTCGCACTGGAGGCGAGCCGGAGTTTGATTTCTCTGCGCTCAGCTCCGAGGAGGAAGAAGAAGAGTAAGCTTCAATATTGTGCTTGTATTTCTTCAATTTTGTTGCTTCATCTTGAATCTGATTTGCTTCGTTCTGAACCCTTTCCTTTTCAGGACGCTGGCCCAGAGAGCGTCAAAGAGAGCCAAGACCCCGGTGGTCGCCGTTGAGGATGATCCACCCGTGGCAACAGGAGGCGCGTCTGAGACCCCCATGCCGGACCCGGCAACCCTTCCTCAGAGCAGCCCCCAGCATAGCCCCCAGAGTAAGTATGCGGTTTTCTCCTTACTGTTAGGTGTGCATGGGTGCTCCTTCTTCATTGATATCTGACTGTTGGTTTGTGTAGGAGCAGAGCAGCCTCATCAGGAGGGCCTGGAGGCCGCCCCCGAAATTCTATCTGCTTCGACTACTCCGCCAAGGGAGGATTCTCCGGCAAGGGAGCACCCCCCGGCAAGGGAGACTACTCCGGCAAGGGACAGCACTAGTGATCCTCCAGTGGTCGAGACCATGGCTGCAGATCCCATTGCAGGTAATCCTCTTACGCGAAAATTTCCCTTGGGCTTGTTTTCTTCTGTTTTTCTTTGAATGTTTGCTTGACTTTTCTTTCTTTGTCTGACGCAGAGCCGATGGAGACCGAGGTCGCCGGCGAGGAGGACGCGCGCGGCAACACTGACGAAGCCGCCGTCGTGGGAGAAGAAGCCGGCGCTGACGAGCCTGCCGGCGAGGATGCCACCGAGGATGCCGCTACATAAGCTGGCGAGGGGTCTAGCGATCGCACTGACGGCCCTGGGGCCGCAGGAGCGCCAGGCGCTACACCGATCACCGACTTCTGTCGCTGCCGCAGCTGTCAGTTCAAGAGCCCCAGCCAGCGCCTACTTGAAGGCCAGCGACGGCGTCTTCATCAAGCTCCCATGGGAGTCGAGCTCCAGGGCGCCGGTCGAAGGAGAGACCTTTGACGGAGAGCTGCTCGCCTCCGCCGGGCTGACGCTGGTGGACGCGCCAAGCAGCAGCAGCGGCGAGTCTGAGGAGGAGCAGCTGCTGAAGAAGCTGCTGTCGCTCTACCGCGCCCGACAAGCCAAGTTGGAGTCCCGGGAAGCACTTGTCGCGAGGGCGGAGCAGACATGGAGAAGCCTTGAGAAGAGCTCCGTGGCGCCAACCAAGAAGCTCTCCGGAACGTAGCGGAAGAGCGGGAGCGACTTCTTTGAAGTGCGCACGCCTTCATCCTCGAGAAGGCCGCGGTGAGGAGGAGCAGCGGCTTGCCGCCGAGAAGCTGTCCGCAAGAGGAAAGCGAAGCCGGGCGCAGCGGAAGGTCAACCTGGACAGCCACGCGGAAGAGCTTGTCGCATGAGAGTCACTTGGCGGGGCTCTTAAGGAAGCGAAGATGCTGCCGCAGCCGCCGAGGCCGCCAAGAAAGAGTTGGAGATGAAGGTGACACACCGGAGGCCGCCTTAAGAGCGGCGAGGAGCTTGCTGCGCTCAAGCACGAAAGCGCGAGAAGGACGCCTACACTCTTGGCGAACTGCAGGGCCGTCTCGCCGATAGGAGCAAGGAGCTCGACGCCGCCAAGGATTCCAAGGCAGATCTTGAGCTGAAGCTGACCACTCTGACGCAGACGCTGGACGGCGCCAAGGAGTGGGAGGTGGGCCTGTTGGAGACGATCAAGGCCAACGAGGAGCTGCTGGCGAATGTTGTTGCCACCCAGAGCGCCTTGAGGGAGAGTGTGGAGCCTTTGGACCCGAAGGTCTTGTGGATACTTCTGCCGCCATCCACCACGAGTTGATGGAGCTGGGGATGGTGGATCTCGGATACTCCTCCGACGAGCATCTCCAACCCAGCGCCAAGCTTAGCTTATTCTTCCAGGGCGTGGTGGGCGGGTCTCCAGCGACTCCGGAAGAGATCCCAAAGCAGTTGGCGAGGAATCGCGCCAGATGCATGCAGGAGCCGTCGAAGGTGTTGATGAAGGTGGCCTTCCGCAATCCAGGCCTCAACCTCAACGGCGTCCTCAGATCCTTGCCGCCAGATGCCGATGTGGAGGCGCTCAAAGCCCTTGTCGCACCCATTGTGGACAAGGTGGGCAAGATCAAGCGGGTTGATGGCGGCCGCGTAGACTAGGCCGCCAATTTTATCTTTCCCTTGTCGCTGCTGATCATGTTTAGAACAATTTATTAGATCAGCGACAAGCTATTTTGTAATATAACTCTATCTTAGGCGATGATTGCAATGTTATTTCCTTTACTTGATTCCTTCCTTTGTACGTTTTTGCCCTACGCTTTTAGGGGAACTTGTCGGTGCAGACACCTTTGCCGCGAGCGCTGAGTGCGGAACGTCAGCAGCCTGCTGGCGGTGCCGCCTCCGACAAGCAACCTTGTCGCGACTAGCTGCAGCTCACTTAAGTTGTTGAGCGGACTTGAAACAAAGTAAGGGCGCGACTAGTCATGAAGTTGGTTCCTCCGCCGCACGGGTTTTCCATAAAAAGTACTATCGCTCGAGGGAGATAACTTAAAAATTTAAGAACTGATTGCTCAAACTTGGGCAACTTAGCTTTTCCGTCGTTTGCTTCCCGACATATGAAACTTCCTCGAGCAACGCTTGGTCCATAGCATTATCTTCTCCTTCCCCTGGTTAACTTGTGCGCGAGGGAACCTTCCTTTCTTTGAGAAAAGAGAAAGAAGAGAAAATAAAGTTATGGAGCCCAGCGGCTCGATATTGCTTACCGGGTGTGGGTGCTGCACAAAGTGTTAGCCAAAACATGCAATAAAATGATGAAAGCATGCATTTGACAAGTTGTGCGCAACACACGAGCTTTACTGATGCACGGGGTCTGCGCCCGGCTTTGTACAAAGGATTACATGCAACAGCGGCAAGACTTGTACAAAAGGTGGTTGTCGGAACAGGTTCAAGAACCGCGCCTCACGGGTAAAACTTACGAAGATGCTCAATGTTCCAGAGTTGCTCACCGGAATGCCATCTTCGGTCTCAAAGGCGGACAGCCGCCAGCCTAGTGACTCGTTTCACCCGATAAGGGCCTTCCCACTTGGCGTCAACTTGTTTGAATTCTTGGCGGACTGAACGCGCCAAGAACAAGGTCGCCTTCCTCGAGGCTTCGCACTAACTTTGGCGGCTATGGTAGCGGCACAAAGCTTGCTGGTAACGAGTAGCTCGTACAGTGGCCTGAAGACGATCCTCCTCAAGGAGCAGCGCGTCATCTTGTCGCAGCTGCTCTTGCTCAAGCTCATCATAAGCGAGCACTCGAGGCGATCCGTATACGAGTTCCGTGGGGAGAACTGCCTCTGCTCCATAGACTAGAGCAAAGGTGTGCGGCGGTGGCTTGATTTGGCGTCATCACGATCGACCAAAGAACCACCGCAACTCCTCAATCCAGTTTCTTCCGCACTTGTGCAGCCCGTCGAAAGTTCTGGTCTTGAGCCCGCGCAGCACTTCAAAGATTTGCCCTCTCTCGCTTGACCGTTGCTTCTCGGATGAGCAATGTATAAAGGCAGACCTTGGCGCCAAGATCTTGGACGTCTTGCATGAAGGTGCGACTTCAGAATTGTGTGCCGTTGTCGGTGATGATCCTGTTAGGATTCAAAGCGGCAAACAATCGACTGAAGAACTTGACCGCCGTTGTCTTGTCACCTTCCTCACTACTTTCCACTTTCGCCACTTTGTGAACTTGTCGATGGCAACGCATACAAGTACTCAAAGCCCCGACAGCTTCGGGAAGGGGCCGAGGATGTCAAGCCCGGACCAAAATGGCGGGATAAAGGGATCGTCTGGAGAGCTTGAGCTAGCTGGTGTATCTGTTTGGAATGGAACTGGCACGCTTCACACTTGGTTACTTGTGCAGTTGCATCCTGGAGGGCTGTCGGCCAAAAGAAACCTTGCCGGGAACGCTTTGCCGGCAAGTGCTCTGGCGCCAATGTGGTGACCACATATGCCTCCATGTATCTCTGCCAACAGCTTTTGTCCATCTTCCTGGCAAATACACTTCAATTTCACACCATTGAGTCTCCTTCTGTACAGTGTGATGTCGACAAACTTGACTGCCGGGCTACTCTTTCCGCTTCTTCTTGCTCTTCGGGAAGTTCTCCTGTCTGAAGGAAATGGACAATCTGCTGCTCCCATGCTGGAGCTTGCGGCTCGACAACAAGGACTAAAGGCACATATGCTGCTGCGGGAACATCAGCTTCCACGGCAAGAACCTGCGGCTCACCGAGCTTGACGTTCCCGCAAGCTTGCCGAGCAAAACTTGTCGGGAGCGCCCGCTTCAACGAAACAAACCTCGGGGCTTGTCGGAGCAGATCGCCTCAAAGCATTCTTGGTGTTGATCCTGGGGACCTTTTGGTGGCGGGCGGAAGCTCTGCCGGAAAATAGTCATCGAAATCAACTTCCTCTTCTTGTTCTGTCCCAGCTTGATGGTGTTATGGTTGGCTGAGTTAGCTTGAGCACAAAATCCCTGGTTCCATTGTGCAACTTAAGTGCAACAGACTTTGACAAAGCCATCGGCAATATCATTCTCGAGCTCTTGGAACATGTTCCATTTGTAGGCCGTCAAGTGTTCTTCTAGCTTTCTCACTTCATCAACGTGAGGCTTCCATCAATGGACTCGATAATCGTTGTTCACTTGGCAGACAACAAGCTGCGAGTCACCCACGACAATAAGCTTCTTAATCCCAAGGTCTCTGCAATCTCGAGACCGCAAGCAAACCTTCATACTCTGCGGTATTGTTTGTTGCTTGCTCCTTGGGAAAGTGCATCCGGACTACGTACTTGAGGTGCTCTCCGGTGGTGCGACAAGCAAGACGCCGCACCGGGCGCCTTTGCAAAAAAAGGCACCATCAAAGTACATCAGCCACTCTTTGCTTGCTTCCTTGACGGGAATGCTCGTCTCTGCAATTTCTTCATCTGGTGTTGGCGTCCATTCTGCTATGAACTCTGCTAATGCTCTGCTTTGGATAGTTGAAGTGCTTTCAAACTTGAGGCCAAAGCTTGACAGCTCCAGTGCCCACTCGACAATCCTGCCTGTTGCCTCTAGATTTTGCAGTATCCTCTTCAGCGGAAAGTGAGTGACAACTGTGATCTCATGTGCCTGAAAGTAATGGCGCAGCTTTCTCGAGGCCATGAGGAGGCCGAAAAGCAATTTCTGCACACCAGAGTACCTTGATCTAGCCCCGCAAAAGGGAATCGACAAAGTAAACCGGGCGCTGCACCATCCTTTTTCTGCATCTGCTCATGCGTCACAGAGATTCGTCCTTGTCGGGACCAGAGCTTGCCGGCGAAGCCCCCTGCTTGTCGCTGGATGTGTCTGCCGTGGTTGCTAGCTCATCGTCCGCCTCCCTCTCCGCTACTAACGCAGCACTAACCACTTGATTGGTTGCCGCTATATATAGCAGCAACTTCTCTTGCGGCTTAGGTGCGACAAGTATTGGAGTGGAGGACAGGTACCTCTTTAAGTCCTGCAGCGCAGCCTCCGCTTCGGGAGTCCATTTCATTGGACCTGCCTTTTTCAAAATCTTGAAAAACGGCAGGCTGCTCAATGAACTTAGAGATAAACCTCATCGAGAGCAGCTCACGCAACCGGCAAGTCTTCGTACATCCTTGACGCGCTTTGGTGCTTCAATCTGCTCAATGGCCTTGATCTTGTCGGGATTGGCTTCAATTCCCCCGAGACACGAAGAACACGAGAAGCTTGCGGAAGGGACTCCAAACACGCACTTCTCGGGATTGAGCTTGAGGTTGATCTTGCGCAGATTTGCAAAGGTCTCATCCAAATCTTGAACGAGTTGCTTTGTCCTTGCTCTTGACCACTATGTCATCCATGTAGGCTTCTACATTTCGTGCATTTATGGCTCAAAAGCGCCATGGACTACCCTTGCAAACGTTGAACCAGCATTCTTCAAACCGAAAGGCATCCGTATGAAACAAAGATGTGCCACATGGAGTAATGAATGCGGTTTTCTCCTCATCCTCTTACGCCATGAAGATCCGATGATATCTCGAATATGCATCAAGAAACGAAAGCAAATCACATCCGGCCGTGGAGTCAACAATCTGGTCGATGCGCGGCAAGGGAAATGGATCTTTGGGACAAGCTTTATTGACATCTATAAAGTCGATACAAAGCCTCCATTTCCCGTTAGCCTTGCGCACAACTACAGGATTGGCCAACCACGAGGGATGGAGCACTCCTCGACAAGGCCTGCTGCTTCCAGCTTTCTTGATCTCTTCGTGATGAACTCTTGACGCCCACCGCTTGCTTCCTGATTTTCTCGCTTGACGGGCCGCGCATGAGGGCAAACGGCAAGACGGTGCTCAATTACTTTCACAGGAACACCGGGATGTCGACGGTTGCCACGCAAACACGCCGACGTTTCGCCTTGTGAAAGCAACGAGCGCCTTCCTATTTAGGGTCGAGAGAGGCACCGATGGTGAAGGTACCACCGGTGCCGCCCTCCTTGGCGGACACCTTCTTGGTCTTTGGCGGAGCTTCCATCGTCTTTTTGCACTTGCCGGTGGAGCTCGATGGTGCGTCCTCGACGGTAGCGCAACACTTCGAAGAGGTGCGCTTGCCGGAGTGGGCATCAGAGCTCTTGCCGGACTTGGTCTTCTTCTTCCCCCCGGGAGTTTCAGCGGCAAGTGTTTTGCTTTCTGTTGCAGCTGCTGCTTCTCGGTAGATCTTGTCGGCACAGATAAGAGCATCCTTCTTGTCGCCATGGACAGAGATGATGCTTATCGGGCCTGGCATCTTGAGTAAGTTGTATGCATAATGAGAGGCTGCCATGAACTTGGCATCGCCGGATTTGCGGCCAAGTATCCCATTGTAAGGCAATGGGAAATCAGCAACGTCGAATGTGACCCTCTCGGTCCTAAAGTTCAGCTCGCTGCCAAATGTTACCGCAACGTGATCTTCCCTTCGCTTGCTCCTTCCCGGATTGATTCCTTGAATGTGCCATTCTCTTCGAGCTCGCCGTCAGGATCTGAAGCTTCGGAGCACCGCGAGGAGATCGATTCAAGCCGCCCCGCCGTCAACTAGCATCTTGGTGACCTTGAGGTTGCGGATAGTTGGTGAAACCAACATCGGCAAGCACCCGACCGGTGTTATGCGATCGTGGTGGTCCTCAATATCAAAGATGATAGGCGTCTTGACCACTGTCAGAGGCTTGCGTGACTTCACGGATGGTTCCGCTGCATTAACTTCCCGCATCCACCGCTTGAGTTGGCGGTGGGAAGTATGCAGGAAGCACCTCCGCCAACGCAGAGGACCTCTGTAGCTTTCTGAAACTCCTGCTCATCGGGCGTCGCCATCATCCATGTCTTCATCGCCGTCTTCGTCTTCATCCTTGTCGCGGCCGCTGGAGGCCTGTCTCCTTGCCGCCGCTTGGCCTTGCCGCTGCACCCTCCCCGCCGGACGCTTCTTGCTGGCTCCTCCGGCACCTTCCTGAGCCTTCTCCTTGTCGCGCCGGCCGTACTCAGCCTTCTGTTGTTCAATAAGCTGCTCGACCTTCTTGCAGCTCCGAAGTCATGACCCTTGGTGCGGTGGATCTTGCAAGATCGCTGTCGGAGCCGTCCCCGCTTGTCGGCGGCCGCCACAGGCTGGTGGTTGGTGCCAGCGGCAACCTCCTTGCCGGAGCTACAAGCCTTGGCATTCTTGTCACCACCTCCGTTGCCGGACTGCTCGACGACTAGCACATCTCTGCCTTTCTTATTCCTGTTGCCCCGCCGCCGGCTCTTCCTTGCCGGGGCGGTCTCCTCACCGCCGATCTCGCTTCGCATTCTCTCCTCGAGTCTCCTCCTTCCTCAAAGACGCGTACACTTGTCGGCGTATGAGTAGCTCATCGACGTCTTCGATCTTGCACATCGCCATCTCCTCCGCATCCTGCGGTTCCGCGACGCTCGATGGAACGCTACCGATCACTATGGCAGGGTGGACATCTGGGATGTTGTGCTGTACACGGCTGAATCTCTGGATATACTTGCGCAGGGGCTCTCCTTCCTTCTGGGCGAGCAGATGAAGGTCACTTTCTTGGCCATGGGGTTTGTGGCCGCCTGTAAAGGCGCCGACAAACTGATGGCATAGGTCTGCCCAAGAAGATATGGAGTTGTCCGCAAGTGCATGAGCCAGGACTCGACGTTGGGCTTGAGCACCGCCGGAAGTAGTTGGCAAGGATCTTGTCATCTCGCCCCGCAGCTCGCACCGCGATAGTGTAGATGCCGAGGAACCGCGGTGGATGCATCTTGCCGCCGCATTTCTCCTGCAGACGCCCGCTTGAAGTTCTTCTTGCTGGGCCTTTGGACTTGCCGCAGCTCACGAGTGAACGCATGGCAACCTACCGCTGACGGCAAGTCGCTGGTTCTTCCGGGCGCGTGCATGTCAACAGAGGGCCCGGCGGTTGTCGGATTGACGCCGCGCTTCTCTTCGGGCGCTGGCGAAGTTCGGCGTCCTCTTCTTGTCGTCGATCGTAGCACTTGGCGCTGATCGCGATGAGCTCGTGGATCCGGCGACGCGGTGGAGTCATTGTCGAGGTGGATCCGGCGAGTCGGCGATCTTGGCCTTCGTGGCGGAGAGTGCATGGTGGTTGCACCCCACCGTCTCGCCGCCACCAGTCCGCGTTGGCGTTCTGCCGGCGATGGCACTTTTCGGTTGCCGCGGAGCGTCGCCGTTGGCGGCCGATGTGACTTCGGATGGTGGCCCTCCATTCGTCAACCTTGTCGGCTGTTGGAGGGTAGTCGAGAGCGATTGAGCTCTCGCCAAGGCTTCCTGGAGTAGTGGGTGGCAATGGTGAACGGTGCGAGGAGCGGATATGCTCGGACTTCTAACTATGTTAGAAGGAGCAGCACCCGCCCAGCGACCGTATCTCGCTCGTGCCCGGCATGTTGGCGTGCGCTGGTCTTGAGGGTCTCGAGATCCTCCGGCTCGGTCTTGATCCAACGAGCGTATGGTATTGTGAATACCAGACGCTGTTGGTCCCGCTACTCTGAGATGGGCGCGGGACGTGTCTTAACGCCGAGGTTTGCGCGTCGTCCTTGGACTTGGCAGCGCCACGAACTCCTTCGCCGGTGTTCGTTCTTCCGCCAGCGTTCGCTTCCACCACCCGCTTGCTCCGGTGATGGTGGGTTCGACGCGACGGCTCCGCCGCCGAAGCCTTCTTCTTCGGTGGCATGTTGATGAAGATGTTGAAGATGATGAAGATGTTGCTCGTGTGAACGCCGGATCAGGTTCACACAGCCTCGACGCCCCCTACCTGGCGCGCCAAAGATGTCGGGGAGGCTGATCGGACCCACGAACACCTATGGGACCGGCGGACCGAGCCCCTTTTGGTTCCTAGGGGGGCGGAGATCGCACGAAGAGCGGATCGAGGCGAAGCACACGAGCAGTTTTACCCAGCTTCGGAGCTCTCCGGAGAGATAAAACCCCTACTGCTGCTTGTCTGATTTGTATTGTGTTCTTGCTAGGGAGCGCTGAGAGCTACAAGACCTAGCGTGGGTGGTCTCTGGTTCCGTTGGAATCGAACCTGGAAGGGAACTGATCGAATGACCAACCCCTTCTACGTTGCGCATGGGCCTCCTTTTATATGCTCAAAGGGGCTCCGGCGGTGTGGCGTGAGACGGGGTACAAATGGAAAAAGCGATGGTTGGTACACCTACTTGAACAAAGGTACGATGTACTCTACCTAACCCTCGACGGCAAGGGACAAAGCATTAAATGCCCGTCCTCGTCGCCTAAACAAAGGCAACAGAGGGACCGTCAGAGCGCCACCGCTTGCCACGATGG
The DNA here is from genome assembly GCA_021605145.1 of Aegilops bicornis. NCBI lineage: Eukaryota > Viridiplantae > Streptophyta > Magnoliopsida > Poales > Poaceae > Aegilops > Aegilops bicornis. The sequence continues at coordinate 476,741,939 of CM038674.1, read as the reverse complement.
TAAGCTTGTCAGCCGCTTATCGCTGCTCTCCGCCGCTGCCTGACCTCTCGACACGCGCACATGGAATGGTCCCATGGCGACACGTTGGTGGATGAGCTGGAGCAGAGATGAAGAGAGGTTGCCTGCCGCGGCAAGTGCCTTGCCGTGGCTGAATCCTTGTCGCGTCCGGAGGCTCGTCGCTCTCCGAGCCTTCCCGGCAAGCTCCTCTTGTCGGGTCTTGTCTTCTGCGTGCCTTGAGTGGCCTTCCGGCAAGCTCCTCTTGCCGGGCCTTGTCTTCTTGGTCAAATACTTTGTTCTTGAATGGCTCCAAAGGAAACACGGAGGATCTTGGCGGTGACCAGCAAGCCTTGCCGCTGGTGTCAGAATCGTCTGCAGGTACGAGTTCGGGATACTAGGGTACCCCTACTCTAGTACACCGACAACATTGGATGTCATTGATAACGGGATCACATCATTAAGAGAATGATGTGATGGAAAAGACCCAATCCTAAGCATAGCACAAGATCGTGTAGTTCGTTTTGCTAGAGCTTTTATAATGTAAAGTATCATTTCCTTAGACCATGAGAGTGTGCAACTCCCGGATACCGTAGGAGTGCTTTGGGTGTATCAAACGTCACAACGTAACTAGGTGGCTATAAATGTGCACTACAGGTATCTCCAAAAGTGTTTGTTGGGTTGGCACAAATTGAGACTGGGATTTGTCACTCCTTATGACGGAGAGGTATCTCTGGGCCCACTCGGTAATGCATCATCATAATGAGCTCAATGTGACTAATGAGTTAGCCACGTGATCATGCGTTGCGGAACGAGTAAAGAGACTTGCCGGTAACGAGATTGAACGAGGTATTGGGATACCGACGATCGAATCTCGGGCAAGTAACATACCGGTTGACAAAGAGAATTGTATATGGGATTGATTGAATCCCCGACATCGTGGTTCATCCGATGAGATCATCGTGGAACATGTGGGAGCCAACATGGGTATCCAGATCCCGATGTTGGTTATTGGCCGGAGAACGTCTCGGTCATGTCTACATGGTTCCCGAACCCGTAGGGTCTACACACTTAAGGTTCGGTGACGCTAGAGTTGTTATGGGAAATAGTATGTGGTTACCGAAGCTTGTTCGGAGTCCCGGTTGAGATCCCAGACATGACGAGGAACTCCGGAATGGTCTGGAGGTGAAGATCGATATATTGGACGAAGGGTATTGGAGTGCGGAATTGTTCTGGGAGTACCGGATGACGACCAGCGTGACCGAAAGGTGTTTCGGAGGCCCCGGCAAGCGTTGGGGGGCCTTATGGGCCAAGGGGAGGGGGCACACCAGCCCACTAAGGGGCTGTGCGCCCCTCCCAACCCATCTCACGTAACCTGGAGAGGTGGGGGAGCCTCCCCTAGGGCAGCTGTAACATCCCAAAATTCTAAATTTTGGAATGTTATAATAAATAGATAGATTTGATTGATTGTGTGAAATTGAGTGAAATACGAAACTTTTTGAAAGTTAAATAAGAGGGAATGAAAGGACTTTCCCAAACTTTCATTTTGCATTCGTGATCTCCGTGAATTTAAATTCTTTTCACCACAAAACCCTGGAGAGGAGATGACATGACTTCTTCCATTTATTTAAATGACAAGGGGTGTTGAAAATATTTGAATTTCATTTGGAAAATATTTCCAACCGGGAACTTTATGCAACTCAATGATTTTCACGAGCGAAGATAAAATGACTTCTTCAAAACATATGAAATATGAGTTGGGAGTTTCTAAGAATTAAATTCAAAGTTTTTTTGAATTTATTTTCAATTTGGAGTTATTTCAGTTTTATTCAAATTATTTTTCTCCAAAAATAAAATATATGGAAAATAGGTAACATGATTCCCTACATTAGAAAATTGGAGAGAAATAAATTTGAATTAATTTTGGTATTTCTAAAATGATTTTTACTGGATTTTACTAGAGCAGAAGCACTCTTTGTTTTATTTGAATTTGTGTGTATTTTATTTGACTCTAGGAAAATGTTCAGCTTGTAGGAAATCTTTTTCTGAAAATTATGATATATGACTATATAAAATTTTAATTTATTTCATTTATCCGGTTTTCCTTCTGTTTCTATTTAGAAAAAACTGTACGTGCGGCCCATATTTATTTATCGCTTACATGCGCAGTATAGTAGCTTCTGGCGACCCATTGTTTTTTTTCTCTCCTAAGTGGGCCAGGCCCAGCCGGCCATAATGCTTCCCCATTTTTTTTTCTCTCCATAGTTTTTTTTCAATTTAAAAAAAAAAAACTGCAGCGCCGTGTACGTGCGCGCTCAGCCGGCCCGTGGTGCTTTTAGCCCATGCGGTTCCCCGTTTATTTTATTTATTCGTCTACGTTTAGTCCCATATTGCCTAACCTTTAACCCCTAAACCTCTTTTCCACCTATAAATATAGACCCATAGAGCCTCCAAAAATTATCCATTGCGGGTTAAACCAATATTTTGGTTTGACTAGCTAAAAATATTTTTCTCCTCTCCGGCGCGACTTCCGAAATTGTCTCTCTCTCCTCAAAGTTGTCTTTTCTTTGCCTTATAAAGGTATCTTTCTTCGTTTTTTTTCTTTTTTTATACCTCCGTAGTTTATTATTTTCTAGACTAGTATGATACAATAATTACATTACTAATTTGTCTCCGTATTTATACATTAGAGCTAAAATTCTTTTAGCCGTATTTATTTTTTCTTCCATAAAACAGCTTGGCCCTGATTTTTCAAATACATAACTTTTTACTTGTTCATCCAAATTAGATAAAACCAGCGCCTATTGTTTCGTCTTGTTTTCACCTATCCAGTTAACATGTCACGTCAACTTTTTGAAATTTTCAAATTTCGAAGTTTGTTCAGATTCATATTCAAACTTCTTTTGTTCACAACTTGAGTTCCATAACTCCGTTTGAGTTGATTCTTTTTGCAAAGCGAAGCACTTGACCTAAACTTTCTGATAAGGCCAAATCCACCTAATTTTGGTATTGTTAGAAACTGTTTTATGTTGCAAGAGTTATTTGCTTGTTTTCAAAGTTTTCCAAATTGTTTTTTCGTTCTTCCCGATCTTTTGAGTGATTGCTTATGTGTGGTTACTATTGCTTGCCTACGATATATTGAACGGAGTGTGACGAGTAGAATTATCAAGAGTTTTGAGTGCGAATCATCTTCAATAACAGTCCAGGCAAGTTCACACTTTGATCATATCCCTTTCATACCCAGTTTTTATGCATTAGTTTCACCCTCAAACATTGCATGAGTAGGTTTGATAACATGTGTGTATTGGGAAGTAGTTGATGAGGTAGGAACCTATTGTCCTGCATTCAAACCTTGGGAGTTACTTCTACGTTATGCTTATACGGCTATGCTATGCTCGTAGACGTGGTTTGGTTTGAGTGAATCATGACAGATGTGAGAGTTGTTATTAATGGTTAACTTAAGGTGGCTACTTTAATACACATCTGGGTGGATTGCTAGGGGCACCACAGGGATATACTAGTGGACTTGCCGGACACTGGGTTATACGGTGTTGTCCTAGGAGATCCCGGGGTTATACCGTGTGATCCTCCTATGGTCCGCCACCCAGGCTCAAAGGGATCATAAGATTATTCACGCTAGAAACTTCCGTGTGCAGCCACAAGCTATTATGGGCTCTAGCATAGTTGAGTAAGTTACGTGAAGCTCTTGAAGAGGTAGATCAGCAGGTAGTGGGTTTGTAGGTTTGGTATGGTCTACCCGGAGTAGAGTGTTAATGTTTCTGAAAGACTATGTCTCGGTCATCCGTTTCTCAAACACCATGTAGTGCGAGAAATCCAACGGAGGCGATCGAGTCTTGTGGGGAAAAGTGCGCAAACTTCTGCAGAGTGTACAATCTAATCATGGTTAGCCGTGTCCCCGGTTATGGACAATTTTGAGTCTCTAGTCTTTGGATATTCATGTTGATCTCAACACTTTATTTAATTAATTTGATTGGGTTAATGGTTATTATTTTGGGGTTGAGAGGGGGTTTACCTTCACAATATTTTATCAACCAACTTTGTAGTTAAATAAAATATATTCCTTTGTAGTTGGGAAAAATTGGCTTTTCGCAAAAACTATAACCATAGAGCTTTCCACCAGCCAAATATGCATGTAGTGATAGTTATTATTCATCATTATCCTATGGTGTGAATTTGCCAGTACATTCAATGTACTGACCCTTTGTGGCTGCAACGTCTCATGTTGCAGGATATCTTATGACGAGTAGGTGATACGTTAGGGTTATGATTTCTACACTCAACTTTTCCGTTGGTGTTGATGGGAATCCACAACCTTGTTACTTCCGCTAGTTGGATTGATGTAATAGTATTTACGTTATTTTATACATGTGATTTACCTCTGTTATAAATCCTCGAGTACTGTGTGTGTCAGCATACCGATCCAGGGATGACACTTAAGCACAGAGACTTGAAGAGGTCGGGTCGCTACAAGGTGGTATCAGAGCACATGTTGACTGTAGGACGTGACCCTAGAAACTGACAAGCCCATAGGAAAGATTTCCTCTACCACTTTCTTTTCAAAAGGATCTTTTTCCCTCTTCTCTACTGAGCTTATTCAAATTTCCCTTTTAGTTAGACCATACCTTTTCCCCTTTTGGCCACATGAAGATTCGGCAGATGAGACCACTCCAAGGAGTACAAGATATCGGACAACTAAGACTACTTTGGAATAAAAAGGATTTTTACCGTGCATTATAATGACGGAAACTACAACGGTGAAGACTCCGAAGACTAGGAGAATTTGAAGGCTTTGAAGAATTTCCGGATTTGTATGACCTAGGAAGGCACCCCTTATGGAACTTGGCAGACTATGGAAGCTGTCAATACCCGAGATCAAGGTGTATCGGAGAAAGACCGAAACATGGAGCATAGAACTCAAAGTTTTGTCAATAAACCCTAAAGCAGGAGATATCAACTATGGAATGATAGATCATGGAAATGACAAGAGCAGAAACACGGCTATCCATGACGTTATCTCCCACTTATGCTATTGTCGCCGTGCTGTGTTAAGCATGCATTTCTTTGGAAGGATTGGATTACAAGAAGGCTTACAGAACACCTATGAGCAAGTTGAAGTGTTAACCTTAGCTGGTGTATTCACCAGGATCTGGAATATTACATCAGGAAGTTTAGGATGGACTGCGAAGCGATATTTGATAAGGAAGAGTTTCGTGAAGAACTTCGGGACCCGTGGTCGAAAGTAGCCATGCTAGAGGAGCAAAACCTTGAGACATCAAAGATTCGTCAGGAACTGAAGGACAGTAGGATCATGGTTCATGTCGAGGTTGATGAAGCCCAGAAGTTTGGAACGCAACTCTAGAAATATTAAAAGACATCACGATAGACTTTGCGACAACAGAGATGATCTGGCAAAAGAACTTGAGTAGGACAAGCATGATCGGAAGAAGCCATCGGAGACATGAACAAGAATCGAAGAGTTTGACGACTTTGAAGATTTATTGACCATTAGAAGACCCAACCCCTGTTATACACTTACGTTAGATGCGACGATTGTGAGCTGTCATTTGTTTGATGTTTTTCCTACAGCCACAATAAAATCCATCTTTTCAAAACTGTTGTTTGTATTGTGTGTATCCCTCTCTATCTCTCTTATCCCACCCCAAAACCCATGGACCCAATAGAGAATGAATGGAGATGAGCTTGTATTTTCTGGACCGATGAGTCAATTGGAGACAGACCGATGGATTCAGAACATGGAGGATCACATGGAGAATAACCCTATAGCCGGAAAGGATATGACCCAACATGCTCTTGAGTGCTTTGAAAGAGGTGCCACTACCTGGTAGAGGATGTACCAAACCAACAATGGATGGCAAAGAGTAACCACTTGGGAAGAATTTAAGTTGACTCTGCAAAGATCTCGTCTTGTGTCCCAGAAATTGAGGCCTTATGGAAATGATATGAAGAAACCTTGTGCATACAAGCTTTTTGGAGAAATAGGACACAACCATAAAGAAACACAAGGACGAATACCCTCATAAGCGGAGGATTACCAATGGAGTTAGCCGAGGATCTCAGGGAAGTTTGGTTGGAGATTGTTCCAAAGGTTTTGTTGCAGCAATGGAAGTTCAATCTACATTGTTGGGAAAGATCTGTGAAGCTCAGAAGGGTGACAAAGAGATTGCTGAGGTAAAAAAAAGGATGAGCAAAGGAAAGGCCAAAGGTTTTCGTAAGGATAAGCACGACACCTTATGGTTCGAGGACCATGTATATGTGCCCAATAATGCAAAGATCAGGAAGTTAATACTTCAGGAGGCTCATGACTCACCATACTCGATTCGCCCTGGAAACACCAAGATGTATTTGGATTTGAAGGAGCGTTTCTGGTGGACTGGTAGCAGAGCTTCAGAAGCCAGCAGGATTACTACAACCTATGCCGATAACCGAATGGAAGTAGGATAAGCTTGGCATGGATTTCATTACCGGATTTCCCAGAACCCGAACGGGATATGATTCTATCTGGGTAGTAGTTGATTCGCTTGACCAAAGTGGCTCACTTTATCGATGAAAACCACCTATACAAGTGCAAAGTTGGCCAAGATATATTTGACCAGGATCGTATATGCGCATGGAGTTACGAGGACCATCGTGTCGAGATAGAGGAACACAGTTTACCTCAAAGTTTTGGAATCACCGCACGGACTTTGGGTACTAGGCTAGAGTTCAGTACAACCTTTCATCCGCAGACAGATGGATAGACCGAGAGAGTCAATCATATTCTGGAGGACATGTTGAGAACGTGTGCGCCAGATTATGGATCTAGTAGGGATGATAATCTACCTTACGTGGAGTTCTCATTCAACAACAACTACCAAGTCAGTTTGAAGATGGCCCCTTTTTAAGCTTTGTATGGGAGAAGGAGCCAGACACGTTGATGTGGGATGAAGTTGGAGACCGTTAGTCGTTTGGACTAAATATGATCAAGGATTCAGAAGAGAATGTTAAGTCAATCGAGATAGACTGAAGGTAGCTCAGTCCAGGCAGAAGAGTTATGCAGACTCAAAAACGCAAGGAGGTAGTCTATGAAATTGGAGACAGAGCATGTGTTCATGTGTCCCCTCTGCGAGGAGTTAAACGATTTGGAGTTAAGGGAAAGTTAGCCCCGAGATTTGTAGGACCATACCGAGTTTTGGAGCGTATGGGAGAAGTGGCCAACAAATTGGAGTCACCCGAAGGACTGTCAGGAGTTCATGATGTGTTTCACGTTTCCCAGTTGAAGAAGTGCCATGCAGAGATGGCCAATATTCCCCTGTAAGGACGCTTGACCCTGGAAAGGAAAATGATGTTCCACGAAGTGGAGTATGGACTTCATAAGTATAAGTTTTTATCTCGGTATGTGGGACATCCCACGAGGATGAAGAGATGAATTACTATTGGATATAAAGGAGGTATGATGTTGGAAACATGGATCAATGGAAATTCCATGATGAGTCTGAGTAATCATGTCCTAGTTTGGTGCCAATAGAAGGAAGGAAGACATTACAATTGGATGGATTTAAGAATACTAGAAAGTTGGAAGTTGGAATAATGATCAGAAGCCCGAGGATAAGTTCAAGGACTACAAGTGATGAGATGGGCCATAACCCATGTGCACGGGACTCGCCAAGAAGCAAGCACACTCTTCTTTGAAGGAAAAACCTCGGAAGAAGTTACGATTTTATCAACCGACGATTTTATAGGAGTTTACGCATAAAACACGAGAGTTGTTAAGGAACGATAGATGTTTGTTTGGCTTACAGAATCAATGGATTTATCCGAACTTGGTTCGTCGACAAGAGAAATTCTGCAATACTTGTGAGGATGACCGAGTGTTAGAATGCGAGATTCGCTAAACCAGGTACAAGGTAATGATTTGGGTGCGGGATGGATTGATCACCATACCGACTTACTCTTATTGTTCGCCTTGCTATATGGGATGGTAAATCTGACTGACTTACGTATAGTAGAGAGACGACGATCAAAACCCTGTTTAAACCTTAGAATGGTATAAGAATTTTTCCCTTTATACAAGGCAACTTTTGCCAACCGTAGGTTATACGGTGAGGATCAACCAGACCCATTTCCTGTAGGAGAAACCATAAATTGTTGACCACCATAAGATATCGATAGTTGTTTAGTATTGGCGCCCGGACCCACCAGCTAAGAAGACCCAATCTCAGAATAACCTTACCAAGAGGAAAGGACAGAAGAATTGAGGAAAAGGTTATGCCGCTACCGGAAGCGCCCAGAGATGGAATTTCCCGAGATCTAGGAAGACCGACACTGTCAACAATAAGGATGGAGTATATGAGTTTTGATGGAACCGTAACCATGCTTCTAAGGCTGGTAGCACCCGAGAACCCCGGAGACGATCGATGGATTTTTGAGAAGACCCGAAACCTGGCCTATTTCTTTCTAGCCTCTCCGAATCTCGAGGACGAGATTCAGTTTAAGGTGGTAGGTTTGTAACATCCCAAAATTCTAAATTTTGGAATGTTATAATAAATAGATAGATTTGATTGATTGTTTGATTGATTGTGTGAAATTGAGTGAAATCTGAAACTTTTGAAAGTTAAATGAGAGGGCATAAAAGGACTTTCCCAAACTTTCATTTTGCATTCGTGATCTCCGTGAATTCAAATTATTTTCACCACAAAACCCTGGAGAGAAGATGACATGACTTCTACCATTTATTTAAATGACAAGGGGTGTTGAAAATATTTGAAATTCATTTGGAAAATATTTCCAACCCAGGAACTTTATGCAACTCAATGATTTTCATGAGCGAAGATAAAATGACTTCTTCAAAACATATGAAATATGAGTTGGGAGTTTCAAAGAATTAAATTCAAAGTTTTTTTGAATTTATTTTTCAATTTGGAGTTATTTCAGTTTTATTCAAATTATTTTTCTCCAAAAATAAAATATATGGAAAATAGGGTAACATGATTCCCTACATCAGTAAATTGGAGAGAAATAAATTTGAATTAATTTTGGTATTTTGAAAATAATTTTTACTGGATTTTACTAGAGCAGAAGCACTCTTTGTTTTATTTGAATTTGTGCGTATTTTTTTGACTCTAGAAAAATGTTCAGCTTGTAGGAAATCTTTTTCTGAAAATTTTGATATATAATATGCCTATATAAAATTTTAATTTATTTCATTTATCTAGTTTTCCTTCTGTTTCTATTTAAAAAAAAACTGTACGCGTGACCCGTATTTATTTATCGCCTACATGCATAGTATAGTAGCTTCTGGCGATCCATTGTTTTTTTTCTCTCCTAAGTGGGCCAGGCCCAGCCGGCCATAATGCTTCCCCATTTTTTTTTCTCTCCATAGTTTCTTTTCAATTTAAAAAAGAAACTGCAGCGCCGTGTACGTGCGCGCGCAGCCGGCCCGTGGTGATTTTAGCCCATGCGGTTCCCCGTTTATTTTATTTATTCGTCTATGTTTAGTCCCACATTGCCTAGCCTTTAACCCCTAAACCTCTTTTCCACCTATAAATATAGACCCATAGAGCCTCCAAAAATTATCCATTGCGGGTTAAATCAATATTTTGGTTTGACTAGCTAAAAATATTTTTCTCCTCTCCGGCGTGACTTCTGGAAATTGTCTCTCTCTCCTCTGAAGTTGTCTTTTCTTTGCCTTATAAAGGTATCTTTCTTTGTTTTTTTTATACCTCCGTAGTTTATTATTTCCAGACTAGTATAATACAATAATTAGATTACTAATTTGTCTCTGTATTTATACATTAGAGCTAAAATTATTTTAGCCGTATCAATTTTTTCTTCCGTAAAACAGCTTGGCCCTGATTTTTCAAATAGCCATAACTTTTTACTCGTTCATCCAAATTAGATAAACCAGCGCCTATAGTTTCATCTTGTCAGTTAACCTGTCACGTCAACTTTTTGAAATTTTCAAATTTCTAAATTTGTTCAGATTCATATTCAAATTTCTTTTGTTCATAACTTGAGTTCTGTAACTCCGTTTGAGTTGATTCTTTTTGCAAAGCGAAGCTCTTGACCTAGACTTTCCGATAAGGCCAAATCCACCTAATTTTGGTACTGTTAGAAACTGTTTTATGTTACAAGAGTTATTTTCTTGTTTTCGAAGTTTTCCAAATTGTTTTTTCGTTCTTCCCGATCTTTTGAGTGATTGCTTATGTGTGGTTACTATTGCTTGCCTACGATAGATTGAACGGAGTGTGACGAGTAGAATTATCAAGAGTTTTGAGTGTGAATCATCTTCATCAACAGTCCAGGCAAGTTCACACTTTGATCATATCCCTTTCATACCCAGTTTTTATGCATTAGTTTCACCCTCAAACATTGCATGAGTAGGTTTGATAACATGTGGGTATTGGGAAGTAGTTGATGAGGTAGGAACCTATTGTCCTGCATTCAAACCTTGGGAGTTACTTCTACGTTATGCTTATATGGCTATGCTATGCTCGTAGACGTGGTTTGGTTTGAGTGATTCATGATGATGTGAGAGTTGTTATTAATGGTTAACTTAAGGTGGCTACTTTAATACACATCTGGGTGGATTGCTAGGGCACCTCAGGGATATACCGATGGACTTGCCGGACACACAGGGTTATACCAGTGTTGTCCTAGGAGATCCCGGGGTTATACTGTGATCCTCCTATGGTCCGCCACCTGTGCTCAAAGGGATCATAAGATTATTCATGCTAGAAACTTCCGTGTGCAGCCACAAGCTATTATGGGCTCTAGCATAGTTGAGTAAGTTACGTGAAGCTCTTGAAGAGGTAGATCAACAGGTATTGGGTTTGTAGGTTTGGTATGGTCTACCCGTAGTAAAGAGTTAATGTTTACGAAAGATCGTGTCTCGGTCATCCGCTTCTCAAACACCATGTAGTGCGAGAAATCCAACGGAGGCGATCGAGTCTTGTGGGGAAAAGTGCGCAAACCTCTGCAGAGTGTACAATCTAATCATGGTTAGCCGTGTCCCCGGTTATGGACAATTTTGAGTCTCTAGTCTTTGGATATTCATGTTGATCTCAACACTTTATTTAATTAATTTGATTGGGTTAATGGTTATTATTTTGGGGTTGAGAGGGGGTTTACCTTCACAATATTTTATCAACCAACTTTGTAGTTAAATAAAATATATTCCTTTGTAGTAGGGAAAAATTGGCTTTTCGCAAAAACTATAACCATAGAGCTTTCCACCAGCCAAATATGCATGTAGTGATAGTTATTATTCATCATTATCCTATGGTGTGAATTTGCCAGTACATTCAATGTACTGACCCTTTGTGGCTGCAACGTCTCATGTTGCAGGATATCTTATGACGAGTAGGTGATACGTTAGGGTTATGATTTCTACACTCAACTTTGCCATTGGTGTTGATGGGAATCCACAACCTTGTTACTTCCGCTATTTGGATTGAGGTAATAGTATTTACGTTATTTTATACATGTGATTTACCTCTGTTATAAATCCTCGAGTACTGTGTGTGTCAGCATACCGATCCAGGGATGACACTTAAGCACAGAGAATTGACAGTCTGCGGTCGGGTCGCTACAGCAGCCGCCCCTCCCGGCTTGGGGGTCAAGTTTCCTAGTGGTGGGGGCGCCCAAACCCATCTAGGGTTTCCCCTGTGGCCACCACCCCTCCCCTAGGGAACCCTAGGGCGCCTCCTCCACCCCCTTCCCCCTATATATAGTGAGGGAGAGAGAGGCCAGCCGCACCCCTCTCCTGGCGCAGCCCCTCCCTCCTCCAACTCTTCCTTCTCCTCCGTAGAGCTTGGCGAAGCCCTGCAGGAATACCACAAGCTCCACCACCACGCCGTCGTGCTACCGGAGTTCTCCCTCAACTTCTCCTCTCCCCTTGCTGGATCAAGAAGGAGGATACGTCCCCGGGCTGTACGTGTGTTGAACGTGGAGGCGTCGTCCGTTCGGCGCTAGATCGGATCTTCCGCAATTTGAATCCCACTAGTACGACTCCATCAACCGTGTCTTGTAACGCTTCCGCTTAGCGATCTTCAAGGGTATGAAGATGCACTCCCTATATCTCGTTGCTAGCATCTCCTAGATTGATCTTGGTGACACGTAGGAAAATTTTGAGTTATTGCTATGTTCCCAACATCACGTACATCCATGACGATTTTATGACACAATTAAGATAGTCATACATGTGCTGTCGTAGAAGTGTTCCATTACATTACCAAAATCAATGCTGAGTCAGGGTTGTCTCTTTCGGCCTGCTAAAGGCCCACAGTATAGTTGGGCCATATGTAGCCCGATCTTAGTATCAGCCTGTTAATGGCCCGTGAAAACAAATGGACCCACCTGTTGCCCGCTTTGATGTCGGCCTATCCGGGAGGTAACAGGGTCGAGCCTTAACTTTCGGCCTGGTAACGGCCCATTAACTTAATGGGCGCACTAAAGTTCAAACATGTTTGTAGGCCCAATTAGATAATTTGAGCCCATTACGACGAGCAATTATGCACAGGACCAAAACCGATCAATCAAAGGCCTATGAATTTTGGCCCCTACGAGCCCATTAGGGAAGCCCATTAAGGGCAGTGGGCTGCTTCCTTCATATAGGGCCCATGACTGTTCGTGCTAACTAATTATTTCACTGCTGTTTTAGCTTCCTAGCGACCAGTTAGCTAGAATGCGAGGCGCGCTAAGCAAAGGTACAGCATACATGGAAAGACGTTGCACATCCAGCATATATTATAGGAAATTACATCCACTGGGCAATCAAAGATTGATGCCAGTGCAAATAAATGAACAGAACCTAACAATATACAATGTCACAATCTGCGACCTCAGCGCGGATGACGCCCATAAGCATGTGGGCAAGTTCTTCCTGCTTTGCTACACTGTCTCTGAAAACATTGATCAGTTGTTGTTGCACAAGAATGTGCATGTCTGATTCCTCCACCATTTCCATCATTTCTTCAGCCAGTAATTGGTTCACAAACATACATTTTTTCCGTTGCATTCGAGACAAAGGAAACTGAATAGATTTAGATGGCGATTTTGGCAGGCTTGTATTATTGATAGTGGAGAGTGTCTCGCCCACTGCATCATAACATAAATTAGGAGGGGGAACTGAATAGATTAATCAAGAATGATTGCCATATTACCTGGCCTAGATGTATTGGAAAGAAACAATGGGGTTACCTTGCTGTTTTCAGAGTTTGTCTTCTTATCTTTAGCAGCCTGCACCAAATTAACACACTAGCATTGCTATCATTGGCAAGGTCAGATAATAGGAAAGCAACATTAACACAACGAACATTTGGGCAACCAGACCACACCAGCCTACACCAAAATTAACACAATATCGCACAACTTTCATCAGCCGGGTAAGGTAATACGAAAGCAACATTGACACAATGAATGAATGGGCAACCAGAGCAACACTACAATTCAATAATGTGCATGATATGAGATAGTACACTCATGCAGCTCAGTATGCAAAACTACCAGGCAGTTTTCCTTACAAAAATCAACATTGTTGACTTTAATATACATTTTGCTACAACTAAATTTAGATCAGCTAAAGGTTGGATTCACGCTGATTAAAAAATACATGCTGATGTAAAAATATAGTGATATACAATAGGTACTCACATCAACATTGGAGCACAGAGAATTCTCGCAAGATACTTTCCTCGAATACGATCCCAGTGCAGAAAGTCTTCTATCCTTTAAGCTTATTTTCTAAAAGAGGGATGGGTAAGAAACATGTAGAAAATATGATCAGAATGCTATAAAATTTCATGATCGAGGATACACACACGCTTCTTAGAATGGAGTTGACATATTTTTGCTGGACTGGAGCGGACTAGTTCTTTGGCCACTGGAATCTGCTCATTATCAGTAGGAGTTGGGTTTCTCTGTGCTGGAGCAGTATCTATGAAAACTGGAGTTGGTTTACTATCTCATGGCGTTTGGATCTTTTGCAAGTCCTTGTTTGTAACCCTTCAGATTCTAACATAGTTGTCTTCCCCTTGCATGCCTTATATAGAAGAATGGTGCTTCAATTATAAAACATGCTACAGCAGAGAGATGGAATAGGTACTGAAGAATAGAAATTCATGACATATTGACATGTATTCCGTCCATCCGGAAATAAATGGATGGGTCTAGGCGTATTTCAGTTCTAGATACATCCATTTTTATCCATTTCTGCGACATGTAATCCGGACGGAGGGAGTATGATGTAAGAGCTAGGGATACGACAGGACAACAGTGTAAAAAACACTAGTTGAATGCAAAACTATATGCTAGCGGAATACATACAGAAAAACACTAAGGCAACATATGCGTGTATGATTGGGAAACAAAGATGGCATTGCAGCAGACCACTAGAACAACACTTCAATGTAAAAAACATGGTATGGTAGACAGATGAAGTACATACTGATGAATAACAATGCATAGGATATTCAGAAGCATGATGTCCAAACTAAGCAGATGGCACTGCGATAGAGTAGAATGACAGTACTTGAATTTGAAAACATGTTAACATGAATGGAATAGGTACTGAAAAACAGGAAGGCATGACATATTTACATGCATGATTAGCGGGCTAAGCACATGGCATTGCAACAGAGTGGATGCACTCCAGGACATTATATGCATGTTGTACCCATATCACAGGGCAAGTTAGTGCAAGGACCTTATGGGGTGAATAGGATTCATCATCTTTCTGCAAGCCTTCTGAAGAACTGCCTTTACATGTTCCATCATATTGGGTATCATTGACGTCAAGTTTGTTGTCCGTTACATTGCTCCGTGAGGTTTTTGTGGATAAATTAGTGTGTGCAATTATATCTGACATGCATGGAAGACAACTAGTAGTTAGATTTATGTAATGAGTTCCTGTAGGAGATGACATAAATAGTAGGACTGGGGTTAACTAGCAGCAACAGGTTTCAAAAACTAAAGGGAGAGCACAGATGAAAGCTACAGAATATGTATCGTTTGTACTCGAGATTAACTAGATGGCACATAAAAGTATTAAAGAACAACATAGGTAATACTAGAAGTGGTATAATACTATAATCACCTCCTGTGGGATAGCATTGGCTGATGGATGATAACTATGGAATAACGTTACCTAAAGAACAAGTATCTTAGCTGAACTATGGAACAATGTTAACTCCTAATCAAGACCCGTAAGAGATCAGCATGAAAATACAGTGAAATGTGATAATCTATTTTCCATGCTTAGATGAATAACAAAGCCATAAATGTTGCACACAAGTAAGATGAGGGTACAACCTATCTAGCCGCCATCCATAGGAGTGAGCATCATGTGCTGCCTTGTCGATGACCCTGCAGTTGTTGTGGTTGTCCATGTCGGGCACGCGCATTCGATGTAGGGAACTATTGAGTGGGAACTATAGCTCTCTTCTGGTGTATGCTTCCCTTGTTGGAGCAGTTGCGGTGAGTCAGAAGACGGTGTGGCTGAAGATGCAGAAAACGCATAATGTTAAGAACGACACATATCTCTGATTTGGAGAAATACCCTAAGAGATCAATAGTATTGTACGAGAGTGGTCACACGTCTGTTGACTGAAGACTAAATTGGGGTCACACGATTTTATTTTACTTTGGTACTGTCTGATTGATGTCGCTTGAAGCTACGTCAGTATTTCCCCAAAGAGGAAGGGATGATGCAGCACATTGGCGGTAGATATTTCCCTCAGATATGAAACCAAGGTTATCAAACCAGTAGGAGAACCAAGCAACACAACGTAAACAGCCCCTGCACAAGATAACAAATCCTCGCAACCCAACGTGTTAAAGGGGTTGTCAATCCCTTTCGGGGTACGGCGCCTCAAGATAGGCAAACAGACGCGAGATAAATTGTCGTAGATTGATAGATCGAACGCAAAAAAATAGAAATAAAATGCAGCGAGGTATTTTTATACTTTTGGTTTAATACATCTGAAAATAAATGCAAGGAAAAAGTAGATCGCAAAGGCAAATATATGAGAAAGAAGACCCGGGGGCCATAGGTTTCACTAGTGGCTTCTCTCGAGAAAAATAGCAAACGGTGGGTAAACAAACTACTGTTGGGAAATTGATAGAACTTCAAATAATTATGACAATATCCAGGCAATGATCATTATATAGGCATCACGTCCAAGATTAGTAGACTGACTCCTGCCTACATCTACTACTATTACTCCACACATCGACCGCTATCCAGCATGCATCTAGTGTATTAAGTTCATGGAAAAACGGAGTAATGCAATAAGAACGATGACATGATGTAGACAAGATCTATCTATGTAGAGATAGACCCCATCATTTTATCGTTAGTATCAACGATACATACGTGTCGGTTCCCTTTCTGTCACTGGGATCAAGCACCGTAAGATCGAACCCACCACAAAGCACCTCTTCCCATTGCAAGATAAATAGATCAAATTGGCCAAACAAAACCCAAATATCGGAGAAGAAATACGAGGCTATAAGTAATCATGCATATAAGAGCTCAAAGAAACTCAAATAAATTTCATGGATATAAAAGAAGATATAACTGATCATAAACTCGAAGTTCATCAGATACCAACAAACACACCGCAAAAGAGTTACATCATATGGATCGCCAAGAGACCATTGTATTGAGAATTCAGCGAGAGAGAGGAAGCCATCTAGCTACTAACTACGGACCCGAAGGTCT
Source organism: Aegilops bicornis (assembly GCA_021605145.1). NCBI lineage: Eukaryota > Viridiplantae > Streptophyta > Magnoliopsida > Poales > Poaceae > Aegilops > Aegilops bicornis. Next base: position 476,725,207 of record CM038674.1, on the reverse strand, counting down.
ACAAAGAACTACTCACGCATCATCGGAGAGGCACCAATGGAGGTGGTGAACCCCATCCGAGATGGTGTCTAGATTGGATCTGGTGGTTCTGGACTCTGCGGCGGCCGGATGAATATTTTGTCGATGCCTTTAGGGTTTCTGGAATATTGGGGTATTTATAGAGCCAAGAGGCGGTCCGGGGGCTCCCGAGGTGGGTTGTGCCACCCTCGGGGCACCCCCAGGCGCAGCCAGGGCCCGTTGTGTTCCTTCTGTCCCATAAAAAATCATCATGGAGTTTCGTGGCATTTGGACTCCGTCTGTTATTCATTTTCTGCGATGTAAAAAACATGGAAAAACAGCAACTGGCACTTGGCACTATGTTAATAGGTTAGTACCAAAAATGATATAAAATGACTATAAAATGATTATAAAACATCCAAGATTGATAATATAACAGCATGGAACAATAAAAAATTATAGATACGTTGGAGGCGTATCAGCATCCCCAAGCTTAACTCCTACTCGTTGTCGAGTAGGTAAGTGATAAAAACAGAATTTTTGATGTGGAATGCTTCCTATCATGTCATATCATATTCTTTTCTTTATAGCATGGACAATTGGAATTTTATGTGATTCAAAGCAATAGTCTAGTTTTGACATAATAATTTAGATATTGAAGCATATCAACAAGCAACCATGTCTTTCAAAATATCAACGCTAAAATAAGTTATCCAGAGCCCATCATGCTCAACCATTGATCCATTCATGAAACACACTCGAATATTAGCTACACCCAATACTTAAGTACGATCATAGTGCCTCCTAGTTGGTGCTTTTTATGAGAGAAAATGGACTGAAATTCAAAATAAAAATTGCATAAAGTAAAAAAGAAAGGCCCTTCGCAGAGGGACGTAGGGATTTATAGAGGTGCCAGAGCTCAAAGCGGAAAATTAGAGATAAAAACATTTTGAGAGGTGTATGCATCCCACCAACGAAAACAACTTAGAGTTCCCAACACTTTTCATGCTAGATATGCCATAGGCGGTTCCCAAACAGAAAATAAAGTTTATTCCTTTTTCCACCATACTTTAACTTTCCATGGCTAACCGTATCCACGGGTGCCCTCCATACCAACACTTTCCAATTTATTATTTGACAACATAAAGTAAACTCATTTTTGCATTTCAGGATTGGGCATCCCTAAAACCTTTCCCTTACTCTCGTGCAATGACAAGTTAATAAACACTCATCGTGAGAATAACACATCCAGCATGGAAAATATTAGCCACCCTTCACCGCTCCACGAGCGAAACAAACACACAAAAGAGAAGTTTATTTTGAAAATTAGAGATGGCACATGCAAATTTTCTTAGAACAGCAAAATAATACCGCATATAGGTAGATATAGTGGACTCATGTGGCAAAACTGGTTTAAAGGATTTTGGATGCACAAGTAGAGATCATACTTGGTCCAAAATGAAGGCTAGCAAAAAGATTGAGAAGCGACCAACCAAGAAACGGATAATCTCATAAGCAAGCATTAAGCATAAATAACATCGAATAATGCGCCACAAGTAGGATATAATTGCATTACATGACTATTGACTTTCGTACTTGCATAGGGAGTCACAAACCTTAACACCAATATTCTTACTAAAGCATAATTACTCATCACATATCACATCATCATATCTCAAAACTATTACTAAGAATCAAGTTTATTTTGTCCAATGATCATCATGAAAGTTTTTATTATATCCTTCTTGGATATCTATCACCTTGGGACTAATTTTCATGTGTTGCTTTTCATAAGCTCAAACAAATATACGTGAAGATCATGAGCATATTTTTTCTTCTTTCTCTTAGAATAATTTAAGTGAAGCAAGAGAGAATTTCTTGAAAAATTTACTAACTCTCAAATAAATCTAAGTGAATCAAGAGTGCATTTCTTCAAAAATACTAAGCACACCGTGCTAAAAAAAGATATAAGTGAAGCACTAGAGCAAGTCCATAGCTCATAAAAAATTTAAGTGAAGCATAGAGAGCAATTCTAACAAGTGATGGCATAATTTTGGCTCTCCCAAATAAGTGTCTCCAGCAAGTATTGATGACTTAAAACACAAAATAAAACAAGCAAAGACTCATATCATACGAGATGCTCCAATAAAAACACATATCATGTGATGAATAAAAATATAGCTTCAAGTAAAATACCGATAGTTGTTGGAAGGAAGAGGGGATGCCACACGGGGGCATCCCCAAGCTTAGTAGGTTGCTCATTTTTGGATAATAGCTTGGGATGCCAGGGCATCCCCAAGCTTAGGCTCATATATCCTTCCTTCATCCATCGTAAGATAACCCAAAACATGAAAACTTCAATCACACAAAGCTCAACAAAACCTTTGTGAGATCCGTTAGTGTACAAAAAAATCACTACTATAAGTGTTGTATCAAACCAATTCATTTTTTTGTATTATATCTACTGTATTCCAACTTTTCTATGGCAAAAACTCATCAAAGAAAACCATAGAGCCATCAAAACAAGCACACAACACAAAGAAAACAGAACCGTCTGTAGCAATATGATTTGTTCGAATACTTCTGGAACTCCAAAAATTCTGAAAAACTAGGACGACCTGGGTAATTTGTATATTAATCTTCTGCAAAAAGAATTGGCATTTTATCATGTTCTGGTGATATTTAACAATTATTTTTGTGAGCACAAAGTTTCTGTCTTTTTCAGCAAGATCAAACAACTATCACCCAAGAAGATCCTACCGGTTCAACTTGGCACAAACTAATTAAAACACAAAAAACACAATCATAATAGTAGCATAATTGTGCAAACACTCAACAACAGAAAGAAAAAAGCAAAAATAAAATGTATTCATTGGGTTGCCTCCCAACAAGCGCTATAGTTTTACGCCCTTAGCTAGGCATAAAGCGAGGATCTAAGTTTTGTCATCTTTCTTAATTTTCTTAGAGGTATTTACGTCATGGGGTTTTGTAAACACGACATAAAACATATTATCCATGGAAAATTTAGCATTCCTTAGTTGGTTTTCATCATAACCCCTTTGATTTCCCGCAACAATCCAAGAGTAATGTTGATTAACATTATTAAAAACTTGTTGGATTATATCTAGAATGGGGACTTCCTTTCTAAGATTCTCATCAAAGATCTTATTATCCCCAAGCAAATGCCTTAGTGCATAGTCACTATTGTAAAGAATTTCATCTATCACAGGATTTTCACGATTCATACCATAACAATCAAAGATTTCTCTAGCTTCCCGTATTATGTAGTCAAACTCATTCATAAGAACGAGAGTGGCCAACTTTTTAGCCCTAGGATTCTTTATGCCGGGAAGCTCAAAAAACAATCTTTGCAAATTAGGATGGGCACGAATAAATTTACTTTCAAGTTTTAGAACTAGTGCTGAAACATCATCCGCATAAGATCTAGTAATTTTAAGTATAGGAGCATCATCAAGACTTAGATTCCCAATAGAATTGAAAAATTCTTGGATACGTTCCTTTCCCATAACGTTCCCTTGCCCCAAGATAAAAAATTTAGCATCCAGATTGCCCATATGTCCAATCTTAGGAGTTAGGCCATCATCTGTTGGTGCCATACCAAAATCACTCATGACTACAAGCAAAGAATAGATCTGACGAGAAAACAGAAAACGGCTAACAGAAAAAGAGAGGCGAATAAAACGACAAATTTTTGTGAAGTGGAGGAGAGCAAAACGAGAGGCAAATGGAAAATAATGTAAATTGCAAGGAGATGAGATTTGTGATTAGGAACTTGGTATATGTTGAAGATCCTCCCTGGCAACGACGCCAGAAATTCCTTTTGATGTCGCTTGGAGCTACGTCAGTATTTCCCCAAAGAGGAAGGGATGATGCAGCACAGCGGCGGTAGGTATTTCCCTCAGATATGAAACCAAGGTTATCGAACCAGTAGGAGAACTAAGCAACACAACGTAAACAGCTCCTGCACACAGATAACAAATCCTCGCAACTCAACGTGTTAAAGGGGTTGTCAATCCCTTTCGGGGTACGGTGCCTCAAGATAGGCAAACAGACGTGAGATAAATTGTAGTAGATTGATAGATTGAACGCCAAATAAAATAAATAGAAATAAAATGCAGCGAGGTATTTTTGTATTTTTGATTTAATAGATCTGAAAATAAATGCAAGGAAAATGTAGATCGCAAAGGCAAATATATGAGAAAGAAGACCCGGGGGCCGTAGGTTTCACTAGTGGCTTCTCTCGAGAAAAATAGCAAACAGACAAATTACTGTTGGGCAATTGATAGTCAAATAATTATGACGATATCCAGACAATGATCATTATATAGGCATCACGTCCAAGATTAGTAGACCGACTCCTGCGTGCATCTACTACTATTACTCCACACATCAACCGCTATCCAGCATCCATCTAGTGTATTAAGTTCATGGAAAAGCGGAGTAATGCAATAAGAACGATGACATGATGTTGACAAGATCTATCTATGTAGAGATTGACCCCATCGTTTTATCCTTAGTAGCAACGATACATACATGTCGGTTCCCTTTCTGTCACTGGGATCAAGCGCCGTAAGATCGAACCTACTACAAAGCACCTCTTCCCATTGCAAGATAAATAGATCAAGTTGGCCAAACAAAACCCAAATATCGGAGAAGAAATACAAGGCTATAAGTAATCATGCATATAAGAACTAAAAGAAACTAAAATAACTTTAATGGATATAAAAAAGATATAACTGATCATCAACTCGAAGTTCATCAGATCCCAACAAACACACCGCAGAAGAGTTACATCATATGGATCACCAAGAGACCATTGTATTGAGAGATTAGCGAGAGAGCGGAAGCCATCTAGCTACTAACTACGGGACCAGAGGTCTACAAAGAACTACTCACGCATCATCGGAGGCACCAATGGAGGTGGTGAACCCCATCCGAGATGGTGTCTAGATTGGATCTGGTGGTTCTGGACTCTGCGGCGGCTGGATGATGTCTACTACACAACCTTTTTCTTGTAGATGTTGTCGGGCCTCCAAGTGCAGAGGTTTGTAGGACAGTAGCAAATTTGCCTCAAGTGGATGACCCAAGGTTTATCAATCCGCAGGAGGCGTAGGCTGAAGATGGTCTCTGTCAAACAACCCTGTAACCAAATAACAAAGAGCCTCTTGTGTCCCCAACACACCAAATACAATGGTAAATTGTATAGGTGCACTAGTTCGGCGAAGAGATGGTGATACAAGTGCAATATGGATGGTATATTGTCACATCCCTAGTTCTAGTATGCACTAGGCTAGCCCTTCATGTGTGCATCATGTTTAAATTTCAAATGAACTTGAAATGGGGGATGTTCAAACCCTAGCATCAAAAGGAATCCACCAGGTTCAACTAAAATATTTTTAGTGATTCCAAATGGCCTTAACAAATGTACATCATTTTTGGGAAATGCTGGAAACAGTAACCAGAGGTGATGCACATTTTTCCCTGACATTTTGGATTTCTGAATTAATTCATATGGTATTTGAATTGGGGCTAATAATTCATATAAAATATTTATTAGCTCCAATAATTCTGTTAATTGGTGAGGGGCTCTGGAATATTCCAACTAGTCCCTACAAAAATTACCAGAAGAAAATAAAATGATTTAGTTCTTAGAACTAAATCAAAACAAATTACAGAAATAGAAAAGAAAACAAAATAGAGAGAAGGAAAGAGGCTTACCTGGCGCCTACCTGTGCGGCCTGCTGCTGAAGCCGGCCCAGCCCAGCCACCTCCCATGCCAGTTGTCTTCCTCCGCTCGCTAGAAGGCAAAGGGGAAGTAGTGCACGGCGCTCGCGCGCGCGGGCACGCAGGTGCCTGCCTGGCCCTTCCCTGGCCAGTGCGACGCTGGGATCGTCTCCCCATGGCCTTCGCAACCCACCGACCCCTTGCTCACTCTTTCCCCCTCGCCCCTCGCTCTCTTCACGCCATGGCCGATGCACGCCCGAGCTCGTCACCGCCGTAGTCGTGCCCACAGCCGCCCTCGAGCCTCTCCGACCTATCCCCAAGCTCCGCCTCGTCTGCCTCGTCCTCTCCACCGAGCTGTACGACGCTGGAAGCCCCTGGATGCCGCCAGCATTGCCATTTCCCTCGTCGTCCATCGAAGATCGTCGCCGTCAATTCGCCGCCCCGAGCCCACGGAGCTGCTCTTCGACCTCACCGTGAGCCCCTGCTCCAAACCCCTCTTCCTCCCCTCGCGTTTGTAGACTCTAGCCCCATCCCCCGCCGCGCCCGAGAGCTCCTGTCACCGGCCATGTCACCGCCGCCGCGCTAGTCACTGGAGCTCGTTTCCAAGCACTCTATCATGCTCAGCACGCTCCCAGTAGCACATATCACGCCACCGCCGCCCTCCCCGTGCACCACAACGCGATCCCGCCGATACGTCGCCGTCGTATCTACTTTTCCAAACACTTTTTCCCTTGTTTTGGACTCTAACTTGCATGATTTGAATGGAACTAACCCGTACTAACGCTGTTTTCAGTAGACTTTCCATGGTGTTATTTATATGCAGAAACAAAAGTTCTCGGAATGACCTAAAACTCCACGGAACATCTATTTGGAAAATAAGAAAAATACTGGAAGAAAAATCCACGTCAGCGGGCCCACACCCTGTCCACGAGGGTGGGGGGCGTGCCCCCTACCTCGTGGGCCCCCTGATGCTCCACCGACCTCAACTCCAACTCCATATATTCACTTTCGGGGAGAGAAAACCCAGAGAGAAGGATTCATCACATTTTACGATACGGAGCCGCCGCCAAGCCCTAAAACCTCTCGGGAGGGCTGATCTGGAGTCTGTTCGGGGCTCCGGAGAGGGGGATTCGTCGCCGTCGTCATCATCAACCATCCTCCATCACCAATTTCATGATGCTTACCCCAAAGGTCGTGAGTAATTCCATCATAGGCTTGCTGGATGGTGATGGGTTGGATGAGATCTATCATGTAATCGAGTTAGTTTTGTTAGGGTTTGATCCCTAGTATCCACTATGTTCTGAGATTGATGTTGCTATGACTTTGCTATGCTTAATGCTTGTCACTAGGGCCCGAGGGCCATGATTTCAGATCTGAACCTATTATGTTTTCATGAATATATTTGAGTTCTTGATCCTATCTTGCAAGTCTATAGTCACCTACTATGTGTTATGATCCGGCAACTCCAAAGTGACAATAATCGGGACCACTCCCGGTGATGACCGTAGTTTGAGGAGTTCATGTATTCACTATGTGTTAATGCTTTGGTCCGGTACTCTATTAAAAGGAGGCCTTAATATCCCTTAGTTTCCATTAGGACCCGCTGCCACGGGAGGGTAAGACAAAAGATGTCATGCAAGTTCTTTTCCATAAGCACGTATGACTATATTCGAATACATGCCTACATTACATTGATGAATTGGAGCTAGTTCTGTGTCACCCTATGTTATGAATGTTACATGATGAACCGCATCCGGCATAATTCTCCATCACCGATCCAATGCCTACTAGCTTTTCACATACTGTTATTCGCTTATTGACTTTTCCGTTGCTACTGTTACAATCACTACAAAACACCAAAAATATTACTTTGCTTCCGTTACTTTTGTTACCGTTACCACTACTATCATATTACTTTGCTACTAAATACTTTGCTGCAGGTACTAAGTTATCCAGGTGTGGTTGAATTGACATCTCAGCTGCTAATACTTGAGAATATTCTTTGGCTCCCCTTGTGTCGAATCAATAAATCTGGGTTGAATACTCTACCCTCGAAAACTATTGCGATCCCCTATACTTGTGGGTTATCAAGACTATTTTCTAGCGCTGTTGCCGGGGAGCATAGCTCTATTCTTTGAGTCACTTGGGATTTATATCTGCTGGTCACTATGAAGAACTTGAAAGACGAGAAAAGAAAAATCTATCCCTCAACTACGAGGGGAGGTAAGGAACTGCCATCTAGCTCTGCACTTGATTCACCTTTTGTTTTGAGTAAGCTTGCGACAACTAAACCTGCTTCTGCTATTCGTTCTAATATGTCGCATGTTATTGATGATGCCACTTCTGCTATGCATGATACTTATGATGAAACTACTTCTATGCTTGATACTACTGTGCACTAATGATATAGCCACCCTGTTCACTAATGATGAGAAATCTCGCTATCTTTATATCCTTAAAATATTTCAGTTCTCATTAAAGGATGATGCTAAGTTATGGTTTAATTCTTTTGATCCTGGTTGTGTGCGTAGTCCCCAGGATATGATTTATTACTTCTCTGCTAAATATTTCCCTGCTCATAAGAAACAAGCTGCTTTGAGGGATATTTATAATTTTGTGCAAATTGAAAAGGAGAGTCTCCCACAAGCTTGGGGGAGGCTTCTCCAGTTACTTAATGCTTTGCCTGATCATCCTCTTAAGAAAAATGAAATACTTGATATCTTTTATAATGGACTAACCGATGCTTCCAGAGATTACCTGGATAGTTGTGCTGGTTCTGTTTTCAGGGAAAGAACACTAGATGAAGCTAAAATTCTATTGAATAATATGTTGACAAATGAAAATAATTGCACACTTCCTGAGCCAGCTCCTGAGCCAATTCCTGATCCTATTCCTAAACCAACTCCAAAGAAGAGAGGTGTTCTATTTGTCAGTCCTGAAGATATGCAAGAGGCAAAGAAATCTATGAAAGAAGAAGATATTAAAGCTGAAGATGTTAAGGATTTACCTCCTATTGAAGAAATACATGGTCTTAAATTTACCGCCTGTTGAAGAAACATATGATCTTAATCCTTCACCTATTGAAGAAACTCATGGTCTTGATAACCCGACACAGGTAGTAAAGGTAAATTCTCTATATAGATTTGATGAAGGTGATATTCCTCACTATAAGTCTGCTAGACAATGCTTAGAAGAGTTTGATAATTTTATTGTTAAACAAGAAAACTTCAATGCTTATTTTGGTAGACAATTGAAATACAATTCTGATACACTTGGACACTTGAGTGATTATATGTCTAGATTTACAGGTGAACTTAAACTCATTACTAAACATGCTTCTATTGTTACCACTCAAGTAGAACAAGTACTTAAAACTCAAAATGATTTGCTCAATTAAGTAAATAGTAAGAACAATGATTATGATGTTAGAGTGGCTACTAGAACTGGTAGAATAACTCAGGAACCTTTGTATCCTGAAGGCCACCCTAAGAGAATTGAGCAAGATTTTCAGAGAAATAATATTGATGCACCTAGTCCTTCTAAAAAGAAGAAAAAGAAAAATGATAGGACTTTGCATGCTTCTAGTGAACCTATTGCCGAACCACCCGAGAATACAAATGATATCTCTATTTTTGATGCTGAAACACAATCTGGTAATGAACATGAACCTAGTGAAAATGTTAATGATGATGTTCATGATGATGCTCAACATAGTAATGATAATGATATAGAAATTGAACCTGCTGTTGATCTTGATAACCCACAATCAAAGAATCAGCGTTATGATAAGAAAGACTTTGTTGCTAGGAAACATGGTAAAGAAAGAGAACCATGAGTTTAGAAACCCATGCCTTTCCCTCCCAAACCATCCAATAAAAAGGATGATGAGGATTTTGAGCGCTTTGCTGAAATGATTAGACCTATCTTTTTGCGTATGTGATTAACTGATATGCTCAAAATGAATCCTTATGCTAAGTATATGAAGGATATTGTTACAAATAAAAGAAAGATACCGGAAGCTGAAATTTCCACCATGCTTGCTAACTACACTTTTAAGGGTGGAATACCAAAGTAACTTGGAGATCCAGGAGTACCCACTATACCATGCTCCATTAAAAGAAACTATGTTAAAACTGCTTTATGTGATCTTGGAGCCGGTGTTAGTGTTATGCCTCTCTCTTTATATCATAGACTTAACTTGAATAAGTCGACACCTACTGAAATATCTTTGCAAATGGCTGATAAATCAACTGCTATACCTGTCGGTATTTGTGAGGATGTGCCTGTTGTGGTTGCAAACATTACTATTTTAACGGACTTTGTTATTCTTGATATTACCGAGGATGGTAGTGTGTCTATTATTCTTGGAAGACCCTTTTTGAATACTGCACGGGCTATTATTGATTGCAACAAAGCCAATATCACTTTTAATTTTAATGGAAATGAGCATACGGTACATTTTCTGAGGAAACAACCTTAGGTTCATAGTACCAACTCTATTGGAAAAATTCCATCGATTCTCTTCGGAGGTTTTGAATTTCCTCTTCCTACTGTTAAAAAGAAATATGATATTCTTATTATTGGGGATGTGCATATCCCCGTTGAGGTAACATAGTGTTATTCGAAATTTCTCCGGTTCCATGTTATTCGAAATGAGTTTGTTAACAAGACTTGATCAACCTTGTTAGTGGATTCCTTTTGATGAGCATGAGATGGATGAAACTAGAAGGCACAACCTTCTGTACCCTCTTTCTACTTTACATTATTTAGTTGAAATAAAGTAAAAATAGTATTTTTCATACATTTTCTGATTTATCCGTGCAATATAAAAATACCCCGAAAATAAAAGTTCTCCAAATGCCCTAAAAATGGAATATGATTTTTGCTGGAATATTTGAGAACATCTAGCACTGAGAACACTGCAGGAGGGGCAAGCACCTGGCCACGAGGGTGGAGGGCGCGCCCTACCCCCCTGGGCGCGCCCCTGCCTCGTGGGCCCATGGTGTCTCCCCTCCACTTATTCCTGCACCCACACACTTCTTCTTCCTCCCAAAAAATCACTATCCAACTCAAGCACGAGTTCTAGCTCATTTTGCTGCGATTTTCGATCTCCTTGCTCAAGGCACCTCTCACAAAACTGCTTGGGGGGATTGTTCCTTGGTATGTGACTCCTCCATTGGTCCAATTAGTTTTTGTTCTAGTGCTTTATTCATTGCAACTTTGTGCTGCCTAGGTGACCATGTTCTTGAGCTTGCATGTGAAATTTATATGGTTCCAAGTAGTTCTAATGCTTGATAAAGGCTCTAGGCACTTGTACGAGTAGTTGCTATCAATTTTGTTGAGCTTGGTTCACTTTTGTTTGAAGTTACTAAAAATTTCAAAAAAAATTCAGAGGAAGAAATATGCCTAGGAAAATGTTCCAAGGTGGTTCTTCAAGGAAGCAAGGACCCAAGCTTGCAATGCGTGATGCTAACGATGAGCCACCAAGGGACGCTCCAGTGCGGCCTTGTGAATGGCCTTCACAAAATTTTATGGATCGAGCGGGAAATCAAGGAAGAATTTAACGCATATTTGCGTAACGCTGATCTTGTGAGCTTCGAGGCAGAAAATGCCACCAGTACCACTATCTCACTAGTTCTTTTGTGAGGAGGTTTGAATTTTCATCTTCACGTAATTCTCCTACTGTCCTGTTTGATCTTTATGAAAAATCTTATACTATGGACTTAGATGATTTTACCACTGCTTGCAAACTTCCGCAATGTGGTAGTGCTAGTGAACCCTGCAAATCTGAATATAGAAATTTTCTTGCTAGTATAACTGTGGGGGAATCTAGAGATATAGCACAAGCTACCATAGGGAGCATCCATTTTCCAGCTATACATTATTTTGTTCTCTTCATAGGTAGACGCATAAATGGTAAAGATGAAGCATGTCATATGTGTGTTCCTGACCTCAGTATTCTTAGGAGTGTTGTGTTAGGAGAAAAATCTTATAATTTGGGAGCCATTGTTGCACGTAGGTTGCATAATAATAGATTTAATGGAGATTTCTTTGGCGGAGTTTATGCAACCCAATTAGCTGATTTTCTTGGTGTTGACATACGTGAGGATGATATTGAATTGCCTCCTACTTATTTAGACTTTAATGTTATGGTTCACCACCAGTTTGTTGAGAGGAATGAATCACCTCTCCATTATCGCAATCTTTGTGGGGCGTCGTCTTGTCCGTATTACTCTCCCTGCTCATGCCTTCTTTGATTATCAGGCAAGAGGAAGACATTTCATTAATAGAGAGGAGGCAGATGAGTATGAGAGGAGGGCGGAGGCAACTCGCCGCCACGCTGCAGCTCAGGAGGCGATAGCCGCTGCATCTCAGTACAACCCCGGCTACAACTATGGATATCCGCCAGGCCATCCGTGGCAATAAACCAACTTAGGCCAAAAGCCTAAGCACCACGCCATTAATCTTTGACATACGTCGTGCTTTCCGTATTACTCTCCCTGCTCATGCCTTCTTTGATTATCAGGCAAGAGGAAGACATTTCATTAATAGAGAGGAGGCAGATGAGTATGAGAGGAGGGCGGAGGCAGCTCGCCGCCACGCTGCAGCTCAGGAGGCGATAGCCGCTGCATCTCAGTACAACCCCGGCTACAACTTTGGATATCCGCCAGGCCATCCGTGGCAATAAACCAACTTAGGCCAAAAGCCTAAGCTTGGGGGAGTACATATTTCCCACCGACATTACATTCATGTTCACACACACTCATTGCTAGATGTCGGTGCTCATACTCTTTCACTGTAATATCCATGCTAGTTTATTTTCCTTTTTCTTGCTTTCTTCTTGTGTGTTTGATAAACTTTAAGAAAAACCAAAAAATTAGTGTAGCTTTTATCTAGCTTATTTTTCTTGCTGTAGTAGTAATAATTAAAAAGAAAACCCAAAAATATTTCCTGTTCTTCTTTTGCTTGTTGGGAGTTTTCCCGTGTAAATAGTTTTATTTCTTTTCTTTTCTTTGGGGGTCGATAGGAGAAGACCAGGATTAAATTGTTGAAGTAGCCCTTATATGCATTGTTGTTTATTTAACCAAGAGCCCATATTGCCTTGTCTTCTCCTATTTATTGAATGCTCGCAGATTCCAGCTTAGTCATATGCACGTGCACTCTTATTATTATTCACATTGTTCGGCCGTGCAAGTGAAAGGCAATTATGACGATATATGATGGACTGACACTACTAGAAAAAGGGCTGCTAGTGGCGCACCTGTTTTCGCTACTAATGGCGCACTACAGGTGCGCCACTAGCACCACGCCATTAGATTTTTTTTTCTAATGGCGCACCTGTGGTGCGCCATTAGTATCTGGTATACTAATGGCGCACCACAAAGAAGTGAGCCATTAGTACCATTTTTTTTAAATTTTTTTTCAGAAATTTTTTAAAATTTTATTCAAATTTTTATTTTTTTGTTTTTTCTTAATCTCAGGTAACTATGGCTTAATCTCGGGTCAATATGCTTAATCTCAAGTCAAATCGCACTCTGTGGTCAAACTTCCTGAAAGGTCACCCATCCTCACACTACTCCAGCCCGAGCACGCTTAACTTTGCAGTACTATCCAACCCCAAAGACCAAATTTCACTTCACGAGCACTTTTGATATATCTATCATATCAATCATATTAAACCTTCTTGATGTCTAGGACTTTGTTCATGTTCATGAGTATGATGAAATTTTGAAAAAATATTTCAAACTTTCCGGTCATATTACGTATCATATTTTGAAAAAAAATTTGATTTTTTTCGAAACCAATTTTTTTTCTGTTACTAGTGGCGCACCTAGCAAATGGTGCGCCACTAGTAAGTTTGAATTTTTTTTCCATTTTTCCCTCTAGATCTTAAAAGCCCCGTAACTTTTTTCTGTTAGGTTTTTGGGGATTTTGAAAATGTTTAAGGGGGTTCCCCCAATTAAATTCGGATGTAACTTTTGGAGTAGATGATTTTCCATATAAAAAACTTTTTAATCCAAGTTTGTATGCAAAAGTTATGCCCATTTTACAAATTCCAGAGAGATTTTTGTAAATATGATTAGTTCATCGTTTGTCACAGCCCTAGAGCTTGCTTGTAGCTAGTGGCATTGCATCCATGCATCATGTTTAAATTTCTAAGAAAATTGAAATGGGGATTGCCTAAACCCCTAGCACCAGAATAATGCAAATAGGTTCAACTTCAAAATATTTTCAGTAATCCAAATGGCCTTCAAAAATGTTCATCATTTCTGGAAAAATGTTTTAATCCATAACCAGAGGTGTTGCACATTTTTCATGACATATTTGGTCACTGGATTAATTCATTAAGTATTTGCATTTGGGCATTTAAATGCTAATAAATAATTTAAATGCTCAAATAATCCCAAACTGAAATGTTTACTGTGGGATATATTTCCAACAGTGGTCATGAGCAGTGGCATGAATTTTGGGATTGATTTAGTATTTTTAACAAAGCCCAACAGTTTACAGAAAATTAGAAAACCAAAACAAATAATAAAGAGAGAGAGAGAGAGGGACTACCTGGCGCTCACCTCTCAGCCCACCTGGCCCAACTCCAGCGGCCCACCTACCCCGCCGCTCATCGTCTTCCTCTGCCAGTAGGCAGAGGCGAGGCGTGGCGCGCGCCCGAGAGCCCCGGCCACCTCCTGCTTCGCGGTGGCAGCCTCCCCGACACCTCGCGACGCCACGGAGGCACCCAGAGCCTCCCCTCGTTCTCCCCACTCCCTCTGGACGGCTCCCTCTCCTCTGCTCCCTCTCTCCCGCCCGCACCCGAGCTGCCCCGTTGCCACCGTCGCCGTTCGCCGCGGCCACCGCCTTCCCCTTGCTTCCCTGACTAGCCCACAAGCTCTGCCACTCGATCCTCGCCCTCCCCGCCGTCACACGCGACCGGAGAAGCCCCGAGGCGCCGCACCGTCGTTTTTCCCCTCCGCGGACCCGTCGCCCGTCGCCGATTCGTCGACTCAGACCGTCCCGACCTCGCCCGGCAGCGACGCCATCGGACGCTGTGAGCCAGGAGCTGCGTCGAACCCTCCCTCCCGCTCCTTTCCTCTCGCTAACGCCAAATTCCACCGGAGCCGATTGCTCGCCGCCCGGCCATGGCGTAGCCGTGACCACAACCACAAGACGCCGCTTCCGAGCCCACCACCGCCCTCACCGCTCTCGCAGGAACGCAAAACGCCACCCCACGCGCCTCGCCGTGCTCCCTAGCGCCGTGTTCGACCTCGGCCGAACTCCGGCGGCCGACTAACTCCACCAAGAGCTTCGGCTCCTCCCCAGCTCCTCCTAGATGCCCTCCGCGGGCCATTTGGTCACGGAGTGGCGGCTCCACTTCTTGCAGCGTCGGGCTGCGGCTGACTAGACGCCGGCAACCGACTTTGACTTTGACGGGGTGGGCCTGGTTGACTCTGTTGAGTAAATGGCGGTGGGGCCCGATACTCGTTAACTATTTAGGATTAGTTTTAATTAATTGTTAAACTAATTATCTTTGACCTGTGGGACCTTTGTCGGGTTTGACCGGACCATGTTCCGTTGACCATCGACGCGTCACCTCGACGTCGGTCGACGATAATACCCTTTCTGGATTTAATTTAATTCAGGAAATTTCAGAAAATACCCCAAACTTCAAATATTCATAACTTTTAATCAGTAACTCCAAGTTAAATAATTTATATATGAAAAATGATCGTAAAAAAATATGAAGAATATGTTTATGGCACTTTCATGCATGATTAAACAAGTTAACCTCACTGAATAGGATGAATCATGATTAGGGCAATTTATGAAATAACATTTGGAGTTGGAATTTGTTCTTGTTTGAATTCCACTTCAATTAACTTGGCTAGATTTTGCATTAGGTGAATTCAGTACCTTAACATGACATGGCATTCATGTGATTGTGCATTGCATTGATTGTGTTCCTTCTCAGTTGCCGGTGATTGTCCTCTCTCAGTAGACAACGTACTGACGATGAATTCGATGACACCAATGAAGAACTATATTATCTTCAGAAGTGCCAGGTCAAGCAAAACCCCCTTGTTCATTCCGATATAATCCCACTCTCTCACTCCTGCTCTATTTTACTGCATTAGGACAACAACGATTCATGTGTTACTTGTCATGGTAGCTGAACCCTTTATCCTCTTGCATGACTGTCATTCCACAAGAATTAGATGAAACCCACTAGCATGAGTAGGAGTTGTTTTGAGCCATGTTGTGCCTACTCATTCATGCTTGTTGTCATGCCTGCCATCGCTTAGAGTTGAGTCAGGTCCGATTCATCGGGAATGAATTGGAATGGTTGTGTGAACATGTCCTACTGTGTGTGAGCTAAGTGTGTGAACACGATTTGGTAAAGGTAGCGGTGAGAGGCCATGTAGGAGTACATGGTGGGTTGTCTCATTGCAGCCGTCCTCAGGAACTGATTTCTGTGTTTGTGATCCATGAAACAGTTACTACCACGCATTGGGCCCGAAACCAATGGACCCTCTCGGCTTCTTAACCACTCTTGTTCCCAGTCCGGGAGTTGCAAGTAGTTTCTGGTGTTTGTAGCATGCTGGGGGCCGCACGCAACGCTGACCGTATGGGTGGGTTGTGTTGCGGTAGGCACCGTGGCCCAGTGTACCAATTCGCCCGTTTGGTGTCTCGGGAACCCTGCACACATCGTTTGAGGCTGTATGGGAAACCTCGGCCGGACTCCCTGCGGATGGAACCCGAATGGGCGATAAACCTCGACTAGGGACTTGAGTGTTTAGGTAGGTCGTGGCCGACACCCACGTTGGGCTTCCGCTTGAAGGTTGCCGAGTACATGTCGTGTAAACGGCGGTAAGTGGTGAGAGCGTGTGTGAAGAAGTACACCCTGCAGGTTAATATGATCTATTCGAATAGCCGTGTCCACGGAGAAGGACTTCAGGTTGCCTATATCGGTTCATAGACAAGTGAAAGTGGATGCTCTAAAATGCGCAAGATAAGCGTGAGTGCTATGGATGGCGTTCTCGTAGGGAGACGGAGCGGGTCCATAGTGGTGTATTGATATGGTGAATATGTGGACTCGTGTGCGCCACCTCAAAAGAGTTACTTGCGATCGTAGTTCAGGATAGCCACCGAGTCAAAGCTGGCTTGCTACGGTCAAACTCCACCACCCCTTTTGATAATGATGCATATGTAGTTAGTTACGATGTAAGTCTTGCTGAGTACAATTGTACTCACGTTTGCTTATTTTATGTTTTGAAGAGAGACTTCGGTCTCTCTAGTCGTTCCGCTTGGACTTCGACGGTTAGCTTGTTACCTCAGCTACGATCTTGTGCCCTCGGTAGGATCTGGTAGATAGTCGGGCTTCTCAGCCTTCTTCATTTATAGTTGTTTGTACTCGAGACATGTTTAGCTTCCGCTTGTGCTTGACTTGTATGTTTCGAGTGTTGGGTCATGAGACCCATGTTTGTAATATCTCGCTCCTCGGAGCCTGATGAATAAATATTTGAGTCGTAGAGTTATGTTGTGATGCCATGTTGTATCTACACATATTGAGCATCTTGTGTGTATGTTTGAAATGCTTGGTATGTGTGGGATCCGACAAACTAGTTGTTTATCCTTGGCAGCCTCTCATATGGGGAAATGTAGTCTCGTGCTTCTGAGCGATAGTAGTCCGCTACAGCCCGGTTCACTGGAGTCCTGCTAGCCTAGCACTACTGCTTGAACACTTGACTGGCCGGCATGTGTTTCACTTTGTTCCTATGTCTGTCCCTTCGGGGAAATGTCGCGCGGTGTTATTCGGAGTCCTTCCTAGCCTGCTACAGCCCGGGTATACCGGAGTCCTGTTAGCCCAAAGGTGCTACAGCCAATTTATACGTTGATGACCGACATGCTCGATGTGATTCATGTATGCCTGTTCCCATAGGTTAGCGCCGCTTTGGGTTCACGACTAGCCATGTCGGCCCGGTTCTTTGTCATGTGGATGCTAGCGACAATTGTCATATATGTGAGCCAAAAGACGCAAACGGTCCCGGGCCATGGTAAGGCGACACCGTGGGAATACCGTCGTGAGGCCGCAAAAGTGATTTGAGTTTTTACCGGCTAGGTTGATGTGATTTGGAATCGGGGTCCTGACAGCGTTGGTATCAGAGCCTGACTGCCTGTATGATTACCAAGCCAAACTGGTCGAAGTTGTGTCTAGAAATGCTTTAGTTATGTAAGGGAATTGGTTGTGGAAGGGAACGTAAGGCTCTTTTTACTCCTTATACCTCATGGCCTTCTGATCTGAGTCAACCTCTTCTCTTCTACGGGGTTAAGAACTAGGCTTCTCATCTATCTAATAGGATGACGTGTTACTAATCCACAGACTTTTAAGATTGTTGGTTTTAAGACTCAGTTCAGTTCCTACTACTATTGTATGATAATTGTTGATCTCGGAACCTTGGTATTGTGATGTTGAGTGGTTATGCCACCATTTTTACAGGATGTCTCAAATCATTTTGAGCATTTACAACCGTTATGCTGTCCGAGTCATCCCAGGTCTCTGAATAGTCCGATGCATTTGCAAATCCTTTCCTTCCGTTCCGATGTCCTTTTGACCAGAATAATCACACAAATTAGTATGTTGAGGTACTCCGCTGCCTCAACATATATGTTGGAGTTATTATTATGACCCTAGGTGTTTAGGAAGTCACCTAGTAAACTAGCCATGTTTTGTGTTCCCAGTGTGATGATTCTGGCCATTATTCTCGAAAGCATCCCGTGATGTTATTAGTTAGTAGGCATTCCACTCCTGGGTTCTTGAACCCGAGATTCACCTTACTTCATGTTCATAGTGTTTGCTAGTTCCTTTAGGATATTAGTAACTTTGTGATAGTCCTCGAGGTCCGTGGTATTTCCTTCTTCCAAATATCATGAACTGATTAAGGCAGAAATTCTTTGAATTAAAAGATCACAATCAGAGTACTCTTGAGGAGTTCTCCATTCATAATTGTGACTCTGTCGGTCTTACCTTCTCTGCATGGGTTATCCGGGAGAAATGTTGAGCTTTGCTCGATATACTAATCCATGCCTCCACAACTCGAAAAATTATATGTTCCTTTGAGTTGCTCTCTTTAGTTGTATCCCGACCATCCTCTATCAGTTGATAACCAAGAGTATGTGTGCATTCCTTTATCGATGTCTATTTTCTGTGTGGTCCGTCAAGCCATTCTGTTCTTGAATGACTAGGAGAAACAAACTCCGATGCCTCATCCATTTCCGTGATTGGGTCAAAGTAGTTGTATCCCGCAGATCAAAATGCCAATTCAGCTTTTGATGCTGTTCCACCTGAGTGTTACCATCTTTATGTCAAGAATGTCATGAGAATTGCACCTTCTCTTATGAATTCTCGATGCAGTGATACTTCTTGCCATCATTATTCATTCCTCGGTTCCGAGTTGTTGAAACCGGAATGCCGACAACTGAATTGTGATGTGTGAAATCAATACTCCGAGCAACTCATTGCTTGGCAGCTAATGGACAATATCCTCATTCTTAGCGTGTTGGTTATTAAATCATCATCCTAAGATTGATCGTGATACCTAGTCCTTATTTCTGGTGCACACTTCGATTTGGTGAGTTAGGATTATATCAAGTCCTCACTCATTTGATCATATCGTCTTGCCCTCAAAAGCAAGATTGTTCTCGAGCTTAGTAACATACCGGTGGTTCGTGACTTTCCAAATATTTTCTTGGAAGTGTTACCGGGTTGTCTCTGACTGTTATGTTGAGCTCGTGATCAAGTTGGTTTCTTGTGAACCACCCTTTCTCCAAGAATCTGTGTTGGATATCCCTGAGCTAGTTGGTTAAGCTAGACAACAACTTGGAGAGTTGGAAGATAAAAGCTTGCCTAACTTAGTTCGTTCCAAAGGGATATTCTTGTGTAGTGTGTGTTGAGGAAAGATGATATCTTCATCAATTGGTCCCTGTGATCAGTTGCCGGACCTATTGTCTTATTAATCCCTTGATTTGAGTGTGGGCTATCGTCAAATCAAATCAGTACCAACGATGCTCGTAATGTTGTCTTACTCGTGGTTGATCCCTTGAGCATACACCATTACATCTTTTGGTCTGACCAATGCTATCACCGTGTTCACATGATGGTGGAAGTCCAGTGATATGGAAATCCCGATGAGTTGTTGTTGAGCCCATCAGCAGCATTTTGTCTCCCCCCATGAGTCATGTTGAACATCAACCTAGTATTGGAAACTTGTGTAAGCATTTCTTCGTGTTCCGTTCATGAAGCTTATGCTTGGATGGAAAGAGTGACTTCCTCAATTCATGTGCTTTAGGTGTAAGTTGCCGCCATGAATTTGAGAAGGGTTTGTTTTGTTTCCTTTGGAATCATCCCAAGTCAGTCATGCATGTGCGAAGTATTCTATGGTCTGATAGACTGATCATCTTCATTCCATATGAATTCCATAGCACACCAAGCCACTGGTTGAGTTGTTCAAGGAAAAGGAGTTGATGTGCGAATACTAGTTCATGCACACGACTTCGATATCCTTGTTGATGGTGCCCAACCTGAACTCGGTAGTGTTTTATTATAAGACTACTAGGTGGTAATGCTTGTCTAGGACAACGTGTTCACTTGTTAGTAGCAGAACCAGCTCATGTTTTGGAGCTTGCTATCGTAGTTTATTCCCGAGAGTCTCGCAACATCTTTCCGTCGATTTGTGTTGCAAACCTTCATTTTTCTTTCTAGACTCGATGAGTCTGGAATATCCTAACACCAACCAGATCTGAATCTCAGGCAGATATGATGGTTGGAACATTCCCAGCATTTGCATTTTGTTCCCAGCTTGCACCCTATTGTGCCAACTCCCCATGGGCTGCCTTTCTCGGTAGTTGCTGTCCAATGTTATCTTCAAAAGTGGACTTACCATGGGTCCCATCCATTTCCGGTGATAAGCAAAAGTCATCCATTGCGTTGTCTTCAACAAGGTAGTCCACATCATCCATTCTAGTCTGGGTATGCCATTCCTTTGCACTCCACCAAACGATCGTTATGCGAATGCCTTAGGCTGGTATAAAGAGTTTCGATGATGTTATATCAAAAGTAATTCTTTTGCCACTTAAGGGAATAGTTCCTCGCGTCACCTCCACAGGGTGCCCGTTATTGAGTCGTGGCAATTTTTTTCCTCGCCACCTTGACACCATCTACCATCTTTCTAAGCGTGGAATTGTTGCCCACTAATCACACACCGTTGTTTGTTCTTCCATCCCTCTCGATGTGTTTTGTGTCTCAACTCGAGATGTTTTTAAATCTCATTCCGTGAGTCGATCATGTTTACTTGATCTTCGTGAAGATCGAATCATGTAGGACCTCCCTCTCTTTCCATTGTCGTGTCGAGTGAAGATCTCGAAAGCAAGACGTCAAGACCAAGATGATGGAATGAATCAACATCTTCGAGAAGGGCAAATGGATAATTAAGATTGTGATAGTTTTGTGACTCCCCTTTTCCTCTTACTTCACGTCTTGAATCTCGGGGCGAGATTCTTGTTTAGTGGGGGTGAGTTGTCACAGCCCTAGAGCTTGCTTGTAGCTAGTGGCATTGCATCCATGCATCATGTTTAAATTTCTAAGAAAATTGAAATGGGGATTGCCTAAACCCCTAGCACCAGAATAATGCAAATAGGTTCAACTTCAAAATATTTTCAGTAATCCAAATGGCCTTCAAAAATGTTCATCATTTCTGGAAAAATGTTTTTATCCATAACTAGAGGTGTTGCACATTTTTCATGACATATTTGGTCACTGGATTAATTCATTAAGTATTTGCATTTGGGCATTTAAATGCTAATAAATAATTTAAATGCTCAAATAATCCCAAACCGAAATGTTTCTTGTGGGATATATTTCCAACAGTGGTCATGAGCAGTGGCATGAATTTTGGGATTGATTTAGTATTTTTAACAAAGCCCAACAGTTTACAGAAAATTAGAAAACCAAAACAAATAATAAAGAGAGAGAGAGAGGGACTACCTGGCGCTCACCTCTCGGCCCCACCTGGCCCAACTCCTGCCCAGCCCACCTACCCCGCGCTCATCGTCTTCCTCCGCCAAGAGGCGTGAGGGCGAGGCGTGGCGCGCGCCCGAGAGCCCCGGCCACCTCCTGCTTCACGGTGGCAGCCTCCCCGACACCTCGCGACGCCACAGAGGCACCCAGAGCCTCCCGTCGTTCTCCCCACTCCCTCTGGACCGCTCCCTCTCCTCTGCTCCCTCTCTCCCGCCCGCACCCGAGCGGCCCCGTCGCCACCGTCACCGTTCGCCGCGGCCACCGCCTTCCCCTTGCTTCCCCGACTAGCCCACAAGCTCCGCCACACCATCCTCGCCCTCCCCGCCGTCACACGCGACCGGAGAAGCCCCGAGGCGCCGCCCTGTCGTTTTTCCCCTCCGCGGACCCGCCGGTCGCCGTCGCCCGATTCGTCGGCTCCAGACCGTCCCCGACCTCGCCGACGACGCCATCGGACGTGCTGTGAGCCGCTGCGTTGAACCCCTCTCTCCCCTGGCTCCTTTCCTCTCGCTAACGCCAAATTCCACCGGAGCCGATTGCTCCTCGCCGCCGGCCATGGCGTAGCCGTGACCACAACCGCGCACGCTCGCTTCCGAGCCCACCACCGCCCTCACCGCACTCGCAGGAACGCAAAACACCACCCCACGCGCCTTGCCGTGCTCCCTAGCGTCGTGTTCGACCTCGGCCGAACTCCGGCGGCCGCCTAGGTCGTCGCCGGCGCCGATTCCGGCCACCGCGACCCCGACTAACTCCACCAAGAGCTTCGGCTCCTCCCCAGCTCCTCCTAGATGCCCTCCGCGGGCCATTTGGTCGCGGAGTGGCCAAAACCACTCTCCGCCCGGCGTCGCTGCCGGCTGACTGGGCGACAGCAGCCGACTTTGACTTTGACGGGGTGGGCCTGGTTGACTCTCTTGAGTCAATGACAGTGGGGCCCAGCCCTGTTAACTATTTAGGATTAGTTTTAATTAATTGTTAAACTAATTATGCTGACACGCGGGACCCACTGTCAGGTTTGACCCGGACCATGTTCCGTTGACCACTGACGTCACCCTGACGTCAGGCTGACGCAGTAATACCCTTTCTGGATTTAATTTAATTCAGGAAATTTCAGAAAATACCCCAAACTTCAAATATTCATAACTTTTAATCTGTAACTCCAAGTTAAATAATTTATATATGAAAAATGATCAGAAAAATATGAAGAATATGTTTATGGCACTTTCATGCATGATTAAACAAGTTAACCTCACTGAATAGGATGAATCATGATTAGGGCAATTTATGAAATAACATTTGGAGTTGGAATTTGTTCTTGTTTGAATTCCACTTCAATTAACTTGGCTAGATTTTGCATTAGGTGAATTCAGTACCTTAACATGACATGGCATTCATGTGATTGTGCATTGCATTGATTGTGTTCCTTCTCAGTTGCCGGTGATTGTCCTCTCTCAGTAGACAACGTACCGACGATGAATTTGATGACACCGATGAAGAACTATATTATCTTCAGAAGTGCCAGGTCAAGCAAAACCCCCTTGTTCATTCCGATATAATCCCACTCTCTCACTCCTGCTCTATTTTACTGCATTAGGCCAACAAAGATTCATGTGTTACTTGCTGCGGTAGCTGAACCCCTTTATCCTCTGCATGACCTGTCATTCCACAGTAATTAGATGAAACCCACTAGCATGAGTAGGAGTTGTTTGAGCCATGTTGTGCCTACTCATTCATGCTTGTTGTCATGCACGCCATCGCTTAGAGTTGAGTCAGTCTGATTCATCGGGAATGAATTGGAATGGTTGTGTGAACATGTCCCACTGTGTGTGAGCTAAGTGTGTGAACACGATTTGGTAAAGGTAGCGGTGAGAGGCCATGTAGGAGTACATGGTGGGTTGTCTCATTGCAGCCGTCCTCGAACTGAGTTACGTGTTTGTGATCCATGAAACAGTTACTACCACGCATTGGGCCCGAAACCAATGGACCCTCTCGACTTCTTAACCACTCTTGTTCCCGGTCCGGGAGTTGCAAGTAGTTTCGGTGTTTGTAGCATCTTTGGGGGCGCCGCATAACGCTGACCGTGGCGTGGGTTGTGTTGCGGTAGGCACCATGGCCCGGTGTACCGATTCGCCCGTTTGGTGTCTCGGGAACCCTGCACACATCGTTCGAGGCTGTATGGGAAACCTCGGCGGACTCCTGCGGATGGAACCCGAATAGGCGATAAACCTGGACTAGGGACTTGAGTGTTTAGGTAGGTCGTGGCCGACACCCACGTTGGGCTTCCGCTTGAAGGTTGCCGAGTACATGTCGGGTAAACGGCGGTAAGTGGTGAGAGCGTGTGTGAAGAAGTACACCCCTGCAGGGTTAATATGATCTATTGAATAGCCGTGTCCACGGAGAAGGACTTCAGGTTGCCTATATCAGTTCATAGACAAGTGAAAGTGGATGCTCTAAAATGCGCAAGATAAGCGTGAGTGCTACGGATGGCGTTCTCGTAGGGAGGCAGGGCGGGTCCATAGTGGTGTATTGATATGGTGAATATGTGGACTCGTGCGCCACCTCAAAAGAGTTACTTGCAGTCGTAGTTCAGGATAGCCACCGAAGTCAAAGCTGGCTTGCTGCGGTCAAACTCCACCACCCCCTTTTGATAATGATGCATATGTATTTAGTTCTCGATGTAAGTCTTCTTGAGTACAATTGTACTCACGTTTGCTTATTTTATGTTTTGCGAGAGACTTCGGTCTCGCTTAGTAGTTCCGCTTGGACTTGACGGTTAGCTTGTTACCTCAGCTACGATCTTGTGCCCTCGGCAGGATCTCGGTAGATAGTCACGCTTCTCGGCCTTCTTCATTTATAGTTATGCGTACTCGAGACATGTTTAGCTTCCGCTTGTGCTTGACTTGTATGCTCACGAGTGTTGGGTCATGAGACCCATGTTTGTAATATCTCGCTCCTCGGAGCCTAATGAATAAATATTTGAGTCAGAGAGTTATGTTGTGATGCCATGTTGTATCTACACATATTGAGCATATTGTGTGTATGTTTGAAATGCTTGGTATGTGTGGGATCCGACAAACTAGTTGTTTATCCTTGGCAGCCTCTCATATGGGGAAATGTAGTCTCGTGCTTACGGCGATAGTAGTCCGCTACAGCCCGGTTCACCGGAGTCCTGCTAGCCCAGCACTACTGCTTGAACACTTGATGGCCGGCATGTGTTTCACTTCGTTCCTATATACATCCCTTCGGGAAATGTCACGCGGTGTTATTCGAGTCCTGCTTAGCCTGCTACAGCCCGGGTATACCGGAGTCCTGTTAGCCCGTGCTACAGCCCAATTTATACGTTGATGACCGACATGCTCGATGTGATTCATGTATGCCTGTTCCCATAGGTTAGCGCCGCTTTGGGTTCACGACTAGCCATGTCGGCCCGGGTTCTTTGTCATGTGGATGCTAGCGACACTGTCATATACGTGAGCCAAAAGACGCAAACGGTCCCGGGCCATGGTAAGGCGACACCCGTGGGAATACCGTGCGTGAGGCCGTAAAGTGATATTAGGTGTTACCGGCTAGGTCGATGTGATTCGGAATCGGGGTCCTGACAGCGTTCCTGATTCAGCCTATTATGAATAAACATGTTTGCAATGACAATTGGAGATTATAGTTGCTTGTGCCATGCTTGATTAGCTATGAGTTATAATGGTTTACCTTGCGTGCCAACATGCTATTCAAATGGTTGTGATGTGGTATAGTGGGGTGGTATCCTCCTTTGAATGATTTAAGTGACTCGACTTGGCACATGTTCACACATGCAGTTGAAATAAATCAACATAGCCTTCACGATATTTATGTTCATGGTGGATTATATCCTACTCATGCTTGCACTCAGTGTTTATTAATTTTAATGCATGTTCATGACTGTTGTCGCTCTCTAGTTTGTCGCTTCCCACTCTTTTGCTAGCCTTCACTTGTACTAAGCGGGAATACTGCTTGTGCATCCAATCCCTTAGACCCCAAAGTTATGCCATATGAGTCCACTATACCTTCCTATATGCGGTATCTACCTGCTGTTCCAAGTAAATTTGTATGTGCCAAACTCCAAACCTTCAAATGAAATTCTGTTTTGTATGCTCGAATAGCTCATGTATCAACTAGGGCTGTCCGTATCTTCCATGCTAGGCGGGTTATTCTCAAGAGGAGTGGACTCCGCTCCTCACTCACGAGAAAATGGCTGGTCACCGGGATGCCTAGTCCCATGCTTTATGCAAATCAAATCAAAATAATTGCGAACAAAACTCCCCCTGGGACTGTTGCTAGTTGGAGACACTCGTTGTTTCGAGCAAGTCATGGATTGTTGCTTGTTGGTGGAGGGGGAGTATAAACTTTACCATTCTGTTTGGGAACCGCCTATAATGTGTGTAGCATGGAAGATATCGCCATCTCTTGGTTGTTATGTTGACAATGAAAGTATGCCGCTCAAAATATTATTTATCTCTATTTCAAAACCGAGCTCTGGCACCTCTACAAATCCCCGCTTCCCTCTGCGAAGGGCCTATCTATTTACTTTCATGTTGAGTCATCACCCTCTTATTAAAAAGCACTAGCGGAAGAGCACTGATGTCATTTGCATCCATTACTATTAATTTATATTGGGTATGACCATGACTGGATCTCTTTTACCATGAATTACAGTGTCTAGTCAGTCCTTGATCTTTAAAGGTGCTCTGCATTTATGTTTTATGGTCTCGTAAAGGGCTAGCGAGATACCATCTTGTTATATCATATCATGATTGTTTTGAGAAAGTGTTGTCATCTGAGATTTATTATTATGGCTCGCTAGTTGATTATGCCATTGATATGAGTAAACGTGAGACCTAAGAGTTATTGTGAATGTGGTTAGTCATAATCTTTGCTGAAAACTTGAATGTTGGCTCTACACATTTACAACAACAAGAGAAAACAAAGTTTGTAAAATTTTTTCTCTATCACTTTCAGTTTATCAACTGAATTGCTTGAGGACAAGCAAAGGTTTAAGCTTGGGGGAGTTGATACGTCTCCGTCGTATCTACTTTTCCAAACACTTTTGCCCTTGTTTTGGACTCTAACTTGCATGATTTGAACGGAACTAACCCGGACTGATGCTCTTTTCAGCAGACTTTCCATGGCGTTATTTATGTGCAGAAACAAAAGTTCTCGGAATGACCTGAAACTCCACGGAACATCTATTTGGAAAATAAGAAAAATACTAGAAGAAAAATCCATGTCAGGGGGCTCACACCCTGTCCACGAGGGTGGGGGCGCGCCTGCCCCCCTAGGGCGCGCTCCCTACCTCGTGGGCCCCCTGACGCTCCACCGACCTCAACTCCAACTCCATATATTCACTTTCAAGGAGAAAAAACCCAGAGAGAAGGATTCATCGCGTTTTACGATACGGAGCCGCCGCCAAGCCCTAAAACCTCTCAGGAGGGCTGATCTGGAGTCCGTTCGGGGCCCCGGAGAGGGGGATTCAACCCCGTCGTCATCATCAACCATCCTCCATTACCAATTTCATGATGCTCACCGCCGTGCGTGAGTAATTCCATCGTAGGCTTGCTGGACGGTGATGGGTTGGATGAGATCTATCATGTAATCGAGTTAGTTTTGTTAGGGTTTGCTCCCTAGTATCCACTATGTTCTGAGATTGATGTTGCTATGACTTTGCTATGCTTAATGCTGGTCACTAGGGCCTGAGTGCCATGATTTCAGATCTGAACCTATTATGTTTTCATGAATATATGTGAGTTCTTGATCCTATCTTTCAAGTCTATAGTCACCTACTATGTGTTATGATTCGGCAACCCCGAAGTGACAATAATCAAGACCACTCCCGGTGATGACCATAGTTTGAGGAGTTCATGTATTCACTATGAAGGAAATATGCCCTAGAGGCAATAATAAAGTTATTATTTATTTCCTCATATCATGATAAATGTTTATTATTCATGCTAGAATTGTATTACCCGGAAACATAATACATGTGTGAATACATAGACAAACATAGTGTCACTAGTATGCCTCTACTTGACTAGCTCGTAAATCAAAGATGGTTAAGTTTCCTAACCATAGACATGAGTTGTTATTTGATTAACGGGATCACATCTTTAGGAGAATGATGTGATTGACTTGACCCGTTCCGTTAGCTTAGCACTTGATCGTTTAGTATGTTGCTATTGTTTTCTTCATGACTTATACATGTTCCTATGACTATGAGATTGTGTAACTCCCGCTTACCGGAGGAACACTTTGTCTGCTACCAAACGTCACAACGTAACTTGGTGATTATAAATGTGCTCTACAGGTGTCTCTGAAGGTACTTGTTGAGTTGACATATTTCGAGATTAGGATTTGTCACTCCGATTGTCGGAGAGGTATCTCTGGGCCCTCTCGGTAATGCACATCACTATAAGCCTTGCAAGCAATGTAGATAATGAGTTAGTTACAAGATGATGCATTACGTAACGAGTAAAGAGACTTGCCAGTAACGAGATTGAACTAGGTATTGTATACCGATGATCAAATCTCAGGCAAGTAACATACCGATGACAAAGGGAACAACGTATGTTGTTATGCGGTTTGACCGATAAAGATCTTCGTAGAATATGTAGGAGCCAATATGAGCATCCAGGTTCCGCTATTGGTTATTGATCGAAAATGTGTCTCGGTTATGTCTACATAGTTCTCGAACCCGTAGGGTCCGCACGCTTAAGGTTTTGTTGACAGTTTTATTATGAGTTTATGAGTTTTGATGTACCGAAGGTTGTTCGGAGTCCCGGATGTGATCACGGACTTGACGAGAAGTCTCGAAATGGTCGAGACATAAAGATCGATATATTAGACGACTATATTTGGACAGCGGAAAGGTTCCGGTGAGATTGGGACAATACTAGAGCTCCGGGAGGTTATCGGAACCCCCCGGGAGGTATATGGGCCTTATTGGGCCTTAGTGGAAAGGAGGGGAAATGAGCAAGGGAGGGGGCGCGCCCCCCAAGCCCAATCCGAATTGGGAGGGGGCCCGGCCCCCCTTTCCTTCCTCCCTCCTTCCTCTTCCTTCCCTCTCCCTCTCCTAATAGGAAAGGGGGAAGTCCTACTCCCGGTGGAGTTGGAGTCCCCCCTAGGGCGCGCCACCCCCCTTGGCCGGCCCCCTCCTCCACTCCTTTATATACGGGGGAGGGGGCACCCCATAGACACAACAATTGATCTCTTGATCTCTCAGCCGTGTGCGGTACCCCCCTTCACCATAGTTCTCCTCGATAATATTGTAGCGGTGCTTAGGCGAAGCCCTGCAACGGTAGAACATCAAGACCATCACCATGCCATCGTGCTGACGGAACTCTTCCCCGACATTCTGCTGGATCGGAGTACGGGGAACGTCATCGAGCTGAACGTGTGCAAGAACTCGGAGGTGCCGTAGTTTTGGTGCTTGATCGGTCGGGCCGTGAAGACGTACGACTACATCAACCCGTTGTGCTAACGCTTCCGCTTTCGGTCTACGAGGGTACGTGGACACACTCTCCCCTCTCGTTGCTATGCATCACCATGATCTTGCGTGTGCGTAGGAAATTTTTGAAATTACTGCGTTCCCTAACACACTATGTGTTAATGCTTTGTTCTGGTACTCTATTAAAAGGAGGCCTTAATATCCCTTAGTTTCCATTAGGACCCCGCTGCCATGGGAGGGTAGGACAAAAGATGTCATGCAAGTTCTTTTCCATAAGCACGTATGACTATATTCGGAATACATGCCTACATTACGTTGATGAATTGGCGCTAGTTCTGTGTCACCCTATGTTATGACTGTTACATGATGAACCGCATCCGGCATAATTCTCCATCACCGATCCAATGCCTATGAGCTTTTCACATACTGTTCTTCGCTTATTTACTTTTATGTTGCTACTGTTACAATCACTACAAAACACCAAAAATATTACTTTGCTACCATTACTTTTGTTACCGTTACCACTACTATCATATTACTTTGCTACTAAATACTTTGCTGCAGATACTAAGTTATCCAGGTGTGGTTGAATTAACAACTCAACTGCTAATACTTGAGAATATTCTTTGGCTCTCCTTGTGTCGAACCAATAAATCTGGGTTGAATACTCTACCCTCGAAAACTGTTGCGATCCCCTATACTTGTGGGTTATCACCCGCGTGCAACCAAACTCCGTCCGCCACTGTGAGCTTGTTTCCGACGAGCTCCGGTCAACCCACGGCCTCCCACCTACTCCCCTGGATGCGGGCGAGCACGGGCTACGCCCCGGTGGTCTCTGCACGTCCATCCGCCGCTTCTAGCGCAGGTCCGGCGAGTTCCCGCTGCGCTTTTTGTCATCGCCGGCCGAACTCCAGCGATAGCCGATGTGGCACCGTCATTAGTACTAATCACCGCCAGTTAACCACTTAACAGACAGTGACAGTGGGCCCCATAGCTAGTCATAGTGCGGGTCAATGCAGGTTTAGCGCCTGTGTCACTGACCAGTGGACCCCATTGGTCAGGTTTGACCCTGGCCAACTCGGTTGACCTGCTGACGCAATAGTGACACACTGCTGACTTCATAATTACATTTGCTGGGATTTTCTTATTTCGGAATAAATCTGAAAATTCCAGAAAATGTTTAAAACTTCTAAAATTCATAGAAAATCAACTGTAACTCCAAATGAAATAATTTATATATGAAAAATGATCAAAAAAATCCAATCTATTCATCTGTACCATTTTCATGCATTTTTGAGCAAGTTAACCTCACTGTTTAGGATGAAACATGATTAGGACAAATTTGATAATCGATTTGGAGTTGGAATTTGATCTAGATTTGAATTCCACTTCAATCAAAATGACTTTCTGTTGCATTAGCCAAATCACAGCATATTGCCATGTCATGATCATGCATCATATTGTGTGGTTGTTCCCTGAAAGTGCGTTATATCGACTAGAGGGGGGGGTGAATAGGCGATTTTTATGAATTCTTCACTGAGGAATTTGCCGGTGAGGAAATTCCTTAGCGAAGAACTACTTGCAGCGGAATAAGTACTCAAGTAAGCATAACAGAATACATGCATGGTCATCATGATGAAATGAATACTAGCACAGTCTGAAAAGCGTAATCATAGGATAACACAAGATGAAGACAAGCATGTAAGAAATTGAACTGAGGAAATTGAGAAAGTCTTGATCAAAGTCTTCAAACACAGATAGGAACAAACACTCAACACAAAGAATGAGGAAATGAAAGGGTTGAGGAAATAGAACCGATTAGGTTGGTGAAGACAATGATTTGGTAGACCAGTTCCAAGCTGCTGTCTCGGTTATGCGATGCAGTTGGAGCGTCTGAGTATTTAAACTCGAGGACACACGTCCCGGACACCCAGTCCGAGCACGCAGCTCGGGACACCAAGTCCTCACCGTATTCTCCTTGAACTAAGGTCACAGACCTCGTCCAATCACTCGTGGTAAGTCTTCAGCGACTTCCAAACCTTCACAGACTTGGTCACTCGGCGATCCACAATTCCTCTTGGATGCTCTAGACCATGACGCCTAACCGTCTGGAAGAAGCACAGTCTTCAAAGGTAACAAGCGTCGGATCCACGCAGGATCAATTTCTTGATGATGCTCAATCACTTTGGGTTTGTAGGGGTTTGGTTTTGGGGTTTTTCCTCACTCGATGATTTTCGCTCAAAGTCCTCAGAGGATGGGTTGCTCTCAAATGACAACTGTCAAGTTTCTCTCGAAGCAACCAACCAGCTAGTGGTTGTAGGGGGCGGCTATTTATAGCCTAGGGAGCAGCCCGACATGATAAGACATAAATGCCCTTCAATGATATGACCATTAGGTGGATAAGATATTTTGGGACAGCTGGCCAAGAAGACAAAGAATGGTCGGAAATTTGAATCTCAAATTCCTCGGGGCTATCATGTTCCTCCTTTGTGTAGGCAATCCATTTGGCGAATTCCTAACTCCTCGGTCGAGAACAAATTCCTCGTGACGGAAGAACTTCGTCTACATCCTTTGAAGAAATTGACTGAAGCTGTATGAGATTTCCAAAGGCTTCACTCGAAGGGATTGGTAGGTGTAGGATTTTGAGTTGAGCATCACATGGAAATTTTTTCCTTAGTATTTCCTCGACCCCTTTAACGATGCGGTGTTTCCTATGACTCAAGAGAGAGAAAAACAAAACTACGAAAACAAAAGTCTTCACGCTTCATGTTCCTCAAATGAATACCAAGTCTTCAAGGTCACACTAATTTCTTCACTTTCAAAGTCTTCAGAAAGTCTTCAGAATATAAAAGTCTTCAGTCGAAGAACTTCATTTTTAGGGGTGGACTTTCTCTGTAAATATCAGACTCCTCATAGACTTATAGACCTGTGTACACTTACAAACACATTAGTTCCTTAACCTATAAGTCTTCAATACACCAAAATCACTAAGGGGCACTAGATGCACTTACATTCCCTCTCAATAGACGTGTTCCGACGTTGAGTTTGATGACACCGATGAAGAACTATATCATCTTCAGGAGTGCCAGGAAAGCAAAACCCCCTTGCTCATTCCAATACAATCCCACTCTCTCACTCCTGCTATCTTTTACTGCATTAGGACAACAATGCTTCAACTGTTACATGCTGGGTAGTTGAACCCCTTTCCTCTGCATGACCTGTCATTGCCACAGTAAAGAGATGAAACCCACTAGCATGAGTAGGAGTTGTTTGATCCTTGATGTGCCTACTCATTCATGATTTTTTGTCATGCCTGCTATTGCTTAGAGTTGTGTCAGGTCTGATTCATCGGGGATGAATTGGAATGTGGTGAACATGTCCTACTGTTGAGAGCTAAGTGTGTGAACACGATTTGGTAAAGGTAGCGGTGAGAGGCCATGTAGGAGTACATGGTGGGTTGTCTCATTGAAACCGTCCTCAGGAACCGAGTTCCGTGTTTGTGATCCATGAACAGTTACTACTACACATTGGGTTCCGGTAACTCGGCCCCTCTCGGCTTATTAATCAACTCGATCTCTGTCCAGGAGTTGTAACTAGTTTCTGGTGTTTATAGGTAGTGTTAGTAGTCTACCAAGTGGCACCCGGTACAGGTGGGCTTGGGACAGACTAGGCACGACGGCACGGTGTACCAAGTGGCACCCGGATGGTGGGCTTGGGAACCCTGCTCACATCGTTTGGGGCCGTGAGCGACACCCCGTCCGGATCTCCTTGCTGATGGAACCCGAATAGGCGATAAACCTGGACTAGAGACATGCGTGGTTAGTCAGGTCGTGGCCGACTCCCTCGCCAGGCTTCCGCTTGAAGGTTGCTGAGATACATGACGTGTACATGGTGGTAAGTGGCGAGAGCATGTGTGAAGAAGTACACCCCTGCAGGGTTATAAATGATCTATTCGAATAGTCGTGTCCGCGGTAAAGGACTTCTAGGTTGCCTGTACAGTTCATAGATAACTTGAAGTGGGTACTCTAAAATGCGCAAGATAAGTGTGAGTGTTATGGATGGCCTTCTCGTTGGGAGACGGGAGCGGATCCATAGTTGTGTATTGATATGGTGAATATGTGGACTCGTGTGCGCCACCTCAAAAGAGTTACTTGCAGTCGTAGTTCAAGATAGCCACTGAGTCAAAGCTGGCTTGCTGAAGTTAAACCCCACCATCCCTTTGTTGATACTGATGCCTATGTAGCTAGTTCTGATGTAAGTCTTGCTGGGTACATTTGTACTCACGTTTGCTTAATTTATGTTTTTGCAGAGAGACTTCAGTCTCACTAGTAGTTCCGCGTGGACTTCGACATTTAGCTTGTTATCTCAGCTACGATCTTGTACCCTTGGGAGGGTCTTGTAGATAGTCAGGCTTCTCAACCTTTTTCATTTGTAGTTGTCTGTACTTAGACATGTTTATGCTTTCGCTTGTTGCTTGTATGCCCTGTATGTTGGGTCATGAGAACCATGTTTGTAATACTTGGCTCCTCGGAGCCTAATGAATAAATACTTTGAGTTGTAGAGTTTGGTTGTGATGCCGTGTTGTATTTGCACATATCGAGCATATTGTGTGTATGATTTGAAATGCTTGGTATGTGTGGGATCCGACAACCTAGTTGTCTATCCTTGGTAGCCTCTCTTATGGGGAAATGTAGTCTAGTGCTTCCACTGAGCCATGGTAGTCTGCTACAGCCCGGTTTACCGGAGTCCTGTTAGCCCAGTTGCTACTGCTCCGGAACACTTAGACTGGCCGGCATGTGTCCTTCTTCGATCCTGTGTCTGTCCCTTCGGGGAAATGTCACGCGGTGTCTTTCGGAGTCATGTTAGCCTGCTATAGACCAGAATCCTGGAGTCCTGCTAGCCCAGTTGCTACAGCCTGAATTCACTCGCTGATGATCGACACGCTCGTTGCTAGGTCATGTATGCCTGTCCCTGTAAGTTAGTGCCACTTTGGGTTCACGACTAGTCATGTCGGCCTGGGTTCTCTGTCATATGGATGCTAGCAACACTATCATATACGTGAGCCAAAAGGCGCAAACGGTCCCGGGCCAGGTAAGGTGGCACCCGTGAGAATACCGTGCGTGAGGCCACAAAGCGATATGATGTGTTACATGCTAGATTGATGTGGCTTAGGGTCGGGGTCCCGACAACTTTGGTATCAGAGCCTGACTGCATGTAGGTTTACCAAGCCAAACTGGTCGAAGTCGTGTCTAGGAATGCTTTAGTTATATAGGGGAATTGATTGTGGAAGGGAACGTAAGGCTCTATTACTCATTTACCTTGTGCCCTTCTGATCTGAGTCAAACTCTTCTTTCTACGGAGATTAAGAACTAGGCTTCTCTTCTTTCTATCAGGATCCCATGTTACTAATCCATAGACTTATAGGATTGATGGATTCAAGTCTCAGTTCACTTTCTACTACCTCCGTGTGATGATAGTTGATCTGAGCACCTTGATATTGTGATGTTGAGTGGTTATGCCACCATTTTGCAGGATGTCTCAAATCTTTTGAGTATTTGCAGCCGTTATGATGTCCGACTCATCCCAGGTTTCTAAATAGTCTGATGCATTTGCAGATCCCTTCTTTCCGTTCCCGATGTTCCTTTGGGCCAGTTCAACCACACTAATCGGTGAGTTGAGGTACTTTATTGCCTCGACATATATTTTGGAGCTATTGTTATGACCCTAGGTGTCCTGACGAGTCACCTAGTAATCTAGCCATGTTTTGTGTTACCAGTGT
Source organism: Aegilops bicornis (assembly GCA_021605145.1). Classification (NCBI taxonomy): domain Eukaryota; kingdom Viridiplantae; phylum Streptophyta; class Magnoliopsida; order Poales; family Poaceae; genus Aegilops; species Aegilops bicornis. Next base: position 476,690,149 of record CM038674.1, on the reverse strand, counting down.
GATGATTATGGCCGTCATTCTCGAAAGCATCCCGTGATGCGTTTTAGTAGTAGGTATTCTGCTCCTGGGTTCTTGACCCAAGATTCGCTTTACTTACCTCACGTTTATAGTGTTTGCTAGTTCCCTTAGGATATTAGTAACCTTTGTGATAGTCCTCAAGGTCTGTGGTATATCGTTCTTCCAATACCATGAACCATTATGGCAGAAGTTCTTTTGAACCAAAAGATCACAACCAGAGTGCTCTTGATGAGTTCTCTGTTATAGTTGTGACTCTGCCAATCCTACCCTTCTGCATGGCTTGCCCGGAAGAAATGTTGAGCTTTGCTCGAGATACTAATCGATGCATCCACAACTCAAATAATCATATGTTCTCTGAGTTGTCCCCCTTCAGTTATATTTCGACCTTCTTCTATCAATTGATAGTCAAGAGTATGCGTGCGATTGTGTTCATCGATGCCTATTATTCTTGTGGTCCGTCAAGCCATTCTATTCCGCAATGACTAGGAGAAACAAACTCCAATACCTCATCCATATCTAGGATTGGGTCAAAGTAGTTGTGCTCCACAGATCAAATGCCAATCCAGCTTTTGTTCTGTTCTACCCTGGAGTATTACCCCCTTTATGTCAGCCTTGTCATGAGAATTGCACCATCTCTTATGAATTCTTGATGAAGTGATACTTCTCACCATCACCATTCATTCCTCGGTCCTCGTGTTGTTGTAACCGGAATGTCGACAAGTGAATTGTGATGTGTGAAATCAATACTCCGAGCAACTCGTTGCTTGGTAGTAAATGGACAAAATATTCTCATTCTTAGCGTGTTGGTTACTGAACCATCATTCTAAGATAGATTGTGCTACATGGTCCTTAATTCTGGTGCACTCTTTGATCAATGAGTTAGGATTATTCAATCCCCTGCTTATTTGATCATATCGTCTTACTCTGAAAAGCAAGATTGTTCTCGAGCTTAGTAACATATCGGTGGTTCGTGATGTTCTGAATATCTTCTCGAACGTATTACCAGGTTGTCACCTGACGGCTATGTTGAGTTTGTGATCAAGTTGGTTCTAGTAAACCACCCATTCTCCAAGACTCTGTGTTGGATACCCTGAACTAGTTGGTTAAGGTAAACAACAACTTGGAGAGTTGGAAGATGAAAGCTTGTTCCACTTAGTTCATTTTGAAGGGATATCCTTGTGTTTGTGTGTTTGTTGAAGAAAGATGATATCTTCATCAATTGATCCTCGTGATCAGTTGTTGGATTTATTGCCTTGTCAAAACTTTGATTTGAGTGTGGGCTAATGCCAAATCAAATCAGAACCAACGATGCTCGTAATGTTGTCTTACTCGCGGTTGTCGAGCATACACCATTATATCTTTTGGGTCTGACCAATGCGATCATCTAGTTCACATAATTGTGGAATTCCATTTATATGGAAACATGGATGAATTGTTGTTAAGCCCATTGACAACATTTTCATCTTGTCATGATTCATGTTGAACATCTAAGTTAGTGTTGGAAACTTTTGAAAGCATTTTCTTTGTGCTAGCTCATGAAGTTTATGTTCAGATGAAAGAAGTGACTTCTCTAATACACATGCATTTGATGCAAGTTGCCGCTGTGAATTCAAGAAAGTCAATGTTGCTTCCTATGGAATCATCCCAAGCCAGTTATGCATGCGCGAAGTATTCTATGGTTTGATAGGTTTGGCCACCTCCATTCCATATGTAATTCCTAGCACACCAAGACACTGATTGATTTGTTCAAGGAGAAGAAGTTTCTTCATAAGATCTAATCATATGACTTATGTAAGGACTTCGTTATCCGCAATGATGGTTCCCACCCAGAACTCGATAGTGTTTTGTTGTAAGACTACTATGTGGTCATGCTTGTCTGGGACAGCGTGTTCACATTTTTTAGCAGAACCAGCTCATGTTTTGGAGCTTACTACCATAGTTCATCTCCCGACAATCTCGCAACATAATCTCGTCGATTTGTGTTGCAAACTTTCCTTTTCAGACATGTTGAGTCTGGAATATCCTGCCACCAACCAGATCTGAATCTCAGGCAGTTATGACGGTTGGGGCATCTCAAAGATTTTGATCTTAGTTCCTCTGTAATTCCGGTAAGTCAATGTAGTGGTCATTCTGCTGAGTCAAGATTTCATCCACTCCCCATGAGGATTTGATTTATAGTCCCCTTCCCAAACTGAGTATGCCATTTCTTCGAACTCCTTCAAACGATCGATTGAGATTTGCCTTAGGCTGGTATAGAGAGTTTCAATGATCTAGTTATCAGAAGTAATTATTTTTGCTACTTAAGGGAATAATTCTACAAGCCACATCTCCTAAGGTGTCCCGATATGGAATCATGGCAATTATCTCCTCGCTACTTCGAAACCATGCACCATCATACTCAAGCGTGGAATTGTTGCCTACCAAATTGAACCCTTGTCATCTGCTTCTTTTCATTGCTTCTGATGTGTGCTTTGTGTCTCAACTCAAGAGGTTTTCTTACGTCTCACTTCATGAGTTGATCTTGAGTGCTCGATCTTTGAGAAGATTGAATCCTATAGAGTTTATTTCTATCGTCGTGTTGGATGATGATCTCAAAAGCAAAGATGTCAAGATCAAGATGATACTCGAATCAACGTTCTTATGAAGTGCAACCTGGATCGTGAGGATTGTGTTAGCTTTGTGTCCCTTTATCTTCTTACCTCACGTCTTGAATCTCGGGACGAGATTATTGTTTAGTGGGGGCGAGTTGTCACATCCCTAGTTCTAGGATGCACTAGGTTAGCCCTTCATGTGTGCATCATGGTTAAATTTCAAATGAACTTGAAATGGGGGATGTTCAAACCCTAGCATCAAAAGGAATCCACCAGGTTCAACTAAAATATTTTTAGTGATTCCAAATGGCCTTAACAAATGTACATCATTTTTGGGAAATCTTTGGAAGCTTGAACTGTGAGGTGATGCACATTTTCCACGACATTTTGGATTTCTGAATTAATTCATATGGTATTTGAATTGGGGCTAAAAATTCATATAAAATATTTGTTAGCTCCAAAAATTCTATTAATTGGTGAGGGGCTCTGGAATATTCCAACTCGTCCCTTCAAATTACCAGAAGAAAATAAAATGATTTAGTTCTTACAACTAAATCAAAACAAATTACAGAAATAGAAAAGAAAACAAAATAGAGAGAAGGAAAGAGACTTACCTGGCGCCTACCTGTTTGGCCTGCTGCTGAAGCCGGCCCAGCCCAGCCACCTCCCATGCTAGTTGTCTTCCTCCTCTCGCCCAGACGTGAAGGAAGTAGTGCCGCAGGCGCTCGCTGGCATGCAGCTGCCTACTGGCCCCTCACGGCCAGTGGCAGCCTTTGGGATCGTCTCCCCGTGGCCTCCGCAACCCACCGACCCCTCGCTCACTCTTCCCCCTCGCCCCATCACTCTCTTCACGCCATGGCAGATGCACGCCCGAGCTCATCGCTGCCGTAGTCGTGCCCACAGCCGCCCTCGAGCCTCTCCGACCTATCCCCAAGCTCCGCCTCGTCTCCCTCGTCCTCTCCACCGAGTTGTATGACGCCGGAAGCCCATGGATGCCGCCAGCATCGCTATTTCCCTCGTCGGCCACTGAAGATCGTCGCCGTCGATTCGCCGCCCCGAGCGCCTCCCCGGGCCCACGGAGCTGCTCTTCGACCTCACAGTGAGCCCCTGCTCCAAACCCCTCTTCCTCCCCTCGCATTTGTGCACTCTAGCCCCATCCCCCGCCGCGCCCGAGAGCTCCTGCCACCGGCCATGTCGGCGCCGCCACGCTAGTCACTGGAGCTCGTTTCCGAGCACTCCATCGTGCTCAGCACGCTCCCAGTAGCACATATCACGCCACCGCCGCCCTCCCCGTGCACCACAACGCGACCCCGCGTGCAACCAAACTCCGTCTGCCGTTGCGAGCTTGTTTCCGACGAGCTCCGGTCAACCCACGGCCACCCACCTACTCCCCTGGATGCGGGCGAGCATGGGCTACGCCCTGATGGTCTCCACACGTCCATCTGCCGCCTCTAGCGCAGGTCCGGCGAGTTCCCGCCGCGCTTTTGGTCGCCGCCGGCCGAACTCCGGTGGCAGCCGACATGGCACCATCATTAGTACTAATTACCGCCAGTGAACCACTTAACAGACACTGACAGTGGGCCCCACGGTTGGTCATAGTGCGTGTCAACGCGGGTTTAGCGCCTGTGTCACTGACCAGAGGACCCCATTGGTCAGGTTTGACCCTAGTCAACTCGGTTGACCTGCTGACGCGGTAGTGACACACTTATGACGTCATAATTACATTTGCTGGGATTTTCTTATTTAGGAATAAATCTCAAAATTCCAGAAAATGTTTAAAACTTCTAAAATTCGTAGAAAATCAACCGTTACTCCAAATGAAATAATTATATATGAAAAATGATCAGAATAATCCAATCTATTCATCTGTACCATTTCGTGCATGTTTGAGCAAGGTAACCTCACTGTTTAGGATGAAACATGATCAGGATAAATTTGGTAATAGATTTGGAGTTGGAATTTGATCTAGCTTTGAATTCCACTTCAATCAAAATGACTTTCTGTTGCATTAGCCAAATCACAGCATAGTGCCATGTCATGATCATGCATCATATTGTGCATTGCATTGATTGTGTTCTTTCTCTGTTGCCGGTGGTTGTTCCCTCTCAATAGACGTGTTCCGACATTGAGTTCGATGACACCGATGAAGAACTATATCATATTCAGGAGTGCCATGCAAGCAAAACCCCCTTGCTCATTCCGATACAATCCCACTCTCTCGCTCCCGCTCTCTTTTACTGCATTAGGACAACAACGCTTCAACTGTTACATGTTGAGGTAGTTGAACCCCATTCCTCTGCATGACCTGTCATTGCCACAGTAAATAGATGAAACCCACTAGCATGAGTAGGAGTTGTTTCAGCCCTTATGTGCCTACAAATTCATGCTTTTTTGTCATGCCTGCTATTGCTTAGAGTTGTGTCAGGTCTGATTCATCGTGGATGAATTGGAATGTGGTGAATGATATGTCTCCAACGTATCTATAATTTATGAAGTACTCATGCTATTATATTATCTATCTTGGATATTTAATGGGCTTTATTATACACTTTTATATGATTTTTGGGACTAACCTATTAACCTAGAGCCCAGTGCCAGTTTTGGTTTTCTCCTTGTTTTAGAGTATCGTAGAAAAGGAAAACCAAATGGAGTCCAATTGATGTGCCACTTGACGGAGATCATTTTTGGACCAGAAGAAGCCCACGGAGTATCGGAAGTAGGCCAGAAAAGTCCCGTGGACAGCCCGGAAACCCCCCTGACGTGAAATCAACGCCAACACCTCTCATATATACCCAAACTTCCAGAAAGAAACCTAGACCGGGAGTTCCGCCGTCGCAAGCCTCTGTAGCCACGAGAAATCAATCTAGGCCCTCTCGGGCACCCTGCCGGAGGGGGCCATCATCATCGGAGGCCATGGAGGAGGATCCCTGAGGGGCCATCATCACCATGAAGGCCAAGGACCAGAGGGGGAAGGCCATGCAGGAGGAAGCACAAGGGGGAGAACCTCTCCTCCTCTCTCTTGGTGGCACCGGAGTGCCATCGAGAGGGGAATCATATCCGCGGTGATCATCTTCATCAAAATCACCATCATCATCACCATCCTCATCTCTTTTACGCGGTCCATTCTCCCGCACCCCGCTGTAATCCCTACTTGAACATGGTGCTTTATGCCACATATTATGATCCAATGACATGTTGCCATCCTATGATGTTTTGAGTAGATATCTTTTGTCTTTGGTTTGATTGATGATCTACATTGGTATGAGTTGTATGTTTTACTTTGGTGCTGTCCTATGGTGCCCTCCGTGTCGCGCAAGCGTGAGGGATTCCCGTTGTAGGGTGTTGCAATACGTTCATGATTCACTTATAGTAGGTTGGTGAGTGACTGAAACACAAACCCGAGTAAGAGGGATTGTTGCGTATGGGAATAAAGAGGACTTGATGCTTTAATTCTATGGTTGGGTTTTACCTTAATGATCTTTAGTAGTTGCGCATGCTTGCTAGAGTTCCAATCATAAGTGCATATGATCCAAGTAGAGAAAGTATGTTAGCTTATGCCTCTCCCTCATATGAAACTTCAATAGTGATTACCGGTCTTGTTAACAATTTCCTAGGACAATTGCGCACACCGATCCATCATTATTCCACACTCGCTATTTATATTATTTAGTAATATATTCCAACTTTATGATAACAACACCTACTTTTATATTTTAGCTCTCCGATATCATACAAAGTTATCCTCTTCATACCCACAACGTAGTTTTATTTCTCGTTTCTAGTTGGAAGCAAGCGTTGATTATGCGTGAGAAATGTCGATGGCAGATAGGGCTTGAGAGAATAGTGATCTTACCTTTAGCTCCTTGTTGGTTCGACACTCCATACTTATCACTTCCACCTTTGGAAATTGCTACGATGATTCTACGCACTTGGGGATTATCAAGCTCTTTTACGGCGCCCATTTGCCGGGGAGCAATAGCGTGGGGTTGATATTCTCGTGTGTGCTTGTTTGCTTTCTTCACTAAGTAGATTTTGTTTTCCTTTTTGTTTATGTTTAGTTGTGGGTGAAACATGCAAAAAAATTAAAAGAATGAAAATACAAAAAATTATTACTTGCCTCTCATGCCTAAAAAGTTTTTTCAAAAAGAGAAGTGATTGGAAAGTTATGCATTGAAGAAGTGAGGGACGACCTTGAGCACTTGTGTTCATGCTCACGGAAACAATGTAAAAAATTTCATGTAAGTTTCTCTGTAAATAATTATCCCCGTGTATATATCCATTGTATTATAAAAATAATGTGCCAATCTTTGGTTTTAGGATGATTAGATTGGTTGTTTACTATGTGCAGAACAAAAACAGAAACTTTGGTTGTAGTGCATGAATTTACATTTTTTTACTAGAAAGACAAATGGGTCTGAAACTTTTTGCACATTACTTCTGTAAAAATTGTTCAAATTTTCAAATTTAGTTCGAAATTTTAGGAGTTACAGAAGTTTGCTAAACTTCTAGATTACTACAGACTGTCCTGTTTAAGACAGATTCTGTTTTTGATGCATTGCTTGCTTGTTTTGATGAAACTATCGGTCTCTATCAGTGGATTAAGCCATGGAAAAGTTATATTATAGTAGCTATAATGCAAAAACAAAATATGAATTGGTTTCCAATAGTACTTATAGTAGTGATTTGCTTTGTTATACTAATGGGTCACACAAAGTTTTTGTGGATGAAGTATTCGAAGAACGAGGAGTTACCGATGTGAGAAGAATAAAGAGAGGCAAGAGTTCAAGCTTGGGGATGCCCAAGGCACCCCAAGTAAATATTTCAAAGGATACTCAAGCGTCTAATCTTGGGGATGCCCCGGTGGGCATCCCATCTTTCTTCTTCAACAATTATCGGTATACCTCGGTTTTTGTTTTGTTCACATGATTTGTGCCCTTTGTGTTTTTGTTTTCCCTTTAAGAACCATGCTAGTATGAGATGTCCCTTCATCAATTTATAGAATACTTCATGTGCTTCACTTAAATCTTTTAAGTATGATTGCCGGTGTCAAAACCGGCGGATCTCGGGTAGGGGGTCCCGAACTATGTGTCTAGGCGGATGGTAACAGGAGACAAGGGACACGATGTTTTTACCCAGGTTCGGGCCCTCTCGATGGAGGTAAAACCCTACTCCTACTTCATTAATATTGATGATATGGGTAGTACAAGAGTAGATCTACCACGAGATCAAGGAGGCTAAACCCTAGAAGCTAGCCTATGGTATGATTGTTGTTCGTCCTATGGACTAAAACCCTCCGGTTTATATAGACACCGGATAGGTTAGGGTTACACAGAGTCGGTTACAATGGTAGGAGATCTACATATCCGTATAGCCAAGCTTGCCTTCCACGCCAAGGAAAGTCTATCCGGACACGGGACGAAGTCTTCAATCTTGTATATTAATATTCCAGGAGTCCGCCAGCGGTGATAGTTCGGCTATCCGGACACCCCCTAATCCGGGACTCCCTCAGTAGCCCCCGAACCAGGCTTCAATGACGATGAGTCCGGCGCGTTGATTGTCTTCGGCATTGCGAGACGGGTTCTTCTCCAAATTCCATATACTTGTCGAATAGGGTCCGGCTTCTGGTAAATGCTGCGCTCCTTGGCTTCTAAGCCCAATAATGGCCATCTTCCACGTGTTTGAATGAATGCGAAAAGCCAGGGTATTTTTACACTTACCCCCCTAGCTGCGCAAATGAGCTGCCTATAAAAGGGGCGAGGATTTAGATCTGAGTCACACCATCCCCCTTCATGAGCTTTCATCGAGCGCTTGACCAAGGCCCATTCCATCATGGACGGTCGTGCGGCTCCTCCTCTCGCGCTCCCGGCCCTCGGCACTGAAATTGGGAGGATGCTCAGTCCCTATAGCGAGCTAGTTATACTCCAAACCAAGGGATTTCTTCCCCCAGCCTTCATGGTTCCGGTTCGAGCCGGACTTGCCACCTACAAGGGCGGAAAGCAAGCGGAGAGTGTCCCCAATCCCTCTAAAGGAGAGCGGGTATGCTTCATCTCTTATCTAGTAAGAGGACTCGGATTTCCAATCCATCCGTTTCTCCGGGGGCTCTTGGAATTCTACGCCTCCAGTTGCACCACCTTACGCCTGCCTCCATTTTGCACATCGCGGGCTTCGTGGCCCTTTGCAAACTGTTCTTGGGCATTGAGGCTCATTTTGCGCTGTGAAAGAGATTATTCTGCCTAGTACCCCATTCTCATGAGGGGTCAATATATCAAGTGGGCGGAGGCGAACTATGGCGCATCGCTGGGACCGGATATCTATCCGGAACCCTGAAGAAGGCGTCCGAAGACTGGCCTTCGGAATGGTTTTACATGGAGGGCGTCCCATTGCCGGACCCTGTTCGGACCGGCCTTACGAGTTTAGCAATGCTCCTCTGAAGAAGCGCCTAAGCTGGCGCCCATGAGCCCCAGAGGAAAATGATCGGGATGTCCTTTAGTTGATGAGCCGAATAAGATTACTGGCTCATGCCGGATTGACCATGATTGGAGTCATGGCAATCTGCATTATGAGGGGAGTGCAGCCGCTCCAATATAGGGGCCACCCCATGTGGGAATACAACGGGGAGGACGATGCCACCCGCCATGGCCGCAAAGGGCCGGGATCGGTCACCGGCTGGTGAAGACCTTATGCGCCATGTATGAAGGGAGGAGGAGGATTTTCTCGCGTCAACCCATCGAGCGAAGTTTTCTTGAATAATCCTCGAAGTTGGGTAAGCAAAGATCTTTGTGGCCTGTCCGATCCATGTTCCCCGATTAAATATCTCATTTCATGGTTTCGCTGTGAGGCTGCCGGTTATGGAGAAGATACATAGCCCGCCCCCACAACCCGAGGATCCGGAACGGTCCCTCGATCCGGCCTCCGAAGAGGATCCGGATATAAATGTGGAGTTGATCGACGGGGTGTTCCACCAACTTAGCATCGACAATGCTTTGGTTCCCATTACGGCCGATTACCTCGGAATACCTCCAGCCTCACAGGTAACTGAGTCCGAGGTCCCAATACTCTGATAACGACCCATCCGTGCTAATTTCTTGATCACCGTATACCAATGGTGTTTCGCAGGGGGTGCCTTCGAGGCAGGAGGCCGAGCCCGCGGTGGCCGGCCAACAAGGGCGATCTGGCCCCGCAGGCTAAAAAGAAGTGCGGTCCGGATCGAAACTCCGCCGTAACGGTATGGCGTGTCACCATGTTCCCAGGATTGATTCCTGGAAGGCGTACTAACGCTGATGCTCTTTTCAGGAAAAAGAGCGCTCGCCGGACTGAGTCCGGAGAGGTTGCCAATCGAACCTCCGTCAGCCAGGCTCCAAAGTCGGGTCCGAAAGCGGAGGCAAGCACGAGGCGTGCGTCGGATGTTCCTCCGACAGAGGATGCCGACAGATTGTCCACCACCAACTCCGAGGTGGAGAGCGCCATGAATCACAGGCGCCGCCGGACAGCTCTTCGTGGCGCATGTTTCTCCCAAGAGGCCTTGAATGCCTTCAATTCGGGAGATGCACACCTCCGTGCCGCTCAAGATGGTCTAGCCAGAGCCACAGAGCAGTATGTAAAGGACATACGGGTGAGAAAATTTGTGATTATATATGCGGTGGCCCCGAGACTTAAAATAGTTAGAATAACTGATTTAAGGATCATTTGTTATGCAGGATCTTACAAAAAAGAATACCCGACTGTCCCAGGAGCTTGAACAATGCAAGGCCAAACTTGAGGCCGCACTAGCCGCTACAGGGGGAGCCACAGAGACCCCTTCTGGTAATATATTCTTCAAAAGATAAATAGTTTATGATGTGCGGCGGCTGTGTAAATCTGACAATAATATTGCAGATGGCGCCGGACTAGATCCGGACAAGCAACAACTCCTGCGCCAGCTAAAGGCTGGCGATAGTGTGCTTACGAGGGTGCGGCAGGAGAAAAATAACCTCCAGGATGCCAACACCCAACTGGGTGAGGAACTAAAAGATGTTCGTGCCCAGTTGTCTGACTCCGTAAAGGAGAATCGACGGCTTCGTTGCGGCATTTTCAGTAAGTGCTTGAGTGAACTTTGAAAGAGTTCGGCAAGGAAGGCACTAACATAAACATGTATATAGGTTTTCTCACAGGTCGTCCTGAAGAGGAGATGCCCAGTTCTTCGGGTGATCTTCTTCCCGAACTGCGTCAGCTGCACGAACGAGTTCGGCAGGTGATGAAAGGCGTCGGCCAGGCCTTGTGGCCTACATTGGGGAGCTGGCAGAGCGGCTTCAAGGAGCAATGGCGCTTTCGGTATGGAAGATATCGGCCTGCCGTTAAGGCGAGGGAGGCACAGGCCACGCAGTAAAGACGCGGTACACGAAGGCTGACCCAAACCACATGGCGGAGGTCGGACCTGTGGGGCCTGATGGGAAGGAGATCCCTGTAAGCTTAGTGTACGGCCAAGTAGAATTGGCCGCCAAGTATTCCCAGCAAGATTGTAAATTAGATAGCCTATTAGATGGCATTGAGGAGGAATACAATGAGCCGAGTTGACTATGTAATTAAATATGACATGAAAAAATGTCTTCTAGCCGGATTGTAGATCGTTTGTCATAGCGGACCTTTTCGCGTCGACCTCAGGACCCAATAGTCCGGAGTGTGTCCGAATACCTTCGTGGTTATATAAGAACCGGGGTATGCATGGAGACAAGGCGTAGGGGTCATTATTGCTGTATCAGACAAGTGCCCAACTAGTTATGTTATCTTACATGGATAGTAAGAAACATCTTCCAGGAGAATAGTTCCTTAAGGGTTCCTTTCATTTGGGATGCATGCCCTGAAGTGCATGTCAAAACTGCTAGGAAAGCGAGAAAATCATCACGGGGCAGATGGGTAAATAGTTAAAATCATCTTTCAGTTCACCGACCGAATATTCCCTTAAGAACGCTTAGCTTCGGCTTCACCCGGTCTGAGGTACACATCCGGCTGACGGCGGTAACAATCACAGAGGTGCTCCCTTTACCACCTAGCCGAACAATCGGGAACGTAGGGTAAGCACAGGAGCCAGGCAACCCAGCTTGGCCAAAACTTAAGTCATATCGATGCATATAATGGTGAATAAAAGGTACATGCGGAAGTTTGACGCATGTGTTGGGCATGAAGCCCGTATAAGCTTCTGTTAAAGAAGCCCCCAGGTATAATGAGCACGTACAGCGCGTCAAGTATGTGCAAACAAAGCGCAAATGAGCCTCTAAAGGCTTCAGGAAGAAGGAGGAGGAAGGAGAGAAATAAAAGACAACAAAAATAAAAAATGTGGATGGAGGAAGGAGACGAACTTGGAGTCCGGCGCTTAGGCGTAGAATCTTCGTAGACGGGTTGCGTTCCGTGGGTTCGGCTCGAGTCGGTTATCCGATGCGTTTCGCAGACGGTATGCTCCGCCGGTCAGGACCTGGTCGATGATGAAGGGACCTTCCCATTTGGCCTTGAGTTTGTCCTTTTTCTTGTCCGGCAGGCGTAGAACTAGTTCGCCAACGTTGTAAGCTTTGGCCCGTACTTGCTTGCTTTGGTATCTTCGAGCCTGCTGTTGATAAAATGCGGAACGAGCCTTTGCCACGTCGCGCTCCTCCTCCAATGCGTCCAAACTGTCCTACCGATCGAGCTCGGCTTCTCTTTCTTCGTACATGCGCCCGCGAGGTGAGTCATGTATTATGTCGCAGGGCAAGACTGCCTCTGCGCCGTACACCATAAAAAATGGTGTGAATCCGGTAGTACGATTTGGCGTGGTTCGCAGCCCCCAGAGTACGGAGTCGAGCTCCTCAACCCAGTGCGTTTTAGATTCCTTGAGGGACCGCACTAGTCTGGGTTTAATGCCGCTCATGATTAGACCGTTTGCCCGCTCGACTTGACCGTTGGTTTGAGGGTGATAGACTGAGGCGTAATCGAGCTTGATGCCCATGTTTTTGCACCATAATTTGACCTCATCGGCCGTGAAGTTGGTGTCGTTATCAGTGATGATACTGTGGGGGACACCGTAATGGTGCACTACCCCTGATACGAAGTCTATCACCGGTCCGGATTCGGCCGTTTTAACATGCTTGGCCTCTATCCATTTGGTGAATTTATCCACCATGACCAATAGGTATTTTTGCTTGTGGGTTCCTCCCTGAAGGGGTCCAACCATGTGTAACGCCCCAAGACCGGAGCTTCAGTTGCCTTCCAGGGTTTCCGAGTTTTGTCGTGCGATTTGTTTTGTTTGTGCATTCATCATGTCATCTCTTGCATTGCATCATCTCATCATGCCATCATATCATTAATTTTCAAAACTCAACTAAATAAATTGTATGGATTTTTTTCGATCCATTTAAATCGAGGGAATTCACATGGTGTCTTCTCTTTATAACCTACCCTCCCAATATTATTAGGGAGCTATAATCAATATTCCATTGTTTTGGAATCACCATAACCCACTTGCAAAATAAATCCCATGCATTTTCTGCTCCGAGTTGACCTCAAAACCTTGCCAATATTATTTCATCATTTTCCGGAGTTCCATCAAAAATCCTCGGGCCATTTTTGTTAAATTCTTCATATTTTTGTGAGCTCGGGAAGATTGTCCTTCTGCTCAAACTCTTTTCCCTAACCCCCCTTCTTTTTCCTTCTCTATATTTCTTTTCTGCTTAAGAGTTTAGTGAGAGAGAGAGAGCCAGCCCACCTCTTCAGCCCACCATCTTGCTCCCAGCCTCCCAAGACCGGCCCAAGGCCCACCAACCTACCTAACCCTAGCCTCCCCTCCGCTCGATCTCCATCTCCTCGTCCTCCCTCCAGCGCCCGCTTCGCCCGAGCCCGCTCGATCCCTCGCCTCCCTCCTCTCGACCCGATCCCATCTCCTCGCTCTCTCCCTCGGCCGCCGCCTCTGCCCGATCCCCATCTCTCCCGGCGTCTTCTCCCCTCGGCCTCCTCCTCGGCGCCTCCTCCACCCCGCAACCATGCCCGTCGCCCCTCCGGTCGTTGCGACCAGGGCGCCAGCGCCCGACCTCCTCCTCGCTGCCCTCGAGCCGCTCCGCCTCGACCTCGCCCGGCAACAGCAGCAATCGCTGCACCCTCTCGTCCGACGCTGCGCCGGACCTTCCAGGTCCTCCCGTCGCCCTCGTCAACGACCAGGCCGAGCCCGTCGGCCTCCTCGCCGCCGTCGTGCCCTCCTTCAGAGCCCTTTTGAACCCCTCGCCGAGGACATGGCGCCGCTGCGCTTGCTCCCTCCGGCCGCCAAGCATCGTCACGCCCTTGCCGTTCCCGCACCGCTTCGTCGCCAAGGCCAAGTGCAGGGACGCCTCCGTCCCCGTCCCCTCGACCTCGCGTCGTCTCGCTGCCTGAGCCGTCCTCTCCGGCCAACTCCGAGTCCCGTGGCCGTCGCCCCTGCATCGCGCCAAGGCCCAGCGACCCCCCTGCACATCGAGGCCCTGGTGTTCCTTCATTTTGGACCGACAAGACCCGAACCGGAAACGCCAAGTACCGACACCGTGGGTTCCTCAAGGCCGCCAAGTTCGACTACACGATGATGCGACAAGTACCCCGACGATAACGACAAGTACCCCTACGCGCGAAGACGCCAAGTCCGTTTCGGGATTCTTCAAGTACCGCTACCGTCGACCCGAACATCTACGAAAACGCGTGTACCACTACTTCCCTCAGCGATCATCGCGAGAACGACTACTTCCTCTACTTCCCTCGACGACCCGTGAACGTCTACTTCCCTCTCTGAAAGCGTTTTCCGCCCGAGCGCGACGCTTCGAAGGTATAACCACCGAGATGACCGACCGTGATCGAATCATCCTTGCGATGCCCCTCTTTTGCCATGCCACCGTTCCGTGGGAACCCGGTATCCGGGATCACCCCACCTTCTTGCATGACTCGCTTCCGTCACGCTTTCCTTTGTACCGATATCTCAATCGAGTTATCGGAACCGATGTGTTGCCGTGGCACCATTTTCGGATTCGTTGCCGTGGCACCCCTTTCATCCACCACGGTGACATAATGCCTCGTAACATGCTCTTGTCAACATTTTCATAAAAATTGCATAAACTTGCACATGTCATCCGCATCATGATAACAACAATTAAAATGTTTAAAATTGTTGTTTGCATTAATTTGCTTTACTGCCATGCTAAAATGATTTATTTCATAACTAAATAACCGTAACTCGGATTTAAATAAATTATATATGTAAATGGGGTAGAAAAATGCCTAGTTTAACATGGTAGCATTACTTTGCATGTTTAACAACTCTAAAATATGCTTTAGGTCAGATCAGTACCAAATTCGAAATATGGACATGAGGATTTTCCGGAATTGTTGTTCGTTGTTTCCGGCCTCATTTAACCTTGCCTAAATAGATAGTTTACTTATGCTTCAACTCTTGCCATGTTTAATAACATTTAATATTGTTGAGTACCTAATCAGGAGAGAACTAAATAAGTGTTGTGGTGTTCCGTCAATATGCAACTCGTTGCATATTGAGCTCCACTTAACTTGTAGTGTTGTTTGTGCATATTGCCATGCCATGCTATTTAATCGGACATGCATCATACTTGATTGTGCATCATGCCATGTTTATGTGATGGTTGTTTACTATGTTGTTTGCTTCTTTCCGGTTTGCTTCTCTCGTTAGCTTCGGTTTCGTTCCGGAGTTGTGAGGATTCGTTCGACTACGTCCGTTTGTCTTCTTCATGGATTCGTTCTTCTTCCTTGCGGGATTTCAGGCAAGATGACCATACCCTCGAAATCACTTCTATCTTTGCTTGCTAGATGCTCGCTCTTTTGCTATGCCTATGCTACGATGCCTATCACTTGCTTATCATGCCTCCCATATTGCCATGTCAAGCCCCTAACCATCCTTTCCTAGCAAACCGTTGTTTGGCTATGTTACCGCTTTGCTCAGCCCTCTTATAGCGTTGTTAGTTGCGGTGAAGATGAAGTTTGTTCCTTGTTGGAACATGGAGATGTTGTTCCTTGTTGGAACATGTTTATTTGTTGGGATATCACAATATATCTTATATTATTAATGCATCTATATACTTGGTAAAGGGTGGAAGGCTCGGCCTTATGCCCGGTGTTTTGTTCCACTCTTGCCGCCCTAGTTTCCGTCATACCGGTGTTATGTTCCCGGATTTTGCGTCCCTAACGGTCGGGTGATTTATGGGACCCCCTTGACAGTTCGCTTTGAATAAGACTCCTCCAGCAAGGCCCAACATTGGTTTTACCATTTGCCTCACCCAGTCCTTTTTCCCTTGGGTTTCCGGAGCCCAAGGGTCATCTTTATTTAGCCCCCCGGACCAGTGCTTCTCTAAGTGCTGGCCCGAACCGAGCCGCCTGCGGGGCCACCTTGGGGCAACTTGAGGATTGGTTTTACTCGTAGCTTTGTCTCATCCGGTGTTGCCACGAGAACGAGATATGTGCAGCTCCTATCGGGATTGTCGGCGCATCGGGCGGTCTTGCTGGTTTTGTTTTATTCTGTCGAAATGTCTTGTAACCGGATTCCGAGACTGATCGGGTCTTCCCGGGAGAAGGAATATCCTTCGTTGATCGCGAGAGCTTATCATGGGCTAAGTTGGGACACCCCTGCAGGGTTTGAACTTTCGAAAGCCGTGCCCGCGGTTATGTGGCAGATGGGAATTTGTTAATGTCCGGTTGTAGAAAACCCGAAGTTGATCTTAATTAAAATACACCAACCGCGTGTGTAACCGTGATGGTCTCTTCTCGCGGAGTCCGGGAAGTGAACACTGTGTTGGAGTTATGCTTGGCGTGGGTTGTTCTAGGATCACTTCTTGATCATAGTTGTTCGACCGTGCTTTTGCCTTCTCTTCTCGCTCTCATTTGCGGATGTAGCCACCATATATGCTAGTAAACTGCTGCAGCTCCACCTCACTACCCTGTCCTACCTTTAAGCTTAAATAGTCTTGATCTCGCATGGTGTGAGATTGCTTTGAGTCCCCGTGACTCACAGATACTTCAAAACCAGTTTGCAGGTGCCAATGAAACCATGCAAAGGCGTGACCGAGCTCAAGGAGGAGCTCGATGAAGACTTTGTGCATTGTGTTGTTTCGTTTCAGCTGATCAAGAGTGGAGCCAGTTGGGACGATCGGGGATCTGTGTAGCATTTGGGGTAGTCTTCTTTTATTTTGGTTCCGTAGTCGGACCTTGATTGTACCTGTATGATGTAATGTTTTACTCATGTATTGGGTGAAGTGGCGATTGTAAGCCAACTATGTATCTCTTTCCCTTATTTATTACATGGGTTGTGTGAAGATTACCTCACTTGCGACATTGCTTTCAATGCGGTTATGCCTCTAAGTCGTGCTTCGACACGTGGGAGATATAGCCGCATCGAGGGCGTTACAAGTTGGTATCAGAGCCTTCCCCGACTTAGGAGCCCCCTACTTGATTGTTTGCTGGCGTTGTTGAGTCTAGAACGGAAAAATGTTTTGAGTCTTAGGATTATATATATCGGAGAGTAGGATTCTTTTTACTCCTCAGTCCCTTAAATACGCTCTGGTGAGGTATCCCGACGTAGAGTTTTGTCTTTTCTCTCCTCAAATTTCACTAAATTTTTTTAGGATCACGTGGGTATCTTGGAATCGTTCGATGGTTTTGTGGCGAGAACATTGTTCTTGGTGCCTCGACATTTAGGGGTTGTGGCGGTGTCCCGGGGAGTTGAGCTCCGAGGTGTTGTCGTCACAATTTTATCGTTGCGATTACGGAATACACTGAGTTTTGGCCGACATCGAAATCTCTTTTGTGCAGTTGTTGGTGAGATAACCCTGATAGCCCGATCGAGGCGAAAAGGGAGTATTGCCATGACTTGTATAACGGATGTTTTCGAAGGTCGAGGTACCACGATTTCCGAGGATTTCTTGGTTATGTGTTGACGGATGGATACAAATTTGGATCTAGGTATTGTTAGTTTGGGTGATATATTTTGTGTCCCCTGTATCCCCAACACCAGATTGCATAACCAGAAAGTTTCGGGAGTTTATAGGTGGGAATTCAAGTAGCTCCTAGAATATCTTTCCGACAGATGTATGATATGGGATTGGGTAAATCTCTATCATATGTATTTGTTCCGCTTATTCTGCAAGCCAAATCCTTTGTTTTTGTTCCGTTTTGTGGTATTCAAGTTGCTTCAATGTCAAGTGTGGATTCCATACCTTCCTAAATGGTGTTCTCACATTGCTATGTGAATACTAATCCTTCTTGATCGAGCTTGTCATGTCAATTCTTTTCTCAACCGGGCGTGCTTCTCTTCAAGTGGATCCGATCATTCCAACATTCGCAAGATCAATTCTAAGCTTTTTCTCAACGGTGTTCGTCTCATCCGACCCAAGTTGTTTTGATTTCCCGCCCTCCCCCCCTTTTTCTTCAAGGACTCAGATTTCTTAATCAAGTATCCATTTTTTTTGAGTGAAGTTTCTTCATTCTTTTCCTTTAATGTTTTATCCGGTGAATTCTCATGAAGACGCTAAGGAAGCTTCAACCTTATCGTTGTTCCATTCTAATTTTCTTCTCCGGTGGATTCAATTCAAGCTTTGTCGATCATATCATTTTCCCCGTTTCAAATGTTTTCCCATACCGGTGCACCTCATAGTCTTTCACTTCTCGCTATTCAATTGTTCCGGAGTGCTGAAGATATCTCAGAAGATTCTAGTTTCCATTCTCAATTCACTCAAGTTCTTTTGAGGATGCTATCTCATTCAAGCCATTTAATTCTACCGGTGCAATATCTGTTTCAAACTATTGTTCAACGGTGGTTCTTTTGAGTGGGCCCTAACCCACGTGTCTTTTCGAGGATCTTACCTAACTCTTCTAATTTTCAGAGCTATTCCCAAATTCATTGCAAAGTTTGACGTAAGAATGAGTTATCATCAGTCAAATGTCTTTCTCCAAGATCTTTCAAATTCTTTTCATCTTGTGGTTCAACCTTTCTAATTTTTCATTCCGGAGTGCTTCAATAATTCATGGTGGTGTTTCTCGTCGTCATTCTCAAATTTTGAAGACCGAAGAAGAGTTTCTCTTAAATCTCGCTCCTTTCTCTTCAAGATTCATGGTTTTAGCTTGATGCCATCCTCTCATAATTATTTTCGGTTGTGAGAATTCTTTTAACCCACGGAGCATTTCAGGAGTCTTTTCAGTTTGATTCTTGGAGCCCATCTTCTCGAAATTATTCATTCAAGCGTTCAACTCTTGTTTTCCAAATCTCACGGTGCATCGTCGAAATATCCTCTAATCAGTTCATGATCTCTTCGTTCTAATGTATCTAAATTTTGTCAAGCATCTTTATTCGTCTTCCAATTCTTCCCGGTGAATTGTGCCTTTGCTACGTTCATTCTCAATTCTTACGGTGGTTCGTTCAAGATTTCATTTCCTTTATTATCGTATCAATTCATTTGTTGTTTTTCCAAATCCCACCGGTGGTTCCATCAATACCTTCTCAAGTTTGCGCTATATCTCTATCTGTAATCATTTTTTTCAACGGGAATAAGTAGTGTGCCAAATCCGTTGCTTGTCATCAATCTAAATTGGTGAAGGATACGCATAACGTAATTCTTATTCTTGTTCCATCGAGTAAATTCAATTCCTTATTCCGGAGGATCGTCAAAATTCGTGATTTCATTTGTTCATCTTTCTTTCCGGAGTTCCAACTTTTCTCGGCTATATCATTTCAAAGCTTCATCTTATCACTGCAAGGCTTCACCTTGTGTTGTCAACTTCTCTTTCTTTTATCATCCTTTTCTTACCGGAGTTCTTCATGGAGGCTCTACATGGTGGTTCGTCAAGGATTCTTTTCATTCTTCAATTGTTCATCAAGATTTCTCGCGGAGTTAAGATCCGTCAAGCCATACTCAAAAATTGAACATGGTGCTCAACACATGTTTTGTTTTGAGGAGTTCAAGCATTCTTCTTCTTGCATTTCGAAGTGCAATTCTCTCTATCTTATCTTTTGAGATGGTGTTATGTCATTCTTGATAATTTCCCTTCGTGTTTCATGATTCACATGTTGTCAAGAATGAGGTATTTTAAATCCATCAATCTCTTCATTGGAGTTGTCTTGGGCTATATTTCACCTAAAGCTTTCCCTAAGGATTGTTGCTATTTATGGTGCTTATAAATGACCCAAGCTCTTCATTTGTCCTCCGGTGTTATAAGTTTCTCGCCTCCTTGTTGATATCAATCCAATCAATTGTTTCCGTTGGTGGCGTAAGCTTCGCCTCATAATTTTGAGATGTTTACCATAAGCCCACAACAAGCTTGTGCTTTTCGTTGTTGGTTTTCCAACAACTCCGATATAACCTTATTAGCAAGGCTTCCTTACAAATTCAATTTTTGTAGAAGTTGTCATTTTCTTCTCCATCACTTTATAGAAGTAATCCATCTTCTATTCTTTCGTTCCGGAAGCATTGTGATGCTGTGCTCTTCAATCATCATCTTGTTTTGTCAGGACCATGTCCTTTTCCTTGCTTATCGTTTTTAACCGGAGTGTGGTGTCTATCGTTCCTCTTTTAACCAGAGTGGTTTCAATATCTATCTTATCACTAAACCTCTTGGTTTTCGTCGTATCCCTTGTTCCTCTTTTCTAACAGAGTGTTTTCAACCTTGTTCATCTTCGTTGTTTTCTTTCTTTCATTTTGTTCAACCTCTCGAGGTTCTTTGGTTTCACTCGTTTGTCGGAGAAGCAACTTTGTTTTACCTCTTCCTCTTCCGCTTTTCGCGGTGCCATCCTAGATCTCGGACGAGATCCTCTCGTAGTGGTGGAGTGTTGTAACGCCCCAAGACCGGAGCTTGATTGCCTTCGGGGTTTCCGAGTTTTGTCGTGCGATTTGTTTTGTTTGTGCATTCATCATGTCATCTCTTGCATTGCATCATCTCATCATGCCATCATATCATTAATTTTCAAAACTCAACTAAATAAATTGTATGGATTTTTTCGATCCATTTAAATCGAGGGAATTCACATGGTGTCTTCTCTTTATAACCTACCCTCCCAATATTATTAGGGAGCTATAATCAATATTCCATTGTTTTGGAATCACCATAACCCACTTGCAAAATAAATCCCATGCATTTTCTGCTCCGAGTTGACCTCAAAACCTTGCCAATATTATTTCATCATTTTCCGGAGTTCCATCAAAAATCCTCGGGCCATTTTTGTTAAATTCTTCATATTTTTGTGAGCTCGGAAGATTGTCCTTCTGCTCAAACTCTTTTCCCTAACCCCTTCTTTTTCCTTCTCTATATTTCTTTTACGCTTAAGAGTTTAGTGAGAGAGAGAGCCACCCACCTCTTCAGCCCACCATCTTGCTCCCAGCCTCCCAGACCGCCCAAGGCCCACCAACCTACCTAACCCTAGCCTCCCTCCGCTCGATCTCCATCTCCCTCGTCCTCCCTCCAGCGCCCGCTTCGCTGAGCCCCGCTCGATCCCCTCGCCTCCCTCCTCTCGACCCGATCCCATCTCCTCGCTCTCTCCCTCCGCCGCCTCCTGCCCGATCCCCATCTCTCCCGGCGTCTTCTCCCCTCGGCCTCCTCCTCGAGCGCCTCCTCCACCCCGCAACCATGCCCCGTCGCCCCTCCGGTCGTTGCGACCAGGAGCGCCGCGCCCGACCTCCTCCTCGCTGCCCCTGGAGCCGCTCCGCCTCGACCTCGCCGCCGGCAACAGCAGCAGCTGCTGCACCCTCGTCGGCCTTGGCGCCGGACCTTCCAGGTCCTCCCGTCGCCCTAAATCAGCGACCAGGCCGGAGCCCGTCGGCCTCCTCGCCGCCGTCGTGCCCTCCTTCAGAGCCCTTTTGAACCCCTCGCCGAGGACATGGCCGCGCTGCCTTGCTCCCTCCGGCCGCCAAGCATCGTCACGCCCGTGCCGTTCCCGCACCGCTCGTCGCCAAGGCCAAGTGCAGGACGCCTCCGTCCCCGTCCCCATACGACCTCGCGTCGTCTCGCTGCACGAGCCGTCCTCTCCGGCCAACTCCGAGTCCCGCGGCCGTCGCTTCACATCGCGCCAAGGCCCAGCCCCCACGCACATCGAGGCCCCGGTGTTCCTTCATTTTGGACCGACAAGACCCGAACCGGAAACGCCAAGTACCGACACCGTGGGTTCCTCAAGGCCGCCAAGTTCGACTACACGATGATGCGACAAGTACCCCGACGATAACGACAAGTACCCCTACGCGCGAAGACGCCAAGTCCGTTTCGGGATTCTTCAAGTACCGCTACCGTCGACCCGAACATCTACGAAAACGCGTGTACCACTACTTCCCTCAGCGATCATCGCGAACGACTACTTCCTCTACTTCCCTCGACGACCCGTGAACGTCTACTTCCCTCTTAAACGTTTTCCGCCCAACGCACGCTTGAAGGTATAACCACCGAGATGACCGACCGTGATCGAATCATCCTTGCGATGCCCCTCTTTTGCCATGCCACCGTTCCGTGGGAACCCGGTATCCGGGATCACCCCACCTTCTTGCATGACTCGCTTCGTCACGCTTTCCTTTGTACCGATATCTCAATCGAGTTATCGGAACCGATGTGTTGCCGTGGCACCATTTTCGGATTCGTTGCCGTGGCACCCCTTTCATCCACCACGGTGACATAATGCCTCGTAACATGCTCTTGTCAACATTTTCATAAAAATTGCATAAACTTGCACATGTCATCCGCATCATGATAACAACAATTAAAATGTTTAAAATTGTTGTTTGCATTAATTTGCTTCTTGCCATGCTAAAATGATTTATTTCATAACTAAATAACCGTAACTTTCGGATTTAAATAAATTATATATGTAAATGGGGTAGAAAAATGCCTAGTTTAACATGGTAGCATTACTTTGCATGTTTAACAACTCTAAAATATGCTTTAGGTCAGATCAGTACCAAATTCGAAATATGGACATGAGGATTTTCCGAATTGTTGTTCGTTGTTTCCGGCCTCATTTAACCTTGCCTAAATAGATAGTTTACTTATGCTTCAACTCTTGCCATGTTTAATAACATTTAATATTGTTGAGTACCTAATCAGAGAGAACTAAATAAGTGTTGTGGTGTTCGTCAATATGCAACTCGTTGCATATTGAGCTCCACTTAACTTGTAGTGTTGTTTGTGCATATTGCCATGCCATGCTATTTAAACCGGACATGCATCATACTTGATTGTGCATCATGCCATGTTTATGTGATGGTTGTTTACTATGTTGTTTGCTTCTTTCCGGTTTGCTTCTCTCGTTAGCTTCGGTTTCGTTCCGGAGTTGTGAGGATTCGTTCGACGACGTCCGTTTGTCTTCTTCATGGATTCGTTCTTCTTCCTTGCGGGATTTCAGGCAAGATGACCATACCCTCGAAATCACTTCTATCTTTGCTTGCTAGATGCTCGCTCTTTTGCTATGCCTATGCTACGATGCCTATCACTTGCTTATCATGCCTCCCATATTGCCATGTCAAGCCCCTAACCATCCTTTCCTAGCAAACCGTTGTTTGGCTATGTTACCGCTTTGCTCAGCCCCTCTTATAGCGTTGTTAGTTGCAGGTGAAGATGAAGTTTGTTCCTTGTTGGAACATGGAGATGTTGTTCCTTGTTGGAACATGTTTATTTGTTGGGATATCACAATATATCTTATATTATTAATGCATCTATATACTTGGTAAAGGGTGGAAGGCTCGGCCTTATGCCCGGTGTTTTGTTCCACTCTTGCCGCCTAGTTTCCGTCATACCGGTGTTATGTTCCCGGATTTTGCGTCCCTAACGCGGTCGGGTGATTTATGGGACCCCTTGACAGTTCGCTTTGAATAAGACTCCTCCAAAGAAGGCCCAACATTGGTTTTACCATTTGCCTCACCAGTCCTTTTTTCCCTTGGGTTTCCGGAGCCCAAGGGTCATCTTTATTTAGCCCCGGACGGTGCTTCTCTAAGTGCTTGGCCCGAACCGAGCACTCAAGGGGGCCACCTTGGGGAAACTTGAGGATTGGTTTTACGTAGCTTTGTCTCATCCGGTGTTGCCACGAGAACGAGATATGTGCAGCTCCTATCGGGATTGTCGGCGCATCGGGCGGTCTTGCTGGTTTTGTTTTATTCTTTGTCGAAATGTCTTGTAGCCGGGATTCCGAGACTGATCGGGTCTTCCCGGGAGAAGGAATATCCTTCGTTGATCGCGAGAGCTTATCATGGGCTAAGTTGGGACACCCTGCAGGGTTTGAACTTTCAAAGCCGTGCCCGCGGTTATGTGGCAGATGGGAATTTGTTAATGTCGGTTGTAGAAAACCCGAAGTTGATCTTAATTAAAATACACCAACCGCGTGTAACCGTGATGGTCTCTTCTCGGTGGAGTCCGGGAAGTGAACACGGTGTTGGAGTTATGCTTGACGTAGGTTGTTCTAGGATCACTTCTTGATCATAGTTGTTCGACCGTGCTTTTGCCTTCTCTTCTCGCTCTCATTTGCGGATGTAGCCACCATATATGCTAGTCGCTTGCTGCAGCTCCACCTCACTACCCTGTCCTACCTTTAAGCTTAAATAGTCTTGATCTCGCGGGTGTGAGATTGCTGAGTCCCCGTGACTCACATATACTTCCAAAACCAGTTTGCAGGTGCCAATGAAACCATGCAGGCGTCGCACCTGAGCTCAAGGAGGAGCTCGATGAAGACTTTGTGCATTGTGTTGTGTCGTGTCCGCTGCTCAGTAGTGGAGCCCAGGTGGGACGATCGGGGCTCTGTAGCATTTGGGGTAGTCTTCTTTTATTTTGGTTCCGTAGTCGGACCTTGATTGTACCTGTATGATGTAATGTTTTACTCATGTATTGGGTGAAGTGGCGATTGTAAGCCAACTATGTATCTCTTTCCCTTATTTATTACATGGGTTGTGTGAAGATTACCTCACTTGCGACATTGCTTTCAATGCGGTTATGCCTCTAAGTCGTGCTTCGACACGTGGGAGATATAGCCGCATCGAGGGCGTTACACCATGTCAAGCCCCCAGACCGCGAACGGCCAGGTGATGGGTATAGTTTTGAGGGCGGTGGGTGGCATGTGGCTTTGGTTAGCAAAAAGCTGGCAACCGACGCATCGTTGGACTAAATCCTGCGCATCTGCCCGGGCCGTCGGCCAATAAAATCCTGTACGGAAGGCCTTGCCTACAAGGGCCCGGGCTGCAGCGTGGTGCCCACCCAGTCCGGCATGAATTTCAGCCAGGAGGTTTCGCCCTTCCTCTTTGGAGATACACCTTTGAAGGACTCCTGTAGTGCTTTTCTTATAAAGCTCCCCCTCATGGACTTTATAGGCTTTAGATTGCTGCATTACTATGCAGCGGGCCTCATTTTGGTCTTCGGGAGTTCCTGCCTAGTTAGGTAGGCTAGGAATGGTTCCGTCCACGCGATAACCGCCATTATTTCGTGGGCGGAGGCTGTTATCTCGGTGGCGAGCCTCACGATTGTGTCGAGTGTTTGGCGTCAGTAAGGCGGTTGGGTCCGGATTGTTATTTCGGACTCCCTTCCCATAGTACGGATGGCTTGAACAGCCGTTCCAGGAAGATGTTGGGCGGGACGGCATCGCGTTTTGCACCGATGCGTGCCAATATGTCCGCCGCCTGGTTGTTATCCCGGGCTATGTGATGAAATTCGAGCCCTTCGAACCGTGCTGACATTTGTAGGACCGCATTGGGGTATGCTGCCATTTTCGGATCTTTGGCATCAAAGTCTCCGTTTATTTGAGATATCGCGAGGTTCGAATCCCCGCGCACCTCTAGGCGTTTAATGCCCATGGAGACTGCCATCCGGAGGCCGTGCGAAGGGCCTCATATTCGCCGCGTTGTTGGAGTCCGTATACATTATCTGAAGGACGTATTGGACTGTGTCCCGGTTGGGGACATCAGACGACGCCACTTTCGTGCCGCCAACATTTTGGAGCTGTCAAAGTGCATGATCCAATTGGAGTATGCGCCATACTCTTTAGGGAGTTGACGGTCCATTCGGCCACGAAGTCGGCCAAAACCTGTGACTTGATAGCTCGTCGTGGCTTATAGGTTATGTCGAATGGAAGGAGCTCTATGGCCCATTTAGCAATCCGGCCCATCGCGTCGCGGTTGTTTATAATGTCGTTAAGAGGTACTTCGGAGGCTACCGTTATCGAACACTCTTGAAAGTAGTGTCGCAGCTTCCGAGATGCCATGAACACCGCGTATGCTATCTTTTGATAATGTGAGTACCGGACTTGCATGGAGCGAGGACGGTGGACACGTAATAAACCGGTCTTTGAAGAGGGAACCGGTGTCCGTCCGCTTCGCTCGACAACGAGCACCGCTACCGACAACATGATGTGTTGCGGCGATATATAATAGCATTGGTTCGCCCACATTGGGCGCGGCCAGGACCGGATTTGTTGCCAATATGGCTTTTATCTCTTCGAGTCCGGCCATGGCGGCATCCGTCCACTCGAAGTGTTCGGTGCGGCGGAGGAGGCGTTAGAGGGGTTACGTCTTTTCTCCCAAACGGGAAATAAAGCGGCTTAGAGCCGCTACGCATCCAGTCAATTTTTGTATTTGTTTGAGGTCTTTTGGAATATCCAGTTGTGACAGAGCTCGGATCTTGGCTGGGTTTGCTTCAATTCCTCTACCGGACACAATGAAGCCTAGGAGCTTTCCGGGTGGAATGCCGAAGACGCATTTTTCCGGATTGAGCTTGATGTCATATTTTCGAAGGTCGAATGTGAGCCTCAAGTCGTCTACTAGAGTTTCGACATGCTTGGTTTTGACGACCACGTCATCTACATATGCTTCCACTGTTTTGCCGATCTGGTTTGCCAGACATGTCTGAATCATGCGCTGATATGTTGCGCCGGCGTTTTTGAGCCCGGAGAGCATTGTGTTGAAGTAGAATGGGCCGTATGGATGAATCTTTGTTGCAGCTTGGTGCAGCTCCGCCATCTTGATTTGGTGGTAGCCGAGATGCAGCGTCGAGGAAGCACAATGAGTCGTGTCCTCTTTGTAGCATCGATAATTTGATCAATTTGAGGGAGGGGGAAGGGATCCTTTGGGCAAGCCTTATTAAGGTCTTTGAAATCAACACATAGGCGCCATGATTTGTCCTTCTTTGGTACCATCACCAGATTTGCTAGCCTGTCCGGATGTTTTATATCTACGATGAATCCGGCTTCGGAAGTTTGGCTAGCTCCTCTCCCATGGCCTGTCTCTTGGGTTCGAAAAAGCGCCGAAGAGCCTGTTTGACTGGCTTGAATCCTTTTAGGATATTTAGGCTGTGCTCGGCCAGCCGACGTGGGATTCCTGGCATGTCTGAAGGGTGCCAGGCAAAAATGTCCCAGTTTTCTCGTAGAAATTCTTGTAGTGCAGCGTCTACATCAGGGTTTAATTGTGCCCCAATGGAGGCCGTCTTTGCAGGGTCCGTTGGGTGGACTTGGAATTTGACTATTTCATCTGCTGGTTTAAAAGAGGTGGACTGGGATCTTTTATCAAGTATCACATCGTCCCTGTTCACCGTGGAGCGCATCGCGGTGAGTTCTTCGGCCGCTAAGGCTTCGGATAGTGCCTCGAGGGCTAGTGCGGCTGTCTTGTTTTCGGCGCGGAGTGCTATGTTCGGATCACTAGCGAGAGTGATGATTCCGTTAGGTCCGGACATTTTAAGCTTCTTGTACCCATAATGGGGTATAGCTTGAAAAATTGTGAATGCCTCTCGCCCTAATAAAGCGTGATATCCGCTGCTGAACGGGGCCACTTGAAATGTGACCTCCTCGGACCTGTAATTGTCCGGCGAGCCGAACACTACGTCCAGTGTGATTTTTCCTGTGCAGCATGCTTCCCGGCTAGGGATTATTCCTCTAAAGGTTGTGCTGCTTCGCTCAATGCGGTTCCAGTCTATTTCCATTTTTCGGAGGGTTTCCTCGTAGATGAGGTTTAATCCGATGCCGCCATCCATGAGTACTTTGGTAAGGCGAAAGCCATCCACTATTGGACTGAGGACCAATGCGGCTGGTGCTCGGGTTGTTCGGAATTTGGGTTCGTCACTGGCATTAAAGGTAATAGCCGTGTCACTCCATGGATGTATTGTTGCTACTTGGTAGACTTTGGCAAGGTTGCGGAGTGTTCGTTTCCACATGTTATTTGATGCGAAAGACTCGAAGACTGTTAACACCGTACTGGTATTGGTGGGCTGGGATTCTGAAGCTAGAAGCTCTTCGCCACTTTTGGCCACCTGTCGTAGTATCCAACATGCTCGAAGGCTTTGAGTTGGAGTGGCGCCCTCTGTGCTATGAATTTTGCAGGGTCCGTTTAGCCAACCCTCGAGTACGGTTCCGTACCCTTTAGGGGGTTTTGGTTTTTTGGTGTTTAACCCAGGTGCTTGGTGATGATGCACCCTGTTATTTCGGGCTAGGGATGTATTCGGGGCTGGATTATCCCAAAATTTACTTTCGGTTTTCCAAGCACTCTCCATCGCACATTACTTTTGTACTATGGTCACCAAGTCAGCAAAGCATGTAATTTCGCGACGACTTATGGCGTTCAGGATTCCCTTGTCCGTGCAATTATTGCAAAAAAGTGAGATTGCGTCCTCCTCTCGGCAGTCCTTTATCCTGTCCATAACCAGGAGGATTCTGGCCCAGTAATGATGTATTGTTTCAGCGGGCTCTTGCCGAATTCAGGATAGATCGCTAATGTTTGGGTGGGCGGGTGGAACTAGATCCGGAACCCCTTCCAATTTAGGACTCAGGGGCCGAGAAGTTTCTGAACTTGGAAGTTTGGATTCTTGAGTGCTATCCAATGAATCCAACCCGCCGTCTGACTTTAAGTTCAGGGCTTGATCGACATCCGTCCCTCTGCGGGAATCTGGCATGGAGGGATCGGGAATCCGGACGTAGCTAGTCCTTAAGATAGAAGAAGAATCGCCGCATTGCTCCTCTATCACAGCAACATGATGGGTAGCCTGGGAAGAGTTGATCTCTCTCAGATCGGTTTTAGGCCCGATCCGGTCGTAGTCTGTGGCGACTCCCAGGGCGGCGATGCGATCCAAGAGCTCGTTTACGGAGGAGAGCTCGATCAGATCTAACTGTTCGGCAAGTTCCGAATTAACGTGAAGATTGGTTTCGATGACTCGAGAAGTCATCGTCGGCGCGGTGGCCGAACTGGCGGTCATAAGAAAACCACCTAGCCGAAGAGTCTGACCAGTGGCCAAGGCTCCTTTGGCGATAGTATCGTCTTTAAAGACGGGATGAGGCATCCTTCCAGACGGCGATGACACAGAGGAACTCTCAATGAAAGCACCAATGTCGGTGTCAAAAGCTGGCGGATCTCGGGTAGGGGGTCTCGGTATGCGTCTAGGCGGACGGTAACAGGAGACAAGGGACACGATGTTTTTACCCAGGTGGCCCTCTCGATGGAGGTAATACCATACTCCTGCTTGATTAATATTGATGATATGGGTAGTACAAGAGTAGATCTACCACGAGATCAAGGAGGCTAAACCCTAGAAGCTAGCCTATGGTATGATTGTTGTTCGTCCTACGGACTAAAACCCTCCGGTTTATATAGACACCGGATAGGTTAGGGTTACACAGAGTCGGTTACAATGGTAGGAGATCTACATATCCGTATCGCCAAGCTTGCCTTCCATGCCAAGGAAAGTCCATCCGGACACGGGACGAAGTCTTCAATCTTGTATCTTCATAGTCCAGGAGTCCGGCCAACGGTGATAGTTCGGCTATCCGGACACCCCCTAATCCGGGACTCCCTCAATGATCTTATAGAATTGCTCTTTGTGCTTCACTTAAATCTTTTGAGTATGGTTTTATAGAATGCTTCATGTGCTTCACTTATACATTTTGAGCTTGGATATTGGTTACTCTATATTAATTGTAGAATGCTCCATGAACTTCAGTTATATCTTTTGGAGTATGAATAATACTATCATTTAAATTGGGTTTGGAAGAGTATCAACTTTAGGAATTAGTGATCCCACTATTTTGGAGGGTGTTGAATCTTAGTGTGATATTTATGAAAGTGGATTTGGAAGAGTGTCAACTTTAGCTAGTAATGATTCCACTATTTCGGAAGAGGTCCCAATTGAGTATGAGAACAAAATTGCTATCCATGATGCTACTGAAAATTATTATGAGGGAGGAATACATGCTTGTAGGAGTTGCAATAATATCAAGTTTCCTCTCTATGTGCTTAAAGTTTTGAAGTTATACTTGTTTTGCCTTCCTATGCTAGTTGATTCTTGTTCCCATAAGTTGTGTGTTCACAAAATCCCTAGGCATAGGAAGTTGGTTAGAATCAATTGTGCTAGTCATATTCTTCATGAGGCTTTATTTATGTTTCAACTCTTATCTTTTATGTGAGCAT
The DNA here is from genome assembly GCA_021605145.1 of Aegilops bicornis. Lineage (NCBI taxonomy): Eukaryota > Viridiplantae > Streptophyta > Magnoliopsida > Poales > Poaceae > Aegilops > Aegilops bicornis. The sequence goes on along the minus strand of CM038674.1, from coordinate 476,660,160 downwards.
CATTGAAATCATCATGCCTAGCTAAAAGGCACTAAAGAAAAGCGCTTGTTGGGAGACAACCCAATATTTACCCTTACTGTTTTTGTGTGTTTACATGATTAAGCTACTGTAGTAATCATGATTTATAGATTTTGTTTCAATAAAGTGCAAAGTAAGACCTTTGGGAAGACTTGTGTGAAAGTTAATGTGATCTTGCTGTAAAAAACAGAAACTTTGCGCTCACGAGATTAGCTGTCATTTTTTTTATAGAAGAGTGCTTTTCAGTTGATTATTTTTGCAGAAGATTAATAGAAAAATTCCTCACGTCAAACAATTTATTTCATAATTTTTCGAGTAGCAGAAGTATGGTTTATGTTCAGATCATTACAGACTGTTCTGTTTCTGACAGATTCTGTTTTCATTGCATAGTTTGCTTGTTTTCTAGTTTCTATGACTTATATTTCTCAATATAAATTGTAGAAATGATATGGTACAGTAGACATTGTGTGGGAACAACTATGAACCTTGTCTTTGACAGTACCAAAGTGAATGGTTTACTCTTTATCATACTAACCTATCCCACGAAGTTTCGTTAAGTTTTGTGTGATTGAAGTTTTCAAGCTTTGGGTGATATATCGATATGAGGAGAACAAGGAGTGGAAAGACCCTAAGATTGGGGATGACCAAGGCACCCCAAGGTAATATTCAAGGAAGACTCAAGTGCTTAAGCTTGGGGATGCCTCGGAAGGCATCCCCTCTTTCATCTTCAAAACTATCGGTATACCTTACTCGGAGCTATATTTTTATTCGTCACATGATATGTGTTTTGCTTGGAGCGTATTTTCAATTTTACTTGCTGTTTGAATAAAATCATTGGATCTGAATTATTGAATGAAAAAAAATCCTCCCGTGGCTAGTTAATTATTTGACTACTCAGTGTTCTTCACTCATATTTTTTGGAGTAGTTTGTCATTTACTCATGTGCTTCATGTATATCCTATAAGTAAATGGTTGAATAAATTGAATGTCATAAATCTGAATTTATATATGTTTCATGTGCTTATAACATGGGAAGTAATGACTTCACACATAATAAGTATAGGTAGTAAACTTATTGAAAGTTAGCAAACGTAGAATTGGTCACTTGAACAATTCATGAAAGAATATTGAAGGGAGAGGGATTTCACATATAAATATACTATCTTGGACATCTTTTGTAGTTGTGAGCACTCATTAAAATATGACATGCTAAAAGGTTGATGTTGGACAAGGAAGACAACATAATGGGTTATGTTTTCTTATATCTGAAATAAAGTATATTGTCATGGATCGCCCAACACGTTGAGCTTGCCTTTCCCCTCATGCTAGCCAAATTCTTTGCACTAAGTAGAGATACTAATTGTGCTTCCAAATATCCTTAAACCAAGTTTTGCCATGAGAGTCCACCATACCTACCTATGGATTGAGTAAGATCCTTCAAGTAAGTTGTCATCGGTGCAAGTAATAAAAATTGCCCTCTAAATATGTATGATCGACTAATGTGGAGGAAATAAGCTTTATACGATCTTGCGATGTGGAAGAAATAAAAGCGACAGACTGCATAATAAAGGTCCATATAACAAGTGCCAATATAAAGTGACGTTCTTTCGCATTAAGTTTTTGTGCATCCAACCCTGAAAGCGCATGGAAACCTCTGCTTCCCTCTGCGAAGGGCCTATCTTTTAGTTTTATCTCCTACCCTTATGCAAGAGTCATGGTGATTTTCACCTTTCCTTTTTACATTTTATCCTTTGGCAAGCACCTTGTGTTGGAAAGATTCTGATACATATATCCAATTGGATGTAAGGCATCATGAACTATAATTGTTGACATTACCCTTGAGGTAAAAGGTTGGGAGGCGAATCTATAAGCCCCGATCTTTCTCACGTAATACGATTAAAACTTTCAACCCATAAATATCGCGTGAGTGTTAGCAATTGTGAAAGACTAAATGATAGTTGAGTATGTGGAGTTTGCTAAATAAAAGCTCTGACATAGACTCTTCCTGAAAATAAGATGAATTGCAATTGTTTGATGACTGAGAATATTGTTTGTTAGTTTTCAAGAAAGTTTATGATCTATACTTTAACATGTGAATAGCTTGTTACTTGATCATGAAAAGTTTTATGAGATGAGCTACTGTTATGACATATAATGATGCTAGAAAAGTGATTGTAATTATCATTGACCAAACTTAAGCACTTGCTAGCATTCACACTTCATAAATTATTTATTTTATCATTTACCTACTCGAGGACGAGCAGGAATTAAGCTTGGGGATGCTGATATGTCTCCAACGTATCTATAATTTATGAAGTACTCATGCTGTTATATTATCTATCTTGGATGTTTAATGGGCTTTATTATACACTTTTATATGATTTTTTGGACTAACCTATTAACCTAGAGCCCAGTGCCAGTTTCTGTTTTCTCCTTGTTTTAGAGTATCGTAGAAAAGGAAAACCAAACGGAGTCCAATTGACGTGCCACTTGACGGAGATCATTTTTGGACCAGAAGAAGCCCCTAGAGTACCAGAAGTAGGCCAGAAGAGTCTCGGGCTGCCCACGAGGGTGGGGGGCACGCCCACCCCCTAGGAGCGCGCCCGCTGCCTTGTGGACAGCCTGGAAACCCCCCTGACGTGAAATCAACGCCAACACCTCTCATATATACCCAAACTTCCAGAAAGAAACCTAGATCAGGAGTTCCGGCACCACAAGCCTCTGTAGCCACGAGAAATCAATCTAGGCCCTCTCCGGCACCCTGCCGGAGGGGGCCATCATCAGTGGAGGCCATGGAGGAGGATCCCGGAGGGGCCATCACCACCATGAAGGCCAAGGACCAGAGGGGGAAGGCCATGGAGGAGGAAGCACAAGGGGGAGAACCTCTCCTCCTCTCTCTTGGTGGCACTGGAGTGCCATCGAGAGGGGAATCATCGCCGCGGTGATCATCTTCATCAACATCACCATCATCATCACCATCCTCATCTCTTTTACGCGGTCCACTCTCCCGCACCCCGATGTAATCCCTACTTGAACATGGTGCTTTATGCCACATATTATGATCCAACGACATGTTGCCATCCTATGATGTTTTGAGTAGATATCTTTTGTCTTTGGGTTGATTGATGATCTAGATTGGTATGAGTTGTATGTTTTACTTTGGTGCTGTCCTATGGTGCCCTCCGTGTCGGCCAAGTAAGCATGAGGGATTCCCACTGTAGGGTGTTGCAATACGTTCATGATTCGCTTATAGTGGGTTGGTGAGTGACTAAAACACAAACCCGAGTAAGAGGGATTGTTGCGTATGGGAATAAAGAGGACTTGATGCTTTAATGCTATGGTTGGGTTTTACCTTAATGATCTTTAGTAGTTGCTGATGCTTGCTAGAGTTCCAATCATAAGTGCATATGATCCAAGTAGAGAAAGTATGTTAGCTTATGCCTTTCCCTCATATGAAACTTCAATAGTGATTACCGGTCTTGTTAACAATTGCCTAGGACAATTGCGCACACCAATCCATCATTATTCCACACTCGCTATTTACATTATTTAGTAATATATTCTAAGTTAACATCACCTACTTTTATATTTTAGCTCTCTGATATCATACAAAGTTATCCTCTTCATACCCACAACGTAGTTTTATTTCTTGTTTCTAGTTGGAAGTAAACGTTCGATTGTGCGTGAGAGTCGTATCAGTGGCAGATAGGTCTTGAGAGAATATTGATCTTACCTTTAGCTCCTTGTGGGTTCGACACTCCATACTTATCACTTCCACCTTTGGAAATTGCTATGATGATTCTCTGCACTTGGGGATTATCAGTGAACATGTCCTACTGTTGAGAGCTAAGTGTGTGAACACGATTTGGTAAAGGTAGAGGTGAGAGGCCATGTAGGAGTACATGGTGGGGTGTCTCATTGAAACCGTCCTCAGGAACCGAGTTATGTGTTTGTGATCCATGAACAGTTACTACCACACATTGGGTTCCGGTAACTCGGCCCCTCTCGGCTTATTAATCAACTCGATCTTTGTCCAGGAGTTGCAACTAGTTTCTGGTGTTTGTAGGTAGTGTTAGTAGTCTACCAAGTGGCACCCTTGCAATTGGGCTTGGGACAGGACTAAACCTGATGTACGGTGTACCAAGTGGCACTTGGATGGTGGGCTTGGGAACCCTGCTCACATCGTTTGGTGCCATGAGCGACACCCCGGCTGGATCTCCTTGCGGATGGAACCCGAAAAGGTGATAAACCTGGACTAGAGACTTGCGTGGTTAGTCAGGTCGTGGCCGACTCCCTCGCCAGGCTTCCACTTGAAGGTTGCCGAGATACACGACATGTACATGGTGGTAAGTGGCGAGAGCGTGTGTGAAGAAGTACACCCCTGCAGGGCTATAAATGATCTATTCGAATAGCCGTGTCCGCGGTAAATGACTTCTGGGTTGCCTGTACAGTTCATAGATAACTTGAAGTGGATACGCTAAAATGCGCAAGATAAGCGTGAGGGTTATGGATGGCCTTCTCGTAGGGAGATGGGAGCGGATCCATAGTGGTGTATTGATATGGTGAATATGTGGACTCGTGTGCGCCACCTCAAAAGAGTTACTTGCAGACGTAGTTCAGGATAGCCACTGAGTCAAAGCTGGCTTGCTGCAGTTAAACCCCACCATCCCTTTGTTGATACTGATGCATATGTAGCTAGTTCTGATGTAAGTCTTGCTGGGTACATTTGTACTCACGTTTGCTTAATTTATGTTTTTGCAGAGAGACTTCAGTCTCACTAGTAGTTCCGCGTGGACTTCGACATTTAGCTTGTTACCTCAACTACGATCTTGTACCCTTGGGAGGGTCTTGTAGATAGTCAGGCTTCTCAGCCTTTTTCATTTGTAGTTGTCTGTACTCAGACATGTTTATGCTTCCGCTTGTTGCTTGTATGCTCTGTATGTTGGGTCATGAGAACCATGTTTGTAATACTTGGCTCCTCGGAGCCTAATGAATAAATACTTTGAGTTGTAGAGTTTGGTTGTGATGCCATGTTGTATTTGCACATATCGAGCATATTGTGTGTATGATTTGAAATGCTTGGTATGTGTGGGATCCGACAACCTAGTTGTCTATCCTTGGTAGCCTCTCTTATGGGGAAATGTAGTCTAGTGCTGCCACCGAGCCATGGTAGTCTGCTACAGCCCGGTTTACCGGAGTCCTGTTAGCCCAGTTGCTACTGCTCCAGAACTTAGACTGGTCAGCATGTGTCCTTCCTCGATCCTGTGTCTGTCCCTTCAGGGAAATGTCACCCGGTGTCTTTCAGAGTCCTGTTAGCCTGCTACAGCCCGGAATCCCGGAGTCCTGCTAGCCTAGTTGCTACAGCCCGAATTCACTCGCTGATGACCGACACGTTCGTTGCTGGGTCATGTATGCCTGTCCCTGTAAGTTAGTGCCACTTTGGGTTCATGACTAGTCATGTCGGCCCGGGTTCTCTGTCATATGGATGCTAGCGACACTATCATATACGTGAGCCAAAAGGCAAAACGATCCTCGGCCAGGTAAGGTGGCACCCGTGGGAATACCGTGCGTGAGGCCCCAAAGCGATATGATGTGTTACATGCTAGATCGATGTGTCTTAGGATCGGGGTCCCGACATATATATAGGTTTTTGTAATCTGAAAATAAAAGTGAGCACAAACGGTATTGCAATGCTAGGAAACAAGGCATAGGGTTCGTACTTTCACTAGTGCAAGTTATCTCAACAATAATAACATAATTGGATCATATAACTATCCTTCAACATGCAACAAAGAGTCACTCCAAAGTCACTAATAGCGGAGAACAAACGAAGAGATTATTGTAGGGTACGAAACCACCTCAAAGTTATCCTTTCTCATCGATCAATACAAGAGTCCGTAGTAAAATAACACAAAGCTGACTAATAGAGTTCGTACTAGAATAACACCTTAAGATACAAATAAACCAAAACCCTAATGTCACCTAGATACTCCAATGTCACCTCAAGTATCCGTGGGTATGATTATACGATATGCATCACACAATCTCATATTCATCTATTCAACCAACACAAAGACCTTCAATGAGTGCCCCAAAGTTTCTACTGGAGAGTCAAGACGAAAACGTGTGCCAACCCCAATGCATAAGTTCACAAGGTCACTGAACCCACAAGTTGATCACCAAAACATACATCAAGTAGATCACGTGAGTATCCCATTGTCAGCACAGATAAGCACATGCAAGACATATCATGTGTTCTCAAATCCTTAAAGACTCAATCTGATAGGATAACTTCAAAGGGAAACTCAATCCATTACAAGATAGTAGAGGGGGAGAAACATCATAATATCCAACTATAATAGCAAAGCTCGCGATACATCAAGATCGTGCCGAATCAAGAACAAGAGAGAGAGAGAGAGAGAGAGAGAGAGAGAGAGATCAAACACATAGCTACTGGTACATACCCTCAGCCCCGAGGGTGAACTACTCCCTCCTCGTCATGGAGAGCGCCGGGATGATGAAGATGGCCACCGGTGAGGGATCCCCCCTCCGGCAGGGTGCCGGAACAAGGTCCCGATAGGTTTTTGGTGGCTACAGAGGCTTGCGGTAGTGGAACTCCTGATCTAGGTTTCTTTCTGGGGGTTTCTGTATTTATAGGAATTTTGGCATTGGTTTCACGCCAGGGGTCTCCGAGTCGTCCATGAGGCAGGGGCGCACCTGTAGGGCACGCCCTCCACCCTCGTGGACGGCTCAGGACTCTTCTGGCCCAACTCTTTTACTCCGGGGGCTTTTTTGTCCATAAAAAATCGTAAAAATTGGCACGTCAATTGGACTCCGTTTGGTATTCCTTTTCTGTAAAACTCGAAAACAAGGAAAAAACAGAAACTGGCACCGGGCTCTAGGTTAATAGGTTAGTCCCAAAAATCATATAAAATAGCATATAAATGCATATAAAACATCTAAGATGGATAATATAATAGCATGAATACTTCATAAATTATAAATACATTGGAGACGTATTAGCATCCCCAATGTTAATTCCTGCTCGTCCTCGAGTAGGTAAATGATAAAAGAAATAATTTATGAAGTGTGAATGCTAGCAGGTGCACAAGTTTGATCAATGATAATTTCAATCACCTTTTCTAGCACCATTATACACTACTGCAGGATGCTGCTAACGCGACACTATGATCTAAGACCTTTCGAGAAACTGTGTGCGATGCCATAATCGCAAATGGTGTTGTATGAAAACCGTCAGAAATGTGTAAAACGTTTGCGATGACGGATGCATCAAACACGGTCCAGGTTTTAGTTGCTTGTGTGATGAAGGACATACGGTTCAGTTCAATGAACTGTTTGCAATGAGGAGTAACAAAAGAAACAGGCAGCTAGATGGAGGCGTGTGCGATACACAGCATACGGTTCACCCGGGTGAACTGTTTGTGATTAGGCAACACAAAAGAAACGGTCTGCCAGATCAAAGGTGTGTACGATATACGGCATGCGGTTCACTCGGATGAACTATTGGCGTTGAGACATGAGAACAGAAATGGTTCAACTTAACAAGATGTGTGTGATACGTGGCAAACATGTCTGTAATCAGAAATGTGTCTGAAGACCGATAAGAACACAGACGGTTGCTGCTAATAAGACGTGTGTGTTGTGCGATGGGATTGCATACAGAACAACAACATATATATACACACACACTTATAAGGACATGCTTGCATAACCAAATTAAACATCCACTTACATAGGTGGCTACTACAACCATGGCATTTGCATACACCAAAGTAAACTATTACATGCATAATTACATAGGTGGCTACTACACACATGAAATTTCCACACACACCAATAAACTAAACTATATATTACATGCATGATTAACTAGCATAAACGATCATTTGATCATCATCTACTTCTTGTGATGCTTGCTCTTCTTGTGGCTCGATCAGGGCTCATCGATTTGGGTAACGAGGCACTTCCTCGTGTCAACGATCCGCCTGTGCATCTCATAGCATGTGTACACGCTCTTGGCCACGAACCTGAGGTGAGGTTCATCTAGTTGCCGCATCCAGGCCTTGTGCCAGGATACGGGACTTGTTCTCTAGGCATCCTGCTTCATCTTTTTGTAGTAGGGGTCGATGATGGCCGAGGCGAGTTCGACCAGGGAGTCCTGCTTCGTGCTGCCCCAGACCCTGTAGTGGTCACGGATTTCGACAAGGTTCTTGCAGGCGATGCCCGTAACACTGAGCACTTAGGTATCCACCATGGCGAACTTGTAATCGGTGCTGTTGACAAGCCTGTTGAAACGGTCACAAGGCTCTGTGGCCATGCAGTAGTGGTAGATGAGGACATGATGGCGCATGCACAACTATACGCCGTCCTCCTCTCGCACGTCTTGTCACCCCGCTGCCACAGACGACTTACAGCGCAAGCTTGCGCAGCACGATTGGCGTTCTTTTGGCCAAACGGTGGCACCAATGAATCATCGGTGAGCCCGTTCCCGCGCAAGCTTCTCCCCCGACTCGGTGAAATCCCCCAAAATCCCAATGCTTACCGGCCTGCTATAAAAACCCTCATGGCCGGCGAGTCCTGCGTCACATTTTCCCCTCCCTCCCTGTAGCTTATCTCGTCTGCTTCTCCCACAATCTCCAATCGCACCGGTCCGTCGTCGCCGCTCAGCCACTCCGCCGTCATCAGAGGACAGCTCCAGCTGGAAGGCTACACCGCGGCGGCCGCACAGTCCTCGGCGTAGTGTAGTGCGCATGGCGTCCCTGTTGGGTGTGGCGGAACACCCACCACACGCTCCACCGCCGCTGCCCGTCAGCAGCTATTGTAGGCCGCCGTTGCCGCCACACCACCGTCGCTCAGCCACACCACCGTCGTGGCCGCCACCCCACTACCGGCCACCGTGGCCATCACCCGCTCCGCCCTCGCGGCGTGAAGGCATGAGGTGGTGGTCGTGGCCGCCACCCCATCATCGGCCACAATGGACGCCAGCCCACCGTCAACCGCCGGGATCATCACTCGCTCCGCCACTGCCGCCCTAAGGAGGGAGGCGGAGGTGGAGGACCGCACTTGCGTCAGCAACCTTGAGCGCTACATCGAGTTCCAGCGGGAGGACGAGGAGCGCCTCGTCGAGCATGCAAAGAGCCTTACCGCAGTCGTGGTCGCAGCACACGCCGACGCAGTGGCGAGGAATCAGGAGATCTACGAGCAGTCCGACCGCTTCGAGAGGGATCGTCTGGAGCGGCAATGGGCGTTCGAGCTGGTGAGCTTCGCTAAACATGCAAAAGCGGCAGGAACCGTATTGCATTTCCCCGGCTTGTCGGTAGGCTCCTCCTCCTCCTCTGCCTCTCACTGAGCGTGATCGGCAGAGGAGAGGCTGCCGGAAGTAGCACAAGGCCTCTCCGTGGTAGTAGTAGTATTTAGGGGCTATTTTGTTCAGTTCATCTGACTATAGATGTGTGGTCGAACTGTACAACGTACTTAAAATTAGCTAGTATATATAGTTGAACTAGCTATTTCAATACGTGGTTGGCAGAGTTTGTACCACGGTATGTTGATGCCGCTCCATGATAGCATGCCAAGTTTGATGCAGCTCCATGATAGCATGCCAAGTTTGATGCCGCTCCATGATAGCATTCCAAGTTTCATGATAGTATCCAAACCTGCCCCAAACGGGACAAAATTTGTACCACGGTATGTTGATGCCGCTCCATGATAGCATGCCAAGTTTCATGAATTTCAGACGAGTTTTGAATTTACTAGAATTTAAAGCCCAGACATCTCAATGTTTTGCCGGCAATCAACAGTGCCCTGGTGTTTGAAATTCATTTCCATTTCTTGCATGGGACCTAAGCATGCACCCAAGGACACAAATTTGATTTTTCAACCAATTTATATGCACTGGAGCATGTGCATGTAGTTCAAATTTGAATTATGCACATAGATGCATTGAAAACTCAGTTAATGCATAAAATGTCCAAACGAACCCCGAAAAATCATAAACAATTACACAACACTCTAGTTGTTCTATGGTGACACGAGAAAAAAAATTGAAAGCAATAAGAGGCAATGGATATTGTTTTGTCCCCAAAGGTGGGACGTTCCCTACCGAAAACCATCATGCTCGTTGTGAGAAGCTCCGGTTTGTGAGAAGCATATACCCAACCTGCCCCAAATGGGACAAAATTTGTACCACAGCATGTTGATGCTGCTCCATGATAGCATGCCAAGTTTCATGAATTTCAGACGAGTTTTGGATTTACTAGAATTTAAGAACCAGGCATCTCAATGTTTTGTTGGCAATCAACGGTGCCCTGGTGTTCGAAATTCATTCCATTTCTTGCATGGGACCTAAGCATGCACCCAAGGACACAGATTGATTTTTCTACCAATTTATATGCACTGGAGCATGTACATGTAGTTCAAATTTGAATTATGTACATAAATGCATTGAAAACTCAGTTAATGCATAGAAATGTCCAAACGAGCCCCGAAAAATCACAAAAGTTCACACAACACTCCTGTTGTTCTATGTCGACACGAGAAAAAAAATTGAAAGCAATAAGAGGCAATGGATATTGTTTCGTCCCCAAAGGTGGGACGTTCCCTATACTGAAAACCATCATACTTGTTGTGAGAAGCTCCGGTTTGTCAGAAGCATATACCCAAACCTGCCCCAAATGGGACAACAAATTTACCACGACATGTTGATGCCGCTCCATGATAGCATGCCAAGTTTCATGAATTTCAGACGAGTTTTGGATTTACTAAAATTTAAAAACCAGGCATCTCAATGTTTTGCTAGCAATCAACGGTGCCCTGGTGTTCGAAATTCATTCCCATTTCTTGCATGGGACCTAAGCATGCACCCTAGGACATAGATTTGATTTTTCAGCCAATTTATATGCACTGGAGCATGTGCATGTAGTTCAAATTTGAATTATGCACATAAATGCATTGAAAACTCAGTTAATGCATAAAAATGTCCAAACGAACCCCGAAAAATCTAAAAAATTCACACAACACTCCTGTATCTATGTTGACACGAGATTTTTTTTGAAAGAAATAAGAGGCAATGGATATCGTTTCGTCCCCAAAGGTGCGTTCCCTACCGAGAACCATCATGCTTGTTGTGAGAAGCTCTGGGTTGTGAGAAGCATATACCCAAACCTGCCCCAAATGGGAAAATTTTTTACCACGGCATGTTGATGCCGCTACATGATATCATGCCTAGTTTCATGAATTTTAGACGAGTTTTGGATTTACTAGAATTTAAAAACCAGGTATCTCAATGTTTGCGGCCGAGTAACGGTGGCAGGGTGTTTGAAATTCATTCCCGTTTCTTGTGTGGAACCTAAGCGTGCAACCAAGGACACTTATTTGTTTTTTCAATAAGTTTATATGCACCGGAGACAGTGCATGTAGTTCAAATTTGAATTATGCGCATAAAATGCCTGGAAAACACAGTTAATGTATAAAAATGTACAAACGAACCCTGAATAATTCCAATTTTTTGTCTGAAAGTGCATTATATCGACTAGAGGGGGGTGAATAGGCGATTCTTATGAATTCTTCACTGAGGAATTTCAGGATGAGGAAATTCCTAAGCGAAGAGCTACTTGCAGCAGAATAAGTACTCAGATGCTAACATAACAGAACAGACGCATGGTCATCATGATGAAATGAAAACAAGCACAGAGTACAGAAAGTGTAAACACAGGATAAAACAGGATGAAGAAAAACAGACTGAAGAAATTGAACTGAGGAAATTGTCAAAGTCTTCAAAACAGATATGAGCAAGCACACAACACAATAAAGAGGAAATAGAAGAATTGAGGAAATAGAACCAGTAGGGTTGGTGAAGACAATGATTTGGTAGACCAGTTCCAACTGCTGGGACAGTTGTACGTCTGGTTAGAGCGGCTAGGTATTTAAACCTGAGGACACATAGTTCCGGACACACAGTCCTCACCGTATTCTCCTTGAGCTAAGGTCACGCAGACCTCGCCCAACCACTCGTGCTAAGTCTTCAGGTGACTTCCAAACCTTCACAAACTCGGGTCATTCGGCGATCCACCATTTCCTCTTGGATGCTCTAGACCATGACGCCTAACCGTCTAGAAGATGCATAGTCATCAAAGGTAACAAGCATCAGATCCATGCAGGATCAATCTCTTCAGTGATGCTCAATCACTTTGGGTTTGTAGGTGTTTGGGTTTGGGTTTTCCTCACTTGATGATTTTCGCTCAAAGTCCTCGGAGGATGGGATGCTCTCAAATGACAAGTGTCAGTTTCTCTCTGAGCAGCCAACCAGCTAGTGGTTGTAGGGGGTGGCTATTTATAGCCTAGCGAGCAGCCCGACATGATAAGACATAAATTCCCTTCAATGATATGATCGTTAGGTGGGTAGATATTTTGGGACAGCTGGCGCATAGCACAGCAACGGTCGGAAATTTGACTATCAAATTCCTCGGGGCTATCATGTTCCTCATTTGTAGGCAATCCGCACTGGCGAATTCCTAACTCCTCAGTCAGAACAATTTCCTCAGAGACTAGAAGAACTTCGTCTACATCCTTTGAAGAAATTGACTGAAGCGTATGAGATTTCAGTGGCTTCACTCGAAAGGATTGGTAGGTGTAGGATTTTGAGTTGAGCATCACATGGAAAATTTTCCTTAGTATTTCCTCGACCCCCTTTAACAGTACGGTGTTTCCTATGACTCAAGAAAGAGAAAATGAAACTACGAAAACAAAAGTCTTCACGCTTCATGTTCCTCGCATGAAGTCCAAGTCTTCACGCTCACACCAATTTCTTCACTTTCAGAGTCTTCAGAAATCCAAAGTCTTCAGTCGAAGAACTTCATTTTTAGGGGTTGACTTTCTCTATAAATATCAAACTCCTCATAGACTTATGGACCTGTGTACACTCACAAACGCATCAGTCTGTGGGGACCCCGACTCACAAGTCATGATCACCGAATGCACGTGTACAGTGATCCCAGAGATCAATCCTCACTGAACACACATAAGCTGAATAATAAGAGTCTTACATCCACACATACCGTCTTACACAAATTATGACCATTATGGTAAAGTCTTACATAGATAAAGCCACAAGGGCTGAATACCAGATAAACTTAAGCAGCGGAAATCTTAGTCGATAAGCAGAACCCATGCCATCTGCCTTAACCCTACAGGCATTCTGACAGGGAAACGTCCTAGTTCGCATGTTCGCCTCCAAAGAACTCTTCTTCGAACTCCTGTTCTTCCATGCCTGGCCAATTAAATAACTAGTGGCAAGACAATGAGTAGTTTGAATGTACTCGCAAGCAACCCATGTTTTGGTTCAAGATACAACAATGCATGATATAGGTAATTTTTTGCAGAAAGCTAGTTTTGAGTGCAATGACATGTTCAACAACTTGTAAGACATGCATCAAGAGAATTCAAGTAACCATGAGGACAGGTTACAAATATCAACATAAATAGAGAGGGCATCAACCCAACTCAATCATGTCAAGTCCTTTGACTTGACCCAAGTAGATCTTCCCACTTATCCAAACACACACACTGGTTTGTAAACATGTGGACATAGCCCAAGAGCGGTTACCCAACTGTCCTTGACCGTGGACACGGCTATTCGAATAGTTTTACACTCTGCAGAGGTTGCACACTTTACCCACAAGATCCAGGGAACTTTCATGTCATCCACGACCCGCGATACCTCAACTTGTAAGCACCCGATCACTATCTTTCCCTAGACGACACTAACAGGGAGTTCACTCGTTGTTCCGTATCCGCACGACGTACATCATACGAGACTCACTCGAGATCGTAACATCCGAGAGGGGACACAACGGTGTATCCGGTGCCCTGTGAAAACAGTCATGGCGCCCTACCTGGCACGACCCCGTCCCGAGAGAGCACCAACTCTCCCCGTCACTAGTGTCACGGGCTCCAAGCTAGTATCGGCCTAGGTAATCAATAATGCCCTTTCCCATACAAGGGTAGAGTGGTTGCGCATGTAAGGTTGGAATAATGGTCGCAACTTAAACCAATCCGTTTTGAAAACAACATACACTTGCCTCGGTACACCACTTCGTCATCAAGTGGCTACCCAACTCATCATCTCCCCCGGGCATAAGTGGCACCCGATGGGGTTTTCGAAAAGTCTTTTGAAAATACTTTGTCTCCATCACCATGCATATTCCCGTCCCTTTTTGCGTAGCACTACTTTAGCATCCTATCTACCCCCACCGGCATAACCCTCATAAGAAGGTAGGGTCATGCACAATGCAAGTATCAACGAGGAAGTACGGTGGCAAACCATCAAAGTGGTTACCACCTCATCATGATTCCGTTGCAACAATAATATGGTGCTATATGACATGCATAAAAAGGGTTTCATAGACATGGTCAAAGGGTTGCTTGCCTTGTTTGGCTTAGTCTTCAAGTTCTTCAAATCCTTCTCCTTCTTCTTCAGCAACTTCGTCTAATACGGGATCAAATCGTCGCAAGAAAAATAACAAGAAAATAAGGCAATAGTAAAACAGAAAAACCAAAGTGCTCAGAAAAATGTCAACTTATTTTCAATAAATACTAGGGGGAAATCTAAGAAGGGGAAAATTACTAGTTATGGATTTGGAGTTGCGGAATGGGATATATGGATTTTCAGAGGGGAATATAAATGCTCAAATTTGAATTTAAATTTGAACAATGCAAAAAAGTTTGATGGATATTTATGAAAGTCACACCATTAAATAGGTGGGATTTTAGAAGAATTTAGGAGTTGGAAACTTTTAATTTGGATAAATATTTAAATCTGTGGAATTTTTGGAAACTTCATAGAAAAAGAAAAAGGAAAGTGGCACTGTGCGACTGGGCCAGAAAGGCCACAGTGCACCAGGCCCAGAGGAAATTCAGCTCAGCATGAGGTCGCCACGTCAAGGCGTAAAAGGCGGCACGCCTTCACCGACGGCGAACAGGTGCACGTGCGTGCATTTTTAAATCTGACGGGTGGGACCCACACGTCAGGACGTGAGGCTGATGGACGGGCCCCACGGCCGTCATCATCAACCTTGGGTCAGAGAGGGCGGCAAGCTCAACGGCGCCGCTGTGGTCGACGGCGAGGCGATCTGAGGGAACCGACGTGCTCAGAACGGAGTCACCTTTCGGGTGGAGGTGGAGTTGGTCGCCGGGGTGCAGGGGTTCGCCGACGACGAGGAAGCCGGCGGCAGAGCTTCGGGAGGAGCTTGCCCCAGTCGATTTCAGCTGCAATAGAGAGGGGAGACAGAGGGAAATGGTAAGAGAGGTGAGGCGGTTCCAGATCAAGAGAGAGAGAGAGAGAAGAGCGCAAAGGAGGCCTGTACCACGAGACCGACGACGACCCGAAGCGGCGGAGCTCGAGCTCGATCTCGAGCTTGGGGGGCTCTGGGGATGAACGGGAGGCCCAGTGGGGCTATTTGGAGTGGGAGGGGATGAGTGGTGGCGAGAGGAGGGCTCGGGGATGCCTTATAAAGGCGAGCGGCGGTCCACCGTGGGCTCGTGCGCCCGCGAGCTCGTGCTCATCGCTACGGGCATTGGGAGGGTGCTACGTCGAGTCTAGGGCGTTCGTGTGGGTCGACTACGCCCAGGGGGAGAAGAGAGGGAGCGGGGAACACGGCAGAGCGGGTCGCCATCGTGGGCAATGACTGGCGCGCTCGGGCGGCGCTCCGTCCGCATGCGAGGAGAGCCGGAGAGGGAGAGTGAGGAGGGGGGCGACAGTGTAGCATGCCGTGGACGTCGAGATGCATCGTATGGCACGCTGGGAAGGCCCGAGGTGGCCGAAGGCGGTTGGAAGGGGGCGGCTACAGCAGGGAGCACATCAGAAGGCTGGCCTCGAAGGCAGTAAATGGCTTGCACGCCATTTTTTGGCAAAGTGGGCACGACCAAGCATCTCTCGTAGCTCTAGGGAGGAGTAAAGAATGTGGGGAAAGACTTGGATGCCTTGGGTGGCCACTGGAGTGAGGAGGGAGGTGAGGAAGAGGGGTGCAAGGGCTGTCCAGAGAGGTAAAAGAGGTGGTTTCACCCCTCAATTATTGATCTGAGATGCAGCCATTGCTACTGGAGGTAGAAGAGGTCTAGGAGGGGCTGTGGTAAAAAGTTGAGGCCATGGAGAAGAGTGGAAGTGGTCAAAACAGGGGTTTTAGTAAAATGGCAGAAGGTGTTTGTTGCTGGTTTGGGCAAGAAGATGAACTCCTATTGTCATGAGGCTTGACAGGGTCAAATGGCATGATATAATTATATGTTCCACCAAGATTGAGTCCATTTGGGCAAAGTTGCCAATGCAACTTTTGTAAACCCTAGAAATTAGCAGAAATGAACTTGTGTAGATCTAGTTGAGCAAATCACTTCCCCTAGATGAACCACTTGGTGTAGTGGCCTCATTTGGTCATGTGAACATGCTCACAAAAGTTGGGGTCAAGGAGAGAAAGTTGCTAGTACAAAGTTGTTCAAATTTGATTCTGGTCAGAGAGGGTTTAGGGGCCTTTTGGTCAATATAACATTTTCTCCAACTTGTGCCATTTGGTCTAGATGAATGATTAGACCATTTGAGCATGTTCACAAGGTTTGAGAACATTTGGACATGTTTGGCAATGTAAAGTTGCTCAAATTTCAAAATGGACAGAAATGGTTTTGAGGGGATTTCATGGGGTTATTCTATTCTCCATGAAATTATACTTGTAAAGATCATCAAACATGTCATATGTGACATGCTAGAATTTTCTTGTAATTTTTGGAGAATATTTCCTTTTTAAATATTTCAAAAGCTTGAAATATCCAGAAAGGGTTTTTGAGGGATTTAACCAATATTTTGAACATGACCATGTGTTTAAACTCTTATATATGGACAATATATGTCCACTGAGTTTCCCTAGGTTTTACGAAATATTTTTAAACCATAAAAATAATCTATAAAATACCATTTCTGGCCTAAAGAAAAAGCATTTAAATAAAATAGATAAATAACTTTTAAAAATATATTTTTGTGGTTTCTGGGTATCCTATATCTAATAGGAGTCAAATATATTTTTGGAAAGATTTTTACTGCCCTTAATTAAGTACTTGCAAAGGCAAACCTCAATTCAGGGGTTTTTGGAAAACTAATTTTAAAAAATACTATTTGGCCAAATTATTTTTGTAAGAAATTATTTTATGTCCTATACACATGGCATGATCATTGGTTCAAGAGTTTGGAGCAAGGAGATGAAGTATAGGAGTTGGAGGATTTATTTGATTTTAGAGCACTTGCAAACAAAGACAAAAACCAATCAAGGCAAGGTCCAAAACACTCAAAAGTTTTTGTCAAACCACATTTTATCATGATTGTTAGCTTAAGTGTAGTGGCATGAAAATCAGGGTGTGATGACCTACCCCCTTACTCGTCCCCCGAGATTCCCAAACTAGGCGCAGAAGGGATACGTAAACTTGGATCTGGGGTAGTCTTCAAGTCCTCATGTTGCTTCTGCTTCCGTGTAGTACTCCATTGAGCTTGAAATACTTGATGGTGTGGCTTCGTGTATGACGCTCCTCCTTATCCAGGTTGCTAATGGGTAGCTCGCGGTAGGTTAGATTGGGCTAGGGGTCGATGGCTCGGTGGTCAATGCCCTCGTAGAGATCGGGCAAGTTAGGAAGTTGGAAACACTTCCGGGGTTGTGATTTATGGAAAGCATTGTGCACATCAGTAACTCTGTGGCAACTCCAAATCAGAATCGCCTTCTCTTCGCCTCAGAGTGATCTCAGAGAGGGTTGTTAAATCTTGGAGTGATCTCGAAGGGGGCCGATGAATCTTGGTGCGGGTCTCCTTGTCATGGAAATGCTTGGTTCCTTAGAGAGGAGTGGCTTGCAGATACACATGGTCCTTGACGCGGAAGTATACTTCTTGAAGATGGTGGTTGGTGTAGTTCTTCCTCCTAGACATGACGGTCTTCAGATGTTCATTGACCAGCTCAACGATTCTTCTTCCATCTTCGTGTAGACAAGTATGTCATCAAAGAAAGATGACAACTAACTTGTCCAAGCACTCCATGAAGTCTATGGGGTACGTAAAGTGGGCTGAGGCATTGGTGATGGTCACGGTTGAGCATTGCCAAGGTCTTATCGATCTAGAGCCAAAGCCCAAGGTCAGGATCCGACCATGTTGTGGCTTGGTAGGGCGTAAGGGTTTCAAGGATTCTAGTGTGCGAGTGAATGTTTATCATCCCATCCTTGAGCACAGTTTCTGAGATGCCAATTGTGCTATCTAGTCCTTTAAACAAATCACATCATATTACGGATAGTATCATTTCGTATAGGTCAACTCCAAACATCACTCATGTGATTCATATCCTCATGACTCTCGAGAGGAGGTCTAATAAAATCATATATGTCTACAATCCCCAAACCCATATGTATGTCTACCCCTAAAAATCCATGGGTAGAACATAAATAAGCTGCTAAGCATGAATGTGACAATCCCAGTGCTCAGCCTATTCTTCCAAGGTCTAAGATAAAGCACCTCTATCCTAAGGAAACACGTCATAAGCCACTCCAAGATCTTGTTTCCTTCCTATGAATCAACTCCAACAGCCCATTAACTTCCATCAATCACTACATAATCCATTTAATTCTACAAATCCAATGTTTATGGTGTTCCACATGATCTCCTAATGTCCTATAATCCCCAGATACTTGAAAGGGCTATTTTTGCTATAGTCAGTCCACCGATTCCCATTGTCATGGTCAAGTAAACTCCAAGGTCAAGCTTATATATAACTCTAAATCAACTCCGACAATTAATCCAATCTCCTAGTTTATTGTCCATCGAGAAACATAGTCTCATGTTCGAGATCTTCAGTCTAAAGCCAATTTACTCTGAACCATGTAAAATTACTCTGCATCCATACTCCACTAGGATCACCTATTTAAATCCAAATCTCTTGTCCAACGAGGAATCCTACATGTTTCCGTCAAGTTATTTACGTAATATCAACTATCTCCTATCAATATCATCTGATCAAGTCAAATCCTTGCACTTCCAGGAGTTTCAGCTTGCGATCATAATTGTCCTACTCAGGGGTAATGAAAGCTATGCTAATCTATAATCATGATCCCACCAAGTTCATCTACCAACATGGTAGCCTTATAATCTACCAAAGAGTCTCAGATAATTCCTCAAGGTCACTGATATAAACTCATCAAGTCATTTGTCCTCTGTTCATATATCCCCAAATTGGTCTTCCCTATGGCATCGTCAGTTTTGGTGCTATCTTAGGATGATAATGTGCTCGTTCACTATGTCCACTAGTTCCATAATGAACCCAGTGATAAGCAAGGTTACGGAGGCTTAACAGGTTCTCTTGCAATTCTGTGGGTTAAGCACATGGTTAAGGATTCGAGCTGGGGTATCTTATGAAGTCTCGAAAGGTTTAGGAATGGGTCTCTAATCTTTAGGGTTAAACATAATTCTACGGGGTTGCACTTGGTCATGGAGATTGTAGCAAAAGTCTTCAGCGCTTGTTGGTCGCCGAGGTAGAATCCCTGGTGTATTTTGTCTTGCCGGTCTTCAGTTGATGAGAGAGATGAGAGAGAAACGTGGCATAGATGGGGAATGCCTAAAGGGGGTTCTATAGTCCAGGTGCAAACAAACGGGTGCCAAAAAGGGCCAAACAAAGGAAAACAAGGAAGGTGATATAGTCGCGTACTTGTTGCCTAGGGCAAAAGTGCGACTTATATCAAAACACAAACAAATAAAAACAAGCAACACACAGTCATGGTCCTATTCGAACCATCATACGGACTTGACTGCGCATAGGGGGTACACGACTCATCCTACCCTAGGGGTTCTCGGACTAAGTAGTCGTGCTTTACTGCGGCCTCGCCTAGTCTTCTAGGTTTTCCTCGGTGTTGCTACGCCTCTTGTAGTTGTTCGATGAAACAATCCGGGTTGAGCCTTAAGATTCTTCAACAACTTCTCGCCTGTTGAAGTGATGGGGTGAAGGTGGCTCCTCGTAACTGGCATTGACTTGGTCTTCCATTGTCTTCTTAATCACGACGATCCCTTTTTGTCTTCTTAATCACGATGATCCCTTTTTGTCTTCTAAGCCGTCGATGGTACCAGGTAGGTAATCCTTTATGCAATGACATTATCAAGGCATAATAGAGGTCCATCTGTCGCCGCTCGGGAACAGGGTACCCAGACTTGCTCGCTCGCTGGCCCGCGGGCGTGGCTCAGGGGGTGGCCCAGTACGGCCCATCTTAATCAGCACAAGCTCAAGACCCTCGCGAGGGGCCAAGCCTCACGGGGCAGACGACAGGAAGCTTCCTCAGGCATGGCCTCGTCAGGCTGGCTCGCGAGGAGGCGGAGAGATCAAGGCGACTTGTTGCCTAGGGCAAAAGTGCGACTTATATCAAAACACAAACAAATAAAAACAAGCAACACACAGTCATGGTTCTATTCGAACCATCATATGGACTCGACTGCGCATAGGGGGTACACGACTCATCCTACCCTAGGGGTTCTCGGACTAAGTAGTCGTGCTTTACTTCGTGCCTCGTGTAGTCTTCGAGGTTTTCCTCAGGTGTTGCTACGTCTCTTGTAGTTGTTCGATGAAACAATCCGGGTTGAGCCTGAAGATTCTTCAACAACTTCTACTCGCTGAAGTGATGGGGTGAAGGTGGCCTCGTGAATCGCCATTGACTTGGTCTTCTATTGTCTTCTTAATCACGACGATCCCTTTTTGTCTTCTAAGCCGTCGTTGGTACCAGGTAGGTAATCCTTTATGCAATGACATTATCAAGGCATAATAGAGGTCCATCTGTCGGTGTTCTGGGAACAGGGGTACCCAGACTTGCCTGCCTGCGGCCTGCGGCGTGGCTCAGGGGGTGGCCCAGTACGGCCCATCTTAATCAGCACAAGCTCAAGACCCTCGCGAGGGGCCAAGCCTGCTGGGCGGACTGTGAAGCTTCCTCAAGCACGGCCTCGTCAGGCTGGCTCACGAGGAGGCAGAGAGATCAAGGCGGGGTACCTCACGAGGTGCCCATGACGCAAGCCATGACGACCAAGGGCGCTAGGCGGGCGCCAGCCCGCGCAGTGTCCTCATTTCCTCTTTGGTGCAAAGGAGGAAAGCGCAGGCAAGAGCATCAAGCAAAGGCAACCATTTCGGTGCAACAAGACCAAGACCAACACAACGGCAGCAAGGAGGTCATCGTGGAGCCCAAGCCGGCGTCACCGTCAGAGTCTTTGGCAGGCGAGGACCAACTTTAGTCAGGATAAGTGTACTAGATGTTCCCCTTCAAAATGGCCAATTGTTGGCGCCCTTCCCGCTCAATATTTGGGAAGAGGCCCAGGGCCTCTGCCTATAAATAGGACTAGCCACCCACATGGTAGGGAGAGCTAAAAGAGAGCCAGAGATCAAGGAATCGGGAATAGAGCTAGAGATCAAGCAACCTAGAGAGAGAGAGAGAGAGAGCGACTGAAGTCCCCCTATCAGTTTGTCACACCGGCCAAGAATAGATCCTCGCGAGGCTGTTCTTCCTTGTACTGTTCATCATCAGCCCCTGAGGAAATCCAGCACACCACACACTGGAGTAGGGTATTACACCACAATGGTGGCCGAACCAAGATAAACCTTGTGTCCCTTTGTGTTGCTCTTTGTGTAGTTTAGATCCTTGCGAGGCGACGAGGTGTAGGTAGGTTGGAGGTGAGATCTCCGCGTGCACCCCAGAGTTCGAACCTAAAGGGTCTGCCGGAACCCGAGATCCGACATTTGGCGCGCCAGGTAGGGGTGCGCCGGAGGTTTCCCCTCCGCCGACCCGCTCTCCGCCAACATCACGATTCACCCTATGATGAGTAGCGCGTCGCCCGCTCCGGTCGCCAGCACCGGCGCAGGGGCCAGGGGGCTCCGAACCTTGGCCCCAGCCCTGCGACAGGTGCAATGGCCGAACAAGTTCAAGACGGAGACGCCACCGCGCTACAACGGCACGACTGATCCGCTGGCCTTCCTGCTGGGCGACTGAGGGGCCGTCCTCGGCGGGGGGGCGACAGTGGTCATGGAAAACTGGCTTCCCATGGCCCTCACCGCCGCTCCGCGCATGTGGCTGCTCCACCTGCTGGCGGCTTCCGTGACCTCTTGGGAGGAGCTGCGCGACCTCTTCCTCGCCCAGCACGCTGCGCCAGCGTCCCCGGTCGTCGCAGCTCTCCTGGGCGGCTCGCAGGCGCCACCTTCAGGCCGCCACATCAAGCCGTCATTCGCCAGATCGGCGCTACCTCACAGCAGCGCTGGGCTCCTCTAGGTCGGTCGGCGCCCAAGGCCGATCTGGCCTTCAGCTCGGAGGATCACCCCTCCAACTCAGCCTGCTCGGGCGCACTCCCAATGCTGTGCACCCCCACCATCTGCCAGGTGGCCGTCACCAGGACTCTCATCGACGGCGGCGCAGGCCTCAGCGTGCTCTCGGTTGAAGCCTTCAGCCTCCTCCACATACCGCCGGAGCGGCTTCAGCCCAGCAGGCCCTTCTTGGGCGTCGGAGGCGGTTCCGCCGGCTCCCTGGGGCAGATCCGTCTTCCAGTGACCTTCGGCACCTACGACAACTTCCACACGGAGCTAATCGACTTTGACATCACCCCCATCGGCCTCCCATACAACGCCATCCTCGGCTACCCAGCACTAGCCCGATTCATGGCCGCGACTCACCCAGCGTACAACCTCATGAAGATGCCCGGGAGCAGCAGCGTCCTCACCGTATCCGGAGGCACCGGGGATGCGTTGCAGGTGCTCAAGCTCGTCTTCAAGACTGCGGCGGCAGCACAGCCCGCCGACTCAGACGCCCCTGAGCCCAAGGGGGCTGCGCCGACCAAGAAGAAGCAGCTGTTCACCCAAGACAGGGCAGAAACCAAGCAGATACTGGTCGACGAGGACGGATCCACTAACGCCACCTTCACCATAGGCGCCAACCTCGAGCCCGAGCAGGAGGAGGCCCTGGTCAAGTTCCTACGCGCGAACAAGAAGGTGTTCACATGGGAACCTGATCAGCTGGCAGGGGTCCCAAGAGGCGTAATCGAGCACCACCTCAACGTGTGCCCCAACGTGCGCCCCGTGAAGCAGAAAGCGAGGCGGCAGTCCACTGAGAAGCAGGCTTTCTTCGTCCAAGAGACCCGCAAGCTAGAGGCGGCAGGGGTCATTCTCGAGGTCCGATACCCAGATTGGTTAGCTAACCCGGTTGTCGTGCCAAAGAAAGGGGGGAAGGAACGCATGTGTGTCGACCTCACCAACCTAAACAAAGCCTGCCCGCAGGATCCATTCCTACTCCCTCGCATCGATCAGATCGTCGACTCCACCGCCGAGTGCGACCTGTTATGTTTCCTGGATGCCTTCTCCGGCTATCATCAGATCAAGATGGCGGTAGAAGACGTGGAAAAACGGCTTTCCTGACCCCGTGTGGAGTGTACTGCTACACATGCATGTCGCCTGGCTGCGCAACGCAGGAGCGACCTTTCACGGGCCGATGCACATCACCTTGGGTCCGCAGCTCGGAGGAATGTTGAGGCTTACATCGATGACATTGTGGTGAAGTCTCGTGGAGGCCGTAACCCTGATACAAGACTGGAGGAAACCTTTCATGAAGCTTCAACGCAGTGGACCTGCGGCTCAACTCGGAGAAGTGTGTGTTTGGGGTCCCCTCGGGCAAGCTCTTGGGCTTCCTCGTGTCCCACCGGGGCATCGAGGCTAACCCAGAAAAGGTCAAAGCAGTCGAGGACATGAGCCCGCCGAAGACCCTCAGAGAGATGCAGAAGCTCACTGGGCGTGGACCGCACTAGGACGCTTCATCTCCAAGTTGGGGAACGAGCGCTACCCTTCTTCAAGGCGATGAAGAAAAAGGGCCCTTTGAATGGATGAAGAGGCCGACAAATGCTCCAAGATCACAAAAGGTACTTAACCAGCCCTCCGGTAATGGTGGCTCACGCCCCAAGAGCCCCCGGTGCTCTACCTTGCAGCTACTCCCTACTTACTCGCCAACAAGAGCCTGGTGGCCGTTAGGGATGAGCGTTGGTCCAAAGCCGCGGCAGCTGCCCGGGTCAAGGCGAAGTAGGATCAAGGGGGCCTCATAGAGACCACTACCATAACCGAGAAGGATCAGCCGCCGCAGGGAAGCGCACTCGGAACAGAAGAGACCCCTCCCCCTGGCGACCAGCCGCTGGGGGCTCCACTGTCTCAGGAGGCGCCACTATCTCCGGAGGACGCCAGCAGCACCAGCACTCCCAACCTCGTCGAACACCCTGTGTACTTCGTCAGCACAGTGTTGCGGGACGAGAGGGCGCGGTACCCCATGCCCCAGAAGCTCCTCCTCGCGTTATTGGTGGCCTCGTGAAAGTTGTGGCACTATTTTCAGGGCCATCCCATCAAGGTTGTCTCAGCATACCCCTTGGAAAGGGTGCTCAGGAGCCCCAACTCGGCTGGAAGAGTCGGTGAGTGGAACATCGAGCTGCAAGCGTTTCAACTAGAATTCAGCACCACCAGAGTCATCAAGGGGGCAGCGCTAGCGGACTTCGTGGCGGAATGGGCGGAGGCGCCGGGCCTCAAGGCTGATGAGGATCGATCCCTCTCCCTGGGAAGCGAGGCACCGGATGGTTGGGTCATGTACTTCGACGGGGCGTTCTCCAAACACGGTGCAGGGGCTGGCGTAGTGCTTATATCTCCCACTCAAGACAAGCTCTACTACGTCGTGCAACTCTGTTTCCAGCAAGGAGAAAAGGTCTCCAACAACATAGCAGAATATGAAGGCCTGATAGCAGGCCTGAAAGCCGCAGTCGCCCTGGGAGTGAAGCGCCTTACCATCAAGGGTGATTCACAACTCCTCGTCAACTTCTCCAACAAAGTATACGAGCCGAGGGATGAGCACATGGAAGCCTACCTCACGGAGGTCCGCAGGATGGAGAAGCAGTTCTGGGGACTAGAGTTGCAGCATGTGCCTCGCGGCACCAATCAAGAGGCGGATGACATCGCCAAACGGGCATCCAGGCGGCTACCCTGTGAACTCCGGGCGTCTTCGAGGAGCGGCTCTTCAAGCCCTCGGCAACGCCATCGCTGTCAAGCATGGTGCAGCCTCGGGAAGAGCTCCCCCAGCCACCTGCCTCGAGAGCCCCGGTCTACGGCCCGGCCTTAGGAGCGCGCCTGCTCCTGATGCTGGAGCCTCAGGAGGGGTGCTGGATCATAGAGCTCCGGAGTTACCTGATGCAAGGGATCTTGCCGGAAAGGGAGGAGGAAACGGAGCGTGTGGCGCGGCAAGCCACGGCATACTGCATCAGCGATGGAGAGCTCTACCGGAAGCGACCGAATGATGTGTCCCTACGTTGCATTTCCAGGGAGCAAGGGAAGGAGCTGCTGGCAGACATACACGATGGAGACTGTGGGCATCATTCGTCATCGCGGACCCTTGTCGGTAATGCGTTCCACAACGGGTTCTATTGTCCCACTGCGCTCAATGATGCCGTGGAACTGGTGAAGGCTTGCGAGTCCTGCCAATTCCATGCCAAGCAGATCCATCAGCCAGCGGGAGGTCTTCAAACTATACCCCTCTCGTGGCCATTCGCAGTCTGGGGGCTGGATATCCTGGGCCCGTTCCCTCGGGCGCCGGGAGGCTATCTCTACCTCTACGTCGCCGTGGACAAGTTCACCAAGTGGGATGAAGTGGAGGCCGTCCGCACCATCCCCGCAGGTTCTGCGGTCAAGTTCATCAAGGGCATCGTGAGCCGGTTCGGGGTGCCGAACCGCATCATCACCGACAACGGTTCACAGTTCACCAGTAACCTCTTCAAAACATACTGTGCTAACCTTGGGACGCAGGTATGCTACGCTTCGGTAGCGCACCCACGGAGCAACGATCAGGCCGAGCGGGCCAACGCAGAGGTCCTGAGGGGCCTCAAAACCAGGACCTTCAAGAAGAAGCTGGAGGCCTGCGGCAGAGGCTGGTACGATGAGCTTCAGTCCGTGTTGTGGTCCATCCGCACGACCACAACCAAGCCGACTGGCGAGACCCCGTTCTTCCTGGTCTATGGAGCTGAAGTGGTCCTCCCTCACGAGGTCAGACGTCGTTCCGCACGGGTCCTGGCGTTCGACGAGGCGCAGCAGGACGCCATGCGGGGACGGACCTCGTGCTGGGGGAGGAGCATTGTCGAGAAGCTGCACTACAAGCGGCGAGGTACCAACAAGCACTGCGGCGATACTACTGCCGCAACATTCGCCCCAGTACTCTTGAGGTAAGGGACCTCATGCTCAGACGGGTTCTCTCCAGGGAGGGACTGCATAAGCTCTCTCCCATGTGGGAGGGCCCGTTCAAGGTTGTTCATGTTTCTAGGCCCGGCTCAAGGCTTGGAGACTCGGGAGGGGTGCCACCCGTAACGCATGGAACATCCAAAGACTCCGGAGGTTTTACCCCTAAAAAGGCCCGGTGCCTGTGAAGAAGGCGAATGCCTGTGAAGTTGTTGCGTTTTGGAAAAGACCCGGTGCCTGTGAAGAAGGCGAACGCCTGTGAAGCTTATCTTTCTAAGAAAGGCCCGGAGCCTGTGAAGAAGGAGAACGCCTGTGAAGCTTATCTTTCTGAGAAAGGCCCGGAGCCTGTGAAGAAGGCGAACGCCTGTGAAACTTATCTTTCTGAGAAAGGCCCGGAGCCTGTGAAGAAGGCGAACGCCTGTGAAGCTTATCTTTCTGAGAAAGGCCCGGAGCCTATGAAGAAGGCGAACGCCTGTGAAGATTATCTTTCTGAGAAAGGCCCGAAGCCTGTGAAGAAGGCCAATGCCTGTGAAGTTCGTCTCCCCAAGAAAGGCCCGGAGCCTGTGAAGAAGGCCAATGCCTGTGAAGCTCGCTGCCCGTGACACTCTCACATAATAATGAGTTGGGGATGTACACGCCCGTAGTCTCGTGGAGCGCCCGGCCTCAGCCCCTGGGCTCCCTCCCACGCCTGGCAGCAGCACTTATTCCGCTACCGGTGAGAAGATGTCGAAGACTAGATTAGGTGCTGGACGCAGCTCTTTTCATTTGCTTTCTGCAGTTGGCTTGTTCATTCCCATTTGAAGTTTTATTGAAGTGGTTGCCATTTTTGGCTTGTGACTCTTTGCCTTCTTCGCTTTCTTGCCTCGATTTCTCTCGCGCAAGTCTCGCGAGGGAGCAACGCGGGCACCCTCGCGAGTGTTTTCTGCCCCTATTGTTTGAGGTTTCCCTAACCGGGTCCACTACAGGAGCACCCCTCCAGTCCGTGCCCCACGGGCACCGCGACGCGAACACAGGACCTGGGTCAGTCGCCTCCACGACTGAGGACGGAAGCTACCTCTCCTGGCTAATCTTTGCAGGGCATGAAGCGTTCGACGAGGCCTCGGCCTCGGGAGGCGAAGACCGTGACAGGTCGCCCCCAAGCTAAGTAATTTCTACGCGCAGGCGTGTGGCACAGAAGCCTAATATAGAAATAGCGGAAACGGTACGATAATTAATAGCAACAGTCCAAGCACGCCCCTGTGGGGCCCTACACTACAGTCTCTTTGCGCAGGAAAATGAAAAGAACAAGACGGGCGCGGTGGCTTGACACCAACTCGCGGCGGAGGCTCGAACTGCCTCCGGAGCTCAAGCGAACTCCCTCTCTGTCGGTGTACTAGAGTAGGGGTACCCTAGTATCCCGTACTCGTGCACGGGACAGCCATAAAGACTCATGGGCAGGATTTGCCTCGTCACCACTAAGATCCTCCGTGGCTCCTTTGGAGCCATTCAAGAACAAAGTATTTGATTAAGAAGACAAGGCCCCGGCAAGAGGAGCTTGCCGGAAGGCCACTCAAGGCATGCAGAAGACAAGGCCCCGGCAAGAGGAGCTTGCCGGGAAGGCTCGGAGCACGACAAGCCTCCGGACGCGACAAGGATTCGTCGCGGCAAGGCGCTTGCCGACAAGCAACCTCTCTCCATCTCCGCTCCAGCTCATCCAGCAACGTGTCGCCATGGGACCATTCCATGCGCTGCGTGTCGAGAGGTCTGTGCAGCCAGCGGAGAGCAGCGATAAGCGGCGCCGACAAGCTTGCCATCGTGGCGAAGCGGTGGCGCACTGACGGTCTCTCACAATCGCTTTGGGCGACATTGACGGGCATTTATTTCTTTGTCCCTTGCCGCCGAGTTAGGTATTTTGCACTGCATAATCGCTCGAGTAGGTGTACCAACTCCTGTTTTTACATTTGTACCCTCGCCTATGTTGCCACTGTCGAGACCCCTTGAGCATATAAAAGGAGGCCCATGCGCAACGAGGGGTTCGAGGTTCGGTTCATTCGACTCAATAGAGACCAGATACGCCACGCTTAGGTTTTGTAGCTCGATCGCTCCCTAGCAAGAACACAATACATCAAACAAGCAGCAGTAGGAGTTTTATCTCTCCGGAGAGCTCCGAAGCTGGGTAAACTGCTCGCGTGCCTCGCCTCGATCCGCTCTTCGTGCGATCTCCGCACCCCTCCGAACCAGAAAGGGGCTTGGTCCGTCGGCCCCATAGGTGTTCGTGGGTACGATCAGCCTCCCCGACATCTTTGGCGCGCCAGGTAGGGGGCGTCGAGGCCGTGTGAATCTGATCCGACGTTCACACGAGCAGTGTCCTCAACATCTTCCCCAACATGCCACCGAAGAAGAAGGCTTTGGCGGCAGCAGAGCCATCCGCGTCGTACCCACCCTCACCGCAGCAAACGGGTGGTGGGGCAGACGCCGGCGGAGGAACGGGCGCTGACGAAGGTGTTCGTGACGTTGCCAAGTCCAAGGACAAGGCCCCGCAAACCTCGGCGTCCGCGCATCCCCCACGCCCATCTCAGGAGACGCGAGACCAACAACGTCATGGTGTTCACAATGCCATACGTTCGTTGGATCGAGACCCTCAAGACCAGCATGCGCGTCAACATGCTGGCACGAGTGAGATACGGTCGCCGGACGGGTGCTGCTCCTTCTAACGTAGTTAGAAGTCCGAGCACATCCGCTCCTCGCACTGCTCGCCAATGCCACCCACTACTCCAGCAGGTTATGGCGAGAGCTCAGCTGCTCCTCGACTACCCTCCAACGGCCAACAAGGTCGACGAGTGGAGGGCTACTATCCAGAGCCTCATCGGCTTTGGTTAACGGTGACGCCCGCGGCAACTAACGCCATCATTGCCGCGGCAAGACGACAAGGCACGAGCCGGTGGCGACGAGACTGTCGGAGGTGCAACCACCATGCACTCTCCGCTGAAAGGCCAAGATCGCCGACTCACCGGATCCACCTCGGCGACTCCACCGCGTCATCGGATCCGCGAGCTCGCCGCGATCAGCGCCAAGTTCTTCATGAGCGACAACAAGAGGAAGCTCGAACTTCGCATCGAGCGCCGGAGAGAAGTGCGACGTCAATCCGGCTGCGCTACTGGGCCTTCGCTTGACATGCGCTACCGGAGGAGCCAGGCGACTTGTCAGACGCTGTAGGTTGCCCCGCGTTCACTCGTGAGCTGCGGCAAGTCCAAAGTGGCCCAGCCGTAAAAACTTCAAACCAGACGTCGGGAGAAGTATGATGGTAGGACGATCTGCCGGAGTTCCTCAAAGATCTACACCATCGCGGTGCAGGCTGCGGGGACGGACGACAAGATCCTCGCCAACTACTTCCCGCCGTGCTCAAGCCCAACATTAGATCTTGGCTCATGCACTTGCCGGACAGCTCCATATCCTCTTGGGCAGATCTGTGCCATCAGTTTGTTGGCGCCTTCACAGGTGGCCACAAACCTCATGGCCAAGAGAGTGACCTTCATCTGCCGCCTGTAAGGAAGGAGAGTCCTCGCAAGTTCATTCAGAGATTCAGCCGTGTGCACTACAACATCCCGATGTCCACCCCGCCGCGGTGATCAACGCGTTTCATCGTAATGTGCGGAACCGCAGGATGAGGGAGGAGATGGCGATGTGCAAAGTCAAGGACATCGGTGAGCTGTACGCCTTGGCCGACAAGTGTGCACGCTACCGAGGAAGGGAGGAGACTCGAGGAGAGAATGCGAAGGGATCTCGACAAGGAGGAGGCCGCCCCGGCAAAGAAGGGCCGGCGGCGAGGCAACAGGAAGAAGAAAGGTAGAGAAGTGCTAGCTGTTGAGCAGTCCGGCAACGGAGGTGGCGACAAGAACGCCAAGGCTGGTGGCTCCGGCAAGGAAGTTGCCGCTGACGCCAACCACTGCCGGTGGCGGCCGCCGACAAGCGTGACGGCTCCGCAAGCAAGATTGCAAGATCCACCGCACCAAGGGCCACGACCTCCAGAGCTGCAAGAAGGTCGAGCAGCTTGTCGAACAGCAGAGGGCTGAGTACGAGCGGCGCCGACAAAGAGAAGGCCTGTGAAGGTGCTGGGGACCAAGCAAGAAACGCCCGGCCGGGGAGGACGCCTTGGCAAGGCCAAGCAACGGCAAGGAGACAGACCTCTCCGCCGCCGACAAGGATGAAGATGATGACGACGACGAAGATATGGAAGACGCACGCCGATGAGCAGGAGTTTCGTAAAGCCACAGAGGTCCTCTGCGTTGATGGAGGTGCTTCGCATACCTCCCACCGCCAACTCAAGCAATGGGTGCGGAGGTCAATGCAGCGGAACCATCCGTAGAGTCACGCAAGCCTCTCAAGTGGTCCAAAGACGCCTATCATTTTTGATATTGAGGACCACCGATCGCATAATCGCGTCGGGTGCTTGCCGATGTTGGTCTCACCAACCATCCGCAACCTCAAGGTCACCAAAATGCTAGTTGACGGCGGGGCCGGCTTGAATCTGATCTCCTCCGCGGTGCTCCGTAAGCTTCAAATCCTCGACAAGCTCGAAGAGACCGGCACTTTCCAAGGAATCAATCCGGGAAGGAGCAAGCGAAGGGGAAGATTACGTTGCCGGTAACATTTGGCAGCGAGCTGAACTTTAGGATCGAGAGGGTCACATTCGACGTTGCCGATTTCCCATTGCCTTACAATGGAATACTTGGCCGCCCAAAGACTCGCCAAGTTCATGGCAGCCTCTCACCACGCCTACAACTTACTCAAGATGCCAGCCCGATAAGCGCCATCTCTGGCCCATGGCGACAAGAAGGATGCCCTTATCTGCGCCGACAAGATCTACCGGGATGCAGCAGCCGCGATAGATTTCCAAACACTTGCCTCTAAAGCTCCCGGGCGGAAGAAGACAAAGTCCAAGTCCGCAAGAGCTCGATGCTCACTCCGCAAGCGCACCTCTTCGAGTGCTGCGCTACTGCCGAGGACGCACCATCGAGCTCCACCGCAAGTGCAAGAAGATGGTAGCTCCGCCAAAGACCAAGAAGGTGCCCGAAGGAGGACGGCACCGGTGGTACCTTTACCATCGCGCTCTCTCGACCCTAAATAGGAAGGCGACTCGTTGCTTTCTGCGGGCGAATGTCGTCGACGTGTTTGCATGGCAACCGCCCCGACATCCCCGTGTTCCTGTGAAAGTGATTGAGCACCGCCGCCGCTTGTCCTCACGCACGGCCCGTCAAGCAAAAAAGTCAGGAAGCAAGCTGTGGAACGCCAAGAATTCATAGCGTAAGAGATCAAGAAATTGGAAGCGGCAGGCCTTGTCGAGGAGTGCTCCATCCTACATGGTTGGCCAATCTCAGTAGTCGTAAGAAGGCAAATGGAAAATGGAGACTTTGTATTGACTTCACGGATGTTAATAAAGCTTGTCCCAAAGATCCATTTCCCTTGCCGCATTGACCAGATTGTTGACTCCACGGCTGGATGTGATTTGCTTTCGCTTTCTTGATGCATACTCAGGATACCATCAGATCTTCATGGCTGAAGAAGATGAGGAGAAGACCGCATTCATTACACCATGTGGCACATACGTTTCATACGGATGCCTTTCGGTTTGAAGAATGCTGGTTCAACATTTGCAAGGGTAGTCCATGACGCTTTTGAGCCGCAAATGCACGTAAATGTAGAAGCCTACATGGATGACATAGTGGTCAAAAGCAAGGACAAAGCAACTCGTTCAAGATTTGACGAGACCTTTGCAAATCTGCACAAGATCAACCTCAAGCTCAACCCCGAGAAGTGCGTGTTTGGAGTCCCTTCCGCAAGCTTCTCGGGTTCTTCAGGTCTCAACGAGGGATTGAAGCTAATCCCGACAAATTCAAGGCCATTGAGCAGATTGAAGCACCAAAGCGCGTCAAGGATGTACGAAGACTTGCCGGGTTCGCGTAGCTGCTCTCAAAGAAGTTTATTTCTAGGTCTGCTGAACGCACCTGCCGCTTTTTCAAGATTTTGAAAAGGCAGGTCCAATGAAATGGACTCCGAAGCGGAGGCTGCGCTGCAGGACTTAAAGAGATACCTGTCCTCCACTCCAACACTTGTCGCACCTAAACCACAAGATAAGTTGCTGCTATATATAGCAGCAACCAATCAAGTGGTTAGTGCTGCGTTAGTAGCGGAGAGGGAGGCGGATGACAAGCCAGCAACCACGGCAAGCACATCCAGCGACAAGGTGGGGCTTCACGACAAGCTCCGGGTCCCGACAAGAACGATTCAGCAGACGCATGACCAGACGCAGAAAAGGATGGTGCAGCGCCCAGTCTACTTTGTCAGTTCCCTCCTGCAGGGGCTAGGTCAAGGTACTGCGTGCAGAAATTGCTTTTCGGCCTCCTCATGGCCTCGAGAAAGCTGCGCCATTACTTCCAAGCACATGAGATCACAGTTGTCACTCGCTTTCCGCTGAAGAGGATACTGCAGAATCCAGAAGCAACGGGCAGGATTGTCGAGTGGGCTTTGGAACTGTCAAGCTTTGGTCTCAAGTTTGAAAGCACATCAACTATCCAAAGCAGAGCGTTGGCAGAATTCATAGCAGAATGGACGCCAACGCCAGATGCTGAGATTCCGAGACGAGCATTCCCATCAAGGAAGCAAGCAAAGAGTGGCTGATGTACTTTGATGGTGCCTTCTCGCCGCAAAGGCGCCGGTGCCGGGCGTCGCTTATCGCACCCACCGGAGAGCACCTCAAGCACGTAGTCCAGATGCATTTTCCCAAGGAGCAAGCAACAAACAATACCGCAGAGTATGAAGGTTTGCTTGCCGGTCTCGTGGATCGCAGTGGACCTTGGAATCAAAAAGCTTATTGTCGTGGTGACTCGCAACTTGTCGTCCGCCAAGTGAACAAAGATTACCAGAGTCCGTTGATGGAAGCCTACGTTGATGAAGTGAGGAAGCTAGAAGAGCACTTTGACGGCCTGCAAATGGAACATGTTCCAAGAGCTCAGAATGATATTGCTGACGGCCTATCAAAGTGCGCTGCAATTAAGTTGCTCGTGGAACCAGTGGATTTTCGTGCTCAAGTCGACTCAGCCAACCGTAACACCATCAATCGGACAAAGCAAGAAGAGGAAGTTGATCTCTGGTGACTACTTTCCCGCAGAGCTTCCCGGCCGCTGCTATGCGAAGGTCCCCAAGATCAACGCCAATAAAGGCTGAGGGGCAGTCTGCTCCGACAAGCCCTGTGGTTTGTTTCGTTGAAGCAGACGCTTCCGACAAGTTTTGCTCCGGCAAGCTTGCCGGGGAGCATCAAGCTCCGGCAGAGCCGTAGGTTCTTGCCGTAGAAGCTGATGTTCCCGCAGCAGCAGATATGCCTTTGGTCCTTGTTGTCGAGCCGCAAGCTCCAACATGGGCGCAACAGATTGTCCATTTCCTTAAGACAGGAGAACTTCCCGAAGAGCGAGAAGAAGCGGAAAGAGTAGCCCGGCAGTCGAGTATGTACCAGTTTGTCGATAGCATACTGCATGTAAGAAGACTCAACGGTGTGAAATTGAAGTGTATTCACCGGAAGACGGACAAAAGCTGTTGGCAGAGAGATACATGGAGGCATATGTGGTCACCGCATTGGCGCCAGAGCACTTGCCGGCAAAGCGTTCCGCAAGGTTTCTTTGGCCGACAACCCTCCAGGATGCAACCGCACAAGTAACCAAGTGTGAAGCGTGCAAGTTCCATTCCAAGCAGATACATCAGCCAGCTCGTGCTCTCCAGACGCATCCCTTTGTCCCGCCATTTTCGTCCTGGGGCTCGACATCCTCGGCCCCTTCCCCGAAGTTGTCGGGGCTTTGAATACTTGTACGCCGCCATCGACAAGTTTACAAAGTGGCCGGAAGTGGAAACAAGGAGGAAGGTGACAAAGACAGCGGTCAAGTTCTTCAGTCGATTGTTTGCCGCTTCGAATCCCTAACAGGATCATCACCGACAACGGCACACAATTTACGAGTCGCACCTTCATGCAGTACGTCCAAGACCTTGGCGCCAAGGTCTGCTTTGCTTCCGCTGCTCACCCGAGAAGCAACGGTCAAGCAGAGAGGGCAAATGCTGAAGCCGCGCAGGCTCAAGACCGTAACTTTTGACAGGCTGCACAAGTGCGGAAGAAACTGGATCGAGGAGCTGCCGGTGGTTCTTTGGTCGATCAGACGACGCCAAATCGAGCCACCGCCGTACACCTTTTGCTCTAGTCTATGGAGCAGAGGCAGTTCTCCCCACGGAACTCAGATACGGATCGCCTCGAGTGCCCGCTTATGATGAGTTTGAGCAAGAGCAGCTGCGACAAGATGACGCTACGCTTCCTTGAGGAGGATCGTCTTCAAAGTCAACAGGCGAGCTGCTCGCTACTGACAAGCTTTATGCGCCGCTACCATAGCCGCAGAGTTAGTGCCGAAGTCTCGAGGAAGGCGACCTTGTTATTCGCTGCTCAGTCCGCCAAGAATTCGAACAAGTTGACGCCAAGTGGGAAGGCCCTTATCAGTGAAACGAGTCACTAGGCTCGGCGCTGTCCACTTTGAGACCGAAGATGGCATCCCGGTGAGCAACTCCTGGAACATTGAGCATCTTCGTAAGTTTTACCCATAGGGCGCGGTTGCCGGAACCCGTTCCGGCAACAACCTTTTGTACAAGTCTTGCCGCTGTTGCATGTAATCCTTTTTACAAAGACAGGCGCAGACCCCATGCATCAGTCAAGCTCATGTGTTGCGCACAACTTGTCAAATTCATGCTTTCATCATTTTATTGCATGTTTTGGCTAACACTTTGTGCAGCAACCACACCCGTAAGCAAAAATCGAGTCATTGGGCTCCATAACTTTATTTCCTCTTCTTTCTCTTTTCTCAAAGAAAGGAAGGCTCCCTCGCGCACAAGTTAACCAGGGGGAAGGAGAAGATAATACTATGGACCAGTGCACCGCCGAGGAAGTTTCTACCATCGGGAAGCAAGAGATGTAAAAGCTAAGTTGCCAAAGTTTGAGCAATCAATTTTAAATTTTAAGTTATCTTCCTCGAACGATAGTACTTTGTATGGAAAACCTGTGCAGAGGAACCAACTCGGCTGGCTAGTCGCGCCCTTTACTTTGTTTCGGGTCCGCTCAACAACTTAAGTGAGTTATGCTAGTCGCGACAAGGTTGCTTGTCGGAGGCGGCACTGCCAAAGAAGTTGCCGACGTTCGCGACTCAAAGATCATGCGCAAGAAAAGGTGCCCGCACCGACAAGTTCCCCAATTGCGTAGGGCAGAAACGTGCAAAGGAAGGAATCAAGTACAGGAAATAACGTTGCATTGATCGCCTAAGATAGAGTATATTGCAAAATAACTTGTCGCTGATCTAACAAAGTGTTCTAAACATGATCAGCAGCGACAAGGGAAAGATAAAATTGGCGGCCTAGTCTACGCGGTCGCCATCAATCCGCTTGATCTTGTTCACCTTGTCCACAATGGGTGCAACAAGGGCTTTGAGCTCCTCCACGCTGGCATCTGGCGGCAAGGATCCGAGGACGCCCGTTAAGGTTGAGGCCCGGATTGCGGAAGGCCACCTTTATCAACACTTTCTCGAGGGCTCCTGCACAGATCTGGCGTGATTCCTCGGCCAGCTGCTTTGGGACCTCTTCCGAGTCGCTGGAGACCCGCCACCACGCCTTTGAAGAATAAACTGAGTTTGGCGCTGGGTTGGAGATGCTCGTCGGAGGAGTATGCAAGGTCCGCCATCCCGGCTCCATCATTTCGTTGTGGATGTCGGCGGTGTCCACAAGACCTTGAGTCCAGTGCTCCACGCCTCCCTCAAGGTGCTCTGGGTGGAGGCAGCATTCGCTAGCAGCTCCTCCTTGGCCTTGATCGCCTCCAGCAAGGCCACCTCCCGCCTCGGCACTGGCCCAACGTCTGCTGACAGTGGTCAGCTTCAGCTCAAGATCCGCGTTTGAATCCTTGGCGGCGTCGAGCTCCTTGCCCCTATCAGCGAGACGACTCTGCAGCTCGCCAAGAGTGTAGGCGTCCTTCTCGCGCTCATGCTTGAGCATGGCAAGCTCTTCGCCGCTCTTCTTGAGGCTGGCCTCCAGCTGTGCCACCTTCGCCTTCAACTCTTCCTTGGCGGCCTCGGTGGCTGCGGCAGCATCCTTCGCTTCCTTAAGCGCCTCGCCAAGTGACTCCTCGCTGCAAGGTCTTCTTCGTGGCTGTCCAGGTTGACCTTCCGCTGCGCCCATTCGCTTCCTGCGCGGAGAGCTTCTCGGCAGCCAGCCTGCTCCTCCTCGGTTGCAGCCTCCTCAAGGATGAAGGCCGTGCAGCTCTTCGCAAGTTGCCCCAGCGCTCGCTACGCCGGGAGAGTTTCTTGGTTGGCGCCCGGAGCTCTTCTGCGCGCTTCTCCATGTCCGCTCCTGCCCTCGCGACAGTGCTTCCCGGCACTCCAACTTGGCTTGCGGCGCGGTAGAGCGACAACAGCTTCTTCAAGCCTGCTCCTCCTCAGACTTCGCCACGCCGCTGCTTGGCACGCCCACCAGCTGCCACCCAAAGAGAGGCGAGTAGCTCGCCGTCGAAGGTCTCTCCTTCGACCGGCGCCCTGGAGCTCGGTTCCCGGGGGAGTTTGATGAAGACGCCCTCGCCGGCCTTCAGGTAGGCGTCGGGCTGGGGCTCCTCGAGCTCGACGATGGCGGGGAATCGGCTGTCGGTAGCGCCTGGCGCTCCTGCGGCCTCAGGGCCGTCAGTGCGATCGCCCGACCCCTCGCCAGCTTCTGCATCGGCAGCCTCGGTGGCCTTCTCGCCAACAGGCTCGTCGGCGACGACCTCTTCTTCCACAGCAATGACCTCTTCTTCCATGACGGCGGCCTCGTCGGTGTTGCCGCGCGCTTCCTCCTCGCCGGCAGCCTCGACCTCCATCGGCTCTGCGGCAGACGAAGAAGGAGCAGTCAAGCAAATGTTCAAAAAGAGAAACAAAAGATAGCAAGCCCGAGGGAAATTTTCGTGTAAGGAAATTACCCACAACGGGATCCGCAGCCATAACCTCGACCATTGGAGGGTCACTGAGGCTGTCCCTCGCCGGGGTAGCCTCCCTTGCCGGAGTGACCTCCCTTGTCGGAGGGCGCTCCCTTGCCGGAGAATCCTCCCTTGGCGGCGTAGTGGCAGCAGACAGGATTTCGGGGGCGGCTTCCGAGCCCTCCCGATGAGGCTGTTCTGCTCCTACACAAGCAAACAATCAGGTATCAACGAAGAAGGAGCACCCCTGCACACCTAATAGTAAGGAGAAAACCGCACACTTACTTTGGGGGCTATGCTGGGGGCTGCTCTGAGGAAGGGTTGCCGGGTCCGGCCAGGGAGTCTCGGATGCGTCCCCTATTGCCACGGGAGAATCGTCCTCAACGACGACCGTCGGGATCTTGGCCCTCTTCGACGCTCTCTGGGCCAGCGTCCTGAAAAGGAAAGAGTCCAGTACGAAGCAAATCAGATTCAAGATAAAGCAATAAAATTGAAGAAATACAAGCACAATCTCAAGAGCTTACTCTTCGTTTTCCTCCTCGGAGCTGAGCGCGGAGAAGTCAAACTCCGGCTCGCCTCCGGTGCGACGATGCGGGGGAGTGGGCTCTCTTGGCCGCTTGGCGGAGGCGTCGGCGGTGGCTCGAGAAGATCCCGCCCAGCTTGCCGCAGCAGTGTGAGGCGCCTGCTGCAACATCGCTGTCGCGGTAGAGCAGCGCCGCACGCGCTTCTTGTTAGGGCGATCTGCCGCCCGACTTCGTCTCCGGCCTTGGAGGCGCCTCTTGGCGGAACCGGGGCTCGCCGACGGCAAGTCGCTGGGTGGTGGAGAAGAAGCGCCCTCGTGGTCCACTCGACCCGGCCTCGGGCTCGACAAGCTCGTCCTCGCCCGGCGATCTCCTTCGCTCGGCAAGGCTTGCCGCCATGGCGTCCGCCTCGTCCACGGTGTACTCGAAGGCTCCAGCGGCAGCGGCTGCTGCCGCCTCCTCCACCCTGGTGGCAATACGCGCCATCTCCTCGTCGGTGGTGTCGCGAGTGAGCCTTTTCTGCTCGTCGGAGCGGATCGGCACTTCTTCCAAGTTGTCGAAGAACTGCTGCACGACCTCGTCGGGGGGCTCCTGCCAGGTTGGAACGATCCCATGGGAATCGCACAACGGCATCATGGCGTGGATGCGGTTGAGCACCGAGTTGTTGCACAATGGGACGACCCCCCGCGGCAACCTAAACCACTCAGGGTGGTCGGGGTCGTTCTTGAACAGCTCTAGCAGCATCGCATCCAACTCCAAGACGGTGAAATTCCAGTTCAGGCCCGGGCGCAACCTCATAATGTCCGCCGCATTTTGGAACTCCCAAGCAGGCCTCCTCCTCTCATGCAAGGGAGCGATGCGGCGGCGAAGGAAGTCTGCACCAACTGCGCCTACGGTTAGTCCGGCAAGCCTGAGGCGCAAAATCCGGGTCACAGCTTATCTTCAACCTAGCATCCTCGGCGCCAAGTTACTCCAATCTCTGCCGCGCACTATTGGGGTTTGGCGACGGCAGTGAAGGGCTGCGGGTTCTCCTCACGACCCAACACCAATTGGCTCTCCACCTCCCACTTGTTGCGGAACTCTCCTTCCAGATAGGCTTCTTTCTTGCCGATCCTGGAGACCCACGCTATCCCTCCGGCAAGTGGCTCTCCTCTCTCGACGCGGGGCACGAAGAAGTGGCGGAAGAGTGCCACATTTGGGTGGACTCCGACAAAGTTTTCGCAAAGGTTCGCGAAAACTGCCATGGTCAAGACGGCGTTGGGGGTGAAATCAAGGAGGCGGAGGCCATATGTGTTCATGATGTCGCAGAAGAACTTCCGGAAAAGGCGGGCAAAGCCCGCAATAGAAGAAAAGGGCGAAAAAGGGTACCCAGTTGGGGCTAAATCAGAAGCGGAGGCGGGAGTACCTTCGTGCACGGATGCGCACGCAGCGTCTCCGTCGACCAAAAGAGATAGAAGACATCCCGCAGCTCCTTTGCGCCGAGTTGGGGGAAGATGGCCCGCCTTGCGAACGCCGCGAGCCGCTGCGCCGCCGACTTGACGCCTTTCTCCTTGTCGGCCGGAGCCATGGCGAGGGCGGCGGAGGAGGCCGACGGCGGT
Organism: Aegilops bicornis; assembly: GCA_021605145.1. NCBI lineage: Eukaryota > Viridiplantae > Streptophyta > Magnoliopsida > Poales > Poaceae > Aegilops > Aegilops bicornis. The sequence continues at coordinate 476,620,727 of CM038674.1, read as the reverse complement.
GAGCGCGCTGGTGGCGAAGAGGGGCGGGGCGCGGCTCTCTTCGCACCGGAGAAGAAGGGGGGAGCGGCGGTGGTTTTCTTGACAAGACAGCAATGGCGGAGTGGACGGCCTGCCCCTGTTTTCTCCGCTTATAAAGAGGGGGAGGGGGCGGACGTTCCGCTTTTCCTAATAAAGAAACCCCCACGACCACGCCCACGATCTCTCGCACGACGCCACGTCCGGTGCGTGCCGTTAGTGGGGTCGTGGTGGGTCCGGGGCGAGTTGCGACGTGGTCGAGGCCGCGTGTGACCGTGCACTGTTTTGGGCCTGGCCCGACAGCGCTCGGCACCGTGTACGGCCCAGGCCCCGGGGCTCCTGTCGGTGTACTAGAGTAGGGATACCCTAGTATCCCGTAATCGTGCACGGACAGTTGCAGCACCCCGCGGCAGGGTTTGCCTCGTCGCCGCCAAGGTCCTCCGTGGCTCCTTTGGAGCCATTCAAGAACAAAGTATTTGATTAAGAAGACAAGGCCCGGCAAGAGGAGCTTGCCGGGAAGGCCACTCGAGGCATGCAGAAGACAAGGCCCCGGCAAGAGGAGCTTGCCGAAGGCTCGAGCACGACAAGCCTCCGGACGCCGACAAGGATTCGTCAAGGTGCAAGGCGCTTGCCGACAAGCAACCTCTCTCCATCTCCGCTCCAGCTCATCCAAAGCAACGTGTCGCCATGGGACCATTCCATGCGCGGCGTGTCGAGAGGCTGTGCAGCCAGCGGAGAGCAGCGATAAGTGGCGCCGACAAGCTTGCCATCGTGGCGAAGCGGTGGCGGCGCTGACGGTCTCTCACAGGTAATCGCTTTGGGCGACAGCGATGGGCATTTATTGCTTTTGTCCCTTGCCGTCGAGTTAGGTATTTTGCACCGCATAATCGCTCGGTAGGTGTACCAACTCCTGTTTTTACATTTGTACCTCGCCTATGTTGCCACTGCCGGAGACCCCTTGAGCATATAAAAGGAGGCCCATGCGCAACGTAGAGGGGGTTCGAGGTTCGGTTCATTCGACTCACTAGAGACCAGATACGCCACGCTTAGGTTTTGTAGCTCGCATTGCTCCCTAGCAAGAACACAATACATCAAACAAGCAGCAAGAGGGAGTTTTATCTCTCCAGAGAGCTCCGGTTGGGTAAACTGCTCGTGTGCCTCGCCTCGATCCGCCCTTCGTGCGATCTCCGCCCCCCTCCGAACCACAAAGGGGCCTGGTCCGCCGGCCCCATTGGTGTTCGTGGGTACGATCAGCCTCCCCGACACTCTCGCGCTTCACCGAGGCGCGACGGCGGGCGGACCCGCTACCTCCCTCCAGGCGGGCGCGGCCGCGCGGAGGCTGGTCACGGCCACCGCTAGAGGAGCCGCTGTCCGAAGAAGAGTCGCCGAAGTTCGACGATCCCCGAGCGCCGCGAACCACGCGCGCGCTGTCATCTTCATCCCGATCGTCGCCGGGGCTAGGCCCATGGTCATGCGCCGTTGCCTCGGGCAGCACCCAAAGACGACGACCGTTTTCCCTTAACACCCTCATGTAGAGGGTGGCATCACCGTCGAACTTGAAGTGCAGGGTGCACCGCCGGCCAGACTGCTGGAAAACGTCTGCCACCGCTGGTCGTATTACACACTCCCGGGCGGAGACCTCCAGAAGTTCAGGAGGCCCGGCTGCAGCAACCGGCCACTGGAGTTAAAGACCGCCCGGGGCGCCGGTCGGAAGTTCACCTAAAAGGAAGCGGGGAAGCTGGAGCCAGGTGCTGGTCGGCTCCACCGACCACACGACAAACTCCGGCAGCACCTCTGCCGAGTGGAAGCGCGGCCTATGGGGTCGCGCGGCCGTAGCGCGGCCCCCATCAATGGCCTGACGCCCATCGCCACGCGGGAGATCGCCTCCACTGCCGCGGGAAGCCGCTACGGGAGCCACAGGGTGCTTGCGAGGACGGCCTCGACCACTCTTGGCCGGGGGAGAGTCAGGCTCCACCTGGCGGGCCTTTCCTTTCTCCGCGGCCGAGAACCTCTTCAGCGGAGCCATGGAGAAGAAGGAGAAGCAAGGAGAGATGGACTGGAAGGGCATGCGCCGTTCCGTACTTATAGACGGGGAAGGCCAACCGTCGACCTCATTGATCAAAGGTAATCATGACCTGCTTTGCATGCAGGGACTTGTCAATTCGTGTAGTTGCCAAGGCATCGTGGGGAAGTGGAGATGCCCACCTCCAATCAACCGGCACGCAGCGCCCAAGGCCGCAGGCTGTTAGGGCCCGTGGCGCTTCGCACTTTCCCCTTCGCTTCTCTTCTAAGCCAAGTCCAGGCGCGCCTTGGGCCCGGGGCTCTTGTCGGCATTCTCGTAACGGGGTACCCAGACTTGTTCCGCCTGCGGCGCGGGCGTGGCTCGGGGTGGCCCAAGATGGCCCATCTTCATCAAGACGAGCTCAAGACCCTCGCGAGGGGACAAGCCTCATGGGCGGACGATGTGAAGCTTCCTCAAGCACGACCTCGTCAGGCTGGCTCATGAGGAGGCGGAGAGATCAAGGCGGGTACCTCACGAGGTGCCCATGACGCAAGCCATGACGACCAAGGGCGCCAGTGGGCGCCAGCCCGCCAGAAGTGTCCTCATTTCCTCTTTGGTGCAAAGGAGGCAAGCGCAGCGAGAGCATCAAGCAAAGGCAACCATTTCGTGCAACAAGACCAAGACCAACACAACGGCAGGAAGGAGGTCATCGTGGAGCCCAAGCCAAGGCCACTGCCGAGTCTTTGGCAGGCGAGGACCGACTTTACTCAGGATAAGTGTAGTAGATGTTCCCCTTCAAAATGGCCAATTGTTGGCGCCCTTCCCACTCAATATTTGGGAAGAGGCCCAGGGCCTCTGCCTATAAATAGGACAAGTCACCCACAGGGTAGGGAGAGCTAAAAGAGAGCCACAGATCAAGGAATCGGGAATAGAGCTAGAGATCAAGCAACCTAGAGAGAGAGAGAGCGACTGAACTCCCCCTATCAGTTCGTCGCACCGGCCAAGAACAGACCCTCGCGAGGCTGTTCTTCCTTGTACTGTTCATCATCAGCCCCTGAGGCAATCCACCACACCACACACTGGAGTAGAGTATTACACCACATTGGTGGCCCGAACCAGTATAAACCTTGTGTCCCTTGTGTTGCTCTTTGTGTAGTTTAGATCTTTGCGAGGCGACGAGGTGTTGGTAGGTTGGAGGTGAGATCTCCGCGTGCACCCCATAGTTCGAACCTAAAGGGTCTACCGGAACCCGAAATCCGACACCATCATGCCGGTTACGTTGATGACAACATCGACACCAAGAGCGGGGGATGAGGAGAACCGTTTTCCTGCTCACTATGGTGAGGCAGACCAAATGGCTAGGTTCTCATCCATCGGTGGTTGCCGATACAACAACGGTAGTGACAGGGTTACTCTATTAGCGATGTATATCATGATCTTGCATATACTATGCCCTGATCATCGTAGGATAAGGTTGCATCATCTTGGGGCAGTGTCAAGGGTGCTCACCATCTCCTGGGTCTTCAGGTCCTCATTCCTCGAGGATGTATCTTCTGTTGGTATCGTCTTGTTGTGATGTCTCCAATCTTGTGTTCAGGAGATGTGAGTGAATGTCTGGAAAGGTATCTTCCTTCTAGATTATCCACGAGGATTACAAAGAATCCAGTGGTCAGGGGCATAAGGGTTCTAGCGACCAAAGGATTTGAAGGGAAGAGATCAATAAGGAAAGTATACCTTAGTTTTCGAAAAAGTAAGAAGGGAAGAGAAGCATAGATAGTTTTGAAAACTAGTAGTAGTTTTGGAAATAGTTTAACCCTAACTAACGACCATGCTAACTAAGGCTTCCTACAGTCAGGATGGCTCTGATACCAGCTCTGTGGGGACCCCGACTCACAAGTCGTGATCACCGAATGCACGTGTACAGTGATCCCAGAGATTAATGCTCACTGAACACACATAAGTTGAATAACAAGAGTCTTACATCCATACATAACGTCTTACACAAATTATGACCATTAAGGTCAAGTCTTACATAGATAAAGCCACAAGGGCTGAATACCAGATAAACTTAAGCAGCGGAAATCTTAGTCGATAAGTAGAACCCATGCCATCTGCCTTAACCCTACAGGCATTCTGACTAGGAAACGTCCTAGTTCGCATGTTCGTCTCCAAAGAACTCTTCTTCGAACTCCTGTTCTTCCATGCCTGGCCAATTAAATAACCAGTGGCAAGCCAATGAGTAGTTTGAATGTACTCGCAAGCAACCCATGTTTTGGTTCAAGATACAACAATGCATGATATAGGTAATTTTTGCAGAAAGCTAGTTTTGAGTGCAATGACATGTTCAACACCTTGTAAGACATGCATCAGGAGAATTCAAGTAACCATGAGGACAAGTTACAGATATCAACATAAATAGAGAGGGCATCAACCCAACTCAATCATGTCAAGTCCTTTGACTTGACCCAAGTAGATCTTCCCACTTATCCAAACACACACATTGGTTTGTAAACATGTGGACGTAGCCCAAGAGCGGTTACCCAACTGTCCTTGACCGTGGACACGGCTATTCGAATAGTTTTACACTCTGCAGAAGTTGCACACTTTACCCACAAGAACCGGGGAACTTTCGTGTCATCCATGACCCGCGATACCTCAAGTACCCAGGGTAAGCACCCGATCACTATATTTCCCTAGACGACACTAACAAGGAGCCCACTCGTTGTTCCGTATCCTCATGATTTACATCATACGAGACTCACTCGAGATCGTAACATCCGAGAGGGGACACAACGGTGTATCCGGTGCCCTGTGAAAACAGTCATGGCTGCCCTACCTGGCACGACCCCGTCCCAATAGAGAGCACCAACTCTCCGCCGTCACTAGTAATGCGGGCTCCAAGATAGTATCGGCCTAGGTAATCAATAATGCCCTTTCCCATACAAGGGTAGAGTGGTTGCGCATGTAAGGTTGGAATGACGGTCGCAACTTAAACCAATCCATTTTGAAAACAACATATACTTGCCTCGGTACACCACTTTGTCATCAAGTGGCTACCCAACTCATCATCTCCCCCGGGCATAAGTGGCACCAGGTGGGGTTTTCGAAAAGTATTTTGAAAATACTTTGTCTCCATCACCATGCATATTCCCGTCCCTTTTTGCGTAGCACTACTTTAGCATCCTATCTACCCCCACCGGCATAACCCTCATAAGAAGGTAGGGTCATGCACAATGCTCGTATCAACGAGGAAGTACGGTGGCAAACCATCAAAGTGGTTACCACCTCATCATGATTCCGTTGCAACAACAATATGGTGCTATATGACATGCATAAAAAGGGTTTCATAGACATGGTCAAAGGGCTGCTTGCCTTGTTTGGCTTGGTATTCAAGTTCTTCAAATCCTTCTCCTTCTTCTTCTTCAGCAACTTCGTCTAATACGGGATCTAATCGTCGCAAGAAAAATAACGAGAAAATAAGGCAATAGTAAAACAAAAAAACCAAAGTGCTCAGAAAAATGTCAACTTATTTTCGATAAATACTAGGGGGAAATCTAAGAAGGGGAAAATTACTAGTTATGGATTTGGAGTTGCCGAATGGGATATTTGGATTTTCACAGGGGAATATAAATGCTCAAATTTGAATTTAAATTTGAACAGTGCAGAAAAGTTTGATGGATATTTATGAAACATTTAATTTGGATAAAATTTAAATCTGTGGAATTTTTGGAAACTTACAGAAAAAGAAAAAGAAAAATGGCACTGTGCCACTGGGCCAGAAAGGCCACAGTGCAGCAGGCCCAGAGGAAATTCAGCCCGCGCGAGGCCGCCACTTCGAAGGCGTAAAGGCAAAGTACGCCTTCAGCCAACGGGCGAACTGGTGCGCGCGCGTGCGTTTTTAAATCTGACGGGTGGGACCCACACGTCAGGACCTGAGGCTGACGGACGGGCCCCACGGCCGTCGTCATCAAATTTGGGTCAGAGAGGGCGGCGAGCTCACCGGCGCCGCTGTGGTCGACGGCGAGGCGATCTGAGGGCACCGACGTGCTCAGAACGGAGTCACCATTCGGGTGGAGGTGGAGTTGGTCGCCGGGGTGCAGGGGTTCGCCAGCGACGAGGAAGCCGGCAACAGACCTTCGGGAGGAGCTTGCCCTGGTCGATTCCGGCTGCAATAGAGAGGGGAGACAGAGGGGAAATGGTAAGAGAGGTGAGGCGGTTCCAGATCGAGAGAGAGAGAGAGAGAGGGCAAAGGAGGCCTGTACCACGAGATCGACGGCGACCTGAAGCGGCGGAGCTCAAGCTCGATCTCGAGCTTGGGCGGCTCTAGGGATGAATGGGAGGCGCAGTGGGGCTATTTGGAGTGGGAGGGGACGAGTGGTGGCGAGAGGAGGGCTCGGTGATGCCTTATATAGGCGAGCGGCGGTCGACCGTGAGCTCGTGCGCCGGCGGGCTCGTGCTCGTAGCTACGGGCCTCGGGAGGGTGTTGTGCCAAGCCTAGGGCGTTCGTGGGGGTCGACTATGCCCAGGGGGGAGAAGAGAGGGAGCGGGGAACGCGGCAGAGCGGGTCCCCATCATGGGCAATGACTGGCGCGCTCGGGCGGCGCTTTGTCGGCATGCGAGGAGAGTCGAAGAGGGAGAGAGAGGAGGGGGCCAACAGTGTAGCATGCCGTGGACGTCGAAATGCATCGTCTGGCGCGCTGGGAAGCCCCGAGGTGGCCGGAGGCGGTTGGAAGGGGCGGCATACAAGGGAGCACATCAGAAGGCCCAGAAGGCGTAAATGGCCGGCATGCCATTTTTGGCAAAGTGGGCACGGCCAAGCATGTATGGTAGCTCTAGGGAGGAGTCAAGAATGTGGGGAAAGCCTTGGATGCCTTGGGTGGCCACTGGAGTGAGGAGGGAGGTGAGGAAGAGGGGTGCAAGGGCTGTCCAGAGAGGTAAAAGAGGTGGTTTCACCCTCAATTATTGATCTGAGATGCAGCCATTGCTACCGGAGGTAGAAGAGGTCTAGGAGGGCCTGCGGTAAAAAGTTGAGGCCATGGAGAAGAGTGGAAGTGGTCAAACAGGGTTTTAGTAAAATGGCGAGAAGGTGTTTGTTGCTGGTTTGGGCAAGAAGATGAACTCCTATTGTCATGAGGCTTGACAGGGTCAAATGGCATGAGATAATAATATGTTCCACCAAGGTTGTGTCCATTTGGGCAAAGTTGCCAATGCAACTTTTGTAAACCCTAGAAATTTGCAGAAATGAATTTGTGTAGATCTACTTTAGCAAATCACTTCCCCCTGATGAACCACTTGGTGTATTGGCCTCATTTGGTCATGTGAAAATGCTCACAAAAGTTGGGGTCAAGGAGAGAAAGTTGGTAGTACAAAGTTGTTCAAATTTGATTCTGGTCAGAGAGGGTTTTGGGGCATTTTGGTCAATATAAAATTTTCTCCAACTTGTGCCATTTGGTCTAGATGAATGATTAGACCATTTGAGCATGTTCACAAGGTTTGAGAACATTTGGACATGTTTGGCAATGTAAAGTTGCTCAAACTTCGAAATGGACAGAAATGGTTTTGAGTGGATTTCATGGGGTTATTCTATTCTCCATGACATGATACTTGTAAAGATCATCAAGCATGTCATATGTGACATGCTAGAATTTTCTGGTAATTTTTGGAGAATATTTCCTTTGTAAATATTTCAAAAGCTTGAAATATCCAGAAAGGGTTTTTGAGGGATTTAACCAATATTTTGAACATGACCATGTGTTGAAACTCTTATATATGGACAATATATGTCCACTGAGTTTCCCTAGGTTTTACCAGATATTTTGAAACCATAAAAATAATTTTAACCTATAAAAGACCATTTCTGGCATAAAGAAAAAGCATTTAAATAAAATAGGTAAATAACTTTTAAAATTATTTTGTGGTTTCTGGGTATCCTATATCTAATAGGAGTCAAATATATTTTTGGAAAGATTTTTACTGCCCTTAATTAAGTACTTGTAGTGCAAACCTCAATTCAGGGGTTTTGGAAAACTAATTTTTAAAAATACTATTTGGCCAAATTATTTTTGTAAGAAATTATTTTTATGTCCTATACACATGGCATGATCATTGGTTCAAGAGTTTGGATCAAGGAGATGAAGTATAGGAGTTGGAGGATTTATTTGATTTTTAGAGCACTTGAAAACAACAGACAAAAACCAATCAAGGCAAGGTCCAAAACACTCAAAAGTTTTTTGTCAAACCACATTTTATCATGATTGTTAGCTTAAGTGTAGTGGCATGAAAATCAGGGTGTGACACAGTCCCTTAACCTATAAGTATACAATACACCAAAATCATTAAGGGGCACTAGATGCACTTACAATCTCCCGCTTTTTGGTGATTGATGACAATATATGTTAAGTTTTCAACGGGGATAAACATATGAAGTGTAAATATTGATACTGAAGATTTTGATTGCAAGATATAGAAGAACTCCCCCTGAAGATGTGCATAGTGAGGAATTTGCTTTTGAAGCAATGCACACTTGAAGAGTAGAATCATGGAGATCTCCCCCTATATCTTGCAATTCATGCACGCATTTGACATATAATATGAAGAATTTGAAATGCATGATAAAATATGGTGACTGATGTAATTCAGCATGCGTGCATTAACATTGATGAGGAATAAGCATGCAGAAGAACATAGCAAAAGTATCAGACCACCATAGGGTTTAAGATTACAACTCGATCCAGCAAAGTCTTCAAAAAGAACGAGAGTTGTAACTTAGAAAAAAACGCCCATATAGGTAGACCCGCTTGAAGACTACCTCAAATTTCTCCCCCTTTGTCATCGAATGACCAAAAGGGTCGAAAAATGAGGACTAACACCCCTGAAGAATATCATGATGATGAAGGAGCGCCAGCGTTGTTGGGGTCGTTTGTTGTTGTAGGGCCTGCCGCAATGTCGTCCAAGTCTTCATGCTCGTCTACGTCGCATGATGAAGAATATGAGCTGGCCACCAAGGAGGGAACTTTGACCTTCTTGAATTTTTTCGCTGGTGGTGTAGACCAGTCAAAGTCCTGCTTGAGACCCATTTGCTTCAGATCTTCTTCACCATACAGATGTGATAGAACAACCCAGGTGCGATCGAATACTTCATGGAGGTAGTAATGGTTTTTCTTCACTGCATTGTTGTAGCAGTCATGTTGTGAAGAATAGAACCAAACTGACGCTGGACCCATTTGTGGTTGCGATCCACCTTCTGGTGAAGACTGAGGAGAAGCTCATGATCAGTCAGCACCCTTGGAGCTGTTGCTTGAGGATTTGGCTTTGAAGCATTAGTGGCAGAATCATGAGTGGCAGAGTCATCATTGGTGGAGTAAGATGCAGCTTTGCGAAACTGACCATCCAATGGACAAATGCCTTCATCAATAACAGCAGCGGCCTTGCCCTTTTCGTCAGCTGAGGAAAATGTCCGCTTGAGGACTTTCAATGGGGGGCAAGTAGCTGAGATGATTATGAAAATCAGCCTTGTTTGAGTGAAGACCTTGTTCTAAGGAATCTCATAATACAAGGAGCGTAAGGCTTCAGCTCAAACGGAGAGAGTGCAACATTTGCCAGAGTCCTCATGAAGAAATCGTGATAGTTGACAGGAATGCCATGCATGATATTGAACAGCAGATTCTTCATGATGCCAATGACTTCCTCATCAGTTGAGTCGTGGCCTTTCATGGGACTCAAAGTCTTCATTAGAATGCGATAGACTGTCCGAGGCACATAGAGCAATTCCTTCACGAGGAATTTGGTCCCTGGGCCTTGACCGGGCTTCAGCGGCTTCATCAGAACTTGCATGTAATGAGCAGTAAGTTCAGGTTCATGGTAGAGGCAACGAGCACCTTCAAGGGGAGGACTGATTGGCAGGGCATGAAGCAATTCAGATGCCGGTGCTTTATAGTGAGTATTTTCGGTCATCATGTCCAAAACCCAAGAGTTCACATCGTCAGCATCTCCGGTGATGTGTAGCATTGCATAGAACTGAAGAATTAGCTCTTCAGTCCAATCAACAATGTCAGTGCAAAAGTTGAGCAGTCCTGCATCATGAAGCACACTGAGGCTAGGGTGAAACAAGGCAGTGATTCCATGTCCAGATGAGGAATATGCTCATGGTCGAAGACTTTGTCTTTGTTGAAGAGCAGTGACGAATAGAAGTTGGCTTGGCTGGCAGTCCAGAAGCGCTTCCTTCTAAGACGAGCAGAGTCATATGGGTTGTAATCGGTGAAGAACACATGCTCACCGAAGAAGTGATCAGCCTTGAATTTTTGCTTCTTCAAGAAGGGATCCTTTGGCTTGGGCTGAGGTGTATCAGTCAATTGCATCACAACCTCAGGAATCGCAATCTCAGGATCCACAGGCTGAGGAATTTCAGGTTCTTCTTCAGTGGCAGCCTGGTTCTTCAATTCTTCATTAACAATTTCATCAGCACTAGCGGCTGGAATCTCTTCATGGACATCGGAGTGGGGTGAGGTTCTTCAGATCCCATTTGAACTTCAGTTCGCACCGGGGATTGAGGAATTTGTTGCAAAGGTGTGAACAAAGGAGAATTGGGGTGCTGACTTTCCCAAAAGTCATCGTTCATCACTGGTGTTGTGCACCCAATGTCCACATCCTCATCTTCATCATCATTTTCTTCAGCGCTGGCCTCTTCAGCTGTGAACTGAGACATGGGCGATGAGACGATTGGGGTTGAAGGGATTGCATCTGCTTCAATTTCTTCATCCAACTGCTCTGACGAAGCAGCAGAAGGAATCTCTTCATCTGATCCGCTTGGGATCACATATTCTTCATCAAAATGAACGAGTTCCTTTGATGGCATGCTTGAGACTGGAACAACATCAATTGGATTCTCAAAAGAGCTGGTCAATTTCTTCATCTTCTTCGGAGCTGAAGAATCTGATGAAGTTGATGCTTTCCTTTTCTTCACTGCTGCACGTTCTGCAGCCTTGGTCTTCTTCACATCCGGTGCAGAAGGAAGAATTGGACTTGGTATGGGTGCAGGAGGAGCAGAGGGAATTGGCTCATTTACTTCAGGCACAGCGGTTGAAGCTTCAGTTGTCCTGACAATTTCTTCAGGCGCAACACTAGTGGTTGCCCTGGCAATTTCTTCAGCGGCTGGAATGGAGTCATCAGCCCTGGTACTCTGAGTTTCATCAGCAGCCTGATTGTCATCAGCGGTGCTGGCATGTTCTTCAGTAGGCTGAGCAGATGCCTCAGCCTGAGGAATTTCTTGTTGCGATGGAGCTGCAACATTGGTAGTGAGTCCTTTAGCTAATTTCACAAAACATACGTAGGCTCCCAGTCAATCAGCGTGGTATGCGTCAAATTCATCACTGAGTTTCTTGATCTCAGATTGAATAGTGACAAGTTCTTCAGTTGTCATAGTGACAACATTTTTCTTCAGGAAGCGCTCCTTCTTATACTGCGCTTTCTTCAACTGCCTGGCCTTTTCGAATTTCCATTTTTCTTCGCCTATGAAGGCGGTCAACATGTGACTTTGGCCAGGTGTCAACTTGAAGTCAGGTATAGGCGTGTTGGGGTCCTTGTGCCACAACTCGATGAAATCAGGGATCAACTTTGGATCCAAAAGCATAGGCACATTTGTGCCTTTGGCTCTAGCAGCCCTGAGCTTCCTGTCCCTGATGATTTCAGCAAGTTCTTCATCATCAGCTTCGTCTTCATCAGACGGCACTTGAAAGGCGACTTGCTTCTTGTGAGGACTTGGTGGAGACCCTCGTCCAGCAGTGGCCTTTGTCTTCAGCAGTGTGGGGAATTTGGTGGAGCTGAAGAACTAACAGAGGCTCCTGAGGCGATTGAGATGCCTGTAGTCCTTTGGCATGAGGCAAGATGTGCAGGTGCTGAGGATTTTAACGGAGGAGCTGGTGCAGCTTGAGGAATTGGCCGTGAGGGCATTGCTGAGGAGCTTGGCCATGAGGGCATAGAAGTTGAAGCACTGGGCTTGTGAGCAGGTTTCTTTGCCATGGCCTTCTTAGGCTTGCTTGCAGAGGCCTCAGCAGTGGCAGCAGTAGCAGAGTCTTCATTGAATTTCATCACTGCTTCCTTAGCCATTTTGGCTAGCTTGGCCTGGTGCTTGGCCCATTCATCAGGATAGTCCTCACCACGCTTGAGGCTGGTAGGATCAACTTCTTGGCCAGGTGCCAATGGAGGTCTTGGGCATGGAGGGTTAAAAGCGATTTTTTTGATGTACTTAGGAGTGACATATCTGTATTCCCTCCATTCCCGTGCCCATCTCCTCTCTATCCTTTGTATGCGCACCTTGCGCTGATCTTTGTCCTCCTTGCCATATTTGGCCTCATCAGGTGTGCAATAATCCTTGTAAATGTCATTTGGGATTTCAAACGCAGTGTTGACCTTAGGCATCTTTCCTCCCTTCTAAGGTTTCTTGCCGTCAGCCATTTTCTTCAGCTGAGGAATCTGAACAATAGAATTCTCTGAAGAGGTGTGCAACTTTTCTTCGAGGAACGCTGCAAATGAGTTAAGTTGATGAGAACCTAGAGATTCAGCAGCGGACATGTGTATCTCTGAACAGAATATAGTTGCGAGGAATTTGGAGAGGTCATATGCGTTGTTAGAAGTTTTTGCAAAAAGAACAAGTTTGAGGAATTTGACCAGATGAGCCTTGAGGCATTTGACTAAGCTTTCTTAGTCTTAGGTTCTAGAGTTGTACAGATTAAAAATCCACACAATTGAGAAATCTTGAAGAATATGTTGCTTAGGGAAACAAATCAAGAACAGAAGATATGTGAGGTGTTTAGTGTGTGAAGATTTGAAGAATAAACACCTTTTGATGATTTTGTAGAAAACATCAGAATCAACAAGGGTAGTAAAAGTAACTTTTAATTACCCTTGACGAAGAACACGAAGAACTGGGAAGTGTAGATTTGAAGCTCGTCGGTTCAGATCTTCCACGCCCTAACTTGGCGACGATGGAAGTAGCAGCGGTGCTAGGGTTTGAGAGCTCGAGCAAGGGAGTGAGGTCGAGCGGAGTAAGAACGAAGTGAGGAAGGGGAGGGGTATTTATTGCCGAAGTGAAAAACTGCTCGCCCGAGGAAATTGGACGAACGTGCCCCTGACCCTTCTCATTCGCGTGACATGTGTCACCCACGTACCGAGAGGTGGATATTGTGTGAGATCGTGGGTGAATAGGATAATATATCGTGGAATGTGGAATGGTTTGAGCGGCAAAAACCGAAAATTCAGATAAGATAAGTTTTAAAGTTCCGTTCGTAAATTCTTCAGCTGACAAGGACACAGTGAAGATTTTGAAAAAGTTTCAAATAGAACACACATGAAGAATTTGTGAATAGAATGGGTTGAGTTTAGCATAGAGGGGGAAGGGTCCGATCACATTCACTTAGCAGAAAAAGCAACTTGAAGAAATAGCAATAAGTGAATGCTGTGAGGACATAAACTCATATATATATATATATATATATATATATATATATATATATATATATAGCCAATGAAGAACAACAACGGAAAGAGTGAAGACAATGCAAAGTTGAAGAAATTGAACAACTGAGGAATTTCCAAAAGAGGAAAAACTCAAATTGAAGATTTTCAACTTTTGGTGGAAGAATGATGATTTCAGACACCGCGTACAATTGTCGTAGGGCTCTGAGAATCAAAGTCTTCATTAATTTCTTCACACTTAGAGTGTTAGTCTTCATGGATTGAGGAAAAACATTTCTTCATGTGTTGCACATCTAAGTCATCAATTTTGCATAAGTGTTAGGATGTGTGTCCTTTTCAAACGACATTCGAAGATTCTAGGATATTTAGCTCACACCTCAACTTGCTAAATCTTTTCTCATCCAAGGGCTTTGTGAAGATATCAGCCAGCTGTTCTTCAGTCCTCACATGCTCAATAGAGATGTCGCCCTTCCACACATGATCACGAAGAAAATGATGACGAATCTGAATGTGCTTTGTTTTCGAGTGCTGAACTGGGTTATGAGCAATCTTGTTGGCACTCTCATTGTCACAGTAGAGAGGCACATTTTTCATGTTGACACTGTAGTCCTTGAGAGTTTGCTTCATCCACAACAATTGAGCACAGCAAGAACCAGCAGCAATGTACTCAGCTTCAGTAGTAGACAGTGATAGGCAGTTCTGTTTCTTCGAGGACCAACAGACCAAGGATCGTCCGAGGAAATGGCATGTGCCTGATGTTGACTTGCGGTTCACATGATCACCAGCATAGTCAGAGTCTGAATATCCAATGAGATCAAAAGCCGAGCCCTTGGGATACCATAATCCAAGTGTTGGTGTGTGAGCTAGATATCAAAGAATATGCTTCACAGCCTTATGGTGTGATTCCTTCGGTGTATCTTGAAATCGGGCACACATGCAAACACTAAGAATTATATCTGGCCTAGATGCACATAAATACAACAAAGAACCAATCATGGAGCAGTATACCTTTTGGTCGAAGTCAATACCATTTTCATCAGTGCATAGATGGCCATTGGTGGGCATGGGGATTTTGACGCCATTGCACTCTTGCATGCCGAATTTCCTTAGTACATCCTTGAGGTATTCCTCCTGAGATATGAAAATGCCATTGCGCTGTTGACGAATTTGAAGACCTATGAAGAATTTCAATTCTCCCATCATAGACATTTGATATTCTTCACTCATCATATAGGCAAATTCATCACTGTAACGTTGGTCAAGACAAATTAAAATGATATCATCAACATATATTTGGCACACAAACAATTCACCATCATAAGATTTAGTGAAAAGAGTTGGGTCAAGTGAACCGTGTTTGAAGGCTTTCTTCATGAGGAATTCCTTCAAAGTATCATACCACGCCTATGGGGCCTGCTTGAGGCCATAGAGGGCCTTATTGAGTCTGAAGACTTTATCGGGATGCTTAGGATCTTCAAAACCTGGGGGTTGAGCAACATATACTTCTTCCTCAAGCTTACCATTGAGGAATGCAGTTTTCACATCCATTTGATATAAAGTGATATCATGATGGTTAGCATAAGCAAGTAATATGCGAATAGCCTCAAGTCTAGCAATATGTGCAAAAGTTTCATCGAAATCAATTCCTTCAACCTGTGTGTAGCCTTGAGCTACAAGTTGTGTCTTATTCCTCACCACAAGGCCATTTTCATCTTGCTTGTTGCGGTAGATCCACTTTGTGCCAATGATATTATGTTTGCGAGGATCTGGACGTTTGACCAGTTCCCAGACATTGTTGAGCTCGAACTGATGTAATTCCTCTTACAAAGCTTGAATCCACTCATGCTCCAGAAATGCTTCATCTAACTTAGTGGGCTCTGTGATAAACATGAAAGCAAAGTGCCCACAAAAGTTAGACCGATGTCAAGCTTTTGAGCGTGTGATAGGACCTGGAACGTTGATGTCGCTGATGATTTTCTCAATCTGCACTTCGTTTACAACTCGAGGATGAGCGGGTTGTCGTCGAGGATTTGGATCAGCATATTCTTTAGCACCATTTTCTTCAGGTGCATGAGCATGACGTTCTTCAAGTTCTGGAATGATTTCTTCAACAGATTCTTCAGTAGGAATGACATCCTCAATAGCCTTGAACTTGATTGATTCCTCAGGTGATTTTTCATCTAGCACAGGAGGTAGGTGCTCTCTTTGCGAGCCATTTGTTTCATCGAACCGCACATCTACAGTTTCAACAACCTTGTGGTGAACGGTATTGAAGACTCTGTAGGTGTGCGAGTCCTTTTCGTAACCAAGCAAAAAACATTCATGTGCTTTCGGTGCAAATTTATAATTGTGATGAGGATCTCTAATCCAACATTTAGCACCGAAGACTTTGAAATAACTCACATTGGGTTTCTTATTAGTGAGTAGTTCATATGATGTCTTGTTGAAGAATTTGTGAAGATATACCCTATTGATGATGTGGCACGCAGTATCAATTGCCTCAATCCAGAAACGACGAGGCGTCTTGTATTCATCAAGCATAGTGCGAGCCATCTCAACAAGAGTCCTGTTCTTGCGCTCAACGACGCCATTCTGCTGAGGAGTATAAGGAGCAGATAACTCATGCGTAATACCAAGTTCATCAAGATAGTCATCAAGACCAAAATTCTTGAACTTAGTTCCATTGTCACTTCTGATGTGGTTGATCTTCACACCAAAGTTGGTTGAAGCCCTCGAGGAAAAACGTTTGAAGACTTCCTGCACCTCATGTTTGTAAGTGACAATATGCACCCATGTGTAACGAGAGTAATTATCAACAATAACAAAGCCATATAGAGATGCATCATTTGTAACTGCAGAATAATGATTAGGACCATAGAGATCCATGTGAAGCAATTCAAATGGTCGAGTGGTATTCATGATAGTCTTTGCTGGATGTTTGGCCTTGGTCATCTTTCCAGCTTCACAGGCTCCGCACAAGTGATCCTTGAGGAATTTGACATTCTCAATGCCAATGACATGCTTCTTCTTTATGAAGGCGTGTAAATTCCTCATGCCAAGATGACCAAGTCGTCGATGCCATAGCCAAATTTTCTGAAGCTTTTGCAAGTAGACATATAGCTGGTTGTGGTCCTGTAGAGAAATCAACAATATACAGATCTCCTCTCCTAAAGCCTTCGAAGACTTTAGAATTGTCAGCTTCCATGATCACAACACAACGATACTTGCCAAAGATAACAACCATATCAAGATCACAAAGCATTGAGATAGACATGAGGTTGTATCCTAAGGACTCGACAAGCATGACTTTGTCCATGTGTCGATCCTTTGAGATCGCAACCTTACCTAGACCCAATACCTTGCTTTTTCCTTTGTTAGCGAATATGATATGCTTCAAATGCAATGGAGATAAGGGAACATCCATCAATAGATTCTTGTCACCAGTCATGTTATTTGTACATCCACTATCGAGGACCCACTCATTGGCTTTGGGTTGATCATCCTGCAGATGAATTAGTGCAACTTACAAACTCATATACTTCATCAGTGAAGAATATGACATCAATTTCATCAGATCAATTTCATCAAGCAATAGAACAGATAAAGCAGTATGAGGACGTGAGAAATGAAAGTTCATTTCTTCATGATTAGCTCAAGGCCCTTTCGTGCAATTTTTCGTGTCTCCAAAGAAATTCTTCAAACGCTTATGCGCCGCTAGAGACCTGACCTTGCAGAAGAGATTAGTTCTTTTTATTCACCACCCACATCGGAAGGGGTGGCAAACAGGTCATCATTCTGCGAGCTCCATAAGAGAACTTTGGCATTGAAATCAGTCCACTTTGTTTCACATAAGAGGAGTTAGGGTAAGCATATGAATAAGCAGAGAAATTCTTCGAGGACTTATGAACATAATGGTTAGAAGAATAATGCTCACATTCATAGCTCCTTAGCTTTTCCTCATGGGCGTAAGTGTTAGCACGATGATGTTCATATGAGGACTTTGATCCTTTTGAGGAACTTGATCCACGTGAGGAATTTGGTCCGTATGAGGACTTGGATCCATATGAAGAACTTGGTCCATATGAAGATTTTGATCTGGGGTTCCTATTCTTCACATGTGGTATCATGATGACATTCACCTGAAGATTTTCAAGGCACCTTTTGGGAACCCAGATTTTCTTCATAGGGGAACTGTTCCTGCAGTTAGTGCCAACATATCTAGCAAATACTTCACCATTCTGATTTTTGAACAGTTTATAATTGGAGTCAAATGACTCATCAGAAGAATGAGGAGATTCACATGTAAAGCCAGATAAAGTAGATGGATCTACTGGAGGTCCCTTTGCAGCAACCCATGAGGTTTTGGGGCACCGCCAGCTTCCAAAGAAGTCCCATCAGCGTTGAGTTTCCTCTCAAATGCAATACCCTCTTTCCTAGGGTTCCCGTTGAGGATATGCTTTTTAAGCACATCACAAAGAGCCTGATGCCCTTTGGGGATTTTGTACATGCCTGTCATGTACAATTCCTTCAGCCCTGCATCATCAGTGATACTAGCAGTGTCCTCAGATGAGGAATTAGTGATAGCAGAGACATGTGAAGAATTTGTAGCATTAGAAGCATTGGAACATTCAGGTGAATAATTAGCAGATTCACGTTCAATGCACTTCAAACATGGAGGAACAAATTCTTCCTAAGCAGCACTGATTTGTTGAGCAAGTAGTGAATCATGCTCCTTCTGAAGATCTTCATAACTCAGTCTTAGCTTTTCAAGATCTTGCTTTCTTTGAAGAAATTCATAAGAAAGCTTCTCATGATCAGATAAGAGAGTGTTATGATGACTTTGAAGGTTGTCAAACCTAGACTGAAGTCTCTGAAGATTTTCAGTCAAGGTTTTAGTGCGATCCATTTCTTCACCCAACATATCATCACTTTTGTCTAGCATGTTTTGAACCTTTTCAAAAGCCTTTTGTTGTTTCACAGCAATCTTAGCAAGTTTAGAGTAGCTTGGCTTGAGGTTTTCATCAGATTCATCCTCACTTGATTCAGAGGAGGGATATTTGAGTACCTTGGCACCCTTTGCCATGAAGCAATAGGTGGGAGTGTAGTCATCATCGCATTCATCAGCTTTGTTGGTGAAGCCATTTTCTTCGGAGTTGAAGATGGATTTGCTGACGAACGCAGTAGTGAGAGCTAGGCTCGCCACACTAGATTCAGACTCCTCGGATGCCTCCTCTTCCTCGTGTTCCTCAGATTCAGTTTCAGAGTCCATTTCCTTGCCAATGAATGCCCGACCCTTCTTGTGAGATGAAGACTTCGAGGATTTTGATGATGAAGACTTTGAAGATTTCTTCTTCTTCTTTGAGTCATCAGAACTGTAATACTTGTATTTCTTCTTCTTTGATTCCTTTTCCCACTTAGGACAAATTTAAATGTAGTCACCAGGTTTCTTGCATTTGTGGCATAGCCTCTTCTTGTAGTCACTGGATGAGGAATCATTACTCCTTGAGGATTTTCCAAAATTACTACGCCTTGAGAACTTATGAAATTTCTTCACGAGCAATGCTAGCTCCTGGCTCAGTTCTTCAGGATCACCAAGGCTGCTACCAGAATCTTCACCTTTAGATCCAGAGACTGCCTTAGCCTTCAGGGCGCGTGTTCCGCCATAGCTCGAACCATAGAGATCTCTCTTTTCAGCAAGCTGGAACTCATGAGTGTTTAGCCCTCTCGAGGATATCAGTGGGATCAAGTAACTTGTAATCTCCACGTTCTTGTAGCATCAGTGCCAGAGTATCAAATGAGGAATCAAGCGATCTCAGCAATTTTTCACCACCTCATGGTCGGTGATGTCAGAGTTACCAAGTTCCTGAAGCTCATTTGAGATGTCAGTGAGGCGATCGAAGGTTTGTTGAAAATTTTCATTGTCAAGTCTTTTGAAGCGGTTGAAGAGATTGCGAAGAACGTCAACTCGAGAGTCACGCTGAGTTGAGACTCCTTCATTCTCTTTGGACAGCCTATCCCAGATAAGCTTAGCAGTTTCCAAAGCACTCACTCTTCCATACTGCCCTTTGCTTAGATGGCCACATATGATGTTCTTCGCTTGAGAATTGAGTTGCTTGAATCTCTTCACATCAAAGATCATTCGTGAGAAGGTGTGACCGAGGGAACACCATTTTCCACAACATACCGTAGATCGTTATCAATTGCCTCAAGATGCATTCACATCTTATTCTTCCAAGAGGGGTAGTCCGTCCCATCGAAGGTAGGACACCCAAAGAGACCTTGATCATACCTGTTGTCGACATAACTAAAACTCCAGGCGGTTAAACCAAAATCACACAGAACAAGGGACTACCTTGCTCTGATACCAATTGAAAGTGCGTTATATCGACTAGAGGGGGGTGAATAGGCGATTTTTATGAATTCTTCACTGAGGAGTTACAGAGTGAGGAAATTCCTAAGCGAGAACTACTTGCAGCGGAATAAGTACTCAGATGCTAACATAACACAACAGACACATGGTCATCCTGATGAAATGAAAACAAGCACAGAGTACAGAAAGCGTAAACACAGGATAAAATAGGATGAAGACAAACAGACTGGAGAAATTGAACTGAGGAAATTGAGAAAGTTTTCAGCCAAAGTCTTCAAAACAGATATGATCAAGCACACAACACAACAAAAAGGAAATATAAGACTTGAGGAAATAGAACCAGTAGGCTTGGTGAAGGCAATGATTTGGTAGACCAGTTCCAACTGTTGTGACAGTTGTACGTCTGGTTGGAGCGGCTAGGTATTTAAACCTGAGGACACATAGTCCTCACCGTATTCTCCTTGAGCTAAGGTCACACAGACCTCGCCCAATCACTCATGGTAAGTCTTCAGGTGACTTCCAAACCTTCACAAACTCGGTCACTCGGCGATCCACAATTTCCTCTTAGATGCTCTAGACCATGACGCCTAACCGTCTGGAAGATGCACAGTCTTCAAAGGTAACAAGCGTCGGAGCCACGCATGATCAATCTCTTCAGTGATGCTCAATCACTTTGGGTTTGTAGGTGTTTGGGTTTGGGCTTTCCTCACTTGATGATTTTTGCTCAAAGTCCTCGGAGGATGGGATGCTCTCAAATGACAAGTGTTAGTTTCTCTCAAAGCAGCCAACCAACTAGTGGTTGTAGGGGCGGCTATTTATAGCCTAGGGAGCAGCCCGACATGATAAGACATAAATGCCCTTCAATGATATGACCGTTAGGTGGGTAGATATTTTGGGACAGCTGGCCCATAGCACAGCAACGGTCGGAAATTTGACTATCAAATTCCTTAGGGCTATCATGTTCCTCACTTGTAGGCAATCCGCACTGGCAAATTCCTAACTCCTTAGTCAGAACAAATTCTTCAGAGACCAGAAGAACTACGTATCTGTCACTGAAGAAATTGACCGAACTGTATGAGATTTGCAATGGCTTCACTCGAAGGGATTGGTAGGTGTAGGATTTTGAGTTGAGCATCACATGGAAAATTTTCCTTAGTATTTCCTCGAATTTCGCCGGTGTCAAAACCGCGGATCTCGGGTAGGGGGTCCCAAACTGCATGCGTCTAGGCAGATGGTAACAGGAGACAAGGGACACGATGTTTTTACCCAGGTTCGGGCCCTCTCGATGGAGGTAATACCCTACTCCTGCTTGATTAATATTGATGATATGGGTAGTACAAGAGTAGATCTACCATGAGATCAAGGAGGCTAAACCCTAGAAGCTAGCCCATGGTATGATTGTTGTTCGTCCCCACGGACTAAAACCCTCCGGTTTATATAGACACCGGATAGGTTAGGGTTACACAGAGTCGGTTACAATGGTAGGAGATCTACATATCCGTATCGCCAAGCTTGCCTACCACACCAAGGAAAGTCCCATTCGGACACGGGACGAAGTCTTCAATCTTGTATCTTCATAGTCTTGGAGTCCGGCCGTGATGATAGTTCGGCTATCCGGACACCCCCTAGTCCAGGACTCCCTCAGTAGCCCCTGAACCAGGCTTCAATGACGACGAGTCCGGCGCGCATATTGTCTTCGGCATTGCAAGGCGGGTTTCTCCTCCGAATACTTCATAGAAGGTTTTTGTCGGGGCAGGCTGATCTGGCCCACGAACACCTATGGGGCCGGCGGACCGGGCCCATTTCGGTTCGGCGGGGAGCGGAGGTCGCACGAAGAGCAGATCAAGGCGAAGCACGCGAGAGGTTTACCCAGCTTCGGAGCTCTCCGGAGAGATAACACTCCTACTGCTGCTTGTATGGTTTGTATTGTGTTCTTGCTAGGGAGCGCTGAGAGCTACAGCGTACTCCAGCTGCTAACGAGACCTAAGGCCGAGTAGTTGAACCCCCCTTACGTTGCGCAGGGGCCTCCTTTTATATGCACAAAGGGGCTCCGACAGGTGGCAACGTAGATGGGGGTACAAATGGAAAAACAGTGGTTGGTACACCTACTTGTACAAAGGTATGCGATGTAATATACCTAACCTCGACGGCAGGGGACAAAGGCATTAAATGCCCATCTTGTCGTCCTAACAGTGCAAACAGGGACCGTCAGGGGGCGCCACCGTCCGCCACGATGGCAAACTTGTCAGCGCCGCTTGCCACCTCGCACCGCTGGCTGCACAGCCTCTCGCCACGCCACCGGAAAGGCCCTGAGGCGACACGTTAGTGGATGCGCTGGAGCGTAGGTACAGAGAGGGCTGCCGCGGCAAGCGCCTTTGCCGCGGTTGTTATCTTGTCGCGCCCGGAAGCTTGTCGCCACTGGCCTTCCCGGCAAGCTCCTCTTGCCGGGTCTTGTCTTGTAGGTGCTCGAGGTGGCCTTCCGGCAAGCTCCTCTTGCCGGGGCCTTGTCTCCTAAGTGCCTTGGGTGACCTTCCCGGCAAGCTCCTCTTGCCGGGGTCTTGTCTCCCGGGCTTGAATACTTTGTTCTTGAATGGCTCCAAAGGAACCACGGAGGGCCTTGGCGGTCACCCGGTAAGCCTTGCCACGGAGGGCTGCAACTGCCCGTGCACAAGTTCGGGATACTAGGGTACCCCTACTCTAGTACACCGACAGGAGCCCCGGCTGGGCCACACTGCAGTGCCGAGCGCTGTTGGGCCAGGCCCAAAACAGGGCACGGGCACACGCGGTTCGGGTCACACCATAACTCACCCCGGACCCACCACGTCCCCCACGAACGGCACACACCGAACGTGGCGTCGTGTGAGAGATCGTGGGCGAGGTCGTGGGGGTTTCTTTATTCGGGAAATCAGAACGTCCGCCCCCTCCCCCTTTATAAGCAGGGGAAACAGGGGCACGTCGCCTACCTTGCCAGTTGTTGTCCCATCGAAAAACCACCGCCGCTCCCCTCTCCTCTTCAAGGCTGAAAAGAGAGCGGCGCTCCACCCCCCATTGCCACCAGCACCAGCAACACCGTCGACCTCCTCCACTGCCTCCGCCATGGGCCCGAAGCCGACAAGGGAAGACCGTGAAGTCGGCCGAGGCGCTGCGGCTTGTGGCGCCATGGAAGGAGCGGGCCGTCTTCCCCCTCAGCTCGCCGCGAGGGAGCCGAGGGAGAACTACTACCTCTCTTCCGTCGACGGAGACGCTGGCGCATCCGCGCATCGGCGGTACTTCCCGCCGCTGCTGCAGAATCGGCCCCGACGGGGTATCCCTTCTTCGCTCTTCTTCTATCGCGGGCTCGCCCGCCTTCTCTGAAGTTCTCCTTGCGACATTATGAACACCTACGGGTTCCGCCTCCTTGATTTCACCCCCAACGCCGTTCTGACCATGGCAGTTTTCGCACATCTCTGCGAAAACTTTGTCGGAGTCCACCCAAATGTAGCTCTTTTCCGTCACTTCTTTTTGCCCCGAGCCGAGAGAGGAGAGCCCCTTGCCGGAGGAATTGCTTGGGTCTCCAGGGTCGGCAAGAAAGAGGCCTATCTGGAGGGAGAGCTCCGTAGCAAATGGGAGGAGTGGAGGGCAGATTGGTGCTGGATCGTTGAGGAGAACCCGCAGCCTTTTACCGCTCAGCGCCAAACCCCAGTAGTACGCGGCATTGACTGGAGCAATCTGGCACTGGAGGATGCTAGGTTGAAGATCGCAGTTACCCGAATCCTCCGCCTCAGACTTGCCGGACTCATCAGAGGGACTGTTGGCGCAGACTTTCTTCGCCGCCAGACGCTTCCCTTTGCAGGAGAGGAGGAGACCTGCCTGGGAATTCCAGAAAGCAACAGACATCATGAGGCTGCGCCCAGGCCTCAACTTCAACTTCACTGTCTTGGAGCTTGATGCAATGCTCTTAGAGCTGTTGAAACATGATCCTGATCATCCGGAGATGTTTAGGTTGCCGAGGGGTGTCGTTCCATTGCAACAACTCGCCGCCGACCGCATCCGTGCAATGATGCCGCCAGCGACTCCCACGGAAATGTCCCCACTTGGCAAGAGCCGGCAGACGACGTCAGGCGGCAGTTCTTCGACAACTGGTGGAGATGCCGGTCCGCCTAATGACCAGAGGAGCCTCACCATGACACCACCGACGCATTTAGATGCAGCGACGCCACCAAACTAGAAGAGGCGGCAAGAAGCTGCCGCTGGGCGAAGTAGTTTGGCTTTACTGTGGAGGAGGCAGAGGCAGCCGAGGCAGCAACCTTGTCGAGCGAAAGGAGTTCGTCGACGAGGAAGAGCTTGCCGAGCCTGAAGCCGAGTCGGGCGAGCCCGCCGAGGGTGCATCCTCTCCACCTCCAAGCAGCTTGTCATGGCAGAGCCACCGCCCCGCCAAGAAGGCGTCTTCGCAGGGCCGGGACGCAGCTGGGCGGCAGACGGGCCAGCAGCCGAAGCGCCCGCGGGGCAGCTTCCACCGCTGCAAGCATCAAGCAGCTGGAGCACCTCAAACCGCTGGCGGCAATCAAGGGCGGGCCTCGCAGGCCACCGGGTCCCGCCTCCCGCCAAGCGCCCAAGGGAGTTTCACCTCCGCCTGCTGCATCGAGGCGGGCTAATTCGACCTCTCCGTGCTCAGCCCGACGAGGAAGAGGAAGAGTAAGATTCCTTGTTGTACTTGTAATTCTTTGATTTGTTGCCTTGTCTTGTATCTCGATCTGCTTTACTCAATCCATTCCTTTTCGTGACGCTGCCCGAGAGGATGTCGAAGAGGGCCAAGACCCCGTGATTGTCGCCGAGGACGAACCCATCGCGACGGTAGGAGGCGCGTCTGAGACAACCTTGCCGGGTGAGGCAACTCTCCTTCAAAGCAGTTCTCAGCCGCAGCCCCGCCAGTAAGTATATGGTCTATTTCTTGCTGTTCGCGTGCATGGGTGTTTTCTTTTCCTTTGTCGATATCTCGATCGTTGACTTGTGTAGAAGCAGAGCAGCCTCCTTCTGCTTTGACTACGCCGCCAAGGGTGGATTCCCCGGCAAAGGAGCGCTCCCCGGTAAGGGAGCCTTCTCCGGCAAGGGAATCTTCTCCGGCAAGGGTGCCTTCTCCGGCAAGGGAGCCTTCTCCGGCAAGGGGCAGCTCTCCGGCAAGGGACGGCACCAGCGATCCCTTGGCGGCAGAGACCATGACCGCAGCCCCAGGCGCAGGTAACCTTCTTGCTCGAGTACTTCCCTTTGTGTTTTTTCTTCTTGATTCTATCCTTAGATATTTGCTTGACTTTCTTCATCCGTCCCGCCACAGAGCCGATGGAGACCGAGGTCGCCGGGCGAGGAGGACGACGCGCAAGAAGATCGACGGGCCGCCGTGGGAGAAGAAACTGGCGCCGACGAGCCTGGGCTGGGCGAAGAGGCCACCGAGGCTGCCGCCGCAGAAGCTGGAGAGGGGTCTGGCGATCGCACTGACGGCCCTGAGGACGCAGGAGCGCCAGGCGCTACACCGACCGCCGATCCCTCCGCCGCTGCCGCAGAGGCCAGTTCAAGAGCCCCAGCCCGGCGCCTACTTGAAGGTCGGGCGATGGCGTCTACATCAAGCTCCCATGGGAGTCGAGCCTGTGGCGCCGGCGAAGGAGAAACCTTCGATGAAGAGCTGCTTCGCCTCCGCTGGCCGACGCTAGTTGACACGCCAAGCAGCAGCGGGCGTAGCTCGAGGAGGAGCAATGCTGCCGCGAAGCCGCTGTCGCTCTACCGCGCCGACAAGCCAAACCGGCATCCCGGAGGCCCTTGTCGCCAAGGCGGGAGCAGATATTGAGAAGCGCGCGGAGGAGCTCCGGCCGCAACCAGGAAGCTCTCGTCCTTGGCGAGGAGCGGAGCAACTCGCCGAGGAGCGCACGGCCTTCATCCTCGAGAAGGCTGCAACTGAGGAGGAACAACGGCTTGCCGCCGAGAAGCTGCCTGCGCAGGAAAGCGAGCTGGCGCAGCGGAAGGTCAACCTAGACAGCCACGAGGAGGATCTCGCCATGCGTGAGGAAACATTTGGCGGGCTCTCAAGGAGGCAAAGGACGCCGCTGCTGCCGCCGAGGCCGCCAAGAAGGAGCTGGAGACAAAGGTGGCGCAATTGGAGGCCAGCCTCAAGAAGAGCGGCGAGGAGCTTGTCGCACTCAAGCACGATCGCGAGAAGGACGCCTACACTCTTGGCGAGCTGCAGGGCCGTCTCGCCGAGAGGAGCAAGGAGCTCAGTGCCGCCAGGGACTCCAATGCGGATCTTGAGTTGAAGCTAACTACTTTGACTCAGACGCTGGACGGCGCCAAGGAGCGGGAGGTGGCCTTGAAGGAGAAGATCAAGGCCGACGAGGAGCTGTTGGCGAATGCTGTTGCCGCCCAGGGCGCCTTGAGGGAGAGTGTGGAGCACTGGACCGAAGGTCTCGTGGATACTGCTGCCGCCATCCACAACGAGCTGATGGAGCTGGGGATGGTGGATCTCGGATACTCCTCCGACAAGCACCTCCAACCCAGCGCCAAGCTTAGCTTATTCTTCAAGGGCGTGGCGACGGGCCTCCAGCGACTCCGGGAAGAGGTCCCAAAACAGCTGCCCGAGGAGTCGCGCCAGATCTGCGCAGGAGCCCTCCAAAAGGTGCTGATGAAGGTGGCCTTCCGCAATCCGGGCCTCAACTTCACCAACGTCCTCAAGTCTCTGCCGCCGGATGCCGATGTGGAGGCACTCAAGACCCTTGTCGCACCCATTGTGGACAGGGTGAGCGGAATCAAAAGGGTTGAGGGTGGCCGCGTAGATTAGGCCGCCCGTTTTTTTCTTGCTCTTGCCGCTGCTAGTCATGTCATAGGAACAATCCATTAGAGCTGCGGCAAGCTATATTGTAATATAACTTTATTTTGGATATCAATTGCTATACTATTTCCTTTACTTGATTCCTTCCTTTGTATGTTTCTGCCTTACGCTTTTAGGGGACTTGTCGGCGCGGGCACCTGAGCCATGAGCGCTGAGTGCGGAACGTCAGCAGCCTGCTGGCGGTGCCGCCTCCGACAAGCAACCTTGTCGCAACTAGTCGCAGCTCACTTAAGTTGCTGAGCAGACTCGAAACAAAGTAAGGGCGCAACTAGCTACGAATTGGTTCCTCTGCGCACAGGTTTTCCATACAAAGTTTGGTCGTTCAAGGAAAATAACTTAAAAATTTTAAAACTGATTGCTCAAACTTTGGCAACTTAGCTTTTCTGTCGTTTGCTTCCCGGTAAGGCTAGATTTCCTTGAGCGACGTTTGGTCCACACCATTATCTTCTCCTTTCCCCCCCGGCAAACTTGTGTGTGAGGGAACCTTCCTTTCTTTGAGAAAGGGAAAGAAGAGAAAATAAAGATATGGAGCCTTGTGGCTTATTATTACTTACCAGGAGTAGGTGCTGCACAAAGTATCAGATAATGCATGTAAAATAGAAGTGAAAAAGCATGAAATCGACAAGGTGTGCGAAGCACGCTAGCTTTACTGATGCACGGGGTCTGCGCCCGGATTTGTACAAAGGATTACATGCATCAGCGGCAAGACTTGTACAAAAGGTGGTTGCCGGAACAGGTTCCGGCAACCGCGCCCTACGGGTAAAACTTACGAAGATGCTCAATATTCCAGGAGTTGCTCACCGGAATGCCATCTTCGGTCTCAAGGCGGACAACGCCAGGCCTAGTGACTCGTTTCACCCGATAAGGGCCTTCCCACTTCGGCGTCAACTTGTTGGAATTCTTGGCGGACTGAACGCGCCAAGAACAAGGTCGCCTTCCTCGAGACTTCGGCATTGACTTTGCGGCTATGGTAGCGGCGCAAAGCTTGCCGGGTACCGAGCAGCTCGTACAGCAGCCTGAAGACGATCTTCCTCAAGGAGCAGCGCCTCATCTTGTCGCAGCTGCTCTTGCTCAAGCTCATCATAAACGAGCACTCGAGGCGATCCGTATACGAGTTCCGTGGGGAGAACTGCCTCAGCTCCATAGACTAGAGCGAAAGGTGTCTGGCCAGTGGCTCGATTTGGCGTCGCCCCGATCGATCAAGAACCACCGCAGCTCCTCAATCCAGCTTTCTTCCGCGACTTGTGCAGCCTGCCGAAAGTTCTGGTCTTGAGCCCGCGCAGCACTTCAAAGATTTGCCCTCTCCGCTTGACCGTTGCTTCTCGGATGAGCAAATGTAAGTGAAGCAGACCTTGGCGCCAAGATCTTGGACGCATCGCATGAAGGTGCGGCTTAGAACCGTGTGCCGTTGTCGGTGATGATCCTGTTAGGGATTCCAAACGGCAAACAATCGACTGAAGAACTTGACAACCGACCGTGGCTGTCACCTTCCTCATCGCTTCCACTTCCGGCCACTTTGTGAACTTGTCGATGGCAACGACAAGTACTCAAAGCCCCGACAGCTCGGGGAAGGGGCCGAGATTTCGAGCCCCTGCACCAAAAATGGCCAGGATAAAGGGATCGTTCGGAGAGCTTGAGCTGGCTGGTGTGTCTGCTTGGAATGGAACCGCACGCTTCACACTTGGTTACTTGTGCGTTGCATCCCGGAGGGCTGTCGGCCAAAAGAAACCTTGCCGAACGCTTTTGTCAAGAAGTGCTCGCGCCAATGTGGTGACCACATATGCCTCCATGTATCTCGCCAACAGCTTTTGTCCGCCTTTCCCGGTGAATAGACTTCAATTTCACACCGTTGAGTCTCCTTCTGCATGCAGTGCCGTCGACAAACTGGTACATACTTGACCGCCGGCTACTCTTTCCGCTTCTTCTTGCTCTTCGGGAAGTTCTCCCGTCTCAAGGAAATGGACAATCTGCTGCGCCCATCTTGGAGCTTGCAGCTCGACAACAAGGACTAGAGGCACATTCGCTGCCGGAACGCCGCCTTCCACGGCAAGAAATCGCGGCTCAGCCGGAGCTTGACGCCCCGCAAGCTTGCCGGAGAAAAACTTGTCGGGAGCGTCGCTTCACCGAACAAACCTCGGGCTTGTCGGAGCAGCATCGCCTCATCACTATTGGTGTCGATCTTGGGGACCTTCTTGGCGGCGGCTTCGGGAAGCTCTGCCGGAAAGTAGTCACCAGAGATCAACCTCCTCTTCTTGCTCTGTCCTGTTGGTGGTGTTACGGTCGGTTGAGTTAGCTTGAGCACAAAAATCCCTGGTTCCACAGGTAACTTAAGTGCGGGCGACTTTGACAAGCCATCGGCAATGTCGCTCGAGCTCGGATATGCTCCATTTGCAGGCCGTCAAAGTGCTCTTCTAGCTTCCTCACTTCATCAACATAAGCTTCCATCAACGAACTCGA
This sequence comes from Aegilops bicornis, assembly GCA_021605145.1. NCBI lineage: Eukaryota > Viridiplantae > Streptophyta > Magnoliopsida > Poales > Poaceae > Aegilops > Aegilops bicornis. The sequence goes on along the minus strand of CM038674.1, from coordinate 476,591,558 downwards.
TAATTCTTGTTCACTTGGCGGATAACAAGTTGTGAGTCACCCACGACAATGAGCTTCTTGATCCCAAGGTCCATCATGCGATCCTCGAGACCGGCAAGCAGACCTTCATACTGCTGTGTTGTTTGTTGCTTGCTCCTTGGGAAAGTGCATCCGGACTACGCATTTGAGGTGCTCTCCGGTGGTGCGACAAGCAAAGACGCCGCACCGGGCGCCTTTGCAGCGAGAAGGAACCATCAAAGTACATCAGCCACTCTTTTGCTTGTTTCCTTGACGGGATGCTTGTTTCGAATTTCTTCATCCGGGCGTTGGCGTCCATTCTGCTATGAACTCTGCCAATGCTCTGCTTTGGATAGTTGAAGTGCTCTCAAACTTGAGGCCAAAGCATGACAGTTCCAGTGCCCACTCGACAATCCTGCCTGTTGCCTCTAGATTCTGCAGTATCCTCTTTAGCGGAAAGCGAGTGACAATTGTGATCTCATGTGCCTGAAAGTAATGGCGCAGCTTTCTTGAGGCCATGATGAGGCCGAAAAGCAATTTCTGCACACCAGAGTACCTTGATCTAGCCCCTGCAAGGGAACCGACAAAGTAAACCGGGCGCTGCACCATCCTTTTCTCGTGACCGCTCATGCGCTCACAGAGATTCGCCCTTGTCGGGACCAGAGCTTGCCGGGCGAAGCCCCCTCGCTTGTCGCTGGATGTGTCTGCCGTGGTTGCTAGCTCATCGTCCGCCTCCTCTCCGCTACATTAACGCAGCACTAACCACTTGATTGGTTGCCGCTATATATAGCAGCAACTTCTCTTGTGGTCTAGGTGCGACAAGTGTTGGAGTGGAGGACAGGTATCTCTTCAAGTCCTGTAGCGCTGCCTCCGCTTTCGGAGTCCATTGCATCGGACCTGCCTTTTTCAATATTTTAAAAAATGGCAGGGCGCGCTCAGCAGATCTAGAGATAAACCTGCTGAGAGCAGCTACGCAACCGCCAAGTCTTCGTACATCCTTGACGCGCTTTGGTGCTTCAATCTGCTCAATGGCCTTGATCTTGTCGGGATTGGCTTCAATTCCCCGCTGAGACATGAAGAACCCGAGAAGCTTGCCGGAAGGGACTCCAAACACGCACTTCTCGGGATTGAGCTTGAGGTTGATCTTGCGCAGATTTGTAAAGGTTTCATCTAAATCTTGAACTAGGGTAGCCTTATCCTTGCTTTTGACCACTATGTCATCCATGTAGGCTTCCACATTTCTGTGCATTTGCGGCTCAAAAGCATCATGAACTACCCTTGCAAATGTTGACCCAGCATTCTTTAACCCGAAGGGCATCCGTGATAAAACAAAGATGCGTGCCACATGGGGTGATGAATGCGGTCTTCTCCTCATCTTCTTACGCCATGAAGATCCGATGATATCCTGAATATGCATCCAGAAATGAAAGCAAATCACATCCGCCGTGGAGTCAAGAATCTGGTCGATGCGCGGCAAGGGAAATGGATCTTTGGGACAAGCTTTATTGACATCTCAGAAAGTCGATACAAAGCCTCCATTTCCCGTTAGCCTTGCGCACAACTTCTGAGATTGGCCAATGATGGAGCACTCCTCCGACAAGGCTGCCGCTTCCAGCTTTCTTGATTTCTTCCGCGATGAACTCTTGACGCCCACCGCTTGCTTCGACTTTCTGCTTGACGGGTCACAAGATGAGGACAGACGGCAAGACGGTGCTCAATTACTTTCCAGGAACACCGGGATGTCGACGGTTGCCATGCAAACATCGCCGACGTTCGCCTGCTGGAAAGCAACGAGCGCCTTCCTATTTAGGGTCAAGAGAGGCACCGATGGTGAAGGTACCACCGGCCGTCCTCCTTGGCGGACACCTTCTTGGTCTCTCGTGGAGCTGTCATCGCCTTCTTATACTTGCCGATGGAGCTCGATGAAAGGTCCCTCGACGGTAGCGCAGCACTGAGGAGGTGCGCTTGTCGGAGTGGGCATCGAGCTCTTGCCGGACTTGGTCTTCTTTCTTGCCCCGGAGCTTCAGCGGCAAGTGGCTTGCAATCTGTCGCGCCGCTGCTTCCCGGTAGATCTTGTCGGGCGCAGATAAGAGCATCCTTCTTGTCGCCAGGGACAGAGATGACGCTTATCGGGCCTGGCATCTTCGTGGAGGTTGTAGGCATAGTGAGAGGCCGCCATGAATTTGGCGAGGCCGGACGCCAAGTATTCCATTGTAAGGCAATGGAAAGTCAGCAACATCAAAGGTGACCTTCTCACCCCGAAGTTCAACTCGCTACCAAATGTCACCGCAACGTGATCTTTCCTTCGACTTGCTCCTTCCCGGATTGATTCTTGAAAGGTGTCGGTCTCTTCGAGCTCGCCATCGTGATCTGGAGTTTCGGAGCACCGCGGAGGAGATCAGATTCAAGCCGCCCCGCCACAACTAGCATCTTGGTGACCTTGAGGTTGCGGATAGTTGGCGAAACCAACATCGGCAAGCACCCGACCGCTGTTACGCGATCAGGGTGGTCCTCAATGTCAAAGATGATAGGCGTGCTGGACCATTTCAGAGGCTTGCGTGACTCGATGGATGGTTCCGCTGCATTGACCTCCCGCATCCACTGCTTGAGCTGGCGGTGGGAGGTGTGCAGAGAAGCACCACCGTCAACGCACAAGACCTCTCGTGGCTCGAACTCCTGCTCATCGGCCTCGTCATCATCCATGTCTTCATCGCCGTCTTCGTTTTCGTCCTTGTCGCGCCGCGGGAGGTCTGTCTCCTTGCCGCCGCTTGGCCTTGCCGCTGGCCCTCCCCGCCGGACGCGTTTCTTGCTTACTCCTCCAAAGACCTTCTGGGCCTTCTCCTTGTCGCGTGCTCAGATTCAGCCTTCGCTGCTCGACAAGCTGCTCTACCTTCTTGCAGCTGGAGGTCATGGCCCTTGGTGCGGTGGATCTTGCAAGATCGCTTGCCAAGTTGCCCCGCTTGTCGGGCGGCCGCCATAGGTTGGTGGTTGGTGCCAGCGGCAACCTCCTTGCCGGAGCTACCAGCCTTGGCGTTCTTGTCGCCACCTCCGTTGCCGGACTGCTCAACAACTAGCACATCTCTGCCTTTCTTTTTCCTGTTGCCCTGCCGCCGGCTCTTCTTTGCCGGGGCGGTTTCTTCACTGTCAGATCCTCCCGCCTCGGTATTCTCTCCAGGGAGTCTTCTCCTCCTCAAAGACGCACACTTGTCGGCTGTAGGGCGTATAGCTCACTGACGTCTCTGATTTTGCACATCGCCATCTCCTCCCGCATCCTGCGGTTTCGCACGTTCTGATGGAACGCGCTGATCACCGCGGCAGGGTGGACATCTGGGATGTTGTGTTGTACACGGCTGAATCTCTGAATATATTTGCGCAGGGGCTCTCCTTCCTTCTGGGCGAGCAGATGAAGGTTGCTTTCTTATGGGGTTTGTGGTCACCGTAAAGGCGCCAACAAACCGATGGCATAGATCTGCCCAAGAGGATATGGAGTTGTCCGCAAGTGCATGAGCAAGGACTCGACGTTGGGCTTGAGCACCGCCGGGAAGTAGTTGGCAAGGATCTTGTCGTCTCGCCCGCAGCCTCGCACCGCGATGGTGTAGATGCCGAGGAACTCCGACGGATGCGTCTTGCCGCCGTATTTCTCGCACGCCCGCTTGAAGTTTTTCTTGCTGGGCCATCGGACTTGCCGCAGCTCACGAGTGAACGCAGGGCAACCTACCGCTGCACGGCAAGTCGCTGGTTCCTCTGGGCGCGTGCATGTCGACGGAAGGGCCTAGCGCGCTTGTCGGATTGACGTCGCGCTTCTCTTCGGCGCTCGATGCGAGTTCGAGCGTCCTCTTGCTGTCGATCATGTAGCACTTGGCGCTGATCGCGATGAGCTCGTGGATCTGATGACGCAGTGGAGTCGCTGTCGAGGTGGATCCGGCGAGTCGACGATCTTGGCCTTCGGGCGGAGAGTGCATGGTGGTTGCACCCCACCGGTCTCTGCCGCCACTGGCTCGCGTTGGCGGTCCTGCCGCGCAGCGACGCACTCGGTTGTCAGCTGAGCGTCGCCGTTAAGCGGCCGATGAGACTTCAGATGGTGGCTCCTCCACTCGTCGACCTTGTCGGCCGTTGGAGGGTAATCCAGAGCGATTGAGCTCTCGCCAGAGCTTCGCTGGAGTAGTGGGTGGAAGTGGCGAACGGCGCGAGGAGCGGATATGCTCGGCTTCTATCTATGTTAGAAGGAGCAAGATCCCGTCCGAGCGACTGCGTTCGCCGCGCCAAAGCATGTTGGCGCAGCATGTTGGTCTTGTACGTCCCGAGATCCTCCATCTCGATCTCGGTCCAACGAGCGATGGCATTGTGAATGCCATGACGCTTGGCCCCAAGGCCTCCTGAGACGGGCGCGGTACATGTACGGACGCCGAGCTCTGCGCGGCCTTGTCCTTGGACTTGGTAGCACCGTGAGCTCCCCCGTCGCCGTCCATTCTTCCCTCGACGTCCACCCCACCACCTGTTTGCTCCGGTGGTGGTGGGTTCAACGCGGACGGGGCTTCTGCCGCCGAAGCCTTCTTCTTCGGTGGCATGTTGATGACCTGCCCCGCCAAAGATGTCGGGGCAGGCTGATCTGGCCCACGAACACCTATGGGGCCGACGGACCGGGCCCCTTTCGGTTCGGCGGGGAGCGGAGGTCGCACGAAGAGCAGATCGAGGCGAAACACGCGAGAGGTTTACCCAGCTTCGGAGCTCTCCGGAGAGATAACACTCCTACTGCTGCTTGTATGGTTTGTATTGTGTTCTTGCTAGGGAGCGCTGAGAGCTACAGTGTACTCCAGCTGCTAACGAGACCTGGCGTCAGAGTGTTCGAACCCCCCTCTACATTGCGCATGGGCCTCCTTTTATATGCACAAAGGGGCTCCGACAGGTGGCAACGTAGATGGGGGTACAAATGGAAAAACAGTGGTTGGTACACCTACTTGTACAAAGGTATGTTGTAATATACCTAACCCCGGCGTTAGGGGACAAAGGCATTAAATGCCCATCTTGTCGCCCCTAACGGTGCAAACAGGGACCGTCGGCGCCACCGTCCGCCACGATGGCAAACTTGTCGGCGCCGCTTGCCACCTCGCAAGACCGCTGGCTGCCTGACCTCTCGCCACGCTACGCTGGGAAAGGCCCTGTGGCACGTTAGTGGATGCGCTGGAGCGTAGGTACAGAGAGGTGGCCTGCCGCGGCAAGCGCCTTGCCGCGGTTGTTATCTTGTCGCGCCCGGAAGCTTGTCGCTCACCGGGCCTTCCCGGCAAGCTCCTCTTGCCGGGGTCTTGTCTTGTAGGTGCCTGAGGTGGCCTTCCCGGCAAGCTCCTCTTGCCGGAGCCTTGTCTCCTAAGTTCCTTGGGTGACCTTCCCGGCAAGCTCCTCTTACCGGGGTCTTGTCTCCCTGACTTGAATACTTTGTTCTTGAATGGCTCCAAAGGAACCACGGAGGGCCTTGGCGGTCACCCGGTAAGCCTTGCCGCGGAGGGCTGCAACTGCCCGTGCACAAGTTCGGGATACTAGGGTACCCCTACTCTAGTACACCGACAGTTTTGAACACAAGGATAGTGTCCGGCTCTGCAAAACAAGTTCCACATACCACCGTAGAGAGAATAACGTTTTGCACAGATCTGCTGACGTATTCTGCGGCGTGACATCACACCACGGCCAAGCCTTTATATGAATCGTTTTTTACTGTTCCACCTCAGCGCGTTTAGCGAGGCGGTCTCCCTGGCACGTCTTATCAAAGCATAGATCATGCCCCCTTATTCCGGGATTCCCATCAATACGGACATGGGTAACCCATCCGCGCCATTGATTACGGCGCCTGGGAAATAAGCGAGTTTTACCAGGCTGGTGGGGGACGCATAGCTTCGTCCGTCCATATAAGGGGATAAGGATCCACCTTTTCACCTACGCCTTCTTCCTCCTTTGCTTATCCATTTCCGCGCACTCGAGCTCCAGCGCCCAAGTCCGCACGCCCCACCTCGACCTTCTCCAACTATGTCCGGAGCGGGAGGCAGGTGGATGGCCTCCTCCGTCACGGAGGGGCACGTCACAAGACTGCGGGAGGCCGGATACTTGTCCGCGACATCACAGCACCGCCTGCCCGACGCTGGGCAGCTCATTCCAACCCCGGCCCCATGAGAGGGTGGTGTTTCTCCCCACTTCCTCCGTGGACTAGGTTTTCCACTTCAACCATTTGTCCGGGGCTCATGTTCTACTACGGCCTGGACTTCCACGATCTGGCCCCGAATTTCATCACAACATCTCGGCGTTCATCGTCAGGTGCGAGGCCTTCCTCTTCATCCAGCCTCACTTCGCTTATGGCTGAAGATCTTCAATGTCCGGCGAAGGTAGTGGGCGGTCATTGCCGGAGTGCGGAGGCGCCATGGTTGGCAAGATGGCCAAAGTCCTATGGATCGAGGGCTCCTTTGTGGAGACAATAAAGGGGTGGCAATCGGGTGGTTCTATATCACCGAGCCACAAGAACCCCAAATGGGCGGCGGCCCCGAATTTAGATCTGGCTTCCCACACGGCTCTCGTCATGGAAAGAGACGGGCTCGACGTGGGGGGAATTCGGACGAGCTATCCGGACTCCAAACATGCGTCCAAACCTGGTGGACAAGAATATCAGGCTTGTCAACGTAATCTAGGTGATGCTCATCCGCCGGATTCTCCCATGCCAACAACGGGCCTTCAAATTGTGGGAGTTCGATCCGGCACATCACTCAATTCTAAAAAGGCTCTTCGACACTACGTACGAAGACGCCTGGAAGGTGCTGTTCAAGAGATGGAGTCAAAAGCTCGTGAGATATCTAACTTAAGCATCACACCTTTAGCTTTCCTTTTGTGAAGATTCCGGGCCACCTGTCTCACAAGCAAGAAGTTGCCGTGTATGTTTCTCCCTCGGATGTAAGTTGATTGATTCATCTTAACCAATTCTCCCATACGCGGGCAAAACCTAGTCGCCATCAGCTTGGAGTTAATCTTGGGAATGCTATGAAGTAGGCTGATTGGCCTGAAATCTCCGATCTAACAGGCATCAGGTTTTTTGGGGATGAGGGTGATGATCGCCTGGTTAAGCCTTCCAAAACCTCCGTTGTTACCCAGTTGGAATTTGTGAATTGCCGCCATAATATCACCTTTGATGATCCTCCACGCCTTACTGAAAAAGAGCCCGATGAACCCATCCGGACCGGGTGCGCATTCAGTTGGCATTTATTTGATAACCGACCACACCTCCTCCTCAGTAAAGATGTTATCTGCATCATCCAATTGGATCATAATCGCCGAAGATTTGGCGAAGTTAACATGAATTCCCGATGCGGCTGCCAAAAATCTGCAGAGATTCCCTGATAAAGCACAAGTCACTGATCGTAGGTCTGATGAAGAGGATGACATCGTCAGCATAGATCGACAGTCTCTGAAGGGGGGTGCAACCTGGCATCATACTGATAGCATCCATCTGTTGCACTTTGATCATCATGGAAGAGAGAGTGTCCATGGCAATGACAAATAGAAGAGGGGACACCGGGTCCACTTGGCGCAAACCCTTAGCATGTCTGAATTTCTTCCCCTGACAGCCATTGACAATCACTCTAGAGCTCGCAGTGGTGAGGAGTACAGCCAGCCGTGAACACCAAGTATCTGAAAAGCCTTTCGCCTGCAGCACCTCAAATAAGAAAGACCAAGAGATGGAGTCAAAAGCTCGTGAGATATCTAACTTAAGCATCACACCTTTAGCTTTCCTTTTGTGAAGATTCCGGGCCACCTGTCTCACAAGCAAGAAGTTGCCGTGTATGTTTCTCCCTCGGATGTAAGTTGATTGATTCATCTTAACCAATTCTCCCATACGCGGGCAAAACCTAGTCGCCATCAGCTTGGAGTTAATCTTGGGAATGCTATGAAGTAGGCTGATTGGCCTGAAATCTCCGATCTAACAGGCATCAGGTTTTTTGGGGATGAGGGTGATGATCGCCTGGTTAAGTCTGCCAAAACCTCCGTTGTTACCCAGTTGGAATTTGTGAATTGCCGCCATAATATCACCTTTGATGATCCTCCACGCCTTACTGAAAAAGAGCCCGATGAACCCATCCGGACCGGGTGCGCATTCAGCTGGCATTTACTTGATAACCGACCGCACCTCCTCCTCAGTAAAGATGTTGTCCAGCTCATGTAGGTCAAGGGGCTCCACATCAAGGGGCTGGTGGGGGAGGCATAGCTTCGTCCGTCCATATAAGGGGATAAGGATCCACCTTTTCACCTACGCCTTCTTCCTCCTTTGCTTATCCATTTCCGCGCACTCGAGGTCCAGCGCCCAAGTCCGCACGCCCCACCTCGACCTTCTCCAACTATGTCCGGAACGGGAGGCAGGTGGATGGCCTCCTCCATCACGGAGGGGCATGTCACAAGACTGCGGGAGGCCGGATACTTGTCCGGCGACATCGTGCACCAGCTGCCCGACGCGGGGCAGCTCATTCCAACCCCTAGGCCCCATGAGAGGGTGGTGTTTCTCCCCCACTTCCTCCGTGGACTAGGTTTTCCACTTCACCCATTTGTCCGGGGGCTCATGTTCTACTACGGCCTGGACTTCCACGATCTGGCCCTCAATTTCATCCTCAACATCTCGGCGTTCATCGTGGTGGTGCGAAACCTTCCTCTTCATCCAGCCTCACTTCGGCTTATGGCTCAAGATCTTCAATGTCCGCCGAAGGTAGTGTGCGGCCGTCAAGCCGGAGTCTTGAGGCGCCATGGTTGGCAAGATGGCCAAAGTCCTATGGCTCGAGGGCTCCTTTGTGGAGACAATAAAGGGGTGGCAATCGGGGTGGTTCTATATCACCGAGCCACAAGAACCCGAAATGGGCGGCCCCCGAATTCAGATCTGGCTTCCCCACACGGCTCTCGTCATGGAAAGAGACGGGCCTGACGTGGGGGAATTCGGACGAGCTATCCGGACTCCAAACATGCGTCCGAAACCTGGTGGACAAGAATATCAGGCTTGTCAACGTAATCTAGGTGATGCTCATCCGCCGGATTCTCCCATGCCAACAACGGGCCTTCAAATTGTGGGAGTTCGATCCGGCACATCACTCAACTCTAAAAAGGCTCTTCGACACTACGTACGAAGACTCCTGGAAGGTGCTGTTCAAGGCGCCGAGGCTCCCACATCCGCCATCGAAGATCGCGGATTCAGCTCAGGCGTCAAGCCAGCGAGGTGAGTTATTTTACCCTCTATGGGATTCTTTTTTCATAGTTTTACTCTATGTGGGATCTAAAACTCCCTAACCTTTAACAGGACTGGCTGAAGACGTCCGGACAGGTTAACTATCCGTCTCCTTTGCCAGAAGACCCATCAGACGCCCGATTGACGGGGCTGCTGGCTCCGGTACCTCATGGGGTGCCGGAGAAGAAGGACAAGAAGGAGGCAACGGGAACTGGAAGGAGCTCCCGACGCCTGGTGCTGTCAGATTCTGAAGCAGAATCTTCTCCTGAGAACGAGGAGGAGGAAAGAGAAGCCTCTCCCCCAGCGGGGTAGGAGAGGAAAAGGAAGGCCGCCCCAACTGGGGAGGCCGGAGGGTCTAAGAAGGGAAGAACCCTTCCTCCGGACTTCTCTACCAACATCGACGACGAGGAGGAGGAGTGGCCAACGAGGGCCAAGCCCCTGGCGAGATCGTAAGTGTCTGGATACCCATGGCTTTTTTTATCATTGCATAGTGTTCTCTAATGCCGAACAATCATGCAGCCCGCCCAAGTGCGAAGCCGCCGCTTGACGAGCAGTGTCCCTCGAAGTTAAATCGGAAATGGAGAGTACTTCACTTCCGGCCGCCTCCTCGCCTCACGCTGCGGACGACACCGAGGTGGGGCCTCAAGGGGGGCCTGGTCAAGAGGAGGTGGCGCAGGAGGCGCCGCAAGGCAACCTCCCGGACTTCAGGCGCGTGGGGGGCGAGACCCCCAGGGGCTCTTTGCCCGAACCTCGTCCGGACTCCATGCCGGAACCTTCAGCGGTTCCGGAGTCCGGCAAGCGGTCCCTTCGTAAGAAGGGTAAGACGTCGGTGCCCTCCGTCCAACCCGGAGGCATCGGATAGCTTACTGGAGGCGCTTAACAGCGCTTCCATCGAGGAGGAGCACCACACTGTTATGAGTGCGGTGATCCGGACAGTTCAGTCCGCCAAGAGCGGGCTGACTGGCTCGCACCAGCCTTCTAACAGGCTTTGAGGTAAGTTTAGAATATGTAAAAATATTACCGCATAGACAGTAGCCCCTGATGCTTAGTTCAGTGTTCAGAAAGAAAAGCCGGACTAAGGATCTAAAAAGATATACGCAGAGTCTAACATAAGTATGTCAATATGGGAATGCAGGCTGCGCTGCTGACCTCTGCCGCAGTGACTACGGAGGTCAATGCATTGAAGCAGAGCCTCAAGCGGTCCGAGAACAAGCTCGGCCTTGCCAAGAAGCAGCTCGAGGACAAGGAAGGTAAGTAATACCTTATTAAAGAAATACCTTATAGAAAGGTTGCGGTTGAAAAAAATAACAGGAATAGCATGGGTACTGCAGGGGCCACGATCAAGGTGGCGACCCTGAAGGAAGCGGTGTCCGTGGCCGAAAACAAAGCGTCTACGGAACGCACCGAGCGAGAGAAGGGGGAGGCGCAACTGGCGAAGGTGCGGCAAGAGCTCCAGGCTCTCGTGAAAAAACACGAGGGTTTGGAGCGTGACTCAAAGACCCGAGAGTCCGAGCTTGCCTCGGCTCTTGAGAGTGCCAAAGCTGCTAAGGCTGAGGCCCAAAAAGCCCTCCAAGAAATTGAATCATTAAAGAAGATAGCGGCGGGTAAGGCATTCTTTATGCAAAGCAAGCATGTGAAAGTGAATTACCTATTACTTACCCGGATTCGGAGCTCTCCAGGAGCATTCGCAGATCTGACCCGTAGTGTGTCTGATGCTGCCGCATTCTACCGCGTCATGGAGGGGAGCTCAATGGAGAAGGTGTTCTGGTCTCAATATGCCGACGCCGGACATCCGATGCCCCTAAGCGACCAGCTGAAGCAGCTGGTCGAGCTCCACAAGGTCGCCGAACATGCCATGAAGGGCCTCATAGTTCGGCTGTGGCCATTGGAAGCCATGCCTGGGAGCTACTTTGGGCTAGTGCGGCGGCTGGTGGACGCCTGTCCACGGGTTGAAGTCATCAAGCTGCCCGTCTGCATTGAAGGTGTCCGTCGGGCCCTTGCCCGTGCTAAAGTGCACCGGGGCAAGCCGGATGCGGAGAAGCTTGTGACGGACGGGCCACCAAGGGCAAGGAGCATCACTGCCGAAATGTACAATGAGAGCCTCCTGAAGGGTGCCCGCCGAATAGCGGATGAGTGCTCCAAAGATGTAATTTTGAATAGACTCGCATTTGTTATCCTGACGCTGAAAACTTGTTCATATGCGCTAAGCAACGCTTGTTAATTTAAAATAATACCTTCAGGCGGCCGTTTATCAAATTTGAGAGATGGCAAGTCGTTGGCTTCAGCCCCCATGCCACGAGTGCTGGGGTGTTCGGGATAAACTTGAGCACTCTTGTTCCCATTCTTGGGTCCATCTAGGGAGGCGCTCAACATAACGAACAAGGCAACCGGACTTATAATGCTTGAACACTCTCACTTAGCCATAGAATTCTATAATTTTAAATTTGGCGAAGCCCCTAGTATTCGAAGACCGAGTTCGGGCGCTATCCACGCCTTTGGCGGACAATTCCGGTTCCTCGCTCTAAGCGGCATAAGTCTTTAGGGACCCGAAAAAACCTCTCGAACAGCGACCGGCTCTCGCCCTATCATGATGGTCAGTTTTAGCTTTCTCCACTGAGGTGCTCGACCCAGCTCAATTGGGGCACAATCGCAGTGGTTCTCCCGGTGCTACCTTAGCCGATATAACGGAACGTAAGGTACCAAAACACGGGAGCCGGGCAAACCCAACTATTGACCCAAGACATGATTCGAAGCCGATGCATATAATGCTATAAGTTCGGGATGCCGCACTTGTGAAAGTGTTCGGACTTGTCACACCATAATTTTGGGGTACTTAAGCCCCTGGTGTATTGGCCGTACCAAAGTGTACGCGTGCAACATCTCATGAAATGAACATATATGTAGGTAAAGAAAGGAGTGCAATAATAAGCAAAAGCTATGTATTGTTTATTCAAAAAGGTACTGCAATGAAAGCAGAACGATACAAATAGTGCAATAAGCAAGGGATGGGACTATCTAACATGTCCCCCTCCAAGGGTAAGCTGCGGGATGGTATGTAAAACAGGTATAATGCTTGTAATAAAGACCACCTGAACACTCAACGTAGCTTTCTGCTTCCCTGGCTGTTGCATCGTGAGTTCGGTGATTCTAGTGCCGGACAGGACTTCTGGAAAACGGAGTCCTGAAAGTAAAAAAAGGAGAAAAAAAGAAAAAGGAAACAAGAATGACACAATTGGGAGCCCCTGGTGCGGTTGAGCCGCATTCTGGGTGTGCCGTGGTCGTGCCCCTCCCCTTATGCCCATGGTTTCTCTAGAGCGTAGTTATGTACGCGTAGTACTGGCTCGTAATTTCGCGAGGGCTGGGGTTGGGGCCGGATTGCTATGCATGCTTGAATCGTGCCAGGCGGTCTTGTTGTAGGTAACTCCGAGCGCGCTTGAGAGTGTCCGGACACTTAGTGGCCGGACTCATAAATTGCTATGAGAGGCTGCTTTGCACCTCCGCCGTGAGGGCCGCCGTGTGCTCCTCCGTTCGGAGAGAGCGTTCGGTGTTTCCATTGACCGTGATTACTCCTCGAGGGCCTGGCATCTGGAGCTTGAGGTATCGTAGTCTTGAGAACCGCGTTGAACTTTGCAAATGCGGTTCGTCCAAGCAAAGGCGTGATAGCCGCTGCGGAACGGGACTATGTCGAAGATTAACTCTTCGCCGGAAGTTATCCGGGATTCAAGACCACTTCGAGTGTAACTGAGCCTGTACAATTGGCCTCTACACCCGGTATGACGCCTTTAAAGGTCGTCTTTGTAGGTTTAATCCTTGAGGGTTCTATGCCCATTTTGCACACTGTATCCTGATAAAGAAGGTTCAGGCTGCTACCGCCGTCCATCAGGACTCTAGTGAGGTGAAATCCGTCAATGATTGGGTCAAGAACCAATGTGGCAAAACTGCCGTGACGGATGCTAGTGGGGTGGTCCCTTCGATCGAAGGTGATCGGGCAGGAAGACCATGGGTTGAACTTCGGGCGATCGGCTCCATCGCATGTACGTCCCTTAGTGCACGCTTCGCTCCCTTTTGGGTATATGGGTTGCGTATATCATGTTCACCGTCCGCATTTGTGTGGGAAAACCCTTCGTCCTCTATTGTTCGTGGCCGGGCTCTTCCTCGTCATTGCTATGCAGCCCCTTGTCATTGAGTTCGCACTTAACTTGCTCGCTTGTTTGAACACCCAACAATCCCTGTTGGTGTGATTGGCTGGTTTTTCGGGGGTGCCATGTATCTGGCACAAGCGATCAAGTATTCAGTCCAAGTTGGACGGGCCCTGGGTATTTCTTTTGAATGGCTTCTTTCGCTGACTGGTTTAGAGCCTCTGAATCCATCATTGATCGCCGTATCTTCACCATTGTCGCCCGTTAACGCGGCGCTTGTTCTTGTTATTGACGCGACGACCGCCATTGCTGTCCTTGGTATCCAAACTACCAGGGTTTTTGTTCAAGTTGTTACTACGAGCTAGCCAGCTGTCTTCTCCCGCACAAAAGCGGGTCATGAGTGTTGTAAGGGCTGCCATGGATTTCGGCTTTTCCTGTCCTAGGTGTCGGGCAAGCCATTCGTCGCGGATGTTATGTTTGAAGGCTGCAAGAGCCTCTGCATCCGGACAGTCAACGATTTGATTTTTCTTTGTTAGGAACCGTGTCCGTAATTGTCTCCGGCCGATTCTTCCGGTTGCTGAATTATATGGCTAAGGTCATCGGCGTCCGGTGGTCGCACATATGTGCCTGGAAGTTATCAAGGAATGCGGCTTCCGTGTCCTCCCAACAACCAATTGATTCTGCTGGCAAGTTGTTGAGCCAATGCCGAGCTGGTCCTTTAAGCTTGAGTGGGAGGTATTTGATTGCATGTAGATCATCACCGCGGGCCATGTGGATATGGAGGAGATAGTCCTCGATGCAGACCGCAGGATCTGTGGTACCGTCGTATGATTTGATGTTTACGGGTTTGAAGCCCTCAGGGATTTGATGATCCATTACTTCATCTGTGAAGCATAGTGGGTGTGCGGCGCCTCAGATATTGGGCTATATCACGGCGTAGCTCATATGAGCTTTGTTCATCGTGGTTCGGCCCGGCCGGGTTTGCTGTATCCGGCGCGACGGTAATCATCCCGAGTTGTTGGGCGCCCACGCGATCCGTAGATCGATCTTGTATGTTTTGCCTTATCCTCCAATATATCTCGCAAGTCCGGCACGTTTTCCCGTTCCTTGGTACTTTTTGAGCGGCGTCGGGGTGTGGGTTGAGCAGAGGGCCGACAGGCTTCTCTGTCGCGGCCATGGGGTGGCTGGTCTGCCATGTCGTGCGCTGGTGACTTGGGTGCTTCCTCCTCTGATCGAGGCAACGGCCTGCGTTTGGGGTAGCTTTTGGAGGGGCGTTCGAGTTCATACTCTTCGGCTGCGAGGACCTCAGTCCATCTGTCAGCTAGCAGGTCTTGGTCAGCTCTAAGCTGTTGCTGCTTTTTCTTGAGGCTACTTGCCGTGGCCATAAGCCCGCTTTTGAAACGCTCTTGTTCCGCGGGATCCTCAGGCACGACGAATTCGTCGTCGTTGAGGCTTGCCTCATCTTTGTAGGGAGGCGCATAATTATCGTCCTCGACCTCTCTTTCTGCCGCACTGTCATGCGGACTTGCTTCTCCCTCCTCCTGCGCTGAGTCCTGCTGGAGGGGGTTGTCTTCGGCACTGTCCGGGGTGTTATTATCTCCCGTGCTGGAATCACCGTTTTTGCTGTGGCGGGATTTAGAGCGGCGCCGCTGACGTCGGCTCTTCGGTTGCTTCTTGGAGGGGTCATCCTCCGTTGTTGCATCGCCGTTCCCATCTTTTGGGATATCCACCATGTATATGTCGTATGACGAGGTGGCCTTCCAGTGCCCTGTAGGCGCTGGGTCTTGGTCGTCTCCGACATCATCGTCCATACCGTCGATGTCTTCGGAGTCGAAGTCGAGCATGTCGGTTAAATCATCGACAGTGGCTACAAAGTGGGTGGTGGGTGGGTGTTGAATTTCTCCGTCGTCCGTATCCCAACCTTCATGTCCGTAGTCCGGCCAGGGCTCTCCGGATAAAGAGAGAGACTTTAGTGAATTCAGGATGTCGCCAAAGGGCGAGTGCTGAAAGATGTCCGCGGCAGTGAACTCCATGACCGACGCCCAATCGGATTCGATTGGCAGGGGCGCGGAGGGTTCGGAGTCTGGAGAGGAGTCCGGCACCCTGGAGTTAAGGTCTTCGCAAAGGACAAGGATGGAGTTCGGCTCAATCGCCGTAGAGATCATAGCCCCCGATGCGGTGTCCAACCACTCGTCCTCGATCGGGGAATCCGGCTTCGGACTAAGGGTTGGAGCGGATGCTGGTGCGGCCTCCAGGGCACTGTTCGGCGGCAGAGCTAGATCATACCCATCGAGACAGTGCGGCACGCTCGGCTGTGGCTCGAATTCGTCGAAGATCAAGTCTCCGCAGACATCGGCCGTATAGTTCAAATTCCGAATCTGACTGGTGGCTAGGGACGTAGCTTTCGATCTGCACCAGATGGCCAAGCGAATTGGCCCGCAGTGCAAAGCCACCGAATACGAAGATCTGTCCGGGGAGAAAAGTCTCACCCTGGACCGCGTCGTTGTTGATGATCGAAGGAGCCATCGGGCCTATAGGTGACGCATACGAGGAACTCTCAATGAAAGCACCAATGTCGGTGTCAAAACCGCAGATCTCGGGTAGGGGGTCCCAGGCGTATGCGTCTAGGCGGATGGTAACAGGAGACAAGGGACACGGTGTTTTACCTGTGTTCGGGCCCTCTCGATGGAGGTAATACCCTACTCCTGCTTGATTAATATTGATGATATGGGTAGTACAAGAGTAGATCTACCACGAGATCAAGGAGGCTAAACCCTTGAAGCTAGCCTATGGTATGATTGTTGTTCGTCCTACGGACTAAAACCCTCCGGTTTATATAGACACCGGAGAGGTTAGGGTTACACAGAGTCGGTTACAATGGTAGGAGATCTACATATCCGTAGACGCCAAGCTTGCCTTCCACGCCAAGAAAAGTCCCATCCGGACACGGGACGAAGTCTTCAATCTTGTATCTTCATAGTCTTGGAGTCCGGCCGTGATGATAGTTCGGCTATCCGGACACCCCCTAGTCCAGGACTCCCTCAACCCCCTTTAACAGTATGGTGTTTCCTATGACTCAAGAAAGAGAAAATTAAACTACGAAAACAAAAGTCTTCACGCTTCATGTTACTCGCATGAAATCCAAGTCTTCATGGTCACACCAATTTCTTCACTTTCAAAGTCTTCAGAAAGTCTTCAGAAATCCAAAGTCTTTAGTCGAAGAACTTCATTTTTAGGGGTCGACTTTCTCTGTAAATATCAAACTCCTCATAGACTTATAGATCTTTGTACACTCACAAACACATTAGTCCCTTAACCTATAAGTCTTCAATACACCAAAATCACTAAGGGGCACTAGATGCACTTACAGACGCACATATAGTTGCATGTTCACTGCAGATAAAAGTTCTAACAATTCAAACACCATCCTTTGTAGCTGTGACCCCATTATGAAATTCAAATGATCAAGACGATAAATCAAGTAGATCGCACACAGTTTATTATCACCAACCATGTGAGATACAACACAAAATATCTCGGAGCACCGTCGGTGTGTAGTCGCCCATGCCTTACGAGAGAAGGTGCGTCGGCTACAGTCCACAGCCGGCGTGTCAAGCACACTAGCTAGCTCACTCCCCAAATATCATTTCACTGTTCATTCGTCGCCGGTGAAAGATGGGGACGTGGACCTATGTCGTGAGGGCAACTTCGGCGGCCCACTCAGGCGAGAGCACGGCCGCAGGCGCCAGGCGCGTGCTAACAAGCTTCTTGAGGGCGACCGCAGTCTGCGTCCGAACGACCAAGGCAGCCCAAACGGCCGTTGTTGCTTCTCAGGCGGCGGCAACAGCATGTGCCTCGGGGATAGCAACTGGCGAGAGCGGCAATAACTGTCCGTTCCGCGATGGCGGCCTTAGCCCTGCTGGAGGCCGCCCACTACCATGTCGAGGCCGTCCACACCCAGGTCGTGGTGGTCACCGCACAAATCGAACGAAGCATCTCCGACAACTGTCGGCAAAGAGCTGGCAATCGCCGAGAGAGTTCGAGCAGCCGTCTATTCCTGCACGGCATACCTTGCCACGACGGAGCCCGCCAGAGCCCACATGGCATACGCCCACGCCCAGCTCGTGGCAGCCTTTTCCAAAGATATGGCGAACACGGAAGGCGATATGCTTCCCGAGTATGGTGCAATTGATGCCATGGTGCACCTTCCCCAGGAGATCGTCGGGCGCGAGCTGGACATGGAGGCGGCGGCGGAGATCGACGAGCACCAGACGTAGTAGTTTAATTAAGAGCCCTGGTCTTTAATTTGTTAGAGTAATGTTTAGGTCAGCTAGCTCTGTTTAATTGCTGAACTTGCTTGATTAAGAAGTTAGTCTCCTTTGTGTACCCAAATTATGCAATGACATGGATGACCCTTTGTAACTGTGGAAATTGAACCAAACTTTTTGACGTTCAAACTCAACACACACGGGTTAAGCTATCTGAATCATTTGTGATATTCAAATATAGTACACAGTTCTGAATAAGGGACCGTGTCTGATGACACTTTGCGCGCCAGTTTTTTGGCTGAGCGATTCCAAATTTTCGGCTTCCGCGGAAATATCTACCTCCCCGCCCCCTCCCCCTTACCAAAAGCCACATTTCCCCTCTTTCCGCCTTCCTTTCCAAGTTGAAACCTTCACTCCTTGCTTGCAGCACCGCCGCCTCCTCGCCGGTGACCCTCCTTCACGCTCCTCGGCCTCGCCTATCCAGGCAGGTAATCTAGACCCGACCCCCATCCTCCTCCTCCTTCCACATCCCACATGCCCCTACCGTCGGCGTGAGCGCGACACCTTCCACCCAAATCACCGACCCCTTCACCAAATAAGCGCCGACTAAGCCATGGTGCACGCAGTATAGCCAGGACCTCCAGGAGCATTTGGCGTGAGAAAGCAAATCATGGTCAAGACGCTACGGATGAGGCTTGATGGCTGCCATTCGTGCCGACCCCCAGATCTTGAAGGAGAACCTTGCCATTTGCTAGCTACGCTGGTTAAGCATGCTCGGTTTACCCGTTGCGTGTGCTGCTCCTGCCTTTCCTTCACAAATTCTAGTGAATTGTGCTATCTAAATTCACCATGCAATATGTTGCTCTAGTGTATATGTTCTATATGTCATGGAGTGTGGTGCTCACTTATTAACTGTTTTGTTAATTAGTTTTCGTCTTCAATTAACTTTTTGGTTCAATTCTGCAAATGTGATGTTCAATTCGTCAGGCTGCAATTTTGTATTGTCTTCCATGTGAGAAATAAATCAAATTTATCTTTACAAAATTGTGGGTGCATTCTGTTATTGTATACCATGTGAGGAATAAATTGAATTTGGATGTAGTAAATACATGAGAAACAAATAAAATTGCTACAGTTGGATGTAGTTAACTGTTTGGTTAACTGTCTGATCTTCTATTAGGAGTATGTTATATTGTGCAATGTGGTGCTCGATTAATGTTTGGTTCATTTGTTGTGGTGTTTAGTTAACTGCTTGGTTCAATGTTATATTGTGCAATGTGGTGCTCAGTTAATGTTTGGTTCATTTGTTGTGGTGTTTAGTTAACTGCTTGGTTCAATTCTGCAATGCGATGTCCAATTGTCATGGGTAGAATTTTGTATTGTTGTGCATGTGAGGAATAAATCGAATTTGGCTGCACTTAATACATGAGAAACATATGCAAGTGCTATATTTCCTAGTTCTTAATCATGCTTGGTTCGGGTAAATGGGTTTTCCCTGTGGCTTGAATTAATCTGATGAATCTACAATGTGATTATTTTTCATCAACATATTTTACTGATAGCATGCGAACCCTTACTTAACCTGATCACTAACGACCTTACACTACAACAAGAACACCCCTTTAGCAACGCATCGATGTGTCGTCGTATGTCCATATAAGCGTTGGTAAGGTCTACACCAACGGATTTATATGCGTTGTCGTTGGTGGCGTTGCAAAAGTCTACAACAACGTATATGCATTCGTTGGTAACCGGTGTGAATATGTGTTGGAAGACAGCAACGTATAGAGGTAGAGGCCAACAACATTTAATATGCGTTGTTGGAGGGCCCAGAAAAAGAGCCTTGTAATGCCTAGAAGCATTGTCGCATTGCTTGGACAATTAATGGTATTTTATATATCAATATTCTTATCTATTATGTCAATGCTGATAGTGCATAGAAGACACAAACATAATAATCGAAGAGGTCATATATATTAAATCAACTCGGTTGCTTTACAAAGAACATGATACAAAGATCACGATATGTGAAACTATCTAGTAGTAGACTGATTCTCAGCCTTGCAATCAACATCTCAGACATCTAAAATATAATGTTTGGAACATTGAGCTAAAAATGACATTCTAAAACATAATCCGAAACTATCTAGTAGTAGCCACCTTCTTGATCTTGCAATCAACTTCTGAGCCATGCATCGTCGATTTATATGTAAAATCAACAACAAAGAAAGGAATGAGAAACATAAGGTTCCATCAAACAAAATCAAGTTAATATACGAAGAGCAACATACAAAGGTTGAAGGACATGTGATGGTTAATCTTGCTATATGACCAAAAGTTATGTTTTAGTGGTCGTATCAACCAAGAATCAATTACCAAGTTCAACAACCTTAGTTTTTTCTTGTATATTCTAGGTATGTACTTTGGAGCATAGCAAGAGCAATTTTCTTGTCTAGATTTCCCAAACTAAGCAGGCAATATAATAACCATTTATATTGAAAAAAGTATGATTAATAATAAACTTTTGCTCAACCATGCTGAATTCCAAGCAATAGAGAAATGAGCATACCTTATCTTTAGTTGCATGCTAGTTTAATGCTCGCATCTCCATATAATAGAGAAGGTTTCACTTCAGATACAATATTCTGCTTCTCTAAACACATTAGTTGAAGTTTTACTTCTCTGAACACCCAAGTCAAAGCAACCTGTGGAACAGAATAAGCGTTCCATCGTCCAACATACGTCATCACCTCTGAAGGGCTCTGATATATCATCATTTGAACACTTAACAGTCCCAGCCATAGCACAGAACTATATAGATAGAAAAAGAGACTTATGAACTAACCATCGATATAATTGACTTAATAAACACCTTACAAACAATATAATGACGATATAGCGAGGTACATGCCCAGAAAATATGTGTGACAAATAGAGCATGCTTCATTGCAAACACAGATCTATAGTTCCCAAAACAGTACATATAAATGCAGAGATTTAAAAATTTCTAGAAGTAATTGAAGTTGAGAAAAACTAACTTACACAAAGCTAAATCAGGAAGCTCTATTAAATGTTAACAAGCGTGTTTTCTAGTGATTTTGATTTATATAGATGCTTGAAAATAATCCTAATCTAAATAGTGAATACATAAAAAAATCAGCATGAGTTTTTAAGTTACATTGCAGATTATGTCACTTAAATCACTTACAACTGTACAAGCCAACAGGATTCATGCAGTCGTACCTCTCTCCGCATAGGTAGCTCGCTATGTATACCCTGAACTTTCTCCCAAAGATGAATATGCAGGAAATATTGGTCTTGTACAAAATAAAGGATTCAATTCATAAGCACTTGCAAGCACATTTAAGTAGATCTGACAAAAACACTAACCAACAACCTTTAAATGTCTAACATCAATATAAATTCGTAATGATATACCTCTAGTTTAGAATTGACTCGCATGAGTTGTCCCGCCAGGTTCAAAGTCTCCGAGGATTAATGCATCATGGACGCATTTACACGCAACAAACACACTGTCGATAAGACCAATGTTGCGATGCTCCACCAAGTGATCAAGCACTAGACCGCCACTAGCTGCTGCTATGATCTAGGATGACGGCGACCGGGTGCTGAACGTGCAAAACATGCATATGTGCAGGCCACGATTAAAACGATTTGATCACAATAAGCCAACCATGACCGTTCATGGGCTAGTGCCTGCTGGTTGGGATTCTCTAATTTGGTGCTCGTTGAGTAACATATAGCCTAATGAGTAATTAGCTGCGACTAGCTAGCCATTATCATGTACATACGCTCTAACTACCTGCTGAAATTTGTTGAGGGGTTCGAGCAACTAGCAGGGGTCTGCAACACCTGCCGCCCTCCCCGTCCCTCGCACATGGAACACACAATGACAGAGACCATGCAAAGGTCGTGATTGCCTGTACAAGCCAGCACCCACAAAGGTAGATCAGGCAAGTAAGATAGCGTTAATCATTGTCGTAATGTTATACAAAGAATTAGCCGTACTGAACCATAGAGGGTAGGAGCAGAGGAGAAGTGTGTAGAAGTGCCTTACTGAACCATATCAACATCAGAGTCGAGGTAGGTGAGGTGGAGCAGCACCATCAAGACTAATCATCAGCCGCGCGCGTGGAGACTTGGGGACATTGGATCGAGCGCAGCAGCTGCGGGAATGACCCGTGGTGCCTAGGGTTTCTCCGGGGGCTGGCAGAAGTGTGGAGGACGCCGCGACGATGGCGGATCAAAGGAGAACAATGAGGGGGAGATGAGCCAGTGAGGGGCGGTGAAGGGAGCGCCTAATCTGCCTAGAATCGGAGGCGATGGCATGACGGTGTTATGGCAGAGCTCGCGTGAGAGAGAGAGAGAGAGAGAGAGATGAATCCGGGGAGAGAGGTGGAGGGGAGATAAGATTTGGGTTCTTTTCTTTCTGCTTGGTTGCGTGATATTTGGACGGAAGAGGTGGAGGTGGGGACGGGGAGGTTATCCTTCGTGGGGAAGATGGGAGGTTTGTTTAACTCAACAACACATGTTGTCTTTCGTTGCTACATATGCGTTGGGGTATGGGGTTTTTGTTGTAGTGTTATATGTGTTGCAGGGAAACAATGGGAAGCACTGAGGTTTATAATCAAGGTTAGCATGTGCATGGTCCGTTGTCTAATAGCACATTATTGTGCAATTGCAGGAACCATTCTAATATTTAGGTTTTAAAAAATTTGGTGTTGCACATGTAGGTCCTGCTGCCAGAGGTTTTGACCCACTATTCGACCCTTTTTGCATATGGGGAAATGAGTTGTCCATGAATATCAATCAAGTCAAGAAACTCGGAAAGATTTTTAGGATAAAAAAATTAGCGACAAAAAACAACAAGATCTTTGTCTGCACAATGAAGAAGACATCAGTTCACTACAGGATGGTACTAACTATTATACCTTGCCTTTTCAATTCCTTTGCACCATTTCCAATATAGAGAAGATATTTATGCACATCCTTGTTTTCAGGCCTTTCCAAAGCATTTCACTGATGATTACCTCTCAAACCACCTGTATGGTCAGGAGGCAACACTACAAAAAAAATACACTTCCGTGATGACACGTGTTTGTCACAGTAGGTCGCGTTTTTTGTCATGCATGTACATCCATGACAAATTTATGACAGAATCAAGATAGTCATACATGTGCTGTCGTAGAAGTGTTCCATGACATTACAAAAATTATCATCACGGAAGTGTCGACTTCCATGACGATAAATTGCGCGTCACAGAAGTGCTTTAGTCAAGGGTGACCGACACGTGGCATCCACCGTAACGGAACACCGTTAAGCTATCGGGTCGGGTTTTGGATCCGATAACCCGTTCTTGACCCCGACCAATGGGGATTTTCCACGTGTAAAATCATCATTGGCTGGAGGAAACACGTGTCGGCTCATCGTTGGGACAGATGTCATCCACTCATTGGACAGAAGGCGCCTATGATACGTCGACATGTGGCACGGCCCATCAAGTTTAAATGGGCCGGCCCAACTAAAGGCCCACAAGATTTTGCGGACCATAATGGGCCGGCCCAGCTAAAGGCCCACGAGATTTTGTGGACCATAATGGGCTGGCCCAGCTAAAGGCCCACAAGATTTCATGGGCCATAATAGGCCGGCCTAGGTAAAGGCCCACAAGATTTGTGTGTGCCATAATGGGCGGCCTGTAAAGGCCCAAAAATTCTTGCGGATCATAATGGGCTGGCCCACTAAAGGCCCACGAGATTTCACCGACATTAATGGGCGGCCCATTGTAGGCCCACAAGATTTTGAGGACCCTAGTAGGCCGCCCATTATTAATCGGCTGCCATGTTTTGGGCCAAATGTCACCCATATTTGATCCGGTCCATTAATGGCCTGCCACGTTCCGGGCCTAATAATGGCCCATATAAGATCCGGCCCGTTAAAAGCCTCCCACTTTCTGGGCCAAATCACGTCCCAGACCAGGTCCGGCCCTTTAAGTGGCTTTGGAATCAATTATGGCCCATATCAGATTCGGCCCGTTAACTGGACGCTATGCGTTTGGGCCCACTTGCTAAAGGCCCATTTAGTAATTCTGCCTGATATTAGTTTCGGCCTGTTAAGGGCCTGTTTAACATTTCAGCCCTATATCAATTTCGGCATGTTAAAAGCCCGTCATACAGTTGGGCCTAACTACGGCCCGGTTTGCATCCGGCCTGCTCGCAGTGGATATCTGATTGGGCCAAACAAGGACGAGACAACTTTGGCCTGTTAAAATCCCATGAATTGATTCGCACAATCATGGGATGGGTCCATTTCGGGCTGCTGCCGGCCCGTGAGCTATTCGACACGTTTCAGGCCCAACCTACTTCTCAGCCTCCTAAAAGCCCATTGAGTTTTCTTGCGAAAAGAGGGTCGGGGGTTACTCGGCCTATTAAAGGCCCGAATCTACTAGTGGGCCAGTTTGACGGGGCCCATGATGCGGATCATACAACGTGATTGCAAGACGGCCCGATTATGTACCGTAATTTTACGGTTTGGCCGGTTTACTGCGAAGACAGGATATATATACCGTAACATAACTACAGCATCGTGAATAAGAAAAAACCTAGACTATACAATAAAGAAATTACGGCATATTACATCCACTGGGCATCAAAGTTTGCCACTATGATAATAAAGCACAAGCAGACAGCAGATTACATACACTGGGCATCAAAGATCGCCACCAGTGCAAATAAACACGCCAACAAAATAATATACAAAACCGACAACACTTCAATAGAGTTCAAGAAAGGTTAGTCCTCGCCGGGAGTCAGCACAAGCGGTGAGCAAGATGATGAGACTGCGCTTGTTCAACACTTATATCTTCCTCACTCTGAAAAATAAACAAGCAGACAGATGACATGTTTTGCACATAAAAGTATCAGTGCTGACAATTCATCACATTTCTTCTTGATTTAATAAAGTGACACAGTTTAAAATTGCATTAACACAATATGGTATTGTTCAGGTCAAGACATGGCAGGAAATGACATTGTGAAGGAGTTGGTAGCTTCACGACGCCACTGGATTACAGATCAAGAACTCATAAGTATCAATGGTTAGTATGCTGTCAATTTATCCCATTTCATATTGGCAAATAAAGAGACGGTTTAAATAATAGTAGAATGATATGACATTGTTCATAGTTAAGACATTGCAGAATATGACATTGTCTTTGTAGTGGGTAGGTTCACCACACCACCGGATTACGGATGAAGAACGAAGCATACATGCGTGCAAAAGAAGATCACTTGCTCTTGTATAGTTTAATTTACATGGTATGAAGAAGGAACTTGGTTGTACAACTGAAAACTTAAATTGAGAAGGACAAACTTTTGTTTATGTACATAATAAACTTTAAACATGCAATTTGATGCAAACACCAAAAATAAACAGTCATTGCAGTCATGCCTAACCAAATATACACAACAAAGTTTGAAGGCTTGAGAAGGACAAACTTACATTCTTGGTGAAGACAGGCTCTATAAGTCCCTTGTCCATGCCGATGGGGGGCAATTCAAGAAGTTTAGCACAAAATCTTCTTCATAAGCATTGCCTTTATTCTACATTTTGTTAAGAGTAAATATAGATGTGAAAATATACGAAAAAATGGAGAATATTTAAGATAAGATGAAGAGTGATGCTACATAACCAAGTAGCTATAAATGTATGTGCAAATGACACAGCAAAAGGCACATCCAAGAGCAATGCATGCTAAACTTCTTCAAGACCAACCTTATGGTAAGAGTAAATATAGATCGATGTGTAGAAAATGGAGGGCAAAAGAAAATAAGCTGCAGAGTGATTGTACATGAACAACTACTGTCAATATAAGTACACCGATAAAGGACAACATGTACTTACAAGAACAATGCAGAGCTAAAAAATTCATTGGCATTGGATATATTCTACACTAATGTAACCATTCATACAGATCGATAATTTGGAGCGAACAATTGATAAGAAAGCTATCATGCATACCGTCACACATAATGAACCAGGTATGTATGTAAGTACAGTGATACAGGACAACAGGTACTAACAAGAGCAAAGCAGCGGGCAGCATATTTGCGATATCCTGTCGTTCTTTTCAAACCGGAATTCTTCTTCGAGCAGATTTCCGGCAAAAAAGATCCGTAAGGCACATCGGAAAAGTAGAAGCTCAAATTGTCATGTGATTTCATAGACAGTACCTCATCCTGGGAACGAGACCAGTGCATAACAAGGTTTTTCCATTCAATGTCTTCTAAATTTAGCACAGGAGACTTCACCGAAAATTCGTTTATAGACTTGCCACCAAAGTGTGATTTCCTCAGGTAACACCGATACTGCTGCAATGCTTCCTTGAAAAGCACAAGCAAGCTTTGCTCTTCATGACTATCTAGATTGACCCTCGCCTAGTTACAACAATGTAATGTAAAACATTGATGTGTTCGATCAGCAGAAAACAGGAAAATAATAACCATGAATAATAGCACTTACACGTAAGTTGGACAGGAAGATGTGAAAATGGTGTTTGTCTTCACTATAATCTTTCCATGATGGGAATATATGCACGTAGTCCCTAACAACATTGAAAGCATTGTCTTTTAAACTGGGAATAAATGGAATGGGGTTCCAATCTGCAGGAATTGGCCGTCTCAGCTTGGGATAGGTCTTTGGCCGGTGGACTTGCAGTACTTTTTTTGGAGTGGGATTTTTCTGTGGTACTGGTGCTATGGCAAATGAAATTGGTATACCCTTTTGGCCGGAGTGCAGGTCCTGTGTGGTGGGGCTAGTAGTGTGGCCAGTGAAGTATGGGTACAGTCTACTGGAGTCGGTCCTACGTTTTGTGTCACTGGTTGTAGAGCCAATATAGGTGGGGTGCTATCTGATTTCTTCGGCACCACCACATTTTTCAAGGACTTTGCTGGTGCTCCTTCAGGTTCGGCAATCACCCTCTTCCTTTTTGATGTCTGATGCACAAGAACAACATTTGAGTGGAAAAACATGGTATGATGACAGATGGAATATGTATTGATAATGCATGGGCATGGCATCTCGAGTTATATGATGAGTAAACTAAGCAGATGGCGGTGCAACAAAGTAGAAGAAATGCACTACAACATATGCAAGATACGCGCAATCAATAAAACCTTGCCAAATTAGAACAGGCACCTTGATGGGTGAACAGGACAGGCCATCTGCCTTTGACTCCTCGAGGTTAGAATAGTCATTAGGATGATATTCTGAACAAGAATCAACAGGTGGGGAGCGTACGAGTTTAATTGCTTCCAGAATGGTACTCAATGCCTTGGTACCAATTTTATAAGTCATTGCAGTGTTCCACAATATTCTTCTGATGCGTAGATTCTGATATTCACTGTAATTGCGTATAATATCTGAGAACCATGAAAACATAAATAGTTGTGAGATTATCTTTGTAATGCAGATGATATTCTAATATAGGGGCGCCCCTGTAAACACTTATGTGCTATCACAGGATTCTGATGAGATAGCTCATATGTGTTGTAGTATGGTGCGGGCATTTATATAATCTGGCACAAGTACACAAAAAAATAGGCTCCAGAAGTAAGGATAGCTGGCAGATGCTAGGTTCATAATATACTGTATAGAGAGTTTATTGCCAAACCATAATAACAAGAGCACACAACAACAAGGCAGATCATAGTGTACATAACAGGCGTCACCATAACCACGATATATATATCGGGAAAGTGGAACTGGCTTGAAAATACGGTGTTGTATTGCCGCTAGTAATTGAAAGCCTACCGATCACGTACAGGCCAGCTCTATCGAACATGGTAAAGAAGAGCAAGTAGATTTTGGATAATAAAATGTTGGTTGCGCAGTGCCCACACATGATGAACCAGAGCGCATTAAGAATGCAACTCCCAGCTGTCTCTCGACCATTTCAGGCGGTTGGATGAAGATCCTATGTCTCCTAACCCTTCTTCTTCCTTGTCTCTGATTCTTCCCATACAGAACACCGCACGGTTCGCCGGCCGGACCACCGGCCCCCACCGCCTGTGTTCCTCCGCCACCCCCACCCCGCACCCCCGCCCCAACCCCCACCCGCGTCGAGTTTTCTTCGTTCGACGAGGCCCCACAACCACCCGAGCCCCTTCGATCGCACCGGCGAACTCCGGCGAGCTCTGAAAAATCGACTGACCCAATTTTGAAATTTAGTCTACTGTGATTTAACTAGTGTGGAATATAAAAGGGGAAAACCATAAGCATTGGGAGTATAGTGTTGAGCGTGCCATGACGGATCTGAAGGTGCAAACTGGACAAAGGCAACTTCGCAACCAAGACAAGAAATAAGAGTAAAGCAGTGGCGATCTATTTTCTTGCTGCGATAAATAAGTTGAGCAGATACAAAAGAGTATCGCCTCTGGTGCGGCGTCGTGTACGCAACTACTAAGAATTTGATGGTGCTGCGATAGCGATGGCTGTCGGCAGCGTGGAAGCAGATCTAGGAGGGTAGACGGTGGCGGCGAAGCGGTGGGCGAGACGGTCGAGGAGCGGCGCCCGGCAAGGTGGACGACGGCGGGGATGAAGCGAGAGGACGGGATGCAAGGATCCCGGTCCGAAGGCGTGGATGAGAGAGGTCGATCTCTTGTAATGGACGGCGGCATCGGGGTATCAGCTCCGGCATGGTGGAGGAGGACGGCGGTGGATGGTGTGGCGGACGACGGTGGACGGAGGAGGGTGGGGTGGAGAGGGTGTTTTGGCTCCCACAGAGTACGAATGGGGAAAAGGTAGGTAGAGAGGAAGGTGGGAACCATGTATTCAGTGCGCGCTTGTCTCAAATGCGAGGAAATTTACAAACTTAGCCCCCGTTTCAAATTTCTACTACATCACAACAACATTAGTCGGTTGGGGATAGGATGGTAATCTCGCATACACCGAATATTTGCCGACGAGAGTTTGTTTTTGGCCCCCACCGTGTATGAATATGAATCGGGGAGGGAGTCGATTTCGGCCGAGGACACACTGCGTTTTGGCGCCCACCGTGTATGAATTCGGGTGAGAGGCGGTTACGTCACGTTTGGGTGAAATTACAAACCTACCCCTATTGAAACCTATAGAAATCCAGCAGATAGGCTTTGCGTGGCAGGGATAGGCAGTAGTGATTTCCATCTCGCAGATTTTGGTTTCGGTGATTACAAAGAACTTTCCCCGCTTCGTTCAAATTTTGCACAAAGTGCACGCCGTGCCAACTCAATTCGAATCCCGTGTGTATTCTATTTTTTGAGGCGGGATCCATTTTCAATTGGAATTACATTCTATATACATCATTTTTTATATATACTTTCAAAAGCACAACACCATTTATACATAAATATGGTTTACAAATGGCATGATCTCAGATTCATAAGGTTGTATCCACCAATTTGGATTTTCAAATATTTGAAACCACTTTATGTTGAAATCCAATGTATGCATTCCTCGCTAACTGTCTCCAATTAATGTGTGTTTCATGCGTGTTTTTTTAACTTCTCAAACATGTATTGTGTTTCACACACGCAACATATACTGTAATCCCGTTTAGACATTAGTTGCATATAAACCATGCATTGTTTCTAATTGAAGAATCTATGGATCACCAATATTGATAAACTATATAACATTACACGTGTGCCCAAATTCAAATGAACATGCATGTTTGATACACCAATTTGCGTTATGATATTATCGATGTCGTGATCTCGGTTTAAATATTTGAATCCCCTTTAATCCAGATATTCGTCTCATATAGCTATCACTCATGCTTATATAGGACTATCTCTCTGGACCTATACGCGTTCATCGTATCTCAGGTATCTCTCGTGCTACCTGTATGTCGACAATGATCTTTTATCTTCGTAACACACTGACGGTACTCTCTCGCTCGACTTTCATCACTCTATCTCTCTCTAAGTATATCTCGCTCCCTGCTATGTGTCTCTAACTATGATTCTCCATGTGGAATCTCTTTCTCTCACACAAACACAAAACTTTGTCTCCCGTGGTCTCATTTCTCTCTACTATTCCCATGTGTGCCACTCGCACACCCCCTCACTCTGAGAGATGTCTTTCGCTCCTTAGATATGAGAACCTAGCACTCTTCCTCTTCAATATCTCTTTCTCACACACAAACACAAACTCTGTCTCCCAGGGTCTCATATTTCTCCATTGTTCTCTTGTATGTCGCTCACGCACACCCTCTCTCCCTAGAGATATCTTCCGTTCCCTCATATGTCTCTCTCGCTATCACTCTCGTTGTGAAATATCTTTCTCTCTGGCAGACACAAAACTCCGTCTCTCTGGATCTCATTTCTCTCTGATATCTGTTTGTATGTGACTCACATGCACCCTCTCTCTATCTCTCTCACACCCACTCGACTCCTATCTCTAACGCACACTAGCTAGCATCTTTATCTTTCTATTTATCTGTTTCTCCATCAACCTTCTTTCTCGCCCTCACTCTTGATTACTATCACGCACACTACATATGTTTCTCTCTACATGCAGTCAAGTGCCCTCTCACACACATATATAACTTCACCCTTTGAACCACCCGACGGTCATCTCCAACACCCAAACTAGCGGATGTCCCTCTAGCTAGCATCTCCATCTCGTATCTATATGTAGTTTCTCCACAACATTTCTTTCTCGCACGGAGTCTTGCTTCCTATCACCCACACTATATATGTCTCTCCATACATATGCATTTATAGGTTGATCCTTTTGCACAATCGTTGCGCCTCACCCCTCGATCGCCATAGATGCATGCTCCAGCCCACGCCACTATCTCTTAAAGACAAAAACACATGCTCAATTGTCGGGCCTTCTTCCTGCATTCTCACATGCATGCATATTGTCATACCGATCCGTCTCTCCCATGTCGTTGATCTTATGACTTATGTCTTCTTTCTTTTATCTCGATCATGTGGCACACACACACACATCCCACGTATACATGTATACCTCTCACACATGCACATTCAAGGTCTCTATGTCTCCATACGTAGTTAATTACCCTCAATCCTAACGCCACATCAAATCGTTCTCCTCTTTTGTGCACATAACTTCCGCCTGGATGGGTAAAACACACACGCACACTTAACAATCTCCTACATGCACCATCGATATATAGTAGTCTTCCTCGGTGTCTCTCGAACAAACACGTTCTCTCGATGTCGACTCCTCTCACGCGCACGCACCTTCTCTTCCCTCTCTATGGGCATTTTCTCTCTCGCACCCCATCGTTGTTGGCCTCTGCCATACACATCACCTCTCTATGATGAAGCCATGCACACTTAAATTACATCCGCCACAGAGGACCCCGCGACACACACACACACACATACACACACACAGACACACACACACGCACGCACGCACACCCCCCCCCCACACGCACACTAAGACTCCATCTCTCTCTCTCTCACACACACAAACACACACACACACACGCACGCACCCCCCCACACACACACTTAGACTCCATCTCTCTCTCTCTCTCACACACACACAAACACACACACACACGCACGCACGCACCCCCCCACACACACACTTAGACTCCATCTCTCTCTCTCTCTCACACACACACAAACTAAGACTCCATCTCTCTCTCTCCTCTCTCTCTCTCTCTCTCTCACACACACACCCCACACACACACTAAGACTCCATCTCACACACACATGCTCTAGGCGGAGCATTTGTTCCAACCACCCTTCATCCAACCTTACCCGTATGATAAACAATCGCCTTTATTTACTTGCATAACATGGACAAATTCCACTTTACTTTAGTAGTCAGCAAACTTATCATATGTACCCTTATAAAAAAACAAGTTGGCGATGATGGTGTGCCTGCCATCTTGTAATACAGACCATATGATCTATATCTGATGGATAGAAAGCAAACTATGATAATTTTACAAAAGATACCCGCACCTCTCTCCACATCATTATCTCCATAACCTCATTGCTCAGCAATTAAAAAGGAATAAGTCTCTGGAACAATCTAGCATGCATGGTGGTCAGCTGCCGGGCGCCTGGCCCATCCCCATGCCTCCGCCCATTCCGACCACCAGCCACCACCACGCTCTACTCCTCCTCGCCTTATCTCTCATCTTTCATTTTTTCGATGACATTCTCGAGATACCAGTTTCCTGATAAAATTCTCGAGATATCATTAGTTTTTACACATGGGATTACTCCTGCATGGGTCAATCACAACAGGTGTTTTGTAAAAAAATGCATATTGATGTTCCGTGCAATGCACGAGAATCTTGCTTGTAATTATATAATGAAAATCACGAGCAAGAAGTGACATTTTTTTGACACAACCACGTTAACATGGCCACGTAAATCACTAGCTAAAGTAAATACCATTATACTTATATCCCGATGCAAAAGGTTGAGTACATGTCCGAAGAGTAGAGTCGCACACACGCACTCTGTCTCTCAGAATCTCTCTCTCTCACACACACACACACCAGTTACGTGACGCCCACTTAAGCAGACACGAGTATGTTACAATTTGTGCACCCGCGGGTACACGTGATGCTGCGCATTTATTTAAGCCGGAAAGCGAACCCAAATAGTAGCTGCATTCATTCCCCTCCCGCCGCCTCTTCTCTGGCCGCCGTCGCCTAGTAGCCATGGGCCGGTCGAAGGTAACAACATACGCCATACTCCAGCCGGAGCGACGCTTTAATATGGAAATTTTAGTGGTCATGCATGCATCTTTTTGTGCTAGCACTCCTATATAAGGGTTGACCGGTCGCTTCATGGACGTGCGCGGGCGGTTGAAGAGGAAGGAGAAGGGAAGCGGGCTGTGGAGTAACGTTTTTTACCACAATTTATTAGGAAACTGAGTGCAATAATTGAGTAGTTTTGCAAACTACCAGTACTACACCTGAAACGATTCAAAACCTATACTCCCTTGCCAGCGCTTCGCGTGAAACGGTCAGCGTCATACTGGCGTCGATGCCGCATTAATGCTCAGCCAGAGCGGAGGCGACCTCTCACTGGCGCCGGCTTTGAAGTGGCGCAACGGCCGAGAGAGAGCCGCTTCCCGGGGCACGCGACTGCTCCGCGTCGATACTGTCCATAAGCCCTGTTTGGATCCATGGGTTAGAGTTAGTTTGAGCTAGTTGGGGCTCAAATAGCCCTAAAGTATCCAAGCATGAGGGTTTAAATTGGATCAAGTTGCCCCGAACCCACCAAAAAAAACTATCCCACCCAAGAGGTGCTAGCGGAGATAGTTCTCATTGGGACCATTTGAAAAATCAATTTTCTCTCTCCATGAAGTGCATTTATTGTCAATCTAACCACATCACCCAAACACCTCTTTGGCTACAGATTAGTTCAGGGTTTGTCATGAGTTAGTCTAACCTCTAGCTAAGTTAGAGTATCAAACAGAAGCAGTATAGGACATGCAAGTTGCTCAAAGCAGACACGCAAATTCCTACGTGAAAGGATTTTTTTATTTTGGAAAACGGAACGTGAAAGGAATTTTTTTTAGAATGCTCTTGGCATTTCACTAACATGTGATAGTTAACCGACCTCAATAGACGACGGAAACGCCAGCCCGCCGCACTTTGATAGAGACGAGGAGGGAGAAGCGATACAGCATGCTGGATTACTAGAGATAGGTGTCGCACGGAAGCCAATAAATATGGTGATAGCGTGGGTTAGCCATGTACTAGTATGATGTAACTACACTGGGCTGCCGTGTTTCGTACTCTTCCAGTCCACTGTGGAGATGATTGGTTAATTTTACATCGTTGAATACGAGTGCAGACGCTCCACCACGAGGTTCCTTGCTCCTTCTCGGTCGTCCGGAATCTATGTTCTTCCACTCTATTTTTTTACGTGAGCTTTGTTCATCCTTTTGCCAACACGCGAGACATCAAGGTGCATGTTTTATTCAAGGATCGTTCCATCTATATGAAGAACACGTGGGACTGGAACTACGAGACGGACATGTACCCAGGAGTGGATGTACGAACCTGAGTAATGTAGCGCAGTAAGTGAAGTAGAAAGGCACAAATGGAATGAACATGCATGGCATATAGGGTGTGTTTGGTTGCGTTCTCGTCTCAGCATAGTTGTTCCCTCTTCATGCATGCTCAACTCAACACCCTCTTCATGCATGCTCTATTCATGCATGCTTCTAGTGTATTTGTGCTAAACTAGTGTGGACTCATGCACCCTCCATACACTCTACTAAACACCCAAAAGTAGGTCGAGAAGGGAACTCTTAGGCGGCATTTGTCTCTTACTACGTACTACCACTAGATGTTGTACGTGCAATGCACGGTGATGTTATGGAGTACGTGCCTAAGTACTCTACTACTACTATATTAGTTGGAGGCACATATTAACTTTTATATTTGTTTACGTGTATGCCCCGAGACCTTCCAACTAGACGTGTCTTTTTCTCCAGGTCGCACTTTGTATCATTCATACCACTAAGTACTACTACATGTGTTCTCCGACCCAGAAGTGGAAGAAGTGGAGACGCTATACCACGCTGTTTTTTTACGCTGGGCTCTACCACGTTGTTCATGTCCCACTCCTTTCGCTGACGTGTGGGACATCCAGACGCGTCGTGTTTGGCACCCTTCATCGTAAGAGTTGAAACGCTAGCATTCATCAGAAATAAAAAATATTTATAAATCGGCAGTGATACTAATTTTTTGCGAACCAATCAGCAGTGATACTATACCACACGGTTTCCTTGCTCCTCGATATCGGAAAGAATACTTCCGTTCGCCAACATGTGGGACGTCGACCATCCCGGTCCACTTGCCATGCACGCAGAACTCCAAGCGAGAGTCACCAAGGTCATCGCGCCGCAGTAACAATGACTAATGAGCTGTCAAATCACAGGCCCACTTCCCACTTTGAAGTTGCTCGGACGAAGGAACCATCATGACTTCGTTGAATTCCGCTTCTTGAAGAAAACCATCGTACCAAAGCATCGCTAGCTTCTGATTTACTCTGCATTCACGCCTCGACGAACCTACTCCAGCCGATTGTCCATCCTTCGCCATGCTCATTGCCATTCGCCAGCTATATTAACTTGAGCCCCAGCTCCCAACCATAGCCAAAGACCCACACTTATTCTCCTCCGGTCTCTTCCTTCTGTCGGCACCACTTCAACCATGGCCTCCTGGCGCTCTGAAGCTCTCTTGGACGTACTGTCACAGGAGCAGATGAGGGACATCGGCAGCTCCGCTCTGGGCGTGCTCCAAAGCTCTCTTCGATGTACTGTTGCAGGAGCAAACGAAGGAGATCGCCGGCACCCCCTCGACCACCCTCCGCCGCCATGACCACGAAGCCAGCGCGCGTGCGTGTGCGCAGCCGGCAGCGAGGAAGAGTAGTACGCGGTAGGTCCCCGTCGCTCTGGTCCCGGGAAGGCCACTGCTACTCCACTCAGTCGACGCCAAGCTTGGTGGGGTAAACAACGGCGGCCGATTACCCGCTTGACGGCGATGTTGAGGTGGAAATCTTCAGAACCTTGTGCTCCGGAGGAGGAGGTTATCGAGGCGGATGAGGAGGAGGCAAAGGCAATGGCCGGCTTTCTCGGGTTCATGGCCGGACATGGTGGTCGGGCGGCGGCGATCGTTTAGATTAGGTATACAGTAGGTTTTAGTATGGTTTGTGCGAAATTGTAATGAATTTCGTCCAGTTTGTAGGAAAAGTTTTTGAAATGTAATGAATTTCATCCGGTTAATTTGAAATTTGCTTTGTTTGCACGAATTTTGTCCGGTTAGTTCATATAGTTGTTGAAAGGTATGCGGGCGGCATCGGATGGCATCCATCAATGTCCTCGGACAGATGCCGGTGTAAATTTGTGGGCCAGCACTGGAGATGCCCTAACTATCATGCTATAATCGCTAACAATCCTCCATTATTTGGCAGGGAACAGTTATGCCTCGATCAAAATCAGATCCGCGGTGTTTCACACTCCTCCCGCGTAGCTTACATAAAAATGGAGCAAGTGGACAACACTGTAGCACGTCATATCACTTGAACTAGCCCGCCTAACGAGCGGGAAAGCACCGCCCTCGTCATTTTGTTCTGGATTTCTATCGATCGATCGCGTGAAAATGTTACGCTTCACAAGTTCTAAAGGAAAAGGCGGCACACTTATGACTTCAGACGCCGCAACCCCCGACAGTCCGGCTG
The DNA here is from genome assembly GCA_021605145.1 of Aegilops bicornis. Taxonomy (NCBI): domain Eukaryota; kingdom Viridiplantae; phylum Streptophyta; class Magnoliopsida; order Poales; family Poaceae; genus Aegilops; species Aegilops bicornis. Next base: position 476,555,661 of record CM038674.1, on the reverse strand, counting down.
CAGACGCCGCTCACCAGAGGGGACACGCGTTGTCTTGCAATTTCACTGGCATGTGGGACCATAATTGAATAAACCATCGATAGCTGAAATCTAATCGCTCGGCGGGCGTCGGCTGAGAAGAGAGAAATGGGGGAGGGAGAAGAGATCACCCGCCCGCCGCGCACGGACTCCAAGAAATATATGGTGATAATGTGAGGTGGGCCATGTTGGAGTCTGGACCGCTTCCGGACCCCGCTCTTACCGCCCTGGCCCCTCAAGACGCCAACTGCCGGCTGCATGCATAGCAAGTAGTCCCCGCTTATGTGGAGGAGAGAGAGGCATTGACAAAGTCAAGGAGTAACAGTGGAGACAATAGCTTTCATCAAAAATAAACAATGAATACTCGTTGCTCGTCCTCTATATCGGAAAGAATACTTTCATTCACCGACATGTGGGACGTCGACCATACCGGGTCCACCCGCCATGCACAAAATTATCCTGGTCTACCCCGATCGTATCGCAGGCCCAATCTTTCCCATCGTAAGTTGTTGGGATGAAGGAACCATCATGACTTCGTTGAATTCCGCTTCTTCAAGAAAACTTCTTGTACCGCATAATCTGCTACCACACGCGAAGACTGGACGGCACTTGTACCACGTCATATTATCGAAACCCACTAGGCCAAACTAGCCCGCCTAGGTCATCTATTTTGGAACGGAGGGAGTACGTCTGCACTACTATGATTTTGTGTTGCACGCGTTCTCGTACTTTTGCTACGATTTTCCTACCCTATGAACCAAATGAGGCTTGAATGTATGTCGACTATTGTCTAATCGATCGCTAAGCCTACAATTTTAGGAGCTAGGGCTATTGGTCGATCGACGAGGATAAGTATAAGCGTACCACGAGCTCATCAGCCCCAACGCTTCTCTTCGGTGAGTGTTTTGCTAGTACTATAGCTCGCACAGTAGCTAGCCTACTAACACCAAGAATCATCAAACAAGCCCCGCTGATATGATAAACAGTTCAAACTTACATCTAAGCATGCCATATATTACATCAAAAGCTGGTGAGGATACATCTGTTTCCATAACTCGGAGAGGGTTCGCATGATTCATCGCATGATTCACTATCAAACAAAAGTAGCAAGATCCGCCCACACAAGACGGTGCACTAGCCCTAAGATGGTTTGATAACACGCATCGCTCGGTAATTAAACACAGGGCAATGCAAACTACCCTGAAGGATTAGCGCAACCAACTATTTCTTGTCATCGATCTCTCGGGCAATGACCACAGCACGGACAGCGGCATGGGAATCGATTTCTGGGGCGATGTCCACAGGACTGACCGCGACATCGGAATCGATCTCTGGGGCGATGTCCACAGGATGGACAGCGGCATCGGAATCGATCTCCGGGGCGATGCCAACAGGATGGGCCGCGACATCGGAATCATCAAGGACAACCACCGGCACCTGCACAACCCTAACATATTAGCAAGCACATTGCAAATAATCAAAAACCACAACCATGGTAATAAGACATTATTTTTTACCTTGTGCAGCTCACCGGGGGATCTCATCCCTCCGGGGGCCATCTCCTCGTCCTTGATGGGGGCCATCACCTTGCTAGGGGAATACTGCTTCTCAACGGCGACTATCTCCTCAAACTCGGTCTTGAGCCTCACATAGGTGGCAATCAGAGTTCCTGGGGTCGGCATGGTGGGGCCCTTGCTGTTCTTCCAACTTTCTTTGAGGAGTTCGTCCACCAACGTCCTCAACTCTTTGGCCAGTGCTTGTTTCTTGGAGTTCTTCGTCTCCATGGGTTGGCCCGCCAACATGGTCAACTCGTTGGTCGGTGCTCGCTTCCTGGAGATCGCTGTCTCCAGTGGGTTGTCCGCCAGCAACTCTTTGCCTAGTGCTCCAGGATCCATCAATGAACTGACAAACAAAAAGCAATCGAAAGGAAACCACAATCACAATGAAAACGGGAAAAGAATAGGATGTGAGAATCGGTCAGTGCTTCGCCAAAAGAAGATTATTGGAATGAAAATATAGCAGCATAACTGATTCGCCCACCTTTCCTTCGTCGGTACAGAAGAAAAATGGCAGAAGTGAGTAGCCTGGAGTGAGGTTTTATTCAAGAAAGGGAAGAAAGGGCTTGAACGAGCGTTCCAATGAAATGATGGTTGCTTCGTCCAATCCAACTTGGAGGCCACCTTACCACTGCTGGTAAAGATGTGGGTTTTGTGATATGACGGGTCATGACGGCCACACCGGGGTGACAGGTGAGTCTCGACTGTAGCACCTCGCTGTGATTTGGTGGATGGCATGCGGGCCGGGATGCTTTGAAATGTCCCGCGTGTAGATAGAGCGGCTAGTCATATAGGAGTGCTCAATATTGTGCACCGCGACCAAGGCGGAGAGGAAAACGAGAGAACTACGTAATTAATGCATGAGTTTAATTAGGGTAGTTTTGTAAAGTACGAGATACATTCCTCTAATCGCAAAATGCCTTGGTTCATGAGATGTGAGATTTGAGCCCTATAAACCGGAAGGGAGGGGGTACTGCACACGGTGTAGTCTAGTCACTTGTTGAAATCTCTAGAAAGGCAAATACTCCTCTCCAGTTTACAGGTCTATACTACTCCCTCTATCTAGGTGTGTAAGTCATCTTACAAAACCAAATAGTCCCAACAAGTAGCGTGTAGCGAAAGCTTCTACTTACTACTCCTGCCTTTGCGTCTATTGCAGGTGGGCCCAACAGGTGGTTGGCCCTCCTTTCATGCAGCCAAAGGCAGGTGCAGTTATGGCACCGGAGCTCAGTTCGCGAGGGAGAGGGCGTCGTTGTAATCAAATTTCTCGGTCTTGTACGAGTTGACGCGACACATCAAAGCACTGCACTCGATAAAAGTCTTTTTACACATTTCAAATGGGCTACTTCATATGTAGGAGTAGACATATTCGGCTTCGTATGTAGTCATTTGTTGCAATCTCTAAAAAGACTTATATTTGGAAGCGGAGGAGTACAACGCATGCATGCATGCCGTGACTTTCCTTTTGATACTTGCATGTGTTGATTTGATGCACCTTGCCAAATTTTGACTATAAATATAACTAACCAAATTTTCATGCATGTCACAAAAAATTACGGGGCTGTTTGCATTGTGACTATGTTTGTCTTATGTTGCCACATTATTTTTCCCACACTTGCCACACTTGCCTAACCTGAGTTGCTCAAATTGTTAGACACACTTTGGCTTGCCTAAGGGAATCTTGCCACAATTTTGTGTCTATGACATGTGGGGTTCACTGCTAATAAAAAAATTCTTGTCTTAGGTGTGGCTAATAAAAGGACTTATATTTAGGAGCGGAGGGAGTAGAAAATATAAATAATAATGCATGTTGGGGCAACCCACGTTTCCGCTAATTTTAGCCGTGGGCTTGTTCACAATTTTTACGAGGGGGTGGTTGTTCATTTAATGGAGGGACTTGTAGTACCAAACTTCAAATATACAAAGTGCGACATGGCACACCGTAACACCACTTGGAACAAGCGGGTAGCTATCTCAAAAAACAATAAACAACTAAAAAACCGCAACCTGGCATGTAGTAGTACACAATTTTAAACGATTGTTTTGATGGAGTGAAAAAGGAAAACTACCCCACTACTTATATATAGGCCGGAGCCTCCGCGCTTGCTTGCTAGGGTTGCTCTATTCACATACTCTCATCCTCTCCAGATCTAAACAAGATAGGGGTAGTAACACTGTCTTTCTCCCTTCAAAAAACACTGGCTTTCTATCCTCACCGCTTGTTACAGATCCGGACGTATCCCCCTCCGCCGGTGAACGGGAGGAGGGGCAGTGTTTAGGCCGTCGTCGACAGCGAGGGAGGAGACCCACTGCCGGCCGCACCGTTATCTCGGCGGCGCCGGCGTGGGAGGTCATCCGATCCTTAAATGCGTTGCCTATGGGCGGATCTGGCCTCCCGCCGCCCACCTATCCACATCCCGACGACCTTCAGGTATATCTTCGTTCGAAACCGCCTTAGCTCTACTTCCCCAGCTCGCTACGTCATTGCATGTGCATCATTTTCTACCTCTCAGCCCCTCTCGACCGGATGGTCCAATGTCACCTTTTTTTCTTCTATTGTTAGAGGTAAAGCTACTTCATGGAGTCGAATCTTGTACTCCCTCCATCCGAAAATACTTGTCATTGAAATGGATGTATCTATATGTATTTTAGTTCTAGACAGATCCATTTTGATGACAAGTAATTCCGGACGGAGGGAGTACTTGGTTCAAACAAGAAATAAAGTGGGGTGGGGAATTTAGTATGTACATCGGACTTGGTACAAACATGAAGGAAAGGGGTGAAAGTAGTACAGACTGGTCATCCAACGGTCTCTTGGTCGAAAAGGGAAATATAGGGGTAACGTTGTACTGCGATGGTATGACCAGGACTAGATTTGCTATCCACACATAGGAGTAGGAGGCTAGAATGAACAAAAATGGGACCAACCCAGATATGTTTCTTGGATGTTTGTTTCTCGGGGCAACAAACTATGAATCACCACTTTATGCCCCTGTTTACGTACATGGTGCTGTACTGGTGGTGCACCTTGTCCCATGCCCTTATACCAAATATTTAGGCTCCGGTCGGAATAAAGGGCAGAAAACATAGATCTTGATGAAAATGGAGGAATAGGAAAGGAATGTAGGTATAAAACTATGGAACAATGAACCAGAGGAAACTCTCAAGAGAATGTGTTCGGATGGACTACGAAATGTACAAATTTGTTTTTTTAGAGTAGCATGCTTGGCAGTATGAGATGCTATTTGTTTATTCAGCTGCACAGTGACTACTCTTGTCCTCACCTCATGTACCACACATAGGTTGATTTTTTTATTCCTGCAAACACAACACAACAACCTGTCTAACGCATGGCAGCGAGCGCCTGCCTCGGGCTTCCGCTCAAAAAATGAACAACGCGTGGATGTTTCTAAACCTATGGAATCAGTACTACCAGACCAGCTTTCCTATGAAACACTATTCACCGTTCCCCTGTTCCAAACGGTTGGAAGGGAAAGAATACCATAGGAATTGTGTTCCTACGAAAATCCTGCACCAAACCTGTGAACCGAACGCAGCCTTAGTTGTTCTTAATATAATGTCCCTGGTAAAAATGAAGCCATGCCACTGTTTTTGCTTGTAATTGTTTGAGACTCTGACAAGTTTAGCCAAATATTTTTGCCTGTAATTGTTTGAGACTCTGACTGTTTCCTCTGTGCCTTTTTGTGCAAACAGGGATAACCAATTCACCTGGTTGTTGTTGTGACCTTTTGGTGCACTGCACAAAACTCTTCTTAAAAGAAGTGACTTTTGTGTTGTTTAACTGGAATGTCATAATGGAACAGTTGGTTCATTTTCTGTGGAACTGCACAAAGGGAGATATGTGTTCCAGTCCTCATCATCCATGTTGGTGCCATAACCTTCCTTTAGGTAAGAATGATATTTAATGCATGTGTTCATCTCTATTTTCCGACTGCCATGAGAAAATAATGCTGTTTTTTACTAGTACACTTGTACTCCCTCACCGACAAAACCAATTTTGAATTAGAAGGCCAATCATGTACTTGGTTTCACCAACTGGTGAGGAGAAAGAGAAAGCGAGCATGAAGAGGAAGAAGAAGAAGAATAAGCAGTGCCAAAGGCGATCTTCTTTGAAGCCGGAGGCCTCGATCGAGGCCATTCAAGGGCTCCATAGCGACTACCTTACATGTGAGACGATCCTCCAGGAGCCCTTCCACTTCTGCTGTCTCACTTAATTAATTAGGAGTACTTAAGTACCACTAATTTATTCTTGCCTAATTTTCCTGTTGGAGTTAAAAAATCTTTAGTAGGACCCTATGCTTTGAATCATATGCGTGTGAATGTTTGTCTATGGAGGTGAATCATGTGGTGGAGCAGGGAGGGAATATTATTAGTGTCATGACATAATAGTGCTATTGTTTTGCATGTCAATTTATTGCCATTGGTTCAATGAGGCAATGTTTTGCGTATTGTCCATCATGAATTTGATTCTACTGTTTGAGTAATATGCTAATGTCTTCCTATCCTTTCTCACTAAGCTAATGAAGGTTTCACCTTGTTCCTACTTGTGCAAACAGGGATCATGTTGTGCCAATCATACATTTTAGTGGAACTACACAAGACAATACAATGAACTGTATCCCAGCCAGTGCTTTAACTCTACAGGAAGTTCTTAATAATCTTTCGATATAATCTCAGCACTGGTAAACAAGAGTGATTTCAACCATACATTTGAAGTGCACAAAAATATATACTATTGTGTGATTTCAGTGAGTGCTTTATCATCTCTTATGGGACTACATGAATAAGCTTTTTGCTCAGGTTGGTGCGGGCCTAAGGCCTTCACCCATATTAGTTCTTGTCATCTCTATTTGTATCGTACTACTTTGTCATGAGAAACTCCTTTATCTTTGCACTTTTAAGTTTTGCAACCTATGATAAATGGCAATGCTTTGAGTGTTGAGTTGAGCTAATTGGCACTCATTAAATAAACTAATACCTCTCTTTAAGCAAGACTACTATGTTGCTAACTTTACCCATTAAGATAATGAGTGTGCTTCTATTTGTTAGTGTATGTTTCATCAACTAGTCACACTATTACAGTAATATCACTCTCTCAATATATGTGACATGAGGATGCTCGATTTTGGTGGAACTGCACAAAAACTTTGGGTGCTTCATTGCCTCGTGACTTCCGCCCTTTCTGTCGATCGCTAATCTCCGTTTGCTTTCTTCCTTTCTTTGTCGGTCCCTTGGCTTATCTCGGCTTCCAGTCAAAGGAAATAGTAATTGATATGCTACCTCACATAGGTTGGTACTTGGTCTTTATCCCGATTATTGTGCACATCATATGTATTAGTAATTTGGTATTGTCCTACTGTTTGCCGATTTCATAAAGGAGTAATTTGGAGCCTGAACTCGCAGGCAAATCATTACATCGGGTGATTTCGGTAGAACTGCACAAAATGATCAGATGGACAGGTACTTATGCTGCTGCTATGTACTCCAAAGTTCACTCAGACAAGCATCGATGTTGACAAGAAGTGCCTATATTCATTCGAGTATCAACCGGCGTCAACCAATTGTCAAACTCCAAGTATTAGGAGAGTGAACGCAAAAAATATTGCTTGGTGCATAGCCCAGAAAAACGCAGTCCAGTCTTTGGTCCCAACTTGTGCCTTTTGGTTATCGGCACATATGGTAGCGAACTATATGGCATGGAGTCTAAAGATTCCAGACAAGTTGGTTGACGCATATATTCATCTGGCACTTAATCAGTCCGCATGCCAAGGATGCTCCATTTCAGTTGAACTGCACAAATAATTGGGTGGTTCATTTTCTCAACCGCCTCCTTTCTCGTCTGCAATATAGAATTTTGGCGAGATACATGACCAAGATGAGCCAGTAAACTAGTTGGATGAAAGTAGTGGCCAAGTTGCTCAAACCTCCCTCGGCACGAGGCCACTATTTGAGGATAAACCTACAAGCAAAGTTCAGATTATGCATGCTTTGCCTCTTATGTACTCGAAAGTTTACTCATACAAGAACTAATTTTAGCAAGAAGTACCTCCGATTGAACACCATTTACCAGTCTCTACCCTAGGTAGATAAAGTTCGTCCATGGATCATATTGGTTGCGATCTCAATCATTTGGATGCACAAACATACTGAACATGTGTATATCTGAATCTTTTTGTGAATTATGTATGAATATTGTCGTGTGATCTATCAATCATTTGATGCGTAGATATGCTGAGCTTGTGTATATATGAATCTTTTGAGTTGTTGATAGTGAATGTTGGCTATGAATATGAACATGTCCTATGAACCTGAGTTTGATATGAATGTTTACCTTTTACATTGTATTTGTGTGTGAACTTGTTAGTATGCCTCTTTGTGGGGTATAAAAGCAGGTCTCTTATAAAAGTAATGTTGTGTCCAATTTATGTTTTCCCTTCTAACCACATATATATTTATATTATTACTATTATCATATATTTCATAGAGACTTATATATACATTATAAAAACATCCCACGTGTTATTAACTTATAAAAGTAAATGTTTAATGGAAAATCCTGGTTGTTTTTGACTCACAGGCAAGGAAAATCCTGATGATTGCGTACAAAAGCTTGCGAAGATTTTGAAGGACCAATTTAATAATAACGCGCTCATTTTTATTTTGAGCAATAACTCGCTAATTTCTTAATTATATATATATATATATATATATATATATAATGTGCCTCTCCGGTTTATTCTTTGATATTAATTGCTCCTTCTAACATAACATTATATATATATATATATAACGAGCCAACCTAATACGTATATTTCAAGGAAGTGCAAATGGGCTGGGATTTCTTAGAAAATATAAATGGGCTTGATTGACGCGAAATTATTTGTTCACCCAGCCCAGCAAACGGACTGTACATTCTAGAAAACGTGGGTTAAATATATGCCACATTTTTGCAGGCTGACATGTGGGCCAATAGGTCGAAGCCTACGCAAGGTGTTGTCAACTTGGTCAACAAATGATTGTGTCATCCACACCCATTGGATTTATATCCAACGGCCGGCATGCACCTTCAATCTCTCGTCTTCTTCCTCCAGCGTCGCCGGGACCGCCTGGTCCGGCCTCCGGCGGCTAGTGGCTCTGCTTAGCACGCATCGCTGTGAAGCGCTACCCCACCGTCGACCAGGCTAATCCCTCCACCCCTCGACACCTCCTGTTATTCTCCACAGACTACAGCCCCACGCCGCAACAGAACCAGTTATAACCCTTCTCCTCCTCACAATCTGCGACTCCACTGCCGCGTTTTCCCATATCCGAGTCGTTCCCGTCCGGGGCCTCACCGTCGTCCACCGCCTCGCTGTGTTCGGTGCGGCGTGGTCAACAAACAAGAGTCATCGGAAGAGGACTGTACGTGGAGAGCCTGACGGCTGGGACCCACGAGGTCCATGGTCGCACGCAAGGGAAGTTCCTCCTTATTAAGCTGAAAAAAATGTTTCCTCCACCTGACAGCTGGGATCCGCCGGCTGTATCTTCGCACGGAAGGAAGTGCCTCCTTGTTTTGCGAAAAAAATTATTCATCCCGTTCACAGCTGGGACCCGTCAGATTTGGTGATTGACTTGTGGCCCTACTAAGCGGACGTGTACGCACGGCTTTGTCAACTTAATCAACAAATGATTTTAGCAGCTGGACCGTTGGATGTTAATCCAACAGCCGTGCTCCTTCTTCAACCTCTGTTCTTGCTCCTGCTCTCCGTGGGCGGCATCATGGCTGTGGTGCCGCCGCACCAACCTGATGAAGTTTCCCACTCCTCTCCTCTGCGACTCCTTTGCCTCGTCTTCCCCATCTCCGGGTCGTTCCGGTGCAGGTGCGCTCGACGCAGTGTGGTCAACATGGTCAACAACCGAGAGTCATTGGGAGATATTTGCACGTGAGAGGTCGGCGGTGGGGACGCACCACGCCCATGGATGCATGCATGCAACGGGCAGCGGCGAGGTCAGCGTGGTCAAGGAACGACTTCCATCGGAAGTATCTTTGTCGTGGAGAGTCTCGGTGGGTCCTGACCGCAGCAAGTAAGTGCCTCCTTATTACACGGAAAATAATGATTCTCCAACTGACAGCAGGGACCCACTGGACGGGCCACCGTATTTTGTGAAAAAAAAACATTTGCCCCCTGACTGCTGGGACCCACCTGACGGGCCACCGTATTTTGCGAAAAAAACGTTCCCCCCGCTGTCAGCTCGGACCACCGGAAGTGCCTCCTTATTTCGCACAAAAAAATGAATACTCCCCCTGCTAGCTGGGACCCACCTTGGTGGGAGGCTGACTTGTCGGCCTACTAAGTTGACGGGGACGAAGGGCTTTGTCAACTTAGTCAATATGAACGATTCTAGCTCTAGTGACCGTACGATGTCCATCCAACGATCGTAGTGCTTCTTCAACCTCCGGTCTTCTTGCTCCAGCCGCCCAAACCAGCGCCGGTCGTGCCTCATGCTCCTGCCTCCCGTGGCCGGCTTTGCTGCCGCGGAGGCCTCATCGCCCCCTACTATTCCCACCCCTGGCCAGGCCCTGCGGTGACGGCAGCCTCACACCGTAGCCGAACCAGTGAACCCTCGTACTCCTCTCCGCGTGGGCTTCCACTGCCACGTCTTCCTCGGCTCCGCGTCGTCCCCTTCCTAGGGCTTGCCGTCATCCACCGCCGTGGTGCTCTCCGCGTGGCGTGGTCAACGTGGTCAAGGAACGACCATCGGAAGAGTATTGTACGTGGAGAAGCTGACAGCTGGGTCCATGGCCACAGCCTAGTTTCTTTGTGATTTGCCAAGTCGCTTTGTCAGGCCTGTTGGGCTACAAATCTTTCAAGACGAGGAGAGCTTTCATTTGGCTGGTCGAGAAAATGGCCCATCAGTAATGAGAAATGGGATGTACACTTTTAAAACACATCAAATCGACAATTAGTTTCAAATATCTTTTTTTTCATTTCGAGATTTTAAATTACATTATATTTTATGCATGGAGAATTTGTTGGATTTTCTGTTGATATACATTTATTTTTAACATCAGTTTGAATGTGAGTCGAAATTTCGGGATTAAAAACAGTTTGGACCGCACCGAAATATGCAAAATTTCATATAATTTTTTAACCGTGGCCACACTATGGGCTGTAATGCTAACAAAAAGAATATGGGCTCCAAAAAAACCTTAAGAATTAGCAAATGGGCTGTAAATTATTAGAAATAATGGCAGATGGGTTGTATGCTGTTTTCCACAGATTCGAGGCTTTCCTAAAAAAAAGGTTGACGCACAAGCAGTGACTATTGGATGGCCATCCAATGGCCATCGTGCTTCTTCAATCTCTGCTCTTCCTGCTCCAACCTCTCAAACAAGCGCCGGCGGGACTGCCTGCTCCCTCCTCCCCGCGGCCGGCTCTGCTGCCACGCAGGCCTCACCGCCCCACCGTACTCCCATCGCTGGCCTAGCCATCCCTCTACTCACCCACACCTGCTGTTATTCTCCGGCAACGGCAGACGAACCAGTAAACCCTCGTACAGTCGTACTCCCCTCCGCGTGGGAAACAACTGCCGAGTCTTCCCTGCCTTCGTGTCGTTCCCTTCCTAGGCCTCACCGTCGTCCATCGCCCTGGTGCTCTCGGCGCGGCTTGGTCAACGTGGTCAACAACCGACATGCATCTGAAGTGGACTATACGTGGAGAGACCGACAGCTGGGTCCATGGCCGCACGCAAGGAAATGCCTCCTTATTACGCGCAAAATAATGATTCCTCCACCTAGCATCAGGGACCCACCGAAAGGGCCTCTCAGATTTCATTTAAAAAACGTTATCACTACCGACAGCTTGGACCCACCAGCTATATCTTCGCACGCAAGGAAGTGCCTCCTTATTATGCACAAAAAAATGAATACTCCGCCTGTTAGCTGGGACATAGTATAGTGGCAGGCTGACTTGTGGGCCTACTAAGTTGACGGGGACGGAGGGTTTTGTCAACTTAGTCAATATGCATGATTCTAGCTCCAGTGACCGTACTATGTCCATCCAACGGCCGTAGTGCTTCTTCGACCTCTGGTCTTCTTGCTCCAGCCGCCCAAACCAGCGCCGGTCGTGCCTCGTGCTCCTGCCTCCCGTGTCCGGCTGCGATGCGGCGGAGGCCTCACCACCCCCTACTACTCCCACCGCTGGCCAGGCCATCCCTCTACTCACCCACACCCCCTGTTATTCTGCGGAGACGGCAGCCTTACCCTCGTACTCCTCTTCGCGTGGGCATCCACTGCTACGTCTTCTCCTGCTCCGCGTCGTCCCCTTCCTAGGCCTCGCCGTCGTCCACTGCCGTGGTGCTCTCAGCGCGGCGTGGTCAATGTGGTCAACGACCAAATTCCATCGGAAGAAATCTTGTGCGTGGAGAGGTCGACAATTTGGGTCCACGGCGGCCGCAAGGACGTGCCTCCTTATTGCGCGCAAAATAATTATTCCTCCACCTGACAGCAGGGACCCACCGGACGGGCCACCGTATTTCGTGAAAAAAACGTTTCCCCCTGACTGTTGGGACCCACCAGCTACAACTTCACACACAAAGAAGTGCGTCCGGGCAAAAAAACAAACGATTCGCCCCCCTGACTGCTGGGACCCACCAGCTACATGTTCGCAGGCAAGGAAGTGCCTGACAGTCGGGACCCACCTGGTCGAAGCGTACATAGCGTTCTCATTCTGGTCGCGAACGTGTACGTACATATATACTGGTCGATGTAGAGGCGCACATGTGTCGTAGTAGAGGCACGCACGTAGCATGTACACGTACGTACAGCGGCCAGGGTGCAAGAAAGAAAATACGGCCACCATACGGGCGGGGTCTCAAACGCCTACTCGCGCATACGTACGTGGCTGGGTCAGAACGGAGAAACAGCGTCGTCGTCTTGTTCATGGGGAGCCAACGGGCTGGGTCGGAACGGAATGCGTGGTCGTGTTCATCGGGAGGGCTTGGACGGAAAAGGCAATGGAAACAAGGCCTGGCGTACCGCACAACGGAGGAAACGGACCTCCTACATTGAGCAGGGGTCCTGTTGATCGTGAGGAGTGTGGCGTACCGCAAAACGGAGGAAACGGACCTCCTACGGTCGAAACGGGGGTCCTGTTGATCGGGAGGGGTGTGGCGTACCGCAAAACGGACGAAACAGACCTCCTACGCTCGAAAGGGGGGTCCTGTTGATCGGGAGGGGTGTGGCGTACCGCAAAATGGCCGAAACGGACCTACTACGGTCGAAACGGGGGTCCTGTTCATCTGGAGGGGTGTGGCGTACGGCAAAACGGGACTCCACGAGATACTGTTCATCTCCACCGTCGACCTCCTCCTGCCTCCACGGGCTCCTGTTCATCCAGCCTCCACCGCGCGCTACTCCACCGGCTACTGTTCAACCACCCCTCCACCGTCTACTGTTCATCTAACCCTTCACACCACCGGGTCCTGTCCAACCACCCCTCCACGGGCACCCCTCCACCGTCTACTGTTCATCTAGCCCTCCACACCATGGGGTCCTATTCAACCACCCCTCCACGGGCACCCCTCCACCGTCTACTGTTCATCCAGCCCTCCACCACACCACGGGGTCCTGTTCATCCAGAGGCAACGCCACTGCTCACTGTTCATCCAAACCCCCCCGCAACGCTCACTGTTCATCCCAGAGGCAGCATCGATCGGCTTCAGTTAGCATCAATAGCGAAGGAATCGCTCGATCGGGTTCGATTAACGACCATCGATCGATCGCTCGGGTTCGATGTAGCGTAACTGCGGCGGGTTCGATTAAGCGTAACGCCTCGCTCGGGTTCAGTTAGAGCCAGCGCCTCGCACACACGCTTGTACGTGTACGAGAGAAACGCGCATCGCTCGGCCCCCGACCTCCCACCGTACGGGGAACTCCCCGAAATTTTCCTCCCCCTCGCTTCTACCATGGTTTTTTTCGTCATGGACGGCCCAAAGAATGTCATGCAGCTGCGTCCCCGGCCCGCCCAGGACGAAAAGCCCATTTTCTGTCATGATTTTTTGTCATAGAAGTAGGAGCCCACCACATCTATGATGATACCGGGTTTTCTCACAATTATCATCATAGAAGTGTCATATGTATGACAGAAAAAATTTCGTTCGGCCCAAAATGTCACGGATGTGTCTTTTTTTTGTAGTGCGAGGAAGGTATTCATACAACACCCATGGTTCAATATTGAAGTGTTCCTGAAGAGGATGAAGGATGGACGGTCAATCATCCACAGGCACTGGCCTAAAGTTAGAAAGACCTTCAACATCAATGAAGGCTCAATATTCGCCTTCTACTTCAGCAGTTTTCAAGATGAGATACATCTGTCTATGTACCGTCTATGATCCTAATTTCGAAAGGTTATAAATGTTGCATGTGAAACTTGGTCCTGGTGTAGTTGTGTAATGGGGTAGCTGAGTGCTGAAGCTATATGATGCTATACTCTGGTGTATTTCAATTATGAAAATGAAATATATTGTGTGCTTAATATGAACTGTCAATTAGATTACTAAATGGATTATGAACAATCGGATAATTAGCCTGCTAGTGGGGAATTAGCCTGCTAATTGGGTTTTGCTATTACAAACGGTTGTTGAAAAAATACCGTGGGCGATGACCGCAGGCAACGCACACAGTTTCTAGGAATAAACCGTGTTGGATCAATGAACAATCACAAACGACATTCTCTTGAAAACTGTTTGTGTTAGGCCACCTAGCGCAAACGTTTACCACATGAAAACGGTGTGTGATGGACAGCCTTTGCCACACAGTTTCTTCAACGGACCGTGTGTGATATATTCAAGCGATTTAACTGGAAAAATTGTGTGTGATGTACCTGGGAACGGAAACATTTTCCTTCGAGTGACTGTGTGGGATGTACATACGAACGGAAACGTTTAGCAGGGACTGACTGTGTGGGATGTACTTGCGACCGAAAACAATTTCGCCATATAATTGTATTTTTTAGCTCTACTGCACGTATTTCTGTATTTGAGCGCTCGCCGGTCGCACACGACCTCATTTTCCTGAACGTGTGTGCCAGGAGGGCATATCCCCGACGGTCTTGGGGTCGTGTGGGAAGGACCCCCCTATTGCCCACACTCACTAGGAGACGGTTCCAAATGTCGTCGCGGAAAGGGGGTTTAAACCGTTTGTTTAGGAGGTCGTTGTACTAGTGATATGTCATAACAGTAGCTCAACTCATAAAACTTCTCATGATCACGTAACAAGCTATTCACAGGTTAAAGTATAGATTATAAACTTTCTTGAAAACTAACAAACCGTGCTCTTAGTCATCAAACAATTACAATTCATCTTATTTTCGGATAGGGTCTAGGTAAGAGCTTTGCTTCAGCAAACTCCACATACTCAACTATCATATAATCTTTCACAATTGCTAACACTCATGTGAAATTTATGGGTTCAAAGTTTTAATCAGACACAGAGAAAGATAGGGGCTTATAGTTTTGCCTCCCAACCTTTTACCTCAAGGGTAATGTCAACAATAATAATTTATGAAAACCAACATCCAAGTGGATATATATATCCGGATCGCTCCAACACAAAGTGCTTGCCAAAGGAAAAATTGTAAAAAGGAAAGGTGAAAATCACCATGACTCTTGTATAAGGGTAGAAGGTAAAAGTAAAAGATAGGCCCTTCGCAGAGGGAAGCAGAGGTTGTCATGTGCTTTTATGGTTGGATGCACAAAATCTTAATGCAAAAGAACGTCGCTTTATATTGTCGCTTGTGATAAATACCTTTATTATGCAGTCCGTCGCTTTTATTTCTTCCCTATCACAAGTTCGTATAAAACTTATTTTCTTCGCACTAATAGATCATACATATTGAGGGAGTCCTGGACTAGGGGGTGTCCGGATAGCCGAACTATCATCGTGGCCGGACTCCAAGACTATGAAGATACAAGATTGAAGACTTCGTCCCGTGTCCGGATGGGACTTTCCTTGGCGTGGAAGACAAGCTTGGCGATACGGATATGTAGATCTCCTACCATTGTAACCGACTCTGTGTAACCCTAACCTATCCGGTGTCTATATAAACTAGAGGGTTTTAGTCCATAGGACGAACAACAATCATACCATAGGCTAGCTTCTAGGGTTTAGCCTCCTTGATCTCGTGGTAGATCTACTCTTGTACTACCCATATCATCAATATTAATCAAGCAGTGAGTAGGGTATTACCTCCATCGAGAGGGCCCGAACCTGGGTAAAAACATCGTGTCCCTTGTCTCCTGTTACCATCCGCCTAGACGCACAGTTCGGGACCCCCTACCAGAGATCCGCCGGTTTTGACACCGACACATATTTAAGGAGAATTTTTTTATTGCATGCATCGATGACAACTTACTTAAAGGATCTTACTCAATCCATAGGTAGGTATGGTGGACTCTCATGGCAAAACTGGGTTAAGGAATGTTTGGAAGCACAATTAGTATCTCTACTTAGTGCAAACAATTTGGCTAGCATGAGAGGTAAATGCAAGCTCAACATGTTGGATGATCCAAGACAATATAACGTTTCGGATATAGGAAAACATAACCCATTAAGGTGTCTTCCTTGTCCAACATCAACTTTTTAGCATGTCATATTTTAATGAGTGCTCACAATTACAAAAGATGTCCAAGATATTATATTTATATGTGAAATCTCTCTTCCTTCAATATTCTTTCATGAATTGTTCAAGTGACCAATACAATGTTTGCTAACCTTCAATAAATTTACCACCTCTACTTCTTATATATGAAGTCATTACTCCCCATGGGATAAGCATATGAAACATTTATAATTTCAGATTTATGATATTCAATTCATTCTACGATTTACTCATAGGATATAAGTGAAGCACACGAGTAAATGACAAACTACTCCAAAAAGACATAAGTGAATATCAATGAGTAGTTAAATAATTATGTAGCTATGTGAAGACTCTCTCTCATTTAAGAATGTCAAATCTTGGGATATTATTCAAACAGCAAGCAAAACAAAACAAAATGACATTTCAAGGATAGCACTCATCATGTGAAGAAGCAAAAACTTAGGCTCAACCGATACTAACCGATAATTGTTGAAGAAGAAAGGTGGGATGCCTTGGGCATCCCCAAGCTTGAGCTTTTATGTCTCCTTAATTCCTCTCATATCATGGTTTCCCTAAATCTTCAAAAAACTTCATCCACGTAAAACTCAACAAGAACTCGTGAGATAAGTTAGTATAAACCAATGCAAAAACCTTATCATTCTGTACTGTAGCAAATCACAAAAATTATTATTCAACATTTCATACAAAATGTCTCTACATATTTAATACTCATATCCTCAAATAGAATCATTAAACAAGCAAACATATGCAAACAATCCAAACATAACAGCAATCTGCCAAAACAGTACAGTCTGTAAAGAATGCAAGATTCATCATACTTCCCTAACTCCAAATATTATGAAATTCTACCACACTGTAGAAAATTTATCAGAGAATATTATGCAAAAAGTTTCAAAATTTTATCATATTTTGAATTTTCTAGGGAATTTTTGCAACAACGATAAACTTTCTGTTTTGAAACAGCAACATGTATATTTGGAAAATATGCATGGTAAAGGCTATCCTTGACATTTTTATTGAAAATAAAGATCCAAAACATTATTTTAAATAAAATAAAACAAATCCTAACAAAATAAATTGACGCTCCAAGTAAAACACATATCATGTGGTGAATAAAAATATAGCTCCAAGTAAAGTTACCGATGAACGAATACGAAAGAGGGGATGCCATCCGGGGCATCCCCAAGCTTAGGCTCTTGATTGTCCTTGAATATTACCTTGGGGTGCCTTGGGCATCCACAAGCTTAGGCTCTTGCCACTCCTTATTCCATAGTCCATCGAATCTTTACCCAAAACTTGAAAACTTCACAACACAAAACTCAACAGAAAACTCATAAGCTCCGTTAGTATAAGAAATGAATCACCACTTTTGGTACTGTTGTGAACTCATTCTAAATTCATATTGGTGTAATATATACTATATTCCATCTTCTCTATGGTTTATACCCTCCGATACTACTCATAGATTCATCAAAATAAGCAAAATATACATAGAAAACAGAATCTGTCAGAAACAGAACAGTCTGTAGTAATCTGGTAACTTTCCATACTTCTGTAACTCCAAAAATCCTACCAAATTAGGAAAACCTGATACATTTGTGTACCAATCCAGAGCAAAAAGAATCAGATCAAAATCACGTTTTCGTGAATTATCAAAACTAATTTACTGGGTGCAAAAGTTTTTGATTTTCAGGAGGATCAACACAACTATCACCGTAAGCTATCCTAAAGGTCTTACTTGGCACTTTATTGAAACAAAAGCTATAAAAACGATTACTACAGTAGCATAATCATGAGAACACACAAAAACAGTAAAGGTAAATATTGGGTTGTCTCCCAACAAGTGCTTTTCTTTATTTCCTTTTTAGCTAGGCATGATGATTTTAATGATGCTCACATAAAAGATAATAATTGAAACATAAAGAGAGCATCGTGAAGCATATGACAAGCACATTTAAGCCTAACCCACTTCCTATGCATAGGTATTTTGTGATCAAACAACTTATGGGAACAAGAATCAATTTGCATAGGAAGGTAAAACAAGCATAACTTCAAGATTTTTAACACATAGAGAGGAAACTTGATATTATTGCAATATGTAGAAGCATATGATCCTCTCTCATAATAATTTTCAGTAGCATCATGAATGAATTCAACCATATAACCAGCACGTAAAGCATTCTTTTCATGACCTACTTGCATAGAAATTTTACTACTCTCCACATAAGAAAATTTATTCTCATCAATAGTAGTGGGAGCAAACTCAACAAAATAACTATCATGTGAAGCTTAATCAAATTGAAAATTAAAATCATGATGACAAGTTTCATGGTTATCTTTATTCTTTATAGCATACGTGTCATCACAATAATCATCATATATAGCAACATTGTTCTCATAATCAATTGGAACCTCTTCCGAAATAGTGGATTCATCACTAAATAAAGTCATGACCTCTCCAAACCCACTTTCATCAATATAATCATCATAAATAGGAGGCATGATTTCATCATAATAAATTTGCTCATCAAAACTTGGGGGACAAAAAATATCATCTTCATCAAACATAGCTTCCCCAAGCTTGTGGCTTTGCATATCATTAGCATCATGGATATTCAAGGAATTCATACTAACAAGATTGCAACCATGCTCATCATTCAAATATTTAGTGCCAAACATTCTAATGCATTCTTCTTCTAGCACTTGGGCACAATTCTCCTTTCCATCATTTTCACGAAAGATATTAAAAAGATGAAGCATATGAGGCACCCTCAATTCCATTTTTTGTAGTTTTCTCTTATAAACTAAACTAGTGATAAAACAAGAAACTAAAAGATTGGATTGCAACATCTAAAGCTATACCTTCAAGCACTCACCTCCCCAGCAACGGCACCAGAAAAGAGCTTGATGTCTACTACACAACCTTCTTCTTGTAAACGTTGTTGGGCCTCCAAGTGCAGAGGTTTGTAGGACAGTAGCAAATTTCCCTCAAGTGGATGACCTAAGGTTTATCAATCCGTGGGAGGTGTAGGATGAAGATGGTCTCTCTCAAACAACCCTGCAATCAAATAACAAAGAGTCTCTTGTGTCCCCAACACACCCAATACAGTGGTAAATTGTATAGGTGCACTAGTTCGTGAAGAGATGGTGATACAAGTGCAATATGGATGGTAGATATACGTTTTTGTAATCTGAAAATATAAAAACAGCAAGGTAACTAATGATAAAAGTGAGCACAAACGGCATTGCAATGCTAGGAAACAAGGCCTAGGTTTCATACTTTCACTAGTGCAGGTTCTCTCAACAATAATAACATAATTGGATCATATAACTATCCCTCAACATGCAACAAAGAGTCACTCCAAAGTCACTAATAGCGGAGAACAAATGAAGAGATTATTGTAGGGTATGAAACCACCTCAAAGTTATCCTTTCAGATCGATCAATTCAAGAGTCCGTAGTAAAATAACATGAAGCTATTCTTTCCGTTCGATCTATCATAGAGTTCGTACTAGAATAACACCTTAAGATACAAATCAACCAAAACCCTAATGTCACCTATATACTCCAATGTCACCTCAAATATCCGTGGGTATGATTATACAATATGCATCACACAATCTCAAATTCATCTATTCAACCAACACAAAGAACTTCAAAGAGTGCCCCAAAGTTTCTACTGGAGAGTCGAGACGGAAATGTGTGCCAACCCCTATGCATAAGTTCACAAGGTCACTGAACCCGCAAGTTGATCACGAAAACACACATCAAGTAGATCACGTGAATATCCCATTGTTACCACAGATAAACACATGCAAGACATACATCAAGTGTTCTCAAATCCTTAAAGACTCGGTCCGATAACTTCAAAGGGAAAACTCAATGCATTACAAGAGAGTAGAGGGGGAGAAACATCATAACATCCAACTATAATAGCAAAGCTCGCGACACATCAAGATCGTGTCGAATCAAGAACACGAGAGAGAGATCAAACACATAGCTACTGGTACATACCCTTAGCCCCGAGGGTGAACTACTCCCTCCTCGTAATGGAGAGCGTCGGGATGATGAAGATGGCCACCGGTGAGGGATCCTCCCAGGGTGCCTAACAGTGGTCCCGATTGGTTTTTGGTGGCTACAGAGGCTTGCGGCGGCGGAACTCCCAATCTAGGTTTATTTCCGGGGTTTCTGTATTTATAGGATTTTTTTGGCGTTGGTTTCACGTGAGGGGGGTCCCCGAGTCGTCCACGAGGCAGGGGGCGCGCCCTCCACCCTCGTGGACGGCTCGGGACTCTTCTGGCCCAACTCTTTTACTCCGGGGGCATCTTTTGGTCCATATAAAATCGTCAAAAATTGGCACGTAAATTGGACTCTGTTTGGTAGTCCTTTTATGTAAAACTCAAAAACAAGGAAAAAACAGAAACTGACACTGGCCTCTAGGTTAATAGGTTAGTCCCAAAAATCATATAAAATAGCATATAAATGCATATAAAACATCTAAGATGGATAATATAATAGCATGAATACTTCATAAATTATAGATACGTTGGAGACGTATCGCTGGATGAATATTTTGTCGATGCCTTTAGGGTTTCTGGAATATTGGGGTATTTATAGAGCAAACAGGCAGTCCGGGGGGCACCCGAGGTGGGCACCACCCACTGTGGCACGCTGGGCCTCTGGCGCGCATACGGTGGGTTGTGCCCCCTCGGGGCACCCCAGCGCAGCCGAGGCCCGTTAATGTTCCTTTCCGCCCATAAAAAATCATCATGGAGTGTCGTGGCATTTGGACTCCGTCTGTTATCGATTTTCTGCGATGTAAAAAACATGGAAAAAACAGCAACTAGCACTTGGCACTATGTCAATAGGTTAGTACAAAAAATGATATAAAATGGCTATAAAACGATTATAAAACATCCGAGATTGATAATATAACAGCATGGAACAATCAAAAATTATAGATACGTTGGAGACGTATCACTGATCTATGCCGGATGGCTTGATGGCCGTCTTGTGCCTCCGGCTGACACTGTTCAGAATCTTCCCCGAAGAGCCAGCGACCACAGGCAGAGCAGCCTGCCTTCGCCGTCTGTGGCCGCGAGAGCTCCGACCAAAACCCCGATCCCCGCCCACCGCACTGCCATGGTTGTGCCGCCCCCGGCCATTGCACAAAGACTCGTCGTTATCCAGATCTGGAGGCGGCAGTACCTTCAACCCACGCAACTGTAAGACAGCCATCTAAGCGTTGCTTTCGCGGCGAACTTGCGCCCCCGCACCCTTACGTGAGACACCAGCCAACCGACAGCCTAGGAGCTCCGCCACCTCTAGGGGTGCTGCTTCCCATTGGGAATCGATTGGCCCAGAATAAAAATTCACCCAACTGATGCCTAAATAAAGTGATTTGAGATGAGGGTACGACCTATCTTGCGGCCCGGTGAAGTAGGCAGCTCCAGCTGTCAAGTCGGTGAGGCCGGCGCGGTTGCGGTGGCTACCGGCGGCAGGAAAGCATAGATGTCGCGACGGTCGATGGCTACGGGGCCCTGGATGCATCCGAAGCTGGAGCTGCTTTGGCACCATGCACAACAACGGGGGTGAATCGGCTCCGGTACGGTTCACGCGACCGTCGTTGAGGTAGCTCCGGCAACACGGAGTAAGAGACACATGGCCCAGTGCACGGCAGCAAACAGACAGCGTCTCCGGCATTGGGGAGGAGGGCGGCATGGAATTTGGTGCGGTGGGGGCGCCATGGAGGAGGGGCTGAGGTTTCATGTTTGGGGAGAAGGGAGCTTCCGGGGAGAAGGTGATTTGGCGCCCACGAGGTATGATTGGGGAATTGGGAGGGGGAACCATGTCTTACGGACACATTTGTCTGAAATGTGTGTGTGTGGGGAGGGGGAGGTTTATAGTTCTACCCCTGCCTTTAGGCTTCTGGGCTTGGGTCTGTGTATTGAGGGTCGGGGATAGTAGAGTAACTTTGCTTCTCCCAAATAGTGGGCGCGAGCGATTTCGGGTGAGGAGGGCATGTTTTGAAATAGTTGGCGCGAGTGTCGGTGTACAAAAGTAGGAGCCTTTCTGCACCCCTTTACTTGTGCACGGGCAGTCGTAGCCGCACCTGCGACCGGGCTTGGTGGGGCAGAGGAAGGGAAGGTACAAGGCTACCGAGGCAGCACCCAAGCCAGGAGCATGAAGAGCAAAGGGGCAAGGTGGATTCCTCCTCGGCAAGAGACCCCCGGCAAGATCCTTGCCGGTGACGCCCACAAGACCCCGGCAAGACCCTTGCCGGGGGCATCTGTGGGGCCACAACCAGGCCCGCACCTACCAAGGTTTCGCTGTCCTACGGCCGTTCCAATGCGGCAACCAGCCTGCCAAACTAGGCATGCACCTACGTGGCAGCAAGCAACCTCTAGGCCAACCAGTCAAGCACCTGCGCGGTGGCATGCAGATCTTCGTGAAGACCCTGCCACCGCACCAGCGCAGCAGCCAGCCAACCAGCTTGGCGCTGCATGGCTCGTCAGCTTGGACGCGCGTCAAGGCAAGGCGAGGCGGCGACGGACGGGACAAACTTCATTGCCGTCCCCAATAAACCAAGAGGACACGTAGGTGGCGCATTAAATGTGTTTCTCCCATGATGTCAGGGATAGACTTGTACACTGTAGATGCTTTCCACCTCCTGTGTGCCACTGTGGCGACCCATTTGACATATAAAAGGAGGCCCGAGGCGTACCGAGGAAGGATTCAGACTTTTTGAACTGGGCATGCACCGCAGCTAGTTCAAGAGCTAAAGAACACCAAATATACAACAAAGCAGGACTAGGTTATTACGCATCGTTTGCGGACCGAACCTGGGTAAAAATCCCCTCGCGCTGATCTTTTAGACCTGCTCTTTGCACAGCTCCACGCCTCGCCAACCGTAGTAGGGATTCCCTGTGATCCCATAGGTGTCGTTTTCCCCGACATCTTTGGCGCGCCAGGTAAGGGTGCACAAGCTGTGAAAATCTGGTTTAGAAGTTAGCGCATCAACTTCATCATCGCCATGGCCCCCAAGAAGAAGGGGATCACAGCGATCGGGTCGGCCGAAGCCGTCCTGTCCGCACCAGCACGGGCAAATGACGGGGTGGCCACGGATGGTGCCGGAGGTGCGGCCCGCGAGCATCCACGACACTCTGGCAATCGGAGCCAGGCGGGCGGCGCCGTTCGGGTCCAAGACCATGAGCCACGCACCACTGGGTCCGAGGGAGGGGCTGTGCTGCCTACGGGCGGCGCGGCAACCTCTTGGACGCCCCAGCCGGCGCCCGCGCTGTGTCCTTCCCAAGCCGCGTGCGACGAGCAACGTCGCGACGTCGGTGCCCCCGGATGCCGTCGCAGGGAAGAGCCCTTTGCGTCACTCTCAGGACGCACCGGGTCGGCGTGCGCACCTGGATGCTGGTGGAAGCGGCGCGCGATCACGAGACCGTGATAGAGCTCCTTCTAACGTGGTTAGAAGTCGAAGCGCGTCACGGTCCATGCAGCTTTCACCGCCACCCACGCCAGCAGAAGCGTTGGCACGCGTGTAACTGCTCCTCGACTTTCCTCCTACCACGGAGAAGCTCGACGAGTGGAGAGCCACCATTCGGAGCCTCTTCAGCTTTGCCAATAAAGATGAACCGCGACCAGCGGGACCCTCATGCCAGTGCTCCGTCGAGCCGGTGCATGCCAGTGGTGGGAGGACCGTGGCTGCTGCGACCACGGTGCACTCTCCTCCCCCACGCCAGCAACAGCAGCCACCGGCTCGTCGGGCCGACGCCTGTGACAATGTTTCCACAGCGTCGTCCGACCCACGAGCCCGCTGCGACCAACGTCAAGTTCTTCAAGAGCGAGCTCAGGAGGACGCTCGGACCACCATAGAGCGGCGGCGGGAAGCGCGCCATCAGTCGGATCGGCATGTGGGGCCCACTATGGACAGCCCAGCGCCGGGGGGCTCCGACGACCTACCTGATGAGGTGGGTAGTCCAGCCTTTACCCGTGAGCTGCGGCAGTTCCAGTGGCCCACCCACCGCACGTTCAAGCCTGAGGTCGGAGAGAAATACAATGGCAAGACTCACCCATCGGAGTTCCTCAGCATCTACACTATCGTGATGCAAGCTGTTGGGGCTCGCGACGACAAGGTGCTTGTCAACTACTTTCCGTTGGCGCTTAAGCCCAACGTCATGTCATGGTTGATGCACCTGCCAGTGGATTCCATCTCTTCTTGGTCGGATTTGTGCCATGAGTTTGTTGGCGCCTTTACCGGAGGCCACCAAGCTCCTGGCCAGGCAAGTGATTTGCATGTCATCCCCCAGAAGGACAGCGAGACCCTGCGCAAATACATACAAAGGTTCAGCGTGTGCAGTACAACATCCCATATGTTCACCCCGCCGCTGTCATCAGTGCATTGCATCAGAATGTGCGCAACTGCAAGATGCGTGAAGAGCTGGCGATGAACAAGGTTAAGGATGTAGCCGAGCTTTATGTTCTGGCTGAGAGATGTGCTCGGGCTGAAGAAGGAAGGAAGTACCCCGGCGAGGATGCCAGCGCGGAAACCGACTCCACGGACGAAGACGTCGTCGCCCCGGCAATGAAGGGCCGACGCCGCAATAGGAAGCGTAAGGGCAAGACCGTGCTTGTCGTTGAGGGATCTGGCGACCCCGGCGCTGCCAAGAAGGCCAAGGCTGACGGCCCTACCAAGAAGTTGCCGGGTGCGCCTCCTGCCGGGCCTTGGCGGCCGCCGACAAGCCAGGAGGCTTCATCAAGCAGTACTGCAAGATCCATCGTACCAAGGGCCACGACCTCCAGAACTGCCGACAGGTTGAGCTGCTTGCAGAGAAGCAGAAAGCTGAATATGAAAGGCGGGACAAGGAGAATTGTCAGGATAGTGCTGGGGGGTTCGGCAAGAAGCGTGGCGGCCAAGGAGGTCGCCGCGGCAAAGATAATCAACCAGAGAGGCCTGCTCGGGGCCGTGATAAGAAAGAGGGAGATGATGACCATGATGAGGACGACGAGTCCACCAAGCACGAGTTCCAAAAGGCCATGGAGGCCATGTGCGTCGATGGTGGCGCCTCGTTGCACACCTCTCACCGCCAGCTGGAGCAGTGGGCGCGTGAAGTCACTGCAGTGGAGCCATCGTTCGATGCCAAGAGGCCACTGAAGTGGTCCAGCACGCCTATCATTTTTGACACCGAGGATCACCCCGATCGCACAACTGCGGCCGGGTGCTTGATGTTGTTGGTTTCACCAATGATACGCAACCTCAAGGTGACAAAAGTGCTAGTTGACGGTGGGGCCGGTCTGAACTTGATCTCGCCTGCCGTGATCGAGAGGCTGCAAATCCCTGATGGAGATCTCGAGGAGACGGGCATGTTTCAAGGGGTCAACCCGGGGAGGAGTCAGCTAAAGGGTAAGATCATGTTGCCCGTTACATTTGGGGGCGAGCTGAACTATAGGACGGAGAAGATCATTTTTTATGTTGCCAAGATCCCCCTGCCCTATAATGGGATCCTTGGCCGCCCAATGCTGGCCAAGTTCATGGCAGCATCACATTATGCCTACAACATGTTGAAGATGCCCGGGCCAATGAGCATCATCACCGTCCCCTCCGACAAGAAAGATGCGCTCATCTGCATGGACCAACTTTACCGCGAGGCAGTTGCAGCAACTGCAGCCAAGGCACTTGCTCCTGCCGCTGAAGCCCCGGGAGGGAAGAGAACCGGCAAGGCCCCTTCCGGTGAGACCACTTCCGACAAGACCTCCTACACCCACTATGGCAAGCGCGCCTCTTCGGAGTGCTGCGCTCTCGTCGAGGGCATGCCAGAGAGCTCCACCGGCAAGAGCAAGAAATCCAAGGCAGCACCACCTGAGACCAAGAAGGTGTCCGTCAAGGAGGACGGCACGGGCGGGGCTTTTACTATAAGCTCCACCCTCGACAGCAAATAGGACTGCGCGCTCATCGCCTACCTGCGGGTGAATGTCGATGTGTTTGCGTGGCAAGCATCGGACATCCCCGGCGTTCCCACGGAGGTGATTGAGCACCATCTTGCTGTCTGTCCTCATGTGCGGCCCGTCAAGCAGAAGGTCAGGAAGCAAGCTTTGGAACGACAAGAATTCATCATCGAGGAGATCAGGAAGTTGGAGGCGGCAGGCTTGGTCAGAGGAGTGCTCCATCGTACGTGGTTGGCCAGTCAAGTGGTGGTGCCTAAGTAAAATGGGAAATGGAGGCTATGCATTGACTATACAGATATCAGTAAAGCCTGTCCAAAGGATCCTTTCCCTCTGCCACACATTGACCAGATAGTGGACTCCGCTGCCGTGTGTGACCTGCTGTCATTCCTCGACGCCTACTCAGGATACCACTAGATCTTCATGATGAAGGAAGACAAAGAAAAGACCACGTTCATGACCCCGTGTGGTACGTACTGTTTTGTACGGATGCCTTTCGGGTTGAAAAGCACTGGTTCAACATTTGCCCGAGCAGCCCAAATTGGTTTTGAGCCGCAGCTTCATAGAAATATGGAAGCTTATATGGATGATATAGTTGTCAAGACCAAGGACAAGGCCACACTCGTGCATGATCTAGAGGAAACATTTGCAAACCTGCGCAAGATCAACCTTAAGCTCAATACAGAGAAGTGCATGTTCGGCGTCCCGTCCGGCAAGCTTCTTGGTTTCTTTGTGTATCAACGCGGAATCGAAGCAAACCCCGACAAGATCAAAGCGATTGAGCAGATTGAGGTGCCCAGACGGGTCAAGGACGTCCGTAGGCTCGCCGGCTGCGTTGCTGCTCTAAGTAGGTTCATCTCCAAGTCTTCTGAGAGTGCCCTCCCCTTTTTCAAAGTTTTGAAAAAGGCGGGTTCAATGAAATGGACTCTGGAGGTAGAGGCAGCGCTGCAAGATTGGAAGAGGTACCTCTCCTCCATGCCAACACTAGTCGCGCCTAAGCCACAAGAGCCATTGCTGCTCTATCTAGCGGCAACGAATCAAGTGGTTAGTGATGTGCTAGTGGCGCAGAGGGAACTTTAGGAAGAAACAGCGGCAGTGGACGAGCCGTCGGATGATGGGCCGGGGCATTCCCCGGCACGGCCTGATGTCGATAAGGTGGGACCCCCGGAAAGGCCCGATCCCGGCAAGACATAGTCTGCGCAAGTAGGCGAAGTCGAACAGAAGAAGAAGGTGGTGTAGCACCCAATTTATTTTGTCAGTTCCCTCTTGCAGGGGGGCTAGATCAAGATATTCTGGTATGCAGAAGCTACTCTTCGGCCTCCTCATGGCCTCGAGAAAGCATCACTATTTCCAAGCACACGACATCACTGTCGTCACCCGCCTCCCTTTGCAACGAATCTTGCACAACCCAGATACAACTGGGACGATTGTGGAGTGGTCGTTGGAACTATCGAGCTTTGGCCTCAAGTTTGAAAGTACTTCAACGTTCAAGAGCCGAGCCTCGGCAGAGTTCAGAGCAGAATGGACCGCAACGCCCGATGTTGAGGTTGAAGAAACCACCCTTCCCGGCAAGGAGACGTGTCGTGATTGGATTATGTACTTTGATGGAGCTTTCTCACTCCAAGGTGCCGGTGCCGACATGCTACCCATCGCACCCACCGGAGAGTGCCTCAAGTACGTAGTCTAGATGCACTTTCCCCGGGAAAAATCAACGAACAACACGGGGGAGTATGAGGGATTGCTTGCCGGTCTCAGGATCGCGGTAGACCTCGGAATCAGGAAGCTCATCATCAGAGGTGATTCGCAGCTCGTCGTCAAGCAAGTTAACAAGGATTACCAGAGCACGTTAATGGAGGCCTATGTGGATGAGATGAGGAAGTTGGAAGAGCGTTTTGACGGTCTACAAGCAGATCATGTTCCCCGAGCAGAGAACAACATTGCCGACGACCAATCAAAACGCGTTGCCCTCAAGTTGCATGTGGAACTAGGTACCTTTGTGCTTCAATTAACTCAGCCATCCATTGAGCCATCAGCAGGACAGCACAAGCGAAGGAAGACAGGCCCCGGCAAGTACTTTCCCGCTGAGCTCCCAGGAGCCGCCGGCAAGGAAGTTGCCAGGTATCCCAAGCTTGCCGAGGAGCAGCAACCTCCGACAGGAGCCCAAGCCCTGACCATAGAGACAGCTGCCCCTACGGCCAAAGATGAGCCTTTAGTCCTTGTCGTTGAGCCCCAGGCTCCGGCATGGGCGCAACACACCGTCTGTTTCCTCCAAACAGGGGAACTTCCTGAGGAACAGGAAGAAGCAGAAAAAGTAGCCCGTCGGTCCAGCATGTACCAGTTTGTGGATGATGCCCTATACAGAAGGAGACCGAATGGTGTGAAATTAAAGTGCATTCCTCAGAAGGACGGACTGGAGCTGTTGGCAGAGATACATGGAGGCATGTGTGGCTCCCACATAGGGTCAAGAGCCCTTGCCGACAAAGCATTCCGGCAAGGTTTCTTCTGGCCCACCGCTCTCCATGACGCAACTACACTAGTAACCAAGTGTGAAGCATGCCGGTTCCATTCAAAGAAGCTTCATCAACCAACCCAAACCCTTCAAACAATCCCTCTCTCCTGGCCATTTTTGGTCTGGGGGATCGACATACTGGGCCCCTTCCCCCGTGCTGTCGGGGTCTTTGAGTACTTGTACGTTGCAATCGACAAGTTCACAAAGTAGCCAGAAGTGGAACTGGTGAGAAAGGTGATAGCACAATCAGGCGTCAAGTTCTTCAAGGGACTAGTCTGCCGTTTTAGTGTGCCGAATAGAGTCATCACCGACAACAGCACGCAGTTCACAAGCCACACCTTTACGTAGTATATCCAAGACCTCGGCGGCAAGGTTTGCTTTGCTTCTGTTGCCCATCCCATAAGTAACGTCCAAGCTGAGAGGGAAAATGCAGAGGTGTTGCGAGGCCTCAAGACCAGGACTTTTAACAGGCTACACAAGTGCGGAAGGCGCTGGATTGATGAGTTGCCAACGGTTCTTTGGTCGAGCAGAACGACGCCAAATCGAGCCACTGGCCAGACACCCTTTGCCCTGGTATATGGGGTAGAAGCAATTCTCCCCGTGGAACTCATATACGGGTCACCTCGAGTGCTCGCTTATGATGAGCTTGAGCAAGCGCAGTTGCGCCAAGATGATGCGATGCTCCTTGAGGAAGATCGTCTTCGGGCTGCTGTGCAAGACACTCGCTACCAGCAAGCCTTGCGCCGCTACCATAGCCTCAAGGTTCATGCCCGAAGCCTTGAGGAAGGTGAACTTGTTCTTCCGCAAATCCAATCCGCCAAGAATTCCAATAAGTTGACGCCAAAGTGGGAAGGCCCTTACCGGGCAATACGAGTCACCAGGCCCGGCGCAGTCCACCTGGAGATCGAAGATGGTATCCCAATGAGTAATTCCTGGAACATCGAACATCTTCGCAAGTTTTACCCGTAAGGCGCAGTTGTTGGGCCCCCCGGCAAACCACCTTTTTGTACAAGCCTTGCCGGCGAGGCATGTAACCCTTTATACAAAGCCAGGCGCAGACCCTGATCAGCACATGAATAAACGAAGCGCTGGCGCCCTTAATTAGCATGCATGATAGGTTGAGTCTCTCTCTATGGTAGGGTTGATGGTGCTTGGTGGCAACTAACGCCTAGCATAGTGGTCGAGTGCGTGTCTTTCTGTCTCTTCTACTCCTTTTTGGTTTGCAGGGTGCACAGGCGCTTCTGCATAACCGTTTGGAGAAAAGAAGATGTACCGACACCCCCGGCCCCAGAAAGTCGAGGTTGCCAGTGGCTGCAAATTCAGATAAGTTTTTTCTCCCCAGCTATGTGCTTCCATATGAAACTTGAACGTACGAAACCTCGTTCATTCCTATGCCATCGTGCTCCCTCCTTCCTATGCCCGAAATCCCTTTTAGGCTGGAATTTGGCTGTAGTTGCGGTGGAAGGGAAACAGACGAAGGGCCCAATCCTACTTTGCCCCTACCCCCGCCAAGGGCTTGAGCGTAGTCATGGTATAAGGTGGGAGGACGGCAAGGCCTGTTGTCGGGCAACCTTGTTTACTTAAAGAAAAACAAGGACTCGTTCCTTGGTGTGAGCCTCGCTCGTGCACAAAAAAAACCCGGCAAACCCCCCTTTTCATTAATACGTTGATTAAACAAGTACAATTCATACGGAATGTAAACATGAACAAGGGGTTACAAAGTCTAAATTCGACAAGTGCCCGCAGGCTTAAATTCTAAAAAGAGATAAGATGCCCATAATCCTTTTCTTGTCCCTCTCCTCAGGAAGCGGATCAAGATAGCGAGAGGGCAAAAGGACTGCCTAGGCAAGATACGAGTAGCAGATGGCACTAAGAGAACATCCCGATGGCCGCCCAGAAGAGGGCTGGTGATGATGGTGACGGGGAAGATGCCGAAAGATGAGGCAGCGGGCCGGCAATACGAGACGAAGGCGTTGATGCCATCGTACTATGACTTGACGGCCGGCCACCCGCCTTCTTCATCTTCTACGGCCTTCCAGCGCAGGCCGCCAGGAGCAACGGCCCCGAGAAGTTCAAGGAGCTGGCTCGAGGAACCGCCGCCAAGAACCCTGATGTCTACTACGCAACCTTCTCCTTGTAGACGTTGTTGGGCCTCCAAGTGCAGACGTTTGTAGGACAGTAGCAAATTTCCCTCAAGTGGATGACCTAAGGTTTATCAATCCGTGGGAGGTGTAGGATGAAGATGGTCTCTTTCAAACAACCCTACAACCAAATAACAAAGAGTCTCTTGTGTCCCCAACACACCCAATACAATGGTAAATTGCATAGGTGCACTAGTTCGCGAAGAGATGGTGATACAAGTGCAATATGGATGGTAGATATAGGTTTTTGTAATCTGAAAATATAAAAACAGCAAGGTAACAAGTGGTAAAAGTGAGCGTAAACGGTATTGCAATGCGTTGAAACAAGGCTTAGGGTTCATACTTTCACTAGTGCAAGTTCTCTCAACAATAATAACATAATTGGATCATATAACTATCCCTCAACATGCAACAAAGAGTCACCAAAGTCAGTAATAGCAGAGAACAAACGAAGAGATTATGGTAGGGTACGAAACCACCTCAAAGTTATTCTTTCCAATCAATCCGTTGGGCTATTCCTATAAGTGTCACAAACAGCCCTAGAGTTCGTACTAGAATAACACCTTAAGACACAAATCAACCAATACCCTAATGTCACGTAGATACTCCAATGTCACCTCAAGTATCCGTGGGTATGGTTATACGATATGCATCACACAATCTTGGATTCATCTATTCAACCAACACATAGAACCTCAAAGAGTGCCCCAAAGTTTCTACCGGGGAATCAAGACGAAAACGTGTGCCAACCCCTATGCATAGGTTCATGGGCGGAACCCGCAAGTTGATCACCAAAACGTACATCAAGTGAATCACGTGATATCCCATTGTCACCACAGATACGCACGGCAAGACATACATCAAGTGTTCTCAAGTCATTAAAGACTTAATCAGATAAGATTACTTCAAAGGGAAGACTCAATCCATTACAAGAGAGTAGAGGGGAGAAGCAACATAAGATCCAACTATAATAGCAAAGCTCGCGATACATCAAGATCGTGCCAAATCAAGAACACGAGAGACAGAGATCAAACACATAGCTACTGGTACATACCATCAGCCCCGAGGGTGAACTACTCCCTCCTCGTCATGGAGAGCGTCGGGATGATGAAGATGGCCACCGGTGAGGATTCCCCCCTCCGGCAGGGTGCGGGAACAGGGTCCCGATTGGTTTTTGGTGGCTAAAGAGACTTGCAGCGGCGGAGCTCCAGATCTGTTCTGTTCCCCGATCGTTTTAGGGTATATGGATATACATATAGGCGGAAGAAATACGTCAGGGGAGCCACGAGGGGCCACTACAAAAAAAAGACACATCCGTGACATTTTGGGCCGAACGAATTTTTTTCTGTCATACACATGACACTTCTATGACGATAATTGTGACAAAACCCTGTATCATCATAGATGTGGTGGGCTCCTACTTCTATGACAAAAAATCATGACAGAAAATGGGCTTTTCGTCCTGGGCGGGCCGGAGACGCAGCTGCATGACATTCTTTGGGCCGTCCATGACGGAAAAAACCGTGGTAGAAGCGAGGGGGAGGATAATTTTGGGGAGTTCCTGGTTACGGTGGGAAGTCGGGGGCTGAGCGATGCGCATTTCTCTCGTACACGTACGCGCGTGTGTGCGAGGCGTTGGCTCTAACTGAACCCGAGCGAGGCGTTGGCCTCTAACTAAACCCGAGCGATTGCACTGCAGGCTATGCGTTACTGAGCCTGAGCGATCGATCGATGGCTGTTAACTGAACCCGATGGAGCGATTCCTTCGCTATCGCCGCTAATCAAGCCGATCGATTGGATGAACAGTGGCGTTGCGGGGGTGGGGGGTTGGATGAGCGATGAGCGGTGGCGTTGCCTCTGGATGAACAGGACCTGCGGTGTGGTGGAGGGCTGGATGAGCGATGAGACGGTGGAGGGGTGCCCGTGGAGGGTGGATGAACAGGACCCGTGGTGTGGAGGGCTGGATGAACAGAGATGGTGGAGGGGTGCCCGTGGAGGGTGGTTGAACAGACCCCGTGGTGTGGAGGGCTGGATGAACAGAGACGGTGGAGGGATGCCCGTGGAGGGGTGGTTGAACAGGACCCGTGGTGTGGAGGGCTGGATGAACAGAGACGGTGGAGGGGTGGTCGAGCGATGGCCGGTGGAGTAGCGCGCGGTGGAGGCTGGATGAACAGGAGCCCGTGGAGGCTGGAGGAGGTCGACGGTGGAGATGAACAGTATCCCGTGGAGTCCCGTTTTGCGGTAGCCACACCTCTCCCGATGAAAAGGACCCCTGTTTCGACCGTAGCGTTCCAACACAAGTCCGTTTCGTCTGTTTTGCGGTACGCCACACCCCTCCCGATCAACAGGACCCCGTTCCGACCGTAGGAGGTCTGTTTAAATGCTTTTGGCGGCACGCCACACCCTCCCGATCAACAGACCCCCGCTTCGACCGTAGGAGGTCCGCTTTCCTTCATTTTGGCAAGACGCCACACCCTCCCGATCAACGGGACCCCGTTCCGAACGTAGGAGGTCTGTTTCCTCCATTGTGCGGTACGCCAGGCCTCGTTTCCATCGCCTGTTCCGTCCAAGCCGGTTGGCTCCCACGCGTTCCGTTGCCTCTTGATGAACACGACGCATTCCATTGCCTCCCCATGAACACGACGCACTCCATTGCCTCCCCATCAACACGACAACGACACTATTTCTCCGTTCCGACCCAGCCATGTACATGAGCCCTGGTCGTACGTATGCGCGAGTAGGCGTTCGAGGTCCCGCCCGTATGTACACATACGTGGCCGTATTTTCTTTCTTGCACCCTGGCCGTTGTATGTACGTGTACATGCTACATGCGTGCCTCTACTACGACACGTGCGCGCCTCTACAACGACCAGTATGTACATACACGTTCGCGACCAGAATGACAACGCTACGTACGCTTCGACCAGGTGGGTCCCGACTGTCAGGCACTTCCTTGCGTGCGAAGATGTAGCTGATGGGTCCCAGCAGTCAGGGGGGCGAATCGTTTTTTTTGCTCGAACGCACTTCCTTGCGTGCGAAGATGTAGCTGGTGGGTCCCAGCAGTCAGGGGGCGAATCATTTTGTTTTTTTTTGCCCGGACGCACTTCCTTGCGTGCGAAGGTGTAGCTGGTGGGTCCCAGCAGTCAGGGGGGAAACGTTTTTTTCACGAAATTACGGTGGCCCGTCCGATGGGTCCCCGCTGTCAGGTGGAGGAACAATTATTTTGCGCATAATAAGGAGGCACTTCCTTGCTGCGGCCGTGGACCCAGCTGTCAGCGTCTCCACGCATAGTACTCTTCCGATGGAAGTCGGTCGTTGACCACATTGACCACGCCGTGCCGAGAGCACCACGGTGGTGGACGACGGCGAGGCCTAGGAAGGGGACGACACAGAGGCAGGGAAGACTCGGAAGTTCTTTCCCACGTGAAGGGGAGTACGACTGTACGAGGGTTTACTGGTTCGTCTACCGTCGCCAGAGAATAACAGCAGGTGTGGGTGAGTAGAGGGATGGCTAGGCCAGCGATGGGAGTACGGTGGGGCGGTGAGGCCTGCGCGGCAGCACAGCCGGCCGCGGGGAGGAGGGAGCAGGCAGTCCCGCCGGCGCTTGTTTGAGCGGCTGGAGCTGGAAGAGCAGAGATTGAAGAAGCACGACGGCCATTGGATGGACATCCAACAGTCACTACTTGTGCGTCAACCTTTTTTTAGGAAAGCCTCAAATCTGTGGAAAACAGCATACAACCCATCTGCCATTATTTCTAATAATTTACAGCCCATTTGCTAATTCTTATGGTTTTTTGAGCCCATATTCTTTTTGTTAGCATTACAGCCCATACTATGGCCACGGTTAAAAAATTATACGAAATTTTGCATATTTCAAAAGCGGTCCGAACTGTTTTTAATCCCGAAATTTTGACTCACATTCAACTGA
Source organism: Aegilops bicornis (assembly GCA_021605145.1). NCBI lineage: Eukaryota > Viridiplantae > Streptophyta > Magnoliopsida > Poales > Poaceae > Aegilops > Aegilops bicornis. The sequence continues at coordinate 476,520,895 of CM038674.1, read as the reverse complement.
TTTTAAAAAAAAATGCATATCAATATAAAATCCAACAAATTCTCCACGCATAAAAATTAATGTAATTTAAAATCTTGAAATGAAAAAAAAAGATATTTGAAACTAATTGTCGGTTTGATGTGTTTTAAAAATGTACAGCCAATTTATCATTACTGATGGGCCATTTTCTCGGCCAGCTGAATGAAAGCTCTCCTCGTCTTGGAAGATTTGCAGAACAGCAGGCCTGACAAAGCGACTTACTTGGCAAATCACAAAAAAATTGGGTTGTTGCCGTGGACCCAGCTATCAGCCTCTCCACGTACAGTACTCTTTCGATGGAAGTCGTTCCTTGACCACGTTGACCATGCCGCATGGAGAGCACCACGGCGGTGGACGACGACGAGGCCTAGGAAGGGGACGACACGGAGCCGGGGAAGACGCGGCAGTGGAAGCCCGCACGGAGAGGAGTACGAGGGTTCACTGGTTCGGCTGCGGTGTGAGGCTGCCATCGCCGCAGGGCCTGGCCAGCGCCGGGAATAGTAGGGGGCGGTGAGGCCTATGCGGCAGCAGAGCCGGCCACGAGAGGAAGGAGCATGCGGCACGACCGGCGCTGCTTTGGGCGGCTGGAGCAAGAAGACTAGAGGTTGAAGACTACGACCGTTGGATGGACATCATACGGTCACTGGAGCTAGAATCGTTCATATTGACTAAGTTGACAAAGCCCTTTGTCCCCGTCAACTTAGTAGGCCCACAAGTCATCCTCCCACCAAGGTGGGTCCCAGCTAGCCGGGGGAGTATTCATTTTTTTTGTGCGTAATAAGGAGGCACTTCCGGTGGGTCCGAAATGACAATGGAGGGAATGCTTTTTCGTGAAATACAGTGGCCCGTCCGGTGGGTCCCAGCAGTCAGGGGGAAATGATTTTTTCGCAAAATACTGGTGGCCCGTCCGATGGGTCTCCGCTGTCAGGTGGAGGAATAATTATTTTCCGCGTAATAAGGAGGCACTTCCTTGCGGCTGCCGTGGACCCAGCTGTCAGCCTCTCCACGTACAGTACTCTTCCGATGGAAGTCGGTCATTGACCACATTGACCACGCCGCGCCGACAACACCACGGCGGTGGACGACGGCGAGGCCTAGGAAGGGGACGACGCGGAGCCGGCGAAGACGCGGCAGTGGATGCCCATGCAGAGAGGAGTACGAGCGTTCACTGGTTCGGCTGCTGTGTGAGGCTACCGTCGCCGCAGAATAACATGGGGTGTGGGTGAGTGGAGGGATGGCCTGGCCAGTGGTGGGAGTAGTATGGGGGCGGTGAGGCCTCCGCGGTAGCACAGCCGGCCACGGGAGGAAGGAGCAGGCGGCATGACCGACGCTGCTTTGCGCGGCTGGAGCAAGAATACCAGAGGTTGAAGAAGCACTATGGCCGTTGGATGGACATCATACAGTCACTGGAGTATTGACTAAGTTGACAAAGCCCTCCGGCCCCGTCAACTTAGTAGGCCCACAAGTCAGCGCAACAATATGGTGGGTTCCAGCTAGCACGGGGGTATTCATTTTTTTGGGCGTAATAAGGAGGCACTTCCTTGTGTGCGAAGATATAGCTGGTGGGTCCGACCTGTCAGCGGGGGAAACGTTTTTTTCACAAAATACAGAGGCCCTTCCTGTGGGTCCTAACTGTCAGGTGGAGGAATCATTATTTTGCACCTAATAAGGAGGCATTTCCTTGCGTGCGGCCGTGGACTCAGCTGTCAGCCTCTCCACGTACAGTCAACTTTCGATGGATGTCGGTCGTTGACCACGTTGACCAGGCCGCGCCGAGAGCACAAGGGCGATGGACGGCGGCGAGGCCTAGGAAGGGAACGACACGGAGCCAGGGAATACTCGTCAGTTGTTTCCCACGCGGAGGAGTACGAGGGTTTACTGGTTCGTCTGCCGTCGCCAGAGAATAACAGCAGGTGTGGGACTATGGGTGAGTAGAGGGATGGCTAGGCCAGCGATGGGAGTACGGTGGGGCGGTGAGGCCTGCGCGGTAGCACAGCCGGCCACGGGGAGGAGGGAGAAGGCAGTCCCGCCGGCGCTTGTTTGAGCGGCTGGAGCAGGAAGAGCAGAGATCGAAGAAGCACAGCGGCCGTTGGATGGACATCCAACAGTATACAGGCCATCTGTGGAAAGCCTCAAATCTGTGGAAAACATCATACAGCCCATCTGCCATTATTTCAAATAGTTTAGAGCCCATTTGCTAATTCTTACGGGGTTTTTTGGAGCCCATATTCTTTTTGTTAGCATTACAGCCCATATTGTGGCCACGGTTAAAAAATTATACAAAATTTTGCATATGTCGGTGCGGTCTGAACTGTTTTTAATCCCGGAATTTCGAGTCACATTCAGACTGATTTTAAAAATAAATGTATATCAATATAAAATCCAATAAATTGTCCATGCATAAAAATCAATGCAATTTAAAATCTCGAAATGCAAAAAAGATATTTGAAACTAATTGCCGGTTTGATGTGTTTTAAGAATGTACATCCCATTTCTCATTACTGGTAGGCCATTTTCTCGGCCAGCCGAATGAAGCTCTCCTCGTCTTGAAAGATTTGCAGCCCAACAGGCCTGATAAAGCGACTTACTTGACAAATCACAAAAAAACTGGGCTAGCCATTTTCAGAAAGAAAACCAAACTACTGGGCTGATGCATGGTAAACATAAAAGAAAAGGCTGTCTAGACAGGGCGAGTGTCCCACAGCCCAGTTGACACCTCGCTTCCGTCTCAAAAACAAATTAGATAAATGTCACTCCAATTATGACGATTCATAAAAATGCCACTGCAATTTCCAAACTTTTAAAATGCCATCGCATTTTTGCAAACTTTGAAAACGCCAATCGCAGTTTGCAAACTTTGAAAACGCCACTCAGACTTGAAAAATGTCACTAGAAATGGCATGAAATGTCATTTTTCAAAGTTTGTAAATTGCGGTGGCATTTCTCGCAGCATTTATCAAATTAACCCAAAACAAAAAACTGGGCGAAGCTGTCGGGTCCTCGTGTCAGCCACTCATTGTGCAATTCTCTCGTTTATTGACTACGTTGACAATGGCATGGGACCCAGATGTCCGAAATCCACTAGGAGGAGCCTTTTTTATTGGCTTGAAATAAGGAGGCACTTGCTTGCATACTGCCATGACCTTGGCAGGTCCCTGTTGTCATCCTCTCCACGTACAATCATCTCCTGATTGTGTACGCATCAACTTGCTATGCCCACAAGTCAGCCTCTAAACCCGTGGAGGACAAATACAACCCATTTAAAAAAATAACAACCCATTCCATACGTTAAAACGGAAAGTTCAACATCCAGAGCAAAGTAACAGGTCTAATCCACATATAGAGTACTAAACTTCCACGCTGACAACCATCATAGCCAAGTTAACTATCTACTCCCACTAGACAAGTACTAACTTACTCTTAGCGAACTAGACGATGCCGGCCGCTATCTGTGGTACACGCTAAACGCCGGTAGCGGCGTCCTGCGCCTCGCCTCAGACTTGCCAGAGGTGCGATAGAGCGCGTTGCTCGCGCGCGTTGGCCCTTTCCATGCCAGCGTGGTTCACCAAAGCTTCGGCTTCCAAGCGGGAAACCCACTTGACGAGCCGGTAGTAAAAATCAGCGTCGCGAACGCGTGCGTGCCCGACAGCCTCCAGGGCTATTTGCCGGGCGCCCGGCCTCACGTGGTCGGCCCGATTCTGGGCGCTCTGCCATAGAATCGAGAGCGTCGATTGCTGCTCCATGTCCAGCTGGCGGCGCAAATCGGCGATACGCTGGCCCTCCGCCAGGCGGTCGCGCTCCAACAACTCCTGCTCCTCCGACATGCGGTCGCGCTCCAACAACTCCTCGATCTGCGCATTGCCATCTAAAGACAGATAGAATGCCTCCTCCCTCCGTCTGCCTTCCGGTGAAAAAACGAACACTAGTTCCGGCGGTGACCGCCTCTGGCGTCGGCTACCGCGGATGGGCGGGGGCATGGCGGACATGACGAGCGACCTCGGGCCGGTGGGGGCTTATGAGGATATGCCGAGTTGGGTCACGGTGGCACTGGAGAAGGCCGGGAAACAGTACTTATAGGGGGAAGTTAGCATGACGGTCATTGGAATTCAATGCATAATGGCTTAGCGTGCCAGCTTGCCGTGGAAAACTAGGAAAACTGAAATTATGACTGTGCCGTCCCGTCCCGTCTAGGTCGCACGCCGGCATGGCGGTCAAACGAGTGCACTCGAATCATCTCCCTCCTTATCAATAATGATTTCACGAATTTAAAAAGCCCGCAACAATTAAGCGTATCCTTTTTCGCATCAGTTAGCTGCCTTAATTATGGCCGGCTGCATGCAGCACTCGTAATCGCCGCAGGAGATGCCGAAGCAGCATGCAACGAGTCGCAGCCGAGGCACGCATGCAGCCACTTAAATCGCTGGAATTAATTAGGCTTAAACTTCTGCATGCCGTTAATTATTGCCATGCCTTGGTCTTGCTGCTTTGCTCACGGGACTAATAAACCCGGGGAGTACCTTGGTTGGTGAGAGGTTTGAATTAAGCCCTGCAAACCGGAAAGGAGGTACTAGTACGTGCATGATCAGCTATTTATTCGTGTAGGATCGAGTAGGTCGTTTCTTGAATCGAGCCCTGCAAACCGGAAAGCAGGTAGTACGTGCATGATCCGCTATTTATCCGTGTAGGATCGATAGTGTAGCTTGTCATTTTCTTCAGAGGTAGGCATTTTTATCCGTGTAGGATCAATAGTGTAGCTTGTCAGTTTCTTCAGAGGTAGGCATTTTTATTCAAAAAACTGCCACTTCGCATCTTAAGGCCGCATAAATAAAACTGCCAGGAGCGCATTTGTAGGCTAGCTAGTGATCGATTAGTAACTTGTAAACACTGAGCGAACAACAATAAGTAACTGATAATGCATCTCAATGATTCACAGATCATATACAAATATGTAGCTCCAAAAGCAAAGATCAGCCACTTCGGATCTTGCGTCGCAACTAAAACTAACTAGTACGATTCCCATACATAATATCAACATGTTAATGCATCTCAATGATTCACAGATCATATACAAATATGTAGCTCCAAAAGCAAAGATCTAGAAAAAACATCTGTTCTTCTTACTAACATGGATGCTTCTCTTGGCCAATATTCAAGATGCATCGAAAGACAAATTTGTTTGTGAAGTCTACAATTCCTCTTGCAAACGTAAGTGGTTTCACCAACAGCTGGAACCATGAGAATGAACCACACATGATGGAGGAGCATCCACTGCAATATGATTTGGTCTTCTCTCGATCACACCGCGAGACTATTTTCGGAATACAAACCTTAACTTAGGGAAAATGATGCCCACTATATAATCAGACCAAAGCAATGAAGCACCTAGTGTTGGCCAGTAAATAGTACAGTACTACTTTTCTGCAGTCCATGAAGTGACTATCCAATCTTTGTGTCTATTTTCAAATGGCAATCGCATGCAAGTGACTATACTATTCTCTTGTGCAGTTCAACCAAAATTGCGGACACTTTGTTTGTTTGCCAAATATAGCAACGGGCGACATCTCATGCTCGCACAAATATCAAGCAGCTAGTAAACATATACCACACCATGTTCGCAGTGATGGAAGAGGTGAAATCGATACAACAGAAATTGAGCATCCAATCATTGAATCCTGTCCTGCACCTCCAATGTAGGTACACCCTGCCAATAAATTCACATGCAAACCACTAGTATTACTATCTAATGACAGTACAAAAAGAGTAGCAAGATAGTAGCAAACCATGTACCTTCGTAATGAACAGCTCATAGTGCCACCAATTGGATATAAAGGTTTGGAAAAAACATGCTCCTAATGTTGAACCAGTTGGACTTTTGTGCAGTTCCACTAAAATCGAGCATCCTGTTTGCATAGAGATTGAAAGTGTGATTACTATAAAAGTGGCACTAGTTGAAGCATAGACTCACAAATATAAGCATTACAATTTCTTAATGGGAAAAGGTAGCAAGACTGTTTCTAACCACCTGTTTGAAGGAATAAATAAAGCAACATCGGCTGATGTCAGGAAGGCATAGTTTTTTCTGAAAAACTGAGCCATTCCTGTCCTTTCCTCTTCTTTTAAGCAAATTTTAGGCAGTTCTACTAAAATAAAATGCCATCACCACCTTGACAATTCTGTGACACTGTACAAAAGGAAATGACTTAACATTACATCATGATGTCGGGTATGTAGTAGACAGGCATTAGAGACAAACATACAGACCTCCTCCGATAACAAAATGAATATTAATTTTAACAAAGGTGTGACTAGCTTTACCGGGATAATTTGAGTGAACTCTACACCCTCTGTTCCTTAACATAAGACGTTTTCGTGGTTCAATTTAAAGTACCCAAACGTCTAGTATTTAGAAAAACAGGTAGTAGTTTTCTTGAGCACATATCTGGGAAAGCTTGCCACACTTTATTTATGTCCATACGCTAATGCAACACCATTCGAATACTAGAAATATACACTAATCCAGTGGCTAGTGCAACAGTAGAGTAGTTAGTTTATTACAGGGTACAGTACAATGGTTTTACTGAACAGATTTCAATAAACTCTAGCACTGAAAGGTTTCTATAAGAATTAACAATACAAAATGTAAAGGTAACAAGTTTCAGCATTGTTATACTAGCTGTGCATGAGCATTAAAACAAATACAGAAGTCTGAAGGTAACTAGCATTATTAACTAATGAGAGTATAAAAAAATTGCAAACCATGTACCTCCAACGTAAATATCATTTCGAACTCGGGGGCCTTAAAATTGCTATCCCAATCTTGATAATCGATCAAACATAAAAACTTGATCGAGCGAATCAAGAGAACAAATGGAGGAGGAGGTGCCCACTCTTGACCTTTCCTCTTGTCTTCATAATTGTGCATGCGGTTTAACCAAAATAAAATGACATCAGCGCCTTGGCATTTTGGTGACACTGTACAAAAAAATTAACTTATCTCATGAAAGTGAGGTATGTAATCTATAAGCATTAACAGTGTAAAAATCTGAAGGTAATAACAAGTTTCATCATTGGTATACTGGTTGTGCAACAGCATTAGAATGCCTTAGCTGAAAAATCTTTAATACATCCACAATCAATGTACTAACCCTGAAATGATCCAAAGGACATTAAATGGCATTGCTTAAATTTATCGGTGGTATTAGACCGAAGCGGCATTAGTTAAATGTGGCATCACTTTAGCGTAGCATTGCTTGACTTGACTATGGCGTTATACTAACAGCAAAAAAGTGGCAATAAGAGCATGAGAGGCCCATTCGGACAGTGGGCGCACCAGTACGATGTACCTCCACGGACGCAGAGTGGTGAGGGAGGTATGGTTGCCCAGAGCAACAAATATCCAGGCAGCATATGTCGATTACGTCCCTTTTTTGTTCTCTTTAGCCACCTTTTTCCTATGTGAGGACAACAGACCGATCGACCTGGTCATTCTCTATTGCGTTGTCATGCCTTCTACCCTTCTTCAACCAAGAGGCACGACTCGTTCCTTAGCTACTGATTTTCCCCTTTTCAACCTAGATGCGGGTTCGATGCCTACTCTCTTGGACAGTATATTCTCCCTTCCTTTCCTTATTCAACCCAGACATGCATTAGTCTGCATGAACTAGGGTTTCCTTTAATAGTGCAAATTATGGTTTTCGTCTGCCTGGCCAGCAGAGCAGAGGATAGCAAATTGGGAAGATGGTGGAGTGGAAAAAGATCCACATGCAACGACGTGCCAGATGGAGCAATAGAAAAAGGATATGGTTTGAAAAGAGGTAGCATACCTGAGGGTCGGCAGGAAGTGGCTTCGCTCGTGGTCATCGTCCTCTGCACACACTACGGCGGCGAGCTTGGGGACGGAGGCCATCCTGCGCGGGCGCTAGGTCCGAGAGGGCGGCTTTGTCGTCAGTGCGTGACCTCGCTCGCCGGCGACGACTGCGTCAACGCTGCACGTCCTTTTCTTCCCCGGCGGATCTGTGACCACCGCTGAGGAGGGAGAGAGGGGCCGTCTTTTTTAGATCTGGAGAGAGGGTGGTAGTGTGAGAAGCAAGTGGGCAGCCCTTGGCAAGAAAGCGCTGAAGCTCCAGCCTATATATCTTCTTTATACTACTAGTAGTGGAGGTGGAGTAGTGGTAGAGTAGTTTATATTTTCTCTGTGTACAATACCAGTTAGTCGTGCTTCAAAACTGAACGGCACACCATTAAAAAAATAAATGTCGATAACTAATGCGGCACCTCGGGCCAACGCGGCCAGATCGCATTTTGCACGAGAAATTACACACCATGTTTCATTGACATGTGGTCCCGTTCCAACATATCAGTGAGACGACGGCGAGTAGTAGGAGTATTTCCGAACCGACGTGTAGGCCGGGGCGCCCCTTCATGACCCGTGGCAAACTGGCAACCGTCCACCGACTCTTCGTCTTTCCCTCTCGATTTGGAACTGCTGTCGCACGCTCTTCCTCTCCCTCCTCCATTTTCCTTCAGCCCTTCACCCTTTCTTCTGCCATTGTTCGATCGTCTTCTCCATGGAGGGAACAGGACGGAAACGACCCCGTTATTCTTGCCCCGATCTTAAAGATGACGTGGTGGAGGAACTCATTGATCGGTGCGACGTCATCACCTCGGATAGCATGGCAGGTTCGTTCAAGCCCATTATCGACTCAACTAATAACATCATTACAAGGAACCCAAGAGTCAAGGAGCGGTTTGATCTCCCCTATCTTCTTCGCCGTGACCCTGATGATCGGCGCCACACGACGGAGGCCTCGCCCAGTGCAAGTTGATGCCGCTTGATAATGATATGTATGATGTTAAGATGCCATCGCTAGAGGGCAAGGCTTGGGCGGGCGCAAATGGAGATTGGGTGGTGTACATTGGGTCCAATCATGCAGTGGGAACTTGTGAATGTGTACACTCGTGACCGGGTTCCACTTCCAAAAATCTCAGCAGACTGCCCAGAGGTTGAGCACACCGGCATTGTACGCACGTTCAAATACAATCATGGTGACTGTCTTCTACGAAAGATAGCAATTTCTCGAGTTCCCAACCGCTCTTGTAATTACAACAACTATGAAGTTGTTGCTATCTTCGACAAGCTTGTTGCCGTCGTCAGTGGTTTGACTGGATGGATATTGCTCAAAAATCAATTTCTGTACACGGATGAGTACTGTGATGCAATTCAAGTACTGTTATGGCATCCTCGTTGTTTCGGTACGTTTGTCTTCCACCGTAATTATAATTGTTTCATCCACATGCATGCGGGGGAGTAACTTAGACTAGTAACATGCATATGTTACTAGTTTATGTTACTACCTCTATAGTGCATAGTATCTTAGATTAGTATCATAGGTGGTCTCATTTATTGTCATGCATGACACATAGTAGCATCACATTTATTATGTTACGGTATCTACCTATGTTACTATAACCATCTCTCTCTTCCTTAATTGCACGCCACATAAGCATGTTTGCGAGTCCCAAGTGCATGATACTACTTATGTTACCCCCACTATGGCCAGCTTTACTAATTAACCTTCTTCTTGTGTTTCCAAGGTCCTGTGAACATTCCACCACCTATACTTGAAGATTTTTATAACCAAGGGGGAGATGATGATGATGGTGATGATCACGAGCATGAGGACGAGCAGCGCCCATATACTATTTGGCGCCTGGCAACTAATTCTGATGGATCACCTCTTCTCGTGTGTATACAGCCCACTGATGATGTTACTGCTAAGGAAGCAGGTGTAGTCTCCCATGGTCGCACTCGCCGGACCTATTCCAACACCTGTTGCATGGTACACTACACCACGGTCAAGATTTGGTGACGCACCTATCTGTTGGCATAAGGTACCTTTGCCGACAAATAAATTGTAGCTAACAACTACGCCAACAAAAGATAAAACAGTCGGAGGACTTGCTATTGGCAAAGGTATTGCCGACAGTTATTTACTTCCTGACAGACGTTCAGTCGGCATACACCCTACCTACGTCGATACATTTCCTGCGGTCATACACCCTACCTATCCCGACAGTTGGTTTGTGGGCGTACACCCTATCTACCCAGACAGTTCTTTTGTGGGCATACACCCTACTTTTGTCGACACATAGGTTGTCCCTCTAGGTATATGCTTTTGCCGACACTTAATCTGTCGAGGTACGTACATACCTTGGCCGACACTTAATCTGTCAATGTAGGTATATACCTTGGCCGACACTCATTATGTCTAGCTAGTTAGGTACGTTTCCTGACACTTACTTTGTGAAGATAGGTATGTACCATGGCCAATGTGTAACATGCAACATCCATATAAAGTGTACAGCCAAAACAATAATTTGGCACATATGTTGTGCTCAAGTGTCATCCACAAACAACATCAGAATGAAAATATTTGATATACATATACAATGCTCAAATTTCATCCATAAAGAGCATCAAGATGACAACATACATATATATCCACACAGATTCATAACAACCAACATAGTTTGCCCATGCATGAGCACTGCATATGTTTGACCCAGGTTCATAATAACATACATATATATTGACCCAGGTTCATAACAAAACACGTCGCATTAATAGGAGCACTACTTGCTGGTCTAAAAGAGTTCAAACATTAGTCCAGAACACAAGTCACATACATGAGCACAAAGTTCTACTCCAAAATACTTGAAGCACCAAATAACACACAAAAGATTCATGGCATGGTTGAAGTTGGCCGGTCCAAAATACTGCAAACAGCCAAATGTTCAATGACACTCCAAGTCATCATATCCATGCGCTAGGTGGCTAAGTACCTGACATCCATAAAAAATTCTCAAGTAAGTGAGCATTCAACCCCAAAAATGTTCAAAAGTTCATGCATGGTTTTATTCTCCTTAATAAATTACAGATAGGATTTAGAAATTATTTACATGGAAGTTTCATAGCAAGCATAATACATTGAGAAGAGATCACAGGGCACATTGAGAATAAAAACCATGACAAATTTGTTCCGGGACATTTACATTGAGAATAAAACAATGCATAATTCTGCACACTACTCCTGTGTTTGAATGTAATATAGGACACCTCTGGCTACAAGTTGTTACGGCTAGTCTCTCACACTCAAAGAAAGTGATCCAATAAATTATGAAAACCCACAAATGCAAACAATCAATATCTCACTCAGGTTTACAATTAAAAAAAGGCAGTAAAAAAGAATAGAATGCAAAGAACATAACAATAGCTAGTGAAGTGCTAACATGAATTAGATAGGCGAAAAACATGCTATGGATTTGTCCCAAAGAATAAGCAGATGGTTTCTCACATTCAACAAGCATTCCACTATTTCCAATCACAACAGTTTCATCACATCACATGAAAAGCTGTTGATGGCACAACAATCACAGAATACAAGGAAAATAAAGGATCATAGTAAACTTGAAGTATGGAGTATGTCATAGTACCTGCACCTCGTGGCACATTGGTTGCCTTCTGTGCATCTTTGATCTACAACAATAATCATCACTTAGCATCTCCCATGGCCAATAGGTGACCAATCAGCGGAAAAGAAAAGAAATCAAGTGCTCTAGATTCTTACCATAGCAGATGGCCATGCAATTGATTTACCCTTAGCATCTGCCATGGTAAGCACATCTCCATACGGACGAGGCAACTGAGTTTCCCTTTTGAACACCGAATAGACAACAATTTCAATAAATTGAGAACCTAGATGCTCACCCCCCCACCACAGCCTTTGGATTGGTTTCTTTGAATTGTTCCTTTGGCGACAGGGACACTTAAGGGTCTTGTTATGCTATATAGTATCACATCTCTTCCACCCTATAGGGAAAAATTGTAATTCAGAACATACTTTCATTTTAAAGAAGCAAGTTCAAGTGTACAAATATTATTGTGCAGAAAACCATAGGAAATCCCAAGCACAAAAACTTAAGTTAATAAAGCATCATATTGACAAGATCTAGTTAAATGAATTACCGTTCAGACTTAAGTCAAATGAATTTTCATTCAAGTTGTATCGTAGCATTAAATTCAAATGAAGTTGAATCATAGCATAGCATTATAGTAAAAAGGAGGTCATAACATCTTCTATGTAGGAAAGAAAGGTTTACCCCTTGTTGCTTGTCAGGTTTCTCTACATTAACAACTCTTCTTCCAATTCCAATAGCATTTGACTCAGCCACGTCCTCCAGAATAGTATTACCTTCTTCAGTATTACTAGCTTCTCTTGTCCTTATGTTCTACATAAAAATCAAGCATTGTAGATGTTACTAAATATAATAAACTATAAGGAAATCATAGCACTACATGTTCCACTATTGCAAAGATACAATATAGTAGAACTATCGTGTTACCTGTTGTGCTGTTGTAGCAGGTGTGCTATTGGGTTGATCTCGTTGCCCTTGTGAAGACAAAAGAAATTCCCTCATCTCAGCCATTTGCTTCTTCATGTCATCCATTTGTGTCATTTTCTTCTTCATGTCGTCCATCTGTTCTTGCAGATGTTCCACTTTTTGGTCAGATACACGACATGCCTCCATTGCCATTTGAAGCTTTGTAGATTTATACTGCTGGGTTCCAGGCAACTCTAGTTCAGATGGAGTTGGACCCAATCCGATAGCACGAACATACCCATTTTTTTCCACAAACAAATGCAAACAAATCACCATCCTTAATACCATTGTCCACTAATTCAGGGTGCTTTTCTGCTCCATCTTGAAGTTCTTTCTGTAAATTTCAGGAATGTGTTATGTGTTCCTAGTATTTACTACATAAAAAAATATGAAAGGCATCTGAACTTACAATTCTGAATGCAGACCCTTTTTGAGGAAGTCCACTACGATGTGTATGTGTTTCAATAAACAGTTCATGTCTATGCGGGCGACTATTGAGCACCTCGGTCTATGTCAAGTAATAAAAGATTAAAACAGTTTTCAAAATGTATAAACATCCAAGTTTACAACAAAGATTGCATGGTTGCATACCATTTCAGTGTCAACCATCTTCAAATAAGCCTTGGTATCCGCATCAACATGGGGGTTGTTACTGTCCTCATTGTTCTCTTCCAACACCCCCCATCATCTAATCCACAAGCTATGTCTCGCAAGAAATCAGCTAATTCATTATCTGTCGATGAAGTCTCTGCTTCTACCCCCTCAATATTTGGGCAAGAGTGGCTAGATTCTCCATGAAACAACCATGTATGATACCCCTCCATGAAACCCGTACATATCAAATCATCACGCATCAGCTTGCTACTCTCCATTTAGAGTTCAAACATATCTTGCAAGGACACAAGATTTTGTTTCCATTTGTTGAATTAATAAAAGAAAACTCTATAAACTTGTCTACCCCTGTACATACTCATTTGTGTGCCTACATGTAATTTTTAGATATCAGAACAGTTCATGACATAATTATACCGCTTATGAGTTGGAAAAAAAGCAAATTTGATGTACCTAGGCTGAGACAACCATGTTTTGTCCATGATGCACCCTTAATATCAAATTTTCCAACTAATCTGTATTTGGCGGTCGGCGGTGTTAGCTTTGCATCAGTGAAGCTACAATCATTATTCAAGCAAGAATAGAAATACCAAACTATCATTATTCAAGCAACAGAAACAACTCCATATGGTTCAAGTTCAGTAATACACAAGCAAACAGCAGTATATAGAAGGAAATCACACGAGGAGCCGATGCTTACCTCACGGAATGCAGTATGGACGGGGATGACTCTTGTGCAGAATCGGCAAAGAACCACGGTTTGCTTTGGGAGGGCGCAGCTGGTGTCGCACCACCACGAAAGCGCATGCAGCAGAGGCAAAGATCAAAGGTCCGGCAGCAGCGGCGACGGGGATTGAGGATGGAGAACTGGTAGCAGGGACGATTGAGGGGGGCACTGACGGCGGCGGCAGGGGACAAGCGGACGAAGACCGACGGCGCCCAGGACGTTCTGAGGCTGCTGGAACTCGGGGGTGAGCGCCGGCTGGATGAGGTGGATGCGAGGACGGCAGATCGACGTAGGGGTGGAGCTCGGGGGAGGCCAGGCGTCGGGGTGGCGCTCCATGGCGGCTGGCCGTCGGGGTGGCGCTCCATGGCAGCTGGGCGTCGGGGTGGCGCTCCACGACGGCTGGGAGATGGGGTGGAGCTCCACGGCGGCTGGGCGACGGGGTGGAGCTCCACAGCGGCTGGGCGACGGGGTGGAGCTCGACGGCGGCTGGGCGACGGGGTGGAGTGCAAGGACGCGAGGACGGCGACTGGGGCGTCGGGGTGGAGCGCGAGAACGGCGATGACGGTGGATAGAGCGTGAGGGCGGCGGCGGCAGGCACGGGTAGGGTTATGGAGTCGCGTTTTTTTATTGAGGTAGGAGCTGGCTAGATTTGGGGATATTTTGCACAGGCACGCCGAAAATTTCGCCTCCTCGCGCCTAAGTCTCGCGCCAAGTTTGCAACCATTGACATGTGTCAACCTACGCCGACACTTAATCAGTGCCCATACACCCTACATACGCCGATACATTTGACGTCGCTAAGTGTGTATCTACGCCAACAGATAAACTGACAATCACCACACATGTGCCGACATATGACGTGTTGTTAAGAAAACGCCAACTGATACGTGGTGGCTTTGTGGTTGCTGACACTTAGTGTGTCCACATTGATTTATCTTCGCCGACACATGATGTGAAGACACAACTTAAAAGATACGCCAACAGTTATTTTGTGGACATCAGTAGACCTTTGCCCACAGAATTGTGTCACCTAAGCTCCACCGTGGTGTAGTGGTATTCGGGATGGATACTAGTGTGCTAGCGCCAACTCCTTCTCCCTGGTACAGAATTGATAGTCTTGGAGAAAACTCGCTCCTTGGACAAAACTATCCAATGATGGTGAAAGGCGATCCAACTGCTGTTGCCACAACATTACTAACATTTATGAGAAGCAACTGTGTCTATACCTCGGACATTTGGGTGGTTCCCTACCACGCATCGATATAGTAGGCCGCTTCACTGGATGATCAGTCCTGCATTGGTCTCCAGATCGACAATGGATGGCCCGTCCCAGAGAATCACTTATGGTTCAAAGCAAGCGTTTCCAACGCCGAGGAATGGTTGAGTTGAAGTTCATTTCATTGCTTGTTATTTGTTGTGTGGTGAAACCTTTAGTATTTATAATGTATCCTCGTTGTCGATGTGGGTTGATGACCTGTTGTATGTAATAAAATGATATGCCTGTGATAAACTTACTAAATTTATGAATGGCTTTCGAGTTGCTTCTATGAGTGAGTGGTGCGAAGAGGCAAAAAAATATTTTCCAAATACATAATTGTACGTGCATTGTAACAGGTTATCGGATGAGGCCAATCAACAATAGTAGTACACTACTTGTACTAGCTTCACATGCTTCGCGCGTCGTGCGGGTGTTTTTACTATAGCCATATTGTACTACTACGTAACCAGCACCTCGAATCCTCGATACTAGTAGTACTATATAGTAAGTAGTAGGAGTAGTAGGGTGGCATGGGCCAGAACAAGCATTCACGTCCAGGAGTACGGCATACACCACCAGCACGACTTCCATATGACACCATATTTCTTGGAGTCCGTGCTAGAGCAATCTCTTCAAGCTCATCGTTTCTCTAACTCAGCCATCGCGCGGCGGGCGAGGTGGCGCTTTGCCGATAGTCGGTTTCCTTAACTACGGTCCGACTTGTAAGGCCAACTGCAACGCACGACCCCAAACGGACCTCCGTTTTGCACGAACTCCAACGATAGTTTTGACTAGAAAAGCAAGACCAAAGAAAACAAGAACCACAAGAATACATTTTACTACTCCTGTAAGTTGGATTAGTGCCTTCTCGATGCATTTATTGTTGATCTGCGGAGGCTCGATCTTGCGTGCTTATTTCTTCTTCGAGTGTAAAGAAGTAGACGTTGCTTCCTCGCATCTAGTCTCATGTCTAGCCTCTATTCTAGTACTCCCTCCGGTCAATTTTTCTCTGCGTCTAAGCAGCAACACACATACCAAGTAGGAGTATCAACAAGTGCACTAATCTCATATATAGCCTCTGTGCTAGCTAAAAGTGATAGAACATCCACTAAATTGCGCTCTATCAATATATGGATGTACTCTTCTTCCCAATACAAAAACTTGCATCCATTCTACTCCCTCCATTCACAATACATGCCTTCTATTTGTCAAAATATATATGTATCTAGACATGTTTTACTATATAGGTACATCCATTTTTGGACAAATGGAAGTCATGTATTTTGGAACGGAGGCAGTACACAATAAAATTTTTAAGTTAGCACAACTAGTCTAATCCGAGAACACAACCGAAGATTTGGTCGGGTTCTTCCTCCTTTTGCTGACACGTGGGACATCCAGCATCCAGGTCGTGTCATGAAAGAAAATAGAGTGGTGGTTGAAGCCACAAGATGTGCATCTTGGGTTAAACTGTAAATAGAATCTTACTACTCTTGAGTAACTCCAAAAGCGGCCACCGAAGATCTTTCTTGGATTTGTTTTTCATCACCAGCACGTCGACGTGAAAGATGTGCAGGTTCAGTGGGTCCGCTTGCGTTTTCACTGACATGTGGGACCGCATGTGAGCAAACAGACGATGGGTTCCGCGCGTCTGCTGGCTGGCTAAGAAGAGAGATAGAGGAGGGCTCAACACGGACTACAGGAAATTTGTTCTACATACCTCGATATAGGCTCGATATAGTGGGATGGCATGGGCCATAACGAGTAGCATTCACGTCTAGCAGTACGGCACACGCCACCCACATGAGTCCCATCCGACACCAATTTTCTTGGAGTCCATGCTACAACCATCTCTTCTCCCTCCTGTTTTCTCAGCCATCGCGCGGTGGGCGGGGTGGGGGTTTGCCGATAGTCGGTTTGCTCAACTGCGGTCCCACTTGTAAGTGAAAATGCAACACAACACGCATTCCCCCTTGAGCGGTGTGCCGGACCAACCGTGTGGGGGTGCGACGCGAACACGGCAGGCTTTTCCATTTGAACTCGTAACTTGTAAAATTTGGTTCTGCTCCATGGCGCGATCAATAGATAGAAAATAATGATTTTGCCTAGAGTAATGAGAAGTTTGGTTCTGCCGCCGTTCATGCATGGAGTACGTACAAAAAATATGAAGTTCATGCGAAAGGTAAGATAATTACAGTAGTATCATATACTACTACATGGATTTGACGGAAAGATAAAAATACATACAGATCCATCAATGACATCCTCACGCCCTAATGCGTCGGGTCACCAACCGACGTGTGAGGAGCAGCGGCGTTGGCGGCGAGCTCAATGTGCTTCTGAACAAAGGTTGCCCAAGGTTGCCCTGCGGTCCAAGAAGGCCAGCGTCCTATCATCCTCCTCTTGCATGTAGTAGTCCTTGTGGACGATTTGCGCATAGACGTGGGTGATTATGTCGACGGTGTCTTGCTGCACCAGGCGCTGCACGGTGAGCGCGACCTCGAGGTGGACATTCTCCGGTGCGACGGCGGGCAGTCGCAGGGCCACCAGTGCATCGAAGAGGTTGTCACCATAGTGGCCGTTGAGGGTGGCGGGCATCGTAGAGCCTAGGCGCGTCGGCTGGAGGCTTACGTCAAAGTCGTCCGCGAGCTTCTTGATGACGGTGAACTTGTCGAGGAAACTGACGAGGACCTCGTCGAACAAGGAGACGAAGCTGTCGTCCAAGTGGCCCCTCGCTCTGGCGGCCTCAAGCAATACTACCTGGAGACGTTGCTCGTTGCTGGGCCACAGACCGGCGTCGTGGACCATCTGGCACAGCCTGCTGATGCTCACGCTCATCGCCTCCATGGGTCTAGTTTAGCTTCTAGTCAACTGATCTTGCGATTCGAGTGATCACTCTTGCCCTATGTTAGCGTGCATAGGTTCGTAGGATTTCGTACTACTCCTCGGCCCTCTACTGCACCTGCCTTTGGCTCTATGATAGGTGGGCCAGCCACCCCCTGGGCCCACGTGTCATTCACCCAAAGGCAGTTGCCGTAAGTCAATGAAGTTGCGTCCCCCTCCGTGCCGGTGCAGTATAGTCATCTCACCGGACCTCTAGTTGGGGCCAAACGAGAGAAGTTTGATTTTTACTAGTTTATTGATCCCCTTTGCATTTTGCGCTAAATTTTGACCTTTGATTTAACTAATAAAATGTTAACGCATGTAAACAAAAATGCTGTGTAAGTCGCATTACGATAACCAAATAATCCCAAAACACTTAGGCACGATGCATTAACTCCCTCCTTGTTTCTTATTTCATGACATATCAACCAATGAGAGATGTGGGCCGTGCATGCTTTCAGTGACTTGAGACTACCAAACATGACATGCAGTGTTTAGTTCATTGCATGTAATCCTATTAGTACTCTAGTTAGCAAAAAAACATTAAGTTCTCTTGCCGATAGGAATAAAACACCATGTATTTATTTACAGAGGGAGTAGTACATTTTTTGTGACATGCATTACTAGATATTGCTAGTCAAATACTAAAATCTAGATGGACGTGGTAGTACTCCTAAATCCAGATGGTGGTGCTGCTAGTACTAGTAGTAGTACTACCAATGTAGTAGTAAGAGTACTAGCACTGTACTACCCGTTGGTCAAATTATTACGTGCTGCTACTCTCAATGAAGTGACATGACCCTGCGCCGGAGATGACACCTGAGTTAGGCGCCGTGTTCGGCATACCATAGTCAGCCTCACCGTCTGCAGTCACTATCATCATGGCTGTAGAGCTAGCCTGCTTACAACTAGCCCTGTTCAACATAATTTCCCGTGCGTGGATGCCCGCGCATTGCACAGAACACCAAGATTGGGGGTGGACGGCTCCGGCAGCGGCCATCGCGCCAGATTTTTCCACGGCCTTCTAGATGTGGTGGGGAGGAGATAAGGCTGATTGTGAGAGACAAGGAGTTGTTTGTAAATAGGGAACAAGTGTGGGCATCTTTTTGCAAAAATGGAGAAGCTTGGTTTGTATGCGTCAGATTTAGATCCGACGGCTATTGGTGAAAGATGGGAGGCACAACATCATCACCAACTCAGGACCTGTTTGATTCGCAGGATTTTGAAAACGCAGGCATAGGACACGGCAATATTACAAGTTTCAAACTGATTTTACAAATGTTAGGAGTAATGCTGCACCTAGGAAGAGGGAAATACTAGGAAGTTTATGTAAGAACTTTCGTTACTTTAGGTGGATGCAGCGTTATCGTACAAACTAAAATCCACCGCCCTGACAAGTCACTCATGGGCAAATAAGTTTTCTAGTCTCTGGCCACTTGATGATTCAAAACCAAATTCAGCTTCTGCGGAGACTTTGTCATTTAGGCTTAGACGCTTGCGGTGATCAATACGCCATTCATTGTTGCGCCAGAGAACGCCAAACCTCATTACCTTGAGCACACTTGCCTCCGTAACAAAGAACTCAGCCAATTTAATCTCGGATGTGCTGCCTCGGTAGTCGATCAAATCAATTTCTGTAAGATGGAGATCAAGGCATTCGATGAGATTGTTATAGTGCAGCACATTTTTCACTTTCGGGTCTTTTTATCTCGCAAAAGAAGAGAATATATTAGAGCAGCTAGCTGCATAAGATTGTCGTGTCATCAAGAGGTACCAATATCATTCGCTCATACGATAGGGTTGGCTGGCTAGTGATATTTTTCACTCTCTCTCTCTCTCTGTGTGTTTCTTTTTCCTCTCATATAACTAGGATCAAGTGAAGAGCTTGGGCATTTTTTGACTTCCACAATGTGGCCGATGCCATATTTCGCAAAAGTATGCCACATAATAAGCATCGATGTCAAATCAAAAGATTTTGGCACCGCTCTCGCGATGTGAGAGAGTTGGCACCACTGTGCACATAGACCCACATGTATAAAAAATCAATCAAACCAACTACACCAGCCTCTCACTCTCCCAAACAAGTGTTTTTTATTGCCTCGGTCCTCTCTCACTCTCCCACGCAGTGTTTTTTCATTACGTGAGTTAATTTGGCACCGGAGCAAAGTAGGTGATCCAGATTGGGGCACCAGGTGAGCAATGGAGGGGCATCGATGCCAAATGCATCACAAGTGAATTTGGCACATTTTTTGGCCTACATAGCCCACTTTTCTACTCCCTCCATCCCAAAATTCTTGTCTTAAATTTGTCTAAATATGGATGTATCTTGTTACATTTTAGTGATAGATACATCCGTATCTAAACAAATGTAAGACAAGAATTTTGGGATGGAGGGAATACTACCTCGTATTTAGTATAATTTTGACCATAGATTTACCTAAGAAAATGCCAATGCATGTCACTAAAAATTAAACCATTTGAAATTATGTTCAAATACGAATCCAACGATATAGTTCTTAGTGACATGCATTAACATTTTGTCAGTTAAATCTATGGTCAAATTTTGATACTACAAAATTGGAAGAGTAAACCAGGACGGAGGTAGTACTTGCTCTTAGGGTAACCATAGAGTTATCGGAGTAGTCTAAGTTACTTTCCACTATGACTAGCCTAGGCTACTATAGTAGTACAGCATAAAACGATGCGGTGATCACGTGAGAAAAATACTAAAAACATTTGCGGTGCGGTAGCGTAGATGCAGTTTTGAACACTACACTTGTCATCGTAATTTGGGAAAATTACGAAAAAAATTGAGCTACATGGTGATTACCGTTTAATTATAGGAAAGAAGTTTCACCTCGATGAGTAGCTTCTCCGTGCACGGAAAGCATGTAAGGAATCCAACAACTTGATCCAGATTGGGGCCGATAGATTTTAGTGCTAAGATGTTCACTGTGCGCATGGACTGGGTCAAGCTTGTGGGAATCATTTTCTGGAAGACGGTCGTAAATACATCAAGAAGAAATTTAAAAATGTGAATTTCAAGAAGACGGAGAAGAAGATGAGTGCTGTACTTGAACGATTACGGATCCAATAAAGAGTTCGGAGAATTTGGCAGACGAGTACACCAACGCTGTCAATTTCAAAAGGCCAATGACCCTGATTTTTGTTGTACCTCCTAGATCCGATACAAGCAATCTCTCAAGGAAAGGCGCATTCTCAATGACCATAACGTGGAACAGCTGGAGTGATCTCTTCCCAATTGATGTCTTGTTGCGGGGCCAGCAAGACACATAAATCCATCGGAGATTCATCGAGGCGATGTGGAGGCTAATGAACCCGTGGATCTGCTCAAGACGAAGGTACTCGAGCGCAGTACAGCTGCGGAGCAGGTGCTCCATATCCTTCTTCGAGATGACAACGTCGAAGAGGTCGAGCTGTTTGAGTTGAGGGAGAAGAAGGGCAGGCGCAGCATTAACTGGGAAGATAGCAGAGCTGAAGGCTGGCGCGCGCAGCGTTGGCGTGAGGCGGAGCGCCGGACGGCGGTAGTGAGCGACATCGTCGAAGCTTCAAAGCCGAGCTCCTCGAGCTGATCTAGGGCGGGGGATAAGAACCACTCGTCGAACTTGGGTTGGACCTTGCAGCTGGTACTGAACATGCGGATGTCAAGGCGTCTGGCTGGCCCAGGGTGCGATGAAAGGATCTTGGAGACTGCGGCCATGCGTTTGCAATCCCCGTCGCAGAGGCAGCTGTCGACGATGAGGTTGAGGGGGACGCAGCGCCAGAGGGGGCACCACCACCAGCAGAGCAGGGCGGTCCACACGGCAGATTTGGTGGGGAGGAGGCCGATGATGACAAGCAGCATGTCGTCGGGGAGGCTGCTGATGAAGTCTAGGCTCGCCGGATGCGGTTTTGGCTCGAGCCGTCTCCGCTTGTAGGCTGCCTCGCCGTCCATCTCAACCGGCGGCGATGCCGGTGTACACGCGTGTCTTCTTGTGTGTTGTGTCTTTGGGTGTGCGCGAAAAGTCGTCCTTCTAACCATGCCGCTTGAAGTGGTGAATTGTGCGCGAGTGTGTCCTTCGCATGCAAGAAGTTTGTCCTCAATCGCGCCTCAATTTACTAGCGCAAGGGTGCTACCTGAGTGGTTTCAACTTTGTTTACTTCACCGCATGTCGATGGGCCTCTAGTTTACTTATTTTCACCCATCGCCACATGGGCCAAAGACACCAAGATGGTAACATGAGCCGACAACGCAGCATGTGGATTGGTTGACCGGTCAACTAAACAATATACGGAGCTATACGCTGACACAGTGAGCGTATAACCCGTCGGTATAGAGAGTTCGAGTGAGAGGGGAGGCCCATGAGAGATAGCAGAGAGAGAGAAAAGAGCTACTCCCTCCGTTCGGTAATGTAGTTACAACATTTTTTTAAGTCAAACTTTTGAAACTTTGACCAAGTTTATAAAGAAATTACTTATATCTACAATACCAAAGATAAATGATAGTATGAAGTAAGTACATGTTGTGATGAATCTAATGATCGTTCCAGATGTAGATGTTTTTCTCCACATATACCTGGTCAAACTTTTCTGAAGTTTGACTTTTCAAAACATCCATATGCTTATGGACGTGACAGAGTCCCTAACGAGAGAGAGAGAGAGAGAGAGTGAGAGTGAGAGTGAAAAAATTGTGTGTGCATGTGTGAAAGAGACATGGACAACACACGATAAAAGTTGAGAAAAAGCGTGCGTGTCTTATGCAAACATATCACACATGCATGTTCGACAACGGAGGCAAGGTGAGGAGATAGTGTGTGGTTGTTTTGAACCGAGAGAGGAAGACCCCTAGCACGTGGCTAAGAGGGGTCTGGCAAACAAGGGAGAGAGGTCGAGAGAGACGTACGGAGAAAAAACAGACATGGGGAGGAGAGAGTGTATGTTTGTCATAGAGAGATCCCTTGGAGATCGTGATGGGACTACATGGGTGGGAGATCGAGTGACAAGGTGTGTGCGCGATAGAAGATGCCCCGAGAGATATCGAGATAGACGTATGGATGGAAGGAGACAATATGTGTGTTCATGATGGCTAGTAAGAGATAATCATACTTAGGAGGGGAGTGCTTGCGCCTATGGCCTTGTTTGGATACTCTAACTCAGTTAGAGGTTAGAGTTAGATTCTAACCTGAACTAACTCTAAGTAAAGAGGTGTTTGGATGGCAGGGTTAGATGGAGCGCGGATACGGCGAGGCACCTTCACGCAGGCGGTGCGAGAGGGAGGAGGGAGAGGACGAGAAGCTTCGAGGAAGTGGGGAGGGATCTGCCAAGGGGAGAGCGAGAGAAAAAGTGTTTATTAGTGGTCCCGAGAAGAACTAACCCAAATAAGCACCTCTTGGATGGGTTAGTTTTTTTGATGGGTTAGATGCATCTAACCTAAACTAACCCTCCTGTTTGGATCTTTTTGGGTTAGTTGACTCCAAACTAACCCAAACTAACTCTAACCCATGGATCCAAACGGAGCCTATGATGGATTGAGGGATTATGGTACTTAGGGGGTGCGTGTCACATGGAGAGAGAACAAGGCGGAGAGTGTTGGATGGGTCTATATGTATAGCATGGCCCGAGACATGTGTATGTGTGAACCAGGGAGATATAAGGCCAATTTGGCTTGCGTTGTGAGCATCTTTTGCGTGGCTTGGGGTTGTGGCTGGATTTCATGCACGCTTGTTTGGTTGCTACCCTGTGAAAAAGAAAGCCCGCCTGGGCTGGGTTCCTTGCACTTTAATTAGCTTTGGCTGAACTCCGGACATCGCAAGTAGATCGCCCAAGCGACCGATTTGAACGCTGGTCGTGCTCGGTCGTGGCCCACGAGTCTAACAACAACATGGATGGATATTAGCATTAAATAATTGATGCATGGATTGATTGATGGGGCGTTGATGCTTTGCTGGCCGGCATGAACCAAACGCTTCAGCACCACACAAGCCTGGCGGCAGAAATATTTTACATCTCACGTCCACACCAGGCAGTACCGGCCATCAAGGCATGAGGGTCAGGTCACGAACCAAACTGACCAATAAAGTTTGAGAGATTGAGGAGCCCCGATAAGGCTGAGTGGTGCGCTAGATAGCTGAGAGGGGGAAAGAGATATTCCATCCGCTCGATAATGCAGTGCATGTAAATTTTTTAGAAGTCAAACTTTGGAAACTTTGATCAGGTTTACGCAAATGTTATTTATATCTACAATACCAAAGATACATCATGCAAAACTACATCTCGTGGTGAATCTAATGGTATATGTTTGCCATACTAGATGTAATTATTTTTCTCCACGTACATGGTCAAACTTTGTGATGTTTGACTTTTCAATAAATCTATGTGCTATGGATGGAGGAGATTGCCTCAGTCGAGACAGATCAAGTGCGTGTGAAGGAGAATGAGTAAGTGTGCAAAAAGAGTATGTGTGTGAAAGAGAAAGTGACAACAAACGATAAATTAGAGAGAGAGTGTGTTTTTTCGTTTCCTATGCGAACATATCACGCATGCATCTCCGAGATGGAAAAGCGAGGCGAGGAGATACACGAAGATAGCTAGTGTGTGATTGTTTGCAACGGAGAGAGACACCCCTGTAGCACATGTCCAATAGAGGTCTGGCCAACAAGGAAAAAAGGTCGAGAGGGACACATGGATGGCATGGACGCATTGGGAGGGAGAGAGGGTATGTTTGTGATAGAGAGATCCCCTCGAGATCGTGAGGGGACTATATGGGTGGGAGATCGAGGAGTGCGGCGCGATAGAAAGATGCCCCGAGAGAAATCGAGATAGACCATGCACATGTTTATGATGGAGACTAAGATTAGCTAGTCATATACATATAGGGGGGACTGCGTGTGCCTACAATCGAGTGAGAGACCATCATACTTGGCTAGCTGGGCAGGAGATTGTGTGTGTGCGCGTGGGAGATGGAGAGAGAACGAGGAGAGAGACATAGGGTTTTAGATGGGCCTATCGAAAAGTGCAGTGAGATATGCATGTGTATGTGTGACCTGTGGATGGAGAGTTTGAGAGGGGGGACGAGCTCCGAGACGACATAGTGGTGCGTGAGAGAGGTACGGGCAAAGAGCCAAGGAATTTGTGTGCGTACGATGAGTGCACCCAAGATATCTAGCTTGGACTAGCTAGAGTATCATACATAGTGTGCGAGAGAGACCTATAGATGGTGTATATATGAATGCGAACTAGAAAGACCCCCCCACACACACACACAAAGAGAGAGAGAGATATAGAGAGAGAGATGGAGAAAAAGGGAGAGGGACCAACAAGGTTTTTGTGTCGGATGCGTGCGACAGAATTGAAGATTGTCGGCGACAGCGTGAGAGAGAGAGAGAGAGAGAGAGAACAGGAGTCCGGGAGAGGGGGAGGTCGCGTTTTATGCATCAAAGACTCATATAAACCATGTTTCGATATAAACTTGCATTCAAATATTTAAATTGGAGAATATGTTGTCTGCAATCCACACATGAACGGATATATGCGTATATCAAACAAGTTCATTAATTTGACTTTCAACATGTTCATGGAGTACTAAAATACTGTACAACATGCTACTCAATTGAGGTGTTCAATTTTGGATTTAGTTCACTATTTTGACCTACTGAACGAGCTAGTTCATTGAATCAAGATTTTCATTTTGGGTTTGATTTGCGTTTTTGAGTGGGTCAACTATTTGTCATATAGTAAATCGCTAGCAACGAGCATGTAAAAACACATTACTCCCGAGCATCATCTCTCCATCTAAAAAAGAAGTGGCAAGATAATATTTCAAAACTTGATTCGAATCGACTTGGTAAGGTAGACGTGGATGCTCGTTCTCCCAAAATTTGAACGAACCGTTAAACATCCTCTCTGCTTGGTGGAATTCACCCGAGCAAATAAATGGGAGACGCGAAATTACCGTCCTATGTGGGACACGCATCAATTGGCCCGTTGTACATCGAGGGTAGGTTCGTAACTTCATCCAAGCGCGCCTTCTCCTCGGCCGAAATGACATGTGCCAAATAATTCATAAACCATGGTCGGCAAAACACGCTCTCCTCGCCCGAAATAGCTCGCGCCCACTATTTCAAAACACGCTCTCCTCACCCAAAATCGCTCGCGCCCACTATAGTTCAAAACACGCCCTCCTCGCCCGAAATCGCTCCTGCCCACTATTTGGGAAGAAGCAAAGTTACTCTACTATCCCCGACCCTCAATACACAGACCCAAGCCGAGAAGCCTATAGGCAAGGGTAGAACTGTAACTCCCCCTCACATTTCGGACAAATGCGCTCAGAAGACATGGTTCCACTCCCTCCCAATCCCCCGCCCCGCCCCCATTCATACCTCGTGGGCGCCAAATCACCTTCTCCCCAGGAAGCTCCCTTCTCCCGAGCCGCGAAACCTCAGCCCCACCTCCATGGCGCCCCCACCGCACCAATTTCAGAGCCGCCCTCCTCCCTAATGCCGGAGACGCTGTCTTCTGGTGCTTCCTCGACGATGGCCGCGTGAACCGTACCGGAGCCGAATCACCCCCGCCGTTGTTCACGGCGCCGGAGCGGCTCCAACTTCGGATCCGTCTAGTGTCCTGGCGCTGCTTCCGCGTAGCCGTCGACCGTCGCGACATTGCTATTTCCCTGCCGCCGGTCGCCACCGCAACCGCGCCGGCCTCACCGACTCGTTGGCTGGACCTGCCTACTTCACCATGCCGCCAGATAGGTCGCACCCTCATCTCAAATCACTTTATTTAGGCGTCAGTTGTCTGAATTTTTATTCTGGGCCAATCGATTCCCAATGGGAAGCAGCACCCCTCGAGGCGGTGGAGCTCCTAGGCTGCCGGTTAGCTGGTGCCTGACGTAAGGGTGCGGGGCCGCAATTTCATCGCGGAAGCAGCGCTTAGATGGCTATCTTTTAGAGTTGTGTGGGTTGAAGGTACTGCCACCGCCGGATCTGGATGACGGGGAGTCTTTGTGGATTGGCCCGGGTGCGGCGCAACCACGGCACTGCGGTGGGGCAGGGAGCGGGGTTTTGGCCGGGGCCACGGACGGCGGAGGCAGGCTGCTCTGCCGTTGGTCGCTGACTCTTCGGGGAAGATTCCGAACAGTGTCAGCCGGGAGGCACAAGACGGCCATCGAGCCATCCGGCGTAGATCGGACAATACCAAAATAAAATAAAATCGTGTGACCCCAATTTAGTCTTCAGTCAATAGACGTGTGACCACTCTCGTACCTTCTTTGTTGATCTCTTAGTGTATTTCTTGGATCAAAGAGATATGTCGTTCTTAACATTATCGTTATACTGCATCTTGTGACACACCGTCTTCCGACTCACCGCAGCTGCTCCAACAAGGGAAGCATACACCAGAAGGGAGCTACAGTCCCCACTCAACAGTTCCCTGCATCGAATGCGCGGGCCCGACATGGACAGCCACAACAACTGCAGGGCCATCGACAAGTCAGCACATGATGCTCACTCCTATGGATGGCAGCCAGATAGGTTGTACCCACATCTTACTTGTGTGCAACATTTATGGCTTTATTCATCTAAGCACGGAAAATAGATCATCACATTTCACTGTATATTCATGCCGATCTCTAACGGGTCTTGTTCAGGAGTTCACGCTGTTCCATAGTTCAGCTAAGATACTTGTTCTTTAGGTAACGTTGTTCCATAGTTATCATCCATCAGCCAATGCTATCCCACAGGCTGGTGATTATAGTATTATACCACTTCTAGTATTACCTATGTTGTTCTTTAATACTTTTGTGTGCCATCTAGTTAATCTTGAGTACAAAGCGATACATATTACGTAGCTTTCATCTGTGTTCTCCCTTTAGTTTATGAGACACATGCTGCTAGTTAACCCTAGTCCTACTATTTATGTCGTCTCCTACAGTGCACTCATTTACATAAATCTAACTACTAGTTGTCTTCCATGCATGTCGATATAATTGCACACACTGATATATCCACAAGAACCTCACGGAGCAATGTAAAGGCCAATAAACTTGATGTCAATGATACCTAATATGATGGAACATGTAAAGGCACTTCTTCAGAAGACTTGCAGAAAGATGATGAATCCTCTTCACCCCACAAGGTCCTTGCTCTAACTTGGCCTGTGATATGGGTACACCATGCATATAATGTCCTGGAGTGTATCTACTCTGTTGTAATGCCATGTGCTTAGCATGTTGATCGTTCATGTAAATATGTCATGCCTTCCTGTTTTTCAGTACCTATTCCATTCATGATAACATGTTTTCAAATTCAAGTATTGTCATTCTACTCTATCGCAATGCCATCTACTTAATTTGGACATCATGCTTCTGAATATCTTATGCATTGTTATTCATCAAGATGTACTTCATCTCTACGCCATACCATGTTTTTTACATTGAAGTGTTGTTCTAGTGCTCTGTTGCAATGCCATCTTATTTTCCCAATCATACACGTGTATGTTGCCTTAGTTATTTACATGCACGTATTCCGCTAGCATATAGTTTTACATTCAACTAGTGTTTTTTGCTGTATTGTCTGTCGTATCCCTAGCTCTTACACCATACTCCCTCCGCACGGATTACATGTTTTGAAATGGATAAAAAGGGTGCATCTAGAACTGAAATACGCCTAGACCCATCCATTTTTTCCGGATGGAGGGAATACATGTCAATATGTCATGCCTTTCTATTCTTCAGTACCTATTCCATCTCTCTGCTGTCGCATGTTTTATAATTAAAGCACTATTCTTCTATACAAGGCATGCAAGGGGAAGACAACTATGTTAGAATCTGAAGGGTTACAAACAAGGCCTTTGCAAAAGATCCAAACGGCAGGAGATAATAAACCAACTCCAGTTTTTATAGATACTGCTCCAGCACAAAGAAACCCAACTCCTACTGATAATAAGCAGATTCCAGTGGCCAAAGAACTAGTCCGCTCCAGTCCAGCAAAAATATGTCAACTCAATTCTAAGAAGCGTGTGCGTATCCTTGCATCATGAAATTTTATAGCATGCTGATCATATTTTCTACATGTTTCTTACCCATCTCTCTTTTAGAAAATAAGCTTAACAGATAGAAGAATTTCTGCAATGGTATCGTTTATGAGGAAAGATTCTTGCAGGAATTCTCAATGCTCTAATGTAGATGTAAGTACCTGTTGTATATCACTATATTTTCACATCAGCATGTATTTTATTAATCGGCGTGAATCCAACCTTTATTTGATCTAAATTTAGTTGTAGAAAAATGTATGATTAAAGGCCACAATGTTGATTTTTGTAAGGAAAACTGCCTGGTAGTTTTGCATCCTGAGCTGCATGAGTGTACTATCTCATATCAGTGGGTTTGAATACTTTGGTTCTGCAATGGGTTTTTCAGTGTTTTTTTACAGTGTTGTGCAGTGTTCTGCCTGTTAATTTTGTGCAGGCTGCTGAAGATAACAAGAGAAACTCTGAAAACAGCAAAGCAACCCCATTGTTTCTTTCCAGTAAATCTAGGCCAGGTAATATGGCAATAACTCATGACTAATATGTTTGGTTCCCGTCCTAATTTATGTTATGATGCAGTGGTCGAGACACTCTCCACTATCAATAATACAAGCCTGCCAAAATCGCCATCTGAATCTATTCAGTATCCTCTGTCTCGAATGCAACGGAATAAATGTATGTTTGTGAACCAATTAATGGCTGAAGCAATGATGGAAATGGTGGATGAATCAGAGGTGCAGAGTCGTGCGACACAACAACTGATCCATGTTTTCAGAGACAGTGTAGCAAAGCAGAAAGAACTTGCCTACATGCTTATGGGCGTCATCTGTGCTGAGGTTGCGGATTGTGACATTGTAGATGGTTAGGTTCTGCTCATTTATTTGCACTGGCATCAATCTTTGATTGCCAAGTGGATGTAATTTCTTATAATATATGCTGGATGTGCAACGTTATTCCCTGTATGCCGTACCTTTTCTTGATCGGTTTTGGTCCTGTGCATAATTGCTCGTCGTAATGGGCTCAAATTATCTAATTTCGCCTAAAGACATGTGCGAACTTTAGTGGGCCCATTAAGTTAGTGGGCCGTTACTAGGTCGAAAGTTAATGGTCGGCCCTCTTACCTCTGGTGGATTAACAGGCCGACATCGAAGCGGGCAACAGGTGGCCCCAATTTATTTCACGGGCCGTTAACAGGCCGTTACTAAGTTTGGGCTACATATGGACCAACTATACTGTAGGCCTTTAACAGGCCGAAAGAGACAGCGGGCTTGTACTGGACCATGAAGACTATGGGCCACTAAGAGGCCGAAAGTCAGGTCGTATTGTAAATGGCCCAACTGTGTTGTGGGCCTTTAGCAGGCCGAAAGAGAAACCGGGCTGGTATTGGACCATGAAGGGCATGGGCCGTTAAAAGGCCAAAACTAAGGTCCGACTACAAATGGCCCAACTCATTTATGGTCCGTTAACAGGCCGAAAGGCACATAGGGCCGGAATTGGCCCAACACTTAAATGGGTCGCTAAAAGGCCAAAACTCAGGTCTGACTACAAATGGCCCAACTGATTTATGGGCCGTCAACAGGCTGAAAGTGACATCGGGCTAGAAATTGGCCCAACACTTAAAGTGGGCCGCTAAAAGGCCGAAACTCAGGTCCGACAACAAATGGCCCATCAGATTTATGGGCCGTCAACAGGCTGAAAGACACACCGGGTGGGAAATTAGCCCAACATTTAAATGGGTCGCTAAAAGGCCGAAAGATGTACATCCCGAAAATTGGCCCATCCATTAAATGGGCCGTTAACAGGCCGAAATCTCATCGGGCCGATATTGAGCCCAAATATATAGCGGGCTGTTAACGGGCTCGAACTGACGATGGGCTGCAATGGTGTCAAATCTTTAACAGGCCGAATTGGCACATCTCGGATGGGCCGTGGGCTTAAATGGACCTGACACAAGTAGGCCTTATATGGGCTGGCTGCTAATTTTTACTGGGCCACCCTTATCACAAGAATGGGCCTCTGTTGGGCCGTGCCACGTGTCCACGTATCATAGGCGCCTTCCGTCCAATGAGTGGATGACATCTGTCCCAACGATGAGCCGACACGTGTTTCCTCCAGCCAATGATGATTTTACACATGGAAAATCCCCATTTGTCGGGGCTGTTAACGTGTTATCGGATCCAAAACCCGACCCGATAGCTTAACGGCGTTCCGTTACGGTGGATGCCACGTGTCGGTCACCCTTGACGAAAGCACTTCTGTGACGCGCGATTTATCGTCATGGAAGTGGACACTTCCGTGATGATAATTTTGGTAATGTCATGGAACACTTCTACGACACACAGGTATGACTATCTTGATTCTGTCATAAATTTGTCATGGATGTACATGCATGACAAAAAACGCGACCTACTGTGACAAACACGTATCATCATGGAAATGTATTTTTTTGTAGTGGGCCCACGAGGGTGGAGTGCGCGCGCGCCCAGGGGGTGGGCGCGCCCCCTACCTCGTGCCTCCCTCGTTGCTTTCCTGACGTGCACTCCAAGTCCCCCGGATTGCTTTCTTTCCAAAAATAACTTCTCCAGAAGGTTTCATTCCGTTTCGACTCCGTTTGATATTCATTTTCTTCAAAACACTGAAACAAGGGAAAAAACAGGAACTGGCACTGGGCTCTGGGTTAATAGGTTGTAACGCCCCGGATTCGATGCGCCAGGTGTCCTTCAGTTATTCGCCGTCATTGCCATGTCATGTGCTTGCGTGTTGCATTTTGCCATGTCATCATCTGCATTTTATATCATGTCATCATGTGCATCGCATTGGCATACGTGTTCGTCTCATGCATCCGAGCATTTCCCCGTTGTCCGTTTTGCAATCCGGCACTCCTATGTCCCCCGGCGCCCCTTTTGCCTCTTTTCGTGTCCGGGTGTTAAACGGTCTTGGAATGGGCCGAGGTTTGCCAAGCGGCCTTGGTATAGCACGGTGAACCGCTTTGTCAAGTTTCGTGCCATTTGGAGGTCGTTTGATACTCCAACGGTTAACCGGATAACCGTAAAAGCCCCCTTCTCTTTGCAGCCCAACACCCCTTCAAAGTGGCCCAAAACCCAGCAAACTCCCCTCCATGCTCTCGGTCGTTCGATCACGATCGTGTGGGTGAAAACCACACCCCATTTGGACTCTCCTAGCTCCCTCTATCTATAAATATGTGCCTCCCCCCGAAATTCGCGGATGAAATCCACCCCTAACCCTAGCTTCGTTCTCCTCCCACCGCACCGGACATGTCCGTCCGCGCCGGACGCATCTCCGGCGCCGTCCGCAGCCAGTGGCACGCTGTCACGTGTCCCGCCGCCGTCTCTCTCTCCTCCAGCGGCCCGCGAGCCTGAGGCCAGCGACCCGCCGCCCGCCGTCGCCGGGCCGCCTCGCCCGGCGCGCCCGATCCCGCCGCCGACCGGCTCCCAGCGCCGCCGCCCGGCGGGCTTTCGCCCGCCACCGCCCGTCAGCCGCCCTCCGCCGCCCGGCGTCAGCGCCGCCCGCTCCCGGCCGCCGCCCATACGCCGCCAGCGCCGCCTCGCGCCGCCCGCCTCGAGGCAGCGCCTCCGCTTCTGCGGCACCTCTCCGCCGTCGGGACCTCCATGGCGGAGCCGCCACGCAGGCTTCGTCGAACACGGCGCTGCCGCATCCGCCCGGCGCCCGTCTCCCTCGCCGGACCCGCCGCCTCGCATCTCCGCCCGGCGCCGCCCCGTCGTCCCGTGCCTCCCCCGCCGGCTGCCGCCTCACCGGAGTTCGTCGGCCTCGCCGGAGTTTCGCCGGATCTGGAGGTGGACCAGGTCCACCAATGCGTCCATCCACACGGCGCCCCGTCCCGATCCGCTCCGTCCCGGATATCGTCGTCCCGCGTTGACTTTTCGGAGGGTATATTTTCGTCCAAGTCCCAGTTTTCTGTTATTATGTGTGCATGTTTGAGATGCCATAACTTGCTGCATACTGCTCCCTTTAGTGCGTGTAATATGTCCAATTTTTCTTCTCAAAGAGTACTTCATTTCATTCCATTGCATCATGTTCATTTGAGTTCACCTTGATGCCTGAATCATCGTTGCAAGAGTGCTATATGATGTTAATCTGCTGAAACTGTTATAAATTGATGATTTGTCATTTTTGTTGCATTTGATGTCTGAATCCTATGAGGTTGATGTCTACATGTGTTTTGAACTATGTAATGCCATCTTCACAGTGGTGCCATCCATGGATTTGTTTGAGTTGTGTAGTGAGTGCATCAAGCTTGTTAAGTAGGGTACTTGTTGTTGCTGTTTTGCATGTCTGAATCTGCTACATCATGATGCTATGTTAACCTACTTCTACAAGTCATTCTATGCATAATATGAAAATGTTCACTAAGGATGTTTTGATATAAATGTCATGCTTTATCCATCCATGCCCTTTGTTGCAATTATAGTCTGCTGTAACTTGCTGTAATCTTGCTCTCAAATTGCTAAATAATGTTGCTGTCAGCCTGTTAGCTTTAAGTTCAGTTTTGCCATGTGTTTTGCTAGTCATCCATGCACCCTATGAACTTGGTCTTGCCATTCTTAGCTTGATAAACATGTCTTCTTACTGTTGGTTGCCTTTCCATACCATTTATTGCTCTGTGGTGAGTGGTTCAAGCTCACCAACATGCCTACTTATTGTTATTCCTGCCATGTTTAAATCTGTAATATAACTTGCCATGTTTACATGGGTGCCATCATATCTTCTGATCCTTTTTGGCTCATGGTCAGTAAAGGACTTTTGTTCTATGCAATTATTAGATTCATTCCATGCCTTTGTTTGCATTGATAAGTTCCTGTAACATGTTGTTTGATAGCTCTAAACATTGCAACCTGATGTTATTTCTGCTAAAGTCTGAAACTGTTATTATATGCAATCTTGCCATGTGTTTTTGAGCCTGTTCTAGTGATTTATGGAGATAGCTCAGTGTTCATGTTTTGTTATGCTTTACCTGTACATCATGCCCATGCCTTTTGTTATTACGTTGAGGTGCTATAGCTTGTTGTTTAGGTGCTTGCAATATGTCTAGTTGCTGTTTTGGACAGCTTGTCATTTAAACTTGTATGGAGTATGTGTTGCGTTTTGAGTGTGCTCTATATGAAACTTGCTCGTTTTTGCATGTAGTTTCATATTATCATGTTGCAACCTTGTTTTGAGGTGTTTGCTTGATGTTTGTATGCATTTTGCATCAATGCCATGTTTAACTTGTTTTGCTCATATCTTCTAGGCCGCAGCTCCGAATTAAATGAACTTTATATGTAACTTGACTAGAATTTCGTGTAGATCATCGTGGTGCATCTTAACTTGCTGTTTAACAACTTGAACATAAGGTTTATTCAGATCTGGACCAATTTCGAAATATGCATATGAGGACTCACCGGAATTGTTATATGTCGTTCCCGGCCTCATTTAAACTTGTCTTGATGTGTTGCTCTTGTTTGCATCATCTCTTGCCATGAGTAGCTTCCTGAAGTCTTGTCATGCATCATGCTTGTTTGTGCATCATGTCTTGTTCATGTGTGGTGTGTTTACTATGTTGTGTGCTTCTTCTCGATAGTTCCCGTTTCATTGCGATCGCGAGGATTCGTTCGTCTACGCTTGGTTCTTCGTCGTGGCTTCATCTTCTTTATGGACTCGTTCTTCTTCCTTGCGGGATATCAGGCAAGATGACCGTCACCTTGGATCTCATTACTATCATTGCTATGCTAGTTGCTTCGTTCTATCGCTATGCTGCGTTACCTACCACTTGCTTTTCAAGCCTCCCAAATTGCCATGAACCTCTAACCTTTGTCACCCTTCCTAGAAAACCGTTGTTTGGCTATGTTACCGCTTTGCTCAGCCCTCTTATAGCGTTGCTAGTTGCAGGTGAAGATGAAGATTGCTCCATGGTGAACAGGATTTTGTTGGGATATCACAATATCTCTTGTATTATTAATGCATCTATATACTTGGTAAAGGGTGGAAGGCTCGGCCTTATGCCTGGTGTTTTGTTCCACTCTTGCCGCCCTAGTTTTTGTCATATCTGTATTACGTTCCCGGATTTTGCGTCCCTAACGCGGTTGGGTGATTTATGGGACCCCCTTGACAGTTCGCTTTGAATAAGACTCCTCCAGCAAGGCCCAACATTGGTTTTACCATTTGCCTCACCTAGCCCTTTTTCCCTTGGGTTTCCGGAGCCCAAGGGTCATCTTTATTTTAGCCCCCGGGCGGTGCTCCTTTGAGTGTTGGTCCGAACCGAGCAACTTCTTGGGGCCACCACGGGAAACTCGAGGCTTGGTTTTACTCGTAGCTTGACTTATCCGGTGTGCCACGAGAACGAGGTACGATGCGACTCCTATCGGGATTTGTCGGCACATCCGGCGTCTTTGCAGGTCTTGTTTTATAGCTGTAGAAAGGTCTTGTAGCCGGGATTCGGAGACTGATCGGGTCTGACCGGGGAGAAGGACTATCCTACGTTGGTCGCGAGAGCATATCATGGGCTAAGTTGGGACACCCTGCAGGGTATAAACTTTTCGAGAGCCGTGCCCGGTTATGTGGCAGATGGGAATTTGTTAATATCCGGTTGCAGTAAACTTGAAGCAAACTCTTCTAAAATACACCAACCGTGTGCGTAACCGTGAGTGTCTCTTTTCGGGGTTGATCGAGAGGAGAACACGGTTTCTCGGTTATGTCTGACGTAAGTAGGAGTTCAGGATCACTTCTTGCTAGCTTCATGACCGCTCTGCTCTTATTTGCGTTGGTTAGCCACCATATATGCTTAGTCGCTGCTGCAACCTCACCACCTTTACCCCTTCCTTTCCCTTTAAGCTTTGCTAGTCTTGATACCCATGGTAATGGGATTGCTGAGTCCTCGTGGCTCACAGATTACTACAACAACAGTTGCCGGTACAGGTTATGCGATGATCATGACGCGAGAGCGATGTGTGCTTGTTTTGGAGTTCTTCTTCTGCTTCTTCGATCGGGGATAGGTTCGGTCGGACGCTGGGCTAGCAGGGTGGATGTCGTTTGAGTTTCTGTTTATGATTCATCCGTAGTCGGATGTTGATGTTGTATGTGGTATTGTTGTATTCATGTGACATTGTATGCATTGGATGTATCCCCACTATTATGTAATGTTGATGTAATGATATCCACCTTGCAAAAGCGTCTTCAAGATGCGCTTCTATCCTTGGTGGGACCTTCGAGTTCCTTTTGGATAGGGTCGCATCTTGGGCGTGACATAGGTAGTCCCAAAAATAATATAAAAGTGCATAATAAAGCCCATAAACATCCAAGACGGATAATATAATAGCATGAATACTTCATAAATTATAGATACGTTGGAGACGTATCAGCATCCCCAAGCTTAATTCCTGCTCGTCCTCGAGTAGGTAAATGATAAAAGAAATAATTTATGAAGTGTGAATGCTAGCAGGTGCATAAGTTTGATCAATGATAATTTCAATCACCTTTTCTAGCATCATTATATGTCATAACAGTAGCTCATATCATAGAAATTTGTATGATCAAGTAACAAACTATTCACATGTTAAAGTATAGATCATAAACTTTCTTGAAAACTAACAAACCGTGTTATTAGTCATCAAACAATTACAAATTCATCTTATTTTCAGGAAGAGTCTATGTCAGAGCTTTGATTTAGCAAACTCCACATACTCAACTATCATTTGGTCTTCCATGATTGCTACCACTCAAAGCATATTTTTAGAACAATTAGTATTCATCGAACACAGAGAAAGATAGGGGCTTAATGTTTCGCCTCCCAACCTTTTACCTCAAGGGTAATGTCAACAGTAATAATTCATGCTCAAATATATTTGAATGGCCATATATGCTTAGATCTTTCCATCACATGATGCTTGCGAACTAAAGAGTAGGTTGGAATGAGAAGGAATACTACTGACTCTTGCATAAAAGTAAAAGATAGGCCCTTCGCAGAGGGAAGCAGTGGATTTGCAGAGGTGCGGAGCTCAAAGCAAAACAGAGATGAAAATAATTTTGAGAGGTATGCTTTCATTGTCAACGTAACGGCCGAGAGTTCCCAATATCTTCCATACTAGATACATTATAGGCGGTTCCCAAACAGAAAGGTAAAGATTTTTACTCCTCCTCCACCAACAATCACCAATCCATGGCTTGCCAGAAACAACGGGTGCCTCCAACTAACATCAATCCTAGGGGAGTTTTGTTTGCAATTATTTTTTATTTGATTTCGATCTTTTGATCATGGGACTGGGCATCCCAGTTACCAGCCATTTTCTCATGAATGATGAGCGGAGTCCACTCATCGTGAGAATAACCCACCTAGGATGGAAGATACTGCTAACATGTAGTTGCTACATGAGCGATTCGGACATACAAAACAGATTATTATTTGAAGGTTTAGAGTTTGGCACATGCAAATTTACTTGGAACGACTGGTAAATACCGCATATAGGTAGATATGGTGGACACTCATGGAAGAAACTTGGTTCAAGGATTTTGGATGCACAAGCAGTATTCCAGCTTAGTACAGATATTTTGGCTAGCAAAGGATTCTAAATAGCAAGCACCACATGTTAGAGGATCCAAAACAATATAACTTATACAAATATACCCAAGCATAACTCATTATGTTGTCTTCCTTGTCCAACTTCAACTAATTTGCTCAGGTTTGAAAATAATTAATGGGGATCACAATCATAGAAGATGTCCAGGATAGTATTATATGTGAAATCTCTCTTCTTTCAATATTCTTTCATGAATTGTTCAAGTGACCAATACAATGTTTGCTAACCTTCAATAAATTTACCACCTCTACTTCTTATATGTGAAGGAATTACTTCCCATAGGATAAACATAAGGAACATATATAATTTCAGATTTATGACATTCAAATCATTCAACCATTTACTCATAGGATATAAGTGAAGCACACGAGTAAATGACAAGCTACTCCAAAAAGATATAAGTGAAGATCAATGAGTAGTTAAATAATTATTTAGCTATGTGAAGACTCTCTCTCATTTTGGAATTTCAGATCTTGGTAATTTATTCAAACAGCAAGAAAATCTAAAGAAAATAAAATGACGCTCCAAGCAAAACACATATCATGTGGTGAATAAAAATATAGCTCCAAGTAAAGTTACCGATGAACGAAGATGAAAGAGGGGATGCCATCCGGGGCATCCCCAAGCTTAGGCTCTTGGTTATCCTCGAATATTACCTTGGGGTGCCTTGGGAATCCCAAAGCTTAGGCTCTTGCCACTCCTTATTCCATAGTCCATCGAATCTTTACCCAAAACTTGAAAACTTCACAACAGAAAACTTAACGGAAAATCTCGTGAGCTCCGTTAGTGAAAGAAAACAAAACACCACTTCATGGTACTGTAATGAACTAATTCTTTATTTATATTGGTGTTAAAACTACTGTATTCCAACTTCTCTATGGTTTATAAACTATTTTACTAGCCATAGAGTCATCAAAATAAGCAAAACAACACACGAAAAACAGAATCTGTCAGAAACAGAACAGTCTGTAGTAATATGTAACTAACGCAAACTTATGAACTCCAAAAATTATAAAATTAAGTGTTGGACCTGAGGAATTTGTCTAGTAATCATCTGCAAAAAGAATCAACTAAATATCACTCTCCAGTAAAAAGTTTTAACTAATCTCGTGAGCGCTAAAGTTTCTGTTTTTTACAGCATGATCATAAAACTTCACCCAAGTCTTCCCAAAGGTTCTACTTGGCACAAACACTAATTAAAACACAAAACCACATCTAAACAGAAGCTATATGGATTATTTATTACTAAACAGAACCAAAAAGCAAGAAACTGAAATAAAATTGGGTTGCCTCCCAACAAGCGCTAACGTTTAACGCCCCTAGCTAGGCATGATGATTTCAATGATGCTCACATAAAAGATAAGAATTAAAACATAAAGAGAGCATCATGAAGAATATGACTAGAACATTTCAGCCTAACCCACTTCCTATGCATAGGGATTTTGTGAGCAAACAACTTATGGGAACAAGAATCAACTTGCATAGGAAGGTAAAACAAGCATAACTTCAAAACCTTAAGCACATAGAGAGGAAACTTGATATTATTGCAATTCCTACAAGCATATATTCCTCCCTTATAATAATTTTCAGTAGCATCATGAATGAATTCAACAATATAACCAGCACCTAAAGCATTCTTTTCATGATCTACTTGCATAGAAATTTTATTACTCTCCACATAAGCAAAATTCTTCTCATTCGGAATAGTGGGAGTATCATAAGAGACTTGAACATTATAAATTGTTTCCACATTAAAAGAGTAATGTTCAGGAAAAGGGTAATCATAATCATGACAAGTTTTATAAATATAATCATCACTACTTCTTATAGCATAAGTTTCATCACGATAATCATCATAAGTAGCAACTTTGTTCTCATCATAATCGATTGAAACCTCTTCCAAGATAGTGGACTCATCACTAAATAAAGTCATGACCTCTCCAAATCCACTTTCGTAAATATAAGATTCAACATCCTCCAAAATAGTGGGATCATTACTTCCAAAAGTTGACACTCTTCCAAACCCACTTTCATCAATATAATCATCATAGGTAGAAGGCATGCTATCATCATAACAACTTTGCATATCAAAACTTGGGAGGCTAAAAATATCATCATTATTAAACATAGCATCCCCAAGCTTGGGACAAACATTAATTTCAGCAAATATATTCTCAAATATGTCATTCTCATCAAACATAGCTTCCCCAAGCTTGGGACTTTTCATATCATAAGCATAATCACTCTCATCATTAATAGTATGGATAGCACCAATAGTATAGCAATTATCATATTATTCCAAGCAAGTGCAAAAAAAGTTTTCAAGATCATAAGAAGTATCATTATCTTCCCAATCATAATTATCACGACAAGCAATAGGCATAACGAGATCATCATCAAGTGCATCATCTTCCATAATTATTTTTGATTCATTTTCATGAGGCACAACAATAATGGGAGCAACTTTATTTGGGAAAGATATCTTTTTACCTCTCTTCCTTTTTCTTTTCTTCTTCTTCACCACATCATGTGTGGGTTCAATCCTCTTTTTGGAGCTCCTTATTAATGAGATTGGTTGAATAGAAGGCTCCGCCGCGTTACATGATTCATCATAAGAAATAATAGGAGGATATTGGGAAGTCTCTTCCCTTTCATTAGTATTCTCTTCATCTTATATTTGTTTTGTTTTGTTTATGTAATTGGCAATATAAGGATTTTCAATGCAATTCACCGCACAATACAAATAAATTTCCTCTAGATTAAAATGAAGAACTCTATCAAGGGCAAATTATGAAATATCCTTAGTTATACGTTTCATTTCTTCATAACCCAAGATCAAACTAAGTTCATTATGATGTGCAAGGGAAATCAAGTCATCACAACTTTTGGACACGATACGATCATGAAACAATTTGCATTGGGTACTGAAATGATCATGTTCATTGCAAAGTTCACAGAAATGCGATTAAGAAAATTTAAATTTTCAGCACAAACATCTATCCTTTCTTGCAACCATTTAGTTTCTAAATGCTTATGCCTCTTGCAATATCTATCTTCCCTATTTGGTGTGTACTTGCAAGCCCAATGTACTCCACAAAAATTGACATGTTTATAGGAGACATTTTCATCATAACTAGTGCAATCATCATTAGTACTATGGATATTAAAGGAGTTCATACTAACAACATTGCAATCATGCTTATTGTTCAAAGATTTAGTGCCAAACATTTTAATGCATTCTTCTTCTAACACTATGGCACAATTTTCTTTTCCATCATTCTCACGAAAGATATTAAAAAGATGAAGCGTATGAGGCAAATTCAATTCCATTTTTTTGTAGTTTTCTTTTATAAACTAAACTAGTGCTAAAACAAGAAACAAAAAGATTCGATTACAAGATCTAAAGATATACCTTCAAGCACTCACCTCCCATGGCAATAGTTTTCTTTGATGTCTACTACGCAACCTTCTCCTTGTAGACATTGTTGGGCCTCCAAGTGCAGAGGTTTGTAGGACAGTAGCAAATTTCCCTCAAGTGGATGACCTAAGGTTTATCAATCCGTGGGAGGCGTAGGATGAAGATGGTCTCTCTCAAACAACCCTGCAACCAAATAACAAAGAGTCTCTTGTGTCCCCAACACACCCAATACAATGGTAAATTGTATAGGTGCACTAGTTCGACGAAGAGATGGTGATACAAGTGCAATATGGATGGTAGATATAGGTTTTTGTAATCTGAAAATATAAAAACAGCAAGGTAACAAGTGGTAAAAGTTAGCGTAAACGGTATTGCAATGCGTTGAAACAAGGCCTAGGGTTCATACTTTCACTAGTGCAAGTTCTCTCAACAATAATAACATAATTGGATCATATAACTATTCCTCACATGCAACAAAGAGTCACTCCAAAGTCACTAATAGCATAGAACAAACGAAGAGATTATGGTAGGGTACGAAACCACCTCAAATTTATTCTTTCCAATCAATCCGTTGGGCTATTCCTATAAGTGTCACAAATAGCCCTAGAGTTTGTACTAGAATAACACCTTAAGACACAAATCAACCAAAACCCTAATGTCACCTAGATACTCCAATGTCACCTCAAGTATCCGTGGGTATGGTTATACGATATGCATCACACAATCTCAGATTCATCTATTCAACCAACACATAGAACCTCAAAGAGTGCCCCAAAGTTTCTCTTTGGAGAATCAAGACGAAAACGTGTGCCAACCCCTATGCATAGGTTCATGGGCGGAACCCGCAAGTTGATCACCAAAACATACATCAAGTGAATCACGTGATATCCCATTGTCACCATAGATACGCATGGCAAGACATACATCAAGTGTTCTCAAGTCATTAAAGACTCAATCCGATAAGATTACTTCAAAGGGAAAAATCAATCCATTACAAGAGAGTAGAGGGGGAGAAGCAACATTAGATCCAACTATAATAGCAAAGCTCGCGATACATCAAGATCATGCCAAATCAAGAACACGAGAGACAGAGAGAGAGAGAGAGAGAGAGAGAGAGAGAGAGAGAGAGAGAGATCAAACACATAGCTACTGGTACATACCATCAGCCCCGAGGGTGAACTACTCCCTCCTCATCATGGAGAGCGCCGGGATGATGAAGATGGCCACCGGTGAGGGTTCCCCCCTCCGACAGGGTACCGGAACAGGGTCCCGATTGGTTTTTGGTGGCTACAGAGGCTTGCGGCGGCGGAACTCCAGATCTGTTCTGTTCCCCGATCGTTTTAGGGTATATGGATATATATAGGCGGAAGAAATATGTCAGGGGAGCCACGAGGGGCCCACAAGGGTGGAGGGCGCGCCTAGGGGGGTGGGCGCGCCCCCCTGCCTCGTGCCTCCCTCGTTGCTTTCCTGACATGCACTCCAAGTCCCGCGGATTGCTTTCTTTCCAAAAAATAACTTCTCCAGAAGGTTTCATTCCGTTTCGACTCCGTTTGATATTCCTTTTATTCAAAACACTGAAACAAGGGAAAAACAGGAAATGGCACTGGGCTCTGGGTTAATAGGTTAGTCCCAAAAATAATATAGAAGTGCATAATAAATCCCATAAACATCCAAGACGGATAATATAATAGCATGAATACTTCATAAATTATAGATACGTTGGAGATGTATCAAACCCCCCACCCCCCGGCAAATCACTCTGCCGAGGAGAAGGGCATGTGCAGATGGTGCTGCTGCCGGCGTCGCCTAGGGACGGGGCGTCCGACGTCTAGTCGTACCCGTCCCCGTCGTCCTCCCCACTGGTCCCCTCCTTGTGGCCATCGCTCGAGGAGGAGCTCTCGTCGTCGGTCGAGCTCTCCGCGCAGCACCCTAACCAGATTCTCGAGTGCCCGAAGACCTTGACGGAGAACAGGTCGCTCTCCACTAATTTGAAGTGGAGAATGTGCCCCTTCATCAAGCAGTGGGCGCATGCGAAGGTTTTCCAGCCCCGACGAAGAAGCATTACATGAGGGACGGGCAACAT
This sequence comes from Aegilops bicornis, assembly GCA_021605145.1. NCBI lineage: Eukaryota > Viridiplantae > Streptophyta > Magnoliopsida > Poales > Poaceae > Aegilops > Aegilops bicornis. The sequence continues at coordinate 476,477,842 of CM038674.1, read as the reverse complement.
TATGTTTGCCCACATGTCGCTTGCAACACCCCTTCATATGGAACCTCAACCTCGGCGGCTGGTCGATCTCCAGCACCCTCGCGAATGCCTCGGGAAGACGAAGGCAGCTATGCGCTGTTTCGTGCGACTGCAAGATGAACTCCAGTGTTGTGTCTCTGACATAGCCGCTCGACGAAGCAGGAGGAGATGGTGGCGGAGATGGTGACGTCGCGGGTGTCCCCCTTCCGCGCCCACCTCTGCCTCGACCACCTTGCCGACCGCGACCCCATCCGGCGCCTCCGCCTTGAGCGTCTGGCTCTTCCTTAACTGCCACGGCTCTCTGGCGGAAGAAGACCTAGTCGCGTCCACAGAAGGACGACCGCGACCACGCCCTCTCGGCATGGCAGTGGATGGATAATGGAGAAGAAGGGAAGACACGAGAGGATGCCTCTCCTCCTCCTCCTCCTCCTGGTAACCTTTTTATAGCCAAGCAAGGAAGGCTGAGACTGGCTCTACACCTCTGAAGAGCCCTTTCAAGTTCGGCTCATTAAAGCCAACAGTAACGGGTGAGGTCATCGACCGCCGTCCCCGCGCCAATCAAAGGCGCGTGGGTATCGACCATGGCGCGCCTTCCCATACCCTGCATCTCCGCCACCTACCCCGCACCATGCATGCGGCGTACATGGCGAAAAAGGCGGGCGTGGTGGGAAACATGGAACGGCGGTTCCAAGATTGGAAAAAGCATAGAGGGTAAATGATCAGCGCCCCTGCGGCTTCCTCTTTTTTATGGGGAAGGCGTGGGCCGCCTCTTTACTATTCACAGCAGGATGACGCAAGCGTGCTGCAGCCACTCCACGCACGACTCCCACGTCACGCACTCAATTCAGATCATGCAGAAGCGCAACTGGTGAAGAGGTTACTACGGTAAAAACTCTGCCACACGTGCCCGCGCACCATTCTGGGCCTTGCCCAATAACGCTTCGGGATTTATGTGTGGCCCAGGCCCGGGGGATCCTATCGGTGTACATAAGTAGGGGCCTTTCTATACCCCTTTACTGGTGCACGGGCAGTCGTAGCCGCACCTGCGACCGGGCTTGGCGAGGCAGAGGAAGGGAAGGTACAAGGCTGCCGAGGCAGCACCCAAGCCAGGAGCATGAAGAGCAAAGGGGCAAGGTGGATTCCTCCCCAGCAAGAGACCCCCGGCAAGATCCTTGCCGGGGACGCCCACAAGACCCTGGCAAGACCCTTGCCGGCCCCGGCAAGACCCTTGCCGGGGGCATCTGCAGGGCCACAACCAGGCCCGCACCTACCAAGGTTTCGCTGTCCCACGGCCGTTCCGACGCGGCAAGCAGCCTGCCCAACTAGGCACGCACCTACGTGGCAGCAAGCAACCTCTAGGCCAACCAGTCAAGCACCTGTGTGGTGGCGTGCACATCTTTGTGAAGACCCTGCCACCACACCGGTCACGGCAGCCAACCAGCCGACATGAGCGCATGCCTCGTCGGCAGACGGCAGCGTCAAGGCGAGGCGGCGGCGGACGGGACGAGCTTCATTGTCGTCCCCGATGAATCAAGAGGACACGTAGGTGGCGCATTAAATGGTTTGTCCCACAATGTTAGGGATAGACTTGTACACTATAGATGCTTTCCACCTCCTGTGTGCCACTGTGGCGACCCCTTTGACATATAAAACGTGGCCCGAGGCGTACTAAGGAAGGATTCAGACTTATTGAACTGGGCATGCACCGTAGCTAGTTCAAGAGCTCAAGAACACCAAATATAAACCAAAGCAGTACTAGGGTATTTGCATCGTTTGCGGCCCGAACCTAGGTAAAAATCCCCTCGCGCTGATCTTTTAGACCTGCTCTTTGCGCAGCTCCATGCCCCGCCAACCGTAGTAGGGATTCCCTGTGATCCCATAGGTGTCGTTTTCCCTGACAGTGAGCGATTTCGGGCGAGGAGTACGTGTTTTGAAATAGTGTGCACGAGCTATTTCCTGCGAGGAGGGCGTGTTTTAAAATAGTCAACACGAGCAATTTCGGGCGAGGAGGGTGTGTTTTGAAATAGTCGGCGTGAGCGATTTCGGGCGAGGAGAGGGTGTTTTGCCTCCCATGGTTTATGAATTATTCAGCACATGTCATTTCGTCCAAGGAGAAGGCGCGCTTGGATGAAGTTACGAACCTACCCTCGATGTACAACATGCCAATTGATGCGTGTCCCACATAGGCCAGTAATTTCGCGTCTCCCATTTATTTGCTCGGGTGAATTCCACCGAGCAGAGGGTGTTTAGCGGTTCGTTCAAATTTTTGGAGAATGAGCATCCACGTCTACCTTACCAAGTCGATTCGGATCAAATTTTGAAATATTAGCTTGCCACTTCTTTTTTAGATGGAGAGAAGATGCTCGGGACTAATGTGTTTTTACATGCTCGTTGCTAACGATTTACTATATAACAAATAGTTGACCCACTCAAAAACGGGAATCAAACCCAAAATGAAATATCTCGATTCAATGAAATAGCTCGTTCACTAGGTCAAAATAGTGAACTAAATCCAAAATTGAACACCTCGATCGAGTAGCATGTTGTATAGTATTATAGTACTCCATGAACATGTTGAAAGTCAAATTAATGAACTTGTTTGATACGCATATCTCCGTTCATGTGTGGGTTTCAGACAACATGTTCTCCAATTTAATATTTGACTGCAATTTTATATCGAAACATGGTTTATATCAGTCTTTGATGCATAAAACGCGACCTCCCCCTCTCCTGGATTCTTGCTCTCTCTCTCTCTCTCGCCGACAATCTTCAATTCTATCGCACACATCCAAACACAAACCTTGTTTGTCCCTCTCTCTCCCTCTTTGTGTGTGTGGGGGGTCTTTCTAGTTCGCATGCACACTCCATGTATAGGTCTCTCTCGCACACTATGTATGACTCTCTAGTCCAAGCTAAATATCTTGGGTGCACTCATCGTACTCACACAAATTCCCTAGCTCGTTGCCCCTAACTCTTGAAGGAAATATGCCCTAGAGGCAATAATAAAGTTATTATTTCTTTCCTTATATCATAATACTTGTGTGAATACATAGACAAACAGAGTGTCACTAGTGTGCCTCTACTTGACTAGCTCGTTGATCGAAGATGGTTATGTTTCCTAGCCATAGACATGATTTGTCATTTGATTGACGGGATCACATCATTAGGAGAATGTTGTGATTGACCTGGCCCATTCCGTTAGCTTAGCACTCGATCGTTTAGTATGTTGCTATTGCTTTCTTCGTGACTTATACATGTTCCTATGACAATGAGATTATGCAACTCCCATTTACGGGAGGAACACTTTGTGTGCTACCAAACGTCACAACGTAACTGGGTGATTATAAAGGTGCTCTGTAAGTGTCTCCGAAGGTACATGTTGGGTTGGCGTATTTCAAGATTAGGATTTGTCACTCCGATTGTCGGAGAGGTATCTCTAGGCCCACTAGGTAATGCACATCACTTAAGACTTGCAAGCATTGCAGCTAATGAGTTAGTTGCGGGATGATGTATTACGGAATGAGTAAAGAGACTTGCCGGTAACGAGATTTAACTAGGTATTGAGATACCGACGATCGAATCTCGGGAAAGTAACATACCGATGACAAAGGGAACAACGTATGTTGTTATGCGGTCTGATCGATAAAGATCTTCGTAGAATATGTGGGAGCCAATATGAGCATCCAGGTTCCGCTATTGGTTATTGGCCGGAGACGTGTCTCGGTCATGTCTACATAGTTCTCGAACCCGTAGGGTCCGCACGCTTAAAGTTTCGATGACAGTTATATTACGAGTTTATATGTTTTGATGTACCGAAGGTTGTTCGGAGTCCCGGATGTGATACGGACATTACGAGGAGTCTCGAAATGGTCGAGACATGAAGATTGATATATTGGACGACTATATTCGGACACCGAAATGGTTCCGGGGGTTATCGGATATATACCGGAGTACCGGGGGGTTACCGGAACCCCCCCCCCCCCGGGGGGCTATTGGGCCTCATAGGCCCAATTAGTGGAAGAGGAGAGGCGGCCAGGGGGCAGCCGCGCGCCCCTCCCCCCCCCCCCCCAAGTCCGAATTAGACAAGGAGGGGGGCGGCGCCCCCCTTTCCTTTCCCCCTCTCCCTCCTTCCCCCTTCTCCTAATCCAACAAGGAAGGGAGGGAGTCCTACTCCCGGTGGGAGTAGGACAACTCCTGGCGTGCCTCCTCCTGGACGGCCGCACCTCCCCCCCTTTCTCCTTTATATACGGGGGCAGGGGTGCACCCTAGAGACACAACAATTGATCGTTTGATCTTTTAGCCGTGTGCGGTGCCCCGCTCCACCATAGTCCACCTCGATAATACTGTAGCGGTGCTCAGGCGAAGCCCTGTGTCGGTTGAACATCATCATTGTCAACACGCCGTCGTGCTGACGAAACTCTCCCTCAACACTCGGCTGGATCGGAGTTCATGGGACGTCATCGGACTGAACGTGTGCTGAACTCGGAGGTGTCGTGCGTTCGGTACTTGATCGGTCAGATCGTGAGGACGTATGAGTACATCAACCGTGTTGTGCTAACGTTTCCGCTTTGGGTCTACGAGGGTACGTGGACAACACTCTCTGAGGGAGTCCTGGATTAGGGGGTGTCCGGATAGCCGGACTATAGCCTTTCGCCGGACTCCCGGACTATGAAGATACAAGATTGAAGAATTCGTCCCGTGTCCGGATGGGACTTTCCTTGGCGTGGAAGGCAAGCTTGGCGATATGGATGTGTAGATCTCCTACCATTTTAACCGACTCTGTGTAACCCTAACCCTATTCGGTGCCTATATAAACCGGAGGGTTTTAGTCCGTAGGACGAACAACAATCATACCATAGGCTAGCTTCTAGGGTTTAGCCTCTCTGATCTCGTGGTAGATCTACTCTTGTACTACCCATATCATCAATATTAATCAAGCGGGAGTAGGGTTTTACCTCCATCGAGAGGGCGAACCTGGGTAAAACATCGTGTCCCTTGTCTCCTATTACCATCAGCCTAGACGCGCAGATTCGGGACCCCCTACCCGAGATCTACCAGTTTGACACCGACATTGGTGCTTTCATTGAGAGTTCCTCGTATGCCGTCATCTTTAGGCCGATGGCTCCTCCAATCATCAACAACGATGCGCTCGGGGTGAGACTTTTCTCCCGGACAGATCTTGGTAATGTCGGCGACTTTACCTGCGGGCCAATTAAACGCCGCCATCTGGAGCAGATTGAAAGCTACGCCCCTGGCCATCAGGTTAGATTTGGAAGTTTGAACTACACGGCTGACATCCGCGGAGACTTGATCTTCGACGGGTTCGAGCCACAGCCAAGCGCGCCGCACTATCACGAGGGGCATGATCTACCAGAGTCCGCTCCGACCTTTAGCTCGGAGCCGATCGCGCCGATCGAGGACGGGTGGCTGGACACCGCCTTGGGGGCTGCGATCTCTACGGCGATTGAGCCGCACACCTACCGATCGCTGCTGGCTTCGTGACTCCAAGGCACCGGACTCCTCTCCGGACTCCGAGCCTTCCGCGCCCCTGCCAATCGAATCCGATTGGGCGCCGATCATGGAATTCACCGCCGCGGACATCTATCAGCACTCGCCCTTTGGCGACATTCTGAATTCACTAAAGTCTCTCTCTTTATCAGGAGAGCCCTGGCGGATTATGGTCGGGAAGGTTGGGATGCACGACGAAGAAAATCAAAGCCCACCCACCACCCACTTCGTAGCCACTGTCGATGATTTAACCGACATGCTCGACTTCGACTCCGAAGACATCGACGGTATGGACGACGATGCAGGAGAAGACCAAGAACCAGCGCCCACAGGGCACTTGAAGGCCACCTCGTCATATGCCATATACATGGTGGACATCCCAAAATATGGGAATGGCGATGGAACAGCGGAGGATGACCCCTCCAAGAAACAGCCTAAGCGCCGGCGTCAGCGGCGCCGCTCTAAATCCCGCCACAGCAAAAACGGTGATTCCGGCACGGGAGATAATAACACCCCGGACAGTGCCGAAGATAACCCCTCCAGCAAGATTCAGCGCAGGAGGATGAAGAAGCCAACCCTCATGAGAGAGCGGCAGAAAAAGAGGTAGAGGACGATAATTACATGCCTCCCTCCGAAGATGAGGCAAGCCTCGACGACGACGAATTCGTCATGCCCGAGGATCCCACCGAACAAGAGCGTTTCAAATGCAGGCTCATGGCCACGGCAAGCAGCATGAAGAAAAAGCAACAACAGCTTAGAGCTGACCAAGATTTTCTAGCTGACAGATGGACTGAAGTCCTTGCGGCCGAAGAGTATGAACTCGAGCGCCCCTCCAAGAGCTACCCAAGACGCAGGCTGCTACCCCGATTAGAGGAGGAAGCACCTAAACTTACATCACCGATTGCATGATATGGCTGACCGGCCACCTCGTGGCGCTGACGGAAGGCCTCTCGGCCCTCAATTCAAGTCGCACCCCGTCGCCGCTCAAAAAATACAAAGGCACGGGGAAATGCGCCAGACCTGCGAGATATATTGGAGGACAAGGCAAGGCAGACAAGATCGATCTATGGATCGCGTGGGCGCCCCACAACACGTGACGATAACCATCACGCCGGACATGGCAACTCCGGCCGGGCCGAACACAGTAGACAAAGCTCATTTGAGCTGCGCCGTGATATAGCCCAATACAGAGGCGCCGTACACCCACTATGCTTCACAGATGAAGTGATGGATCATCAAATCCCTGAGGGTTTCAAACCCGTAAACATTGAATCATACGATGGCACAACAGATCCTGTGGTTTAAATCGAGGACTATCTCCTTCATATCCACATGTCCCGCGGTGATGATCTACACGCCATCAAATACCTCCCACTCAAGCTTAAAGGACCAGCCCGGCATTGGCTTAACAGCTTGCCAGCAGAGTCAATTGGTTGTTGGGAAGACCTGGAACCCGCATTCCTCGACAATTTCCGGGGCACATATGTGCGACCACCGACGCCCGATGACCTAAGCCACATAATTCAGCAGCCCGGAGGAATCGGCGGAACAATTACAGACACGGTTCCTAACCAAGAAAAATCAAATCGTCGATTGTCCGGATGCCAAGGCCCTTGCAGCCTCCAAACACAACATCTGCGACGAGTGGCTTGCCCGGCACCTAGGACAGGAAAAGCCGAAATCCATGGCAGCCCTCACAACACTCATGACCCGCTTTTGCACGGGAGAGGACAGCTGGCTAGCTCGTAGTAACAACATGACCAAGAGCCCTGGTAATTCGGATACAAAGGACAGCAGTGGCAGGTCGCGTCGCAACAAGCACAAGTGCCGCATTAACAGCGACAATGCTGAGGATACGACAGTAAATGCCGGATTCAGAGGCTCTAAACCCGGTCAGCGGAAAAAGCCATTTAAAAGAAATACTCCGGGCCCGTCCAATTTGGACTGAATACTTGATCGCTCGTGCCAGATACATGGCTCCCCTGAAAAGCCAGCTAATCACACCAACAGGGATTGTTGGGTGTTCAAGCAGGCAGGCAAGTTAAATGCCAAAAACAATGACAAGGGGCTGCATAACGATGACGAGGAGGAGCCCCGGCCGCCGAACAATAGAGGACAGAAGGGCTTCCCCCCTCAAGTGCGGACGGTGATCATGATATACGCAACCCACATACCCAAAAGGGAGCGGAAGCATGCACTAAGGGACGTATATGCGATGGAGCCAGTCGCCCCAAAGTTCAACCCGTGGTCTTCCTGCCCAATCACTTTTGATCGAATGGACCACCCCACTAGCATCCGCCATGGCGGATTCGCCGCATTGGTTCTAGACCCAATCATTGACGGATTTCACCTCACTAGAGTCCTAATGGACGGCGGCGGCCTTTGAACCTGCTTTATCGAGGATACGATGTGCAAAATGGGCATAGACCCATCAAGGATTAAACCCACGAAGGCGACCTTCAAAGGCGTCATACCAGGTGTAGAGGCTAGCTATGCAGGCTCGGTTACACTTGAAGTGGTCTTGGATCCCGGATAACTTCGGGCGAGGAGTTAATCTTGACATAGTTCCGTTCATGGCGGCTATCATGCCTTTGCTCGGACGAACCGCATTGCAAAGTTCAATGCGGTGCCGCACTTCATATCTCAAGCTCAAGATGCGGGACCTCGAGGAGTCATTACGGTCAATGGAAACACCGAGCGCTTTCTCCGGATGGAGGAGCATACGGCAGCCCTACATGGCGGAAGTACAAAGCAGCCTCTTAAGGCAATTCTCGAGTCCGGCTATTAAGCGTCCGGACACCGTCAAGCAGCGCTGGAGTAACCTACAACAAGACCACACAGCACGTTCCGAGCATGCATAGCAATGCGGACCAAGCCCAGCCCTTGCGAAATTGTGAAACCCGGTATTACGCGTACATAATTACGCTCTGGAAATACCATGGGCATAGGGAAGGGCACGACCACGGCATGCCAGAATGCGGCTCAACCGCACCAGGGCTCCGATTGTGTCATTCCTTTTTTCTTTCTTTTTACTTTCGGGACTCTGTTCTCCACGAAGCCTGTCCGCATTAGAATCACCGAACACACGATGCAACAGCGGGGAAAGCTACTCGTCGAGTGTCCGGTGGTCTCTATTACGAGCAATATATCTGTTTTACACACCATCCCGCGGCTTACCCCTCGGAGGGAGGCATGTTAAAAAGTCCGTCCTTGCTTATCGCACTATTTGTATCGTTACGCTCTTACTGCAGCCCTTTTGAATAAACAATATATAGCTTCGCCTATTATTGATTTCCTATATATATATATATATATATATATATATATATATATATATATATATATATATATATATATGTTCATTTATGACATTGTGCAACCGTACACTTTAGTGCAGGCAATACACCGAGGGCTTAAGTACCCCATAACATGGCGTGATAAGTCCGAACACTTTCACAAGTGCGGCACCCGAACTTATAGCATTATAAGCATCGGCTCGAATCATGTCTTGGGTCAATAGTTGGGTTTGCCCGGCTCCCATGTTTTGGTACCTTACGTTCCGTTATATCGGTTAAGGTAGCTGGGAGAACCACTGCGATTGTGCCTGGTTGAGCTGGGTTAAGCACCTCAGTGGAGAAAGCTAAAACTAACCGTCATGATAGGGCGAGAGCCGGTCGCTGTTCGAGAGGTTTTCGAGTCCCTAAAGACTTATGCCGCTTAGAGCGAGGAGTCGGCATTGTCCGGCCTAGGCGTGGATAGCGCCCTGAACTCGGTCTTCCGAATACCAGGGGCTTCGCCGAAATTTAAAATTATAGAATTCTATGGCTAAGTGAGAGTGTTCAAGCATTATAGTCTGGTTGCCTTGTTCGTTGTGTTGAGCGCCTCCCTCGAAGGACCCAAGAATGGGAACAAGAGCGCTCAAGTTCATCCCGAACACCCCAGCACTCGTGCCATGGGGGCTGAAGCCGACGACTCGCCATCTCTCAAATTTAATACACGGCCGCACATAAGGTAATATTTTAAATTCAAAAGTGTTGCTTAGCGCATATGAACAAGTTTTCAGCGTACAGGATAACAAATGCGAGTCTACTAAAAAATTATATCTTTGGAGCATTCATCCGCTATAAGGCAGGCACCCTTCAGGACACCCTCATAATACATTTCAGGCTTGCGATGCTCCTTCTTCGGTGGTGGTCCGTCCTTCACAAGCTTATCAGCGTCCATCTTTCCCCAGTGCACCTTAGCAAGGGCAAGGGCCCTACGGGCACCTTCGATGCAGATGGAGCGCTTGATGACTTCAACCCATGGACAGGCGTCCACCAGCCGCCTCACTAGCCCGAAGTAGCTCCCAGGCATGGCTTCATTAGGCCACAGCCAAACTATGAGGCCCTTCATGGCTTGTTCGGCCACCTTATGGAGCTCGACCAGCTGCTTCAACTGGTCGCTTAAGGGCACTGGTGTCCGGCCTCGACATCTTGAGACCAGAACACCTTCTCCGTCGAGCTTCCTCCTCGGCTCGGTAGAATGCGGCAGACATCAGCCACCTTCTTGGGCAGATCTGCGAATTCTCCTGGAGAGCTCCGGATTCGGGTAAGTAATAGATAATTCACTTTCACATGCTTGCTTTGCATATAGAATGCCTTACCCGCCGCTATCTTCTTCATCGCCTCAATCTCCTGGAGGGCTTTTTGGGCTTTGGCCTTAGCGGCCTTGGCGCTCTCAAGGGCCGTGGTGAGCTCGGACTCCCGAGTCTTTGAGTCACGCTCCAAACTCTCGTGTTTTTCCACGAGAACCTGGAGCTCTTGCCGCACCTCCGCCACCCGCGCCTCCTGCTTTTCTCGCTCGGTGCGCTCCGCGGCTGCATTGCTTTCGGCCTTGGACACCGCCTCCTTCAGGGTCGCCCCCTCGTTCGTGGCCCCTGCAATATTCACGTTATTCCTGTCATTTTTTTCAAACACATCTTTTAAATACTCCTATAAGGTATTACTTACCTTCCTTGTCCTCGAGCTGCTTTTTGGCAAGTCCGAGCTCGTTCTCGGACCGCTCGAGGCTCTGCTTTAATGCATCAACCTCCATGATCGGTCTGGCAGCAGAGGTCAGTAGTGCAGCCTGCATTCCCATATTGACATACTTATGTTAGACTCCTGCGTATATCTTTTTAGATCCTCAGTTCGGCTATTTCTTTCCGAACACCAAACTGAGCATCAGGGGCTACTGTCTATGCGGTAATATTTTTACATATCTTAAATACATACCTCAAAGCCTGTTAGAAGGCTGGCACAGGATTCAGTCAGCCCGCTCTTGGCGGACTGAACTTTCTGGATCACCACACTCATAACAGTGCGGTGCTCCTCGTTGATGGAAGCGATGTTAAGCGCCTCCATCAAATCATCCGGTGCCTCGGTTGGGCCGGAGGTCACCGGCGTCGCGATCTTGCCCTTCTTCTGAAGGGTCGCTTTGTCGGACTCGGAACCAGAAGGTTCGATGACGGAGTCCAAAGACAGGGCGGACTTGAAGCCCTTCGGGGTTTTATCCCCTTTGAGCCCGGATTCTGGGAGGTCGCCTTGCGGTGCCTCCATAGCCACCTCCTCCTGGTTGGGCCCCTTTTGGGACTCCACCCCGGCGTCATCCGCGGCGGGAGGAGACGAGGCGGTCGGAAGTGAGGTGCTATTCACCTTCGACGAATCCAGGGAGCCGCTCGACGAATCGTCGAGCCTGTCCTTGGGCGGGCTGCATGGTTATATCCGGCATTATAAGATGTTGTGTGGAAAATGAAACGCCATGAGTTATTTTGGTGTCCGGACACTTATGATTTCGCCAGGGGCTTGGTCCTTGGAGCCCACCCCTCTTCGTCATCGTCGGCATTGGCGGTGTAGTCCGGAGGAAGGGTCCTTCCCTTCTTGGACCCTTCGGCCTCCCCAGTTGGGGCGGCCTTCCTTTTCTTCTCTCCCCTCGCCGGGGGAGAGGCCTCTTTTTCCTCCTCCTCGTCTTCGCGGGAGGAGTCCGCCTCGGCGTCATCGGAAGATGAGTCCGACAGCACCTGGCGCCGGGAACTCCTTCGAGTTCCCGTGGCCTTCTTCTTGGCCTTCTTTTTTGGCACCACGTAAGGTGCCGGAACCAGCAGCCCCATCAAGCGGGCGTCCGCTGGGTCTTCTAGCAAGGGAGCCGGACAGTCAATCTGCCCGGACGTCTTCTGCCAATCCTATGAAAGGTAAGGGAGTTTAGATCCCGCATAAAGTCAAACTATGAAAAACAAGTATCCCGTAAAGGGTAAAATAGCTTACCGCGTTGGCTTGATGCTGCGCGCTGAATCCGCGATCCTCGGTAGCGGATGCAGGAGCCTCGGCGCCCTTGAACAGCACCTTCCAGGCGTCTTCGTACGTAGTGTCGAAGAGCCTACTCAGGGTTTGGTGTTGTGCCGGCTCAAACTCCCACAAGCTCAAAGCCCGTTGTTGGCACGGGAGGATCCTGCGGATGAGCATCACCTGGATTACATTGACAAGCTTGATATTCTTGTCCACAAGGTTTCGGACGCAGGTTTGGAGTCCGGCCAGCTCTTCCGAATTACCCCACGTCAGGCCCGTCTCTTTCCATGAGGTGAGCCGTGTGGGGAAGCCAGATCGGAATTCGGGGGCCGCCGCCCATTGAGAGTCGCGCGGCTCGGTGATGTAGAACCACCCCGATTGCCACCCCTTTATGGTCTCCACAAAGGAGCCCTCGAGCCATAGGACGTTGGCCATCCTGCCCACCATGGCACCTCCGCACTCCGGCTTGGCGGCCGCCCACTACCTTGGCTTGACATTGAAGGTCTTCAGCCATAAGCCGAAGTGGGGCTGGATGCAGAGGAAGGCCTCGCACACGACGATAAACGCCGAGATGTTGAGGATGAAATTCGGGGCCAGATCATGGAAATCTAGGCCGTAGTAGAACATGAGCCCTCGGACGAATGGGTGAAGTGGAAACCCTAGTCCGCGGAGGAAGTGGGGGAGGACCACCACCCTCTCATGGGGCACAGGGGTGGGGATGAGCTGCCCCTCGTTGGGGAGCCTATGCAGCGATGTCGCGGACAAGTATCCGGCCTTCCGCAGCTTTTGATGTGCCCTCCATGACGGAGGAGGCCATCCACTTGCCTCCCGCTCCGGACATAGTTGGAGAAGGTCGAGGTGGGATGTGCGGACTTGGGCGCTGGAGCTTGAGTCTTGTGAAATGGATAGGCAAAGGAGGAAGAAGGCGTGTGTGAAAAAGTGGATCCTTATCCTTATATGGACGGACAAAGCTATGCGTCCCCACCAGCCTGATAAAACTCGCTTATCTCCCAAGCGCCGTAATCAATGGCGCGGTTGGGTTACCCACGCCTGTATTAATGAGAATCCCGGAATAAGGGGACACGATCTATGCTTTGACAAAAGACGTGCCAAGGAAACCGCCTCGCTAAACGCGCTGAGGTGGGAGAGTGAAAACGATTCGAATAAAGGCCTGGCCGTGGTGTGATGTCATGCTGCGGAATACGTCAGCAGATTGGACTTGTGTAAATGTTATTCTCTCTACGGTGGTATGTGGAACTTATTTTGCAGAGCCGGACACTATCCTTGTGTTCAAAATCTTCTATGAAGTATTCGGAGGAGGAACCCGCCTTGCAATGTCGAAGACAATATGCGCGCCGGACTCAACGTCATTGAAGCTAGGTTCAGGGGCTACTGAGGGAGTCCTGGATTAGGGGGTGTCCGGATAGCCAGATTAGGGGGTGTCCCGGACTATGAAGATACAAGATTGAAGACTTCGTCCCGTGTCCGGATGGGACTTTCCTTGGCGTGGAAGGCAAGCTTGGCGATACGGATGTGTAGATCTCCTACCATTGTAACCGACTCTGTGTAACCCTAACCCTATTCGGTGCCTATATAAAGCTGGAGGGTTTTAGTCCATAGGACGAACAACAATCATACCATAGGCTAGCTTCTAGGGTTTAGCCTCTACGATCTCGTGGTAGATCTACTCTTGTACTACCCATATCATCAATATTAATCAAGCAGGAGTAGGGTTTTACCTCCATCGAGAGGGCCCGAACCTGGGTAAAAACATCGTGTCCCTTGTCTCCTGTTACCATCCGCCTAGACGCATAGTTCGGGACCCCCTACCCGAGATCCGCCGGTTTTGACATCGACACTCTCCCTTCTCGTTGATATGCATCACCATGATCTTGCGTGTGCGTAGGATTTTTTTTGAAATTACTACGTTCCCCAACAGTGGCATCCGAGCCAGGTTTTATGCGTAGATGTCATATGCACGAGTAGAACACAAGTGAGTTGTGGGCGATATAAGTCATACTGCTTACCAGCATGTCATACTTTAGTTCGGCGGTATTGTTGGATGAAGCGGCTTGGACCGACATTACGCGTACGCTTACGCGAGACTGGTTCTACCGACGTGCTTTGCACACAGGTGGCTGGCGGGTGTCAGTTTCTCCATCTTTAGTTGAACCGAGTGTGGCTACGCCCGGTCCTTGCGAAGGTTAAAACATCAACAACTTGACAAACTATCGTTGTGATTTTGATGCGTAGGTATAAGAACGATTCTTGCTCAGCCCGTAGCAGCAACATAAAACTTGCAACAACAAAGTAGAGGACGTCTAACTTATTTTTGTAGGGCATGTTGTGATGTGATATGGTCAAAGCATGATGCTAAATTTTATTGTATGAGATGATCATGTTTTGTAACTGAGTTATCGGCAACTGGCAGGGGCCATACGGTTGTCGCTTTATTGTATGCAATGCAATCGCCCGGTAATGCTTTAGTTTATCACTAAGCGGTAGCGATAGTCGTAGAAGCATAAGATTGGTGAGACGACAACGATGCTATGATGGAGATCAAGGTGTCGCGCCGGTGACGATGGTGATCATGATGGTGCTTCAGAGATGGAGATCGCAAGCACAAGATGATGATGGCCATATCATATCACTTATATTGATTGCATGTGATGTTTATTTTTTATGCACCTTATCTTGCTTTGATTGACGGTAGCATTATAAGATGATCTCTCACTAAATTTCAAGATAAAAGTGTTCTCCCTGAGTATGCTCCGTTGCCAAAGTTCTCGTGCCCATACACCACGTGATGATCGGGTGTGATAAGCTCTACGTCCATCTACTACGGGTGCAAGCCAGTTTTGCACACGCAGAATACTCAGGTTAAATTGACGAGCCTAGCATATGCAGATATGGCCTCGGAACACTGAGACCGAAAGGTCGAGCATGAATCATATAGTAGATATGATCAACATAGTGATGTTCACCATTGAAAGCTACTCCATTTCACGTGATGATCGGTTATGGTTTAGTTGATTTGGATCACGTGATCACTTAGAGGATTAGAGGGATGTCTATCTAAGTGGGAGTTCTTAAGTAATATGATTAATTGAACTTAAATTTATCATGAACTTAGTACCCGATAGTATTTTGCTTGTCTATGTTGATTGTAGATAGATGGCCCGTGCTGTTGTTCCGTTGAATTTTAATGTGTTCCTTGAGAAAGCAAATTTGAAAGATGATGGTAGCAATTACACAGATTGGGTCCATAACTTGAGGATTATCCTCATTGCTGCACAGAAGAATTACGTCCTGGAAGCAACGCTAGGTGCCAAACCTGCTGCAGGAGCAACACGGATGTTATGAGCGTCTGGCGAGCAAAGCGATGACTACTCGATAGTTCGGTGTGCCATGCTTTACGGCTTAGAACCGGGACTTCAACGACGTTTTGAACGTCATGGAGCATATGAGATGTTCCAGGAGTTGAAGTTAATATTTCAAGCAAATGCCCGGATTGAGAGATATGAAGTCTCCAATAAGTTCTACAGCTGCAAGATGGAGGAGAATAGTTATGTCAGTGAGCATATACTCAAAATGTTTGGGTATAATAATCACTTGATTCAACTAGGAGTTAATCTTCCGGATGATAGCGTCATTGATGTAATTCTTCAATCACCGCCACCAAGCTACAAGAGCTTCGTGATGAACTATAACATGCAAGGGATGGATAAGACGATTCCCGAGCTCTTCGTAATGCTAAAGGCTGGAGGTAGAAATCAAGAAGGAGCATCAAGTGTTGATGGTCAATAAGACCACCGATTTCCAAGAAAAGGGCAAAGGGAAGAAGAAGGGAACTTCAAGAAGAACAACAAACAAGTTGCTGCTCAAGATAAGAAACCCAAATGCGGACCTAAGCACGAGACTGAGTGCTTCAACTGCAAGCGGTAGTCACTTTGGAAGCGGAACTGCCCCAAGTATTTGGCGGATAAGAAGGATGGCAAGGTGAACAAAGGAATATGTGATGTACATGTTATTGATGTGTACCTTACCAGAGCTCGCAGTAGCACCTAGGTATTTGATACTGGTTCTGTTGCTAATATTTGCAACTCGGAATAGGGACTACAGATTTAGCGGACACTGGCTAAGGACGAGGTGACGATGCGCGTGGGAAATGGTTCCAAAGTTGATGTGATCGCCGTCGGCACGCTACCTCTACATCTATCTTCGGGATTAGTATTAGACCTAAATAATTGTTATTTGGTGCCAGCGTTGAGCATGAACATTATATCTGGATCTTGTTTGATGCGAGACTGTTATTCATTTAAACCAGAGAATAATGGTTGTTCTATTTATGTGAGTAATATCTTTTATGGTCATGCACCCTTGAAGAGTGGTCTATTTTTGATGAATCTCGATAGTAGTGATACATATATTCATAATGTTGAAGCCAAAAGATGCAGAGTTGATAATGATAGTGCAACTTATTTGTGGCACTGCTGTTTGGGTCATATTGGTGTAAAGCGCATGAATAAACTCCATACTGATGGACTTTTGGAATCACTTGATTATGAATCACTTGGTACTTGCGAACCATGCCTCATGGGCAAGATGACTAAAACGCCGTTCTCCGGAACTATGGAGCAAGGAACTGATTTGTTGGAGATCATACATACTGATGTGTGTGGTCCAATGAATGTTGAGGCTCGCGGTGGATATCGTTATTTTCTCACATTCACAGAAGATTTAAGCAGATATGGGTATATCTACTTAATGAAACATAAGTCTGAAACATTTGAAAAGTTCAAAGAATTTCAGAGTGAAGTTGAAAATCATCGTAACAAGAAAATAAAGTTTCTACGATCTGATTGTGGAGGAGAATATCTGAGTTACGATTTTGGTCTACATTTGAAACAATGTGGAATAGTTTTGCAACTCACGCCACCCGGAACACCACAGCGCAATGGTGTGTCCGCATGTCGTAATCATACTTTACTAGATATGATGCGATCTATGATGTCTCTTACTGATTTACCACTATCGTTTTGGGGTTATGCTTTAGAGACGGCCACATTCACGTTAAATAGGGCACCGTCGAAATCCATTGAAACGACGCCTTATGAACTGTGGTTTGGCAAGAAACCAAAGTTGTCGTTTCTTAAAGTTTGGGGTTGCGATGCTTATGTGAAAAAGCTTCAACCTAATAAGCTCGAACCCAAATCGGAAAAATGTGTCTTCATAGGATACCCAAAGGAGACTGTTGGGTACACCTTCTATCACAGATCCGAAGGCAAGACATTCGTTGCTAAGAATGGATCATTTCTAGAGAAGGAGTTTCTCTCGAAAGAAGTGAGTGGGAGGAAAGTAGAACTTGATGAGGTAATCGTACCTGCTCCCTTATTGGAAAGTAGTTCATCACAGAAACCGGTTCCTGTGACGTCTATACCAATTAGTGAGGAAGTTAATGGTGATGATGATGAAACTTCATATCAAGTTGTTACTGAACCTCGTAGGTCAACCAAAGTAAGATCCGCACCAGAGTGGTATGGTAATCCTGTTCTGGAAGTCATGTTACTATACCATGATGAACCTACGAACTATGAAGAAGCGATGGTGAGCCCAGATTCCGCAAAATGGCTTGAGGCCATGAAATCTGAGATGGGATCCATGTATGAGAACAAAGTGTGGACTTTGGTTGACTTGCCCGATGATCGGAAAGCCATTAAGAATAAATGGATCTTCAAGAAGAAGACTGACGCTGACGGTAATGTTACTGTCTATAAAGCTCGACTTGTTGCGAAAGGTTTTCGACAAGTTCAAGGGATTGACTACGATGAGACCTTCTCACCTGTAGCGATGCTTAAGTCTGTCCGAATCATGTTAGCAATTGCCGCATTTTATGATTATGAAATTTGGCAAATGGATGTAAAATTGCATTCCTGAATGGATTTCCGGAAGAAGAGTTGTATATGATGTAACCAGAAGGTTTTGTCGATCCAAAGGGAGCTAACAAAGTGTGCAAGCTCCAGCGATCCATTTATGGACTCGTGCAAGCCTCTCGGAGTTGGAATAAACGCTTTGATAGTGTGATCAAAGCATTTGGTTTTATACAGACTTTTGGAGAAGCATGTATTTACAAGAAAGTGAGTGGGAGCTCTATAGCATTTCTGATATTATATGTGGATGACATATTTGTTGATTGGAAATGATATAGAATTTCTGGATAGCATAAAGGGATACTTGAATAAGAGTTTTTCAATGAAAGACATCGGTGAAGCTGCTTATATATTGGGCATTAAGATCTATAGAGATAGATCAAGACGCTTAATTAGACTTTCACAAAGCACATACCTTGACAAAGTTTTGAAGAAGTTCAAAATGGATCAAGCAAAGAAAGGGTTTTTGCCTGTGTTACAAGGTGTGAAGTTGAGTAAGACTCAATGCCCGACCAACTGCAGAAGATAGAGAGAAGATGAAAGATGTTCCCTATGCTTCAGCCATAGGCTCTATCATGTATGCAATGTGTGTACGGACCTGATGTGTGACTTGCTATAAGTCTATCAGGGAGGTACCAAAGTAATCCAGGAGTGGATCACTGGACAGCGGTCAAGAACATCCTGAAATACCTGAAAAGTACTAAGGATATGTTTCTCGTTTATGGAGGTGACAAAGAGATCATCGTAAATGGTTATGTTGATGCAAGTTTTGACATTGATCCGGACAATTCTAAATCACAAACTGGATACGTGTTTACATTGAACGGTGGAGCTGTCAGTTGGTGCGGATCTAAACAAAGCATCGTGGCGGGATCTACGTGTGAAGCGGAGTACATAGCTGCTTCAAAAGCAGCAAATGAAGGAGTTCATATCCGATCTAGGTGTCATAACTAGTGCATCGGGTCCAATGAAAATCTTTTGTGACAATACTGGTGCAATTGCCTTGGCGAAGGAATCCAGATTTCACAAGAGAACCAAGCACATCAAGAGACGCTTCAATTCCATCCGGGATCTAGTCCAGGTGGGAGACATAGAAATTTGCAAGATACATACGGATCTGAATGTTGCAGACCCATACTCTCTCATATCCATAAGCATATGGATGTTTTGAAAAGTCAAACCTCAGAAAAGTTTGGCCAGTATATGTGGAGAAAAACATTTACATCTGGAACGATCATTAGATTCATCACAACATGCTTACTTCATACTATCATTTATCTTTGGTATTGTATAGATAAGTAATTTCTTTATAAACTTGGTCGAAGTTTCAAAAGCTTGACTTTAAAAAAATGTAGGCACTACATTATCGAACGGAGGGAGTAGATCTTTCTCTCTCTCTACTATCTCTCACGGGCCTCCCCTCTCACTTGAACTCTCTATACCATGGGATTATACGGTCAGTGTGTCAGCGTATAGCTCCGTATATTGTTTAGTTGACTGGTCAACCAGTCCACATGCTACCTTGTCAGCTCGTGTTCTCTATCTTCGTGTGCTAGCCCATGTGGCAGTGGGTGAAAATAAGTAAACTAGAGGCCCATCTGACACGCGGTGAAGTAAACAAAGTTGGAACCACTCGGGGTAGCACCCCGCACGCTAGTAAATTGAGGGCACACTTCTTCCGCGTGAAGGACGCACTCGCGCAAACTTCACCACTTCGCGGTGGCATGCACAGAAGGACGCACTCGCGCACACCCAACACATAATACAGACCAGCACACGTGTACACCAGCGTCGCCGCCGGCTGAGATGGACGGCGAGGCACCCAAAAAGCGGAGGCGGCTTGAGCCAAAACGCATCCGGCGAGCCTGGACTTCATCAGCAGCCTTCCCGGCGACATGCTGCTCGTCATCACCGGCCTCCTCCCCACCAAATCTGTCATGCGGACCACCCTGCTCTCCCAGTGGTGGCGCTCCCTCTGGTGTCGCGTCCCTCTCAACCCCATCGTCGCCAGCTGCCTCTTTGACTGTGATTGCAAACGCATGGCCGCAGTCTCCAAGATCCTCTGATCGCACCCTGGGCCAGCCAGACGCCTTGACATCCGCATGTTCAGTACCAACTGCAAGGTCCAAGCCAAGTTCGACGAGTGGTTCTTATCCCCCGCCCTAGATCAGCTCGAGGAGCTCAGGTTTGAAGCTGGACGATGTCACTCTTTGCCGCCGTCCGTGCTCCGCCTCACGCCAATGTTGCGCCACACCAGCTTCAGCTCCTGCTATTTTCCCTAGATTAATGTCGCGCCCGCCCTTCTTGTGCCTCAACTCAAGCAGCTCGACCTCTTCGACGTTGGCATCTCGAATAAGGCTATGGAGCACCTGCTCTGAAGCTGTACTACGCTCGAGTACCTTCGTCTTCAGCAGATCCACGGGTTCATTAGCCTCCACATCGTCTCAACGAATCTCTGATGGATTTATGTGTCTTGCTGGCCCCACAAGAAGACACAATTGGGAAGAGATCACTCCAGCTGTTCCACGTTATGGTCATTGAGAATGCGCCTTTCGTTGAGAGATTGCTTGTATCTGATCTAGAAGGTCCAACAAAAATCAGGGTCATTGACGCGCCGAAATTGACAGCGTTGGTGTACTTGTCTGCCAAATTCTCCAAACTCTTTATTGGATCCGTAACCGTTCAGGTACAACACTCATCTTCTTCTCCATCTTCTTGAAACTCAAATTTTTTAATTTATTCTTGATGTATTTACGACTGTCATCCAGAAAATGATTCCCACAAGCTTTTCCCAGTCTATGCGCACAGTCAAGATCCTGGCAATAAAATCTATCGGCCCCAATCTGGATCAAGTTGTTGGATTCCTTACATGCTTTCCGTGCACGGAGATGCTACTCATCAAGGTGAAACTTCTTTCCTATTAGTAAACGGTAATCACAACGTAGCACAATTTTTTCGTAATTTTCCCAAATTACGATGACAAGTGTAGTGTTCAAAACTGCATCTATGCACTGCACCGAAAGAAATGTTTTTAGTATTTTTTTCTCACGTGAACACCTGCATCGTTTTTTTGTTGTACTACTAGTAGCCTAGGCTAGTCATAGTGGCAACTAACTTAGACTGGTAACTCTATGGTTACCCTAAGAGCAAGTACTACCCCCGTCCTGGTTTACTCTTCCTATTTTGTAGTGTCAAAATTTGACCATAGATTTAACTAACAAAATGTTAATGCATGTCACTAAAAATTATATCGTTGGATTCGTATTTGAACATAATTTCAAATGGTATAATTTTTGGTGACATGCATTGGCATTTTCTTAGGTAAATCTATGGTCAAAATTTTACACTAAATACGAGGTAGTACAAAAGTGCGCTATAACGGCCCTCCACTATGTAGGCCAAAACACGGGCCAAATTCACTTGTGATACATTTGGCATCAATGCCCCTCCATTGCTCACCTGGTGCCCCAATCTAGATCACCTACTTTGCTCCAGTGCCAAATTAACTCACGCAATGAAAAAACACTTGCATGGGAGAGGGAGAGGACTGAGGCAATAAAACACTTGTTTGGGAGGGTGAGATGCTGGTGTAGTTGGTTTGATTGATTTGTTTATACATGTGGGTATGTGTGCGCAGCTCTCTCACATCGTTAGAGCGGTGCCAAAATCTTTTGATTTGACATGGATGTGTATTATGTGGAATACTTTTGAGAAATATGGCAGCGGCCACATAGTGGAAGGCAACAAATTCCCAAGCTCTTCACGTGCTCCTAGGTAAATTAGAGGAACGAGAAGGAGAGAGAGAGAGTGAAAAAATATCACTAGCCAGCCAACCCTATCGTATGAGCGAATGATATTAGTACCTCTTGATGACACGGCAATCTTATACAGCCAGCTGCTCTAATATGTTATTTTCTTCTGTAGATAAAAAAAGACCCGAAAGTGAAAAATGTGATGCACTATAACAATCTCATCGAATGCCTTGATCTCCATCTGACATAAATTGATTTGATCGACTACCGAGGCAGCACATTTGAGATTAAATTGGCCAGGTTCTTTGTTCTAGAGGAAAGTGTGCTCAAGGTAATGGCGTGCTAATCACCGCAAGCGTCTAAGCCTAAATGAAAAAGTCTCCGTAGAAGCTGAATTTGTTTTTGAAACATCAAGTTGCCAGAGACTCAAAAATTTATTTGCCCATTAGTGACTTGTCAGGGCGGTCCATTTTAGTTTGTACGATAATGCTGCATCCACCTAAAGTAACGAAAGTTCTTACGTAAACTTCGTAGGTGCAGCATTACTCCTAACATTTATAATATCAGTTTGAAACTTGTAATATTGCCGTGTCCTATTCCTGCATTTTCAAAATCCTGCGAATCAAAGAGGTCCTGAGTTGGTGATGATGGTGTGCCTGCCATCTTTCACCAATAGCCATCAGATCTAGATCTGACACATACAAAGCAAACTTCTGCAGTTGTGCAAAAGGATGCCCGCACTTGTTCCCTATTTACAAACAACTCCTTGTCTCTCACAATCAGCCTTATCTCCTCCCCACCACATCTAGAAGGCCATGGAAAAATCTAGCGCGATGGCTGCTGCCGGCGCCGTCCACCCCCAATCTTGGTGTTCCGTGCAATGCATGGGCATCTTATACGTACTACGTATAAGAAAAGAGTAGAGATACTCGTGGCAACGCACGAGAAATTATGTCGAACACTGGTAGTTGTAAGCAGGCTAGCTCTACAGCCATGATGATAGTGACTGCACACAATGAGGCTGACTTTGGTATGCTGAACACGGCGCCTACACTCAGGTGTCATCTCCGGCGTAGGGTCTTGTCACTTCATTGTGAGGAGTAATTTGACCAACGGGTAGTACAGCACTAGTACTACATTGGTAGTACTACTACTAGTCTATCACCACCGTCTGGATTTAGTAGTACTACCACACCCGTCTGGATTTAGTATTTGACTAGCAATATCTAGTAATGCATGTCACAAAAAATATACTACTCCCTCTGGAAATAAATACATGCAGTATTGTTTTATTCATTTTTGAACATAGTTCCCGATGATATTATACACTCTCCCTTCCGGTAGATGGCTCAAATCTGAAGTCTCATCAATCAGACTACTATTGTACTCACCGAGCGCTCAGCTTCGTAAGCTACCAACAAAAAATTGCAATAAAAAACTACTATTGTACTCCCTCCGTACTGGTGCATTAGTCATGCTACGAAAACCAAATAATCCCAAAACTTTTAGGCGCAGTGCATTAACTACCCACCTCATTCCCTTTTTTTGCCACGAAAAAAGAAATGGGATTTTTATTTCTGTGCCCCTGGTTCCTTAGCTCTACTCATTCATCCCCACTCTGTAAACTTTTGCTCACTTTTCCCCACTCCCTTGCCCGAAACCCTCAGAACAGGTTATAACGGACATTGTCGTTGGGTCAATGCCTTTGACCGTTAGCTGACGAGTGGGGCCGCATATACGTGAGCGCATGCAAGACCACGGTGGGTAGGGTATGCGTGTCCATGGACATGCCCGAAACGTCCCATCATATAAAGAGGGGCAACCACTTCCATCGCCCCTACCATTTTCACCAAATCCCCTCCCTGCCGCATCGTCTTCCTCTCCCCCACCAGCGTCGTATCGCTCTCCTCCACTGCCTCCACCGCACCGTCTCGCTCTCGCCCGCTGCATCCTCTTCCTCACCTTCATCGCCTCCATCTGTCAGATGGCCGACACTCATGGCGATGCCTGCGCAGCAGCCGGAGATGTGGTGGAGCTGCAGGGTCAGGGCGCGGTGACCGCCGATGTCAGCGGCATCCACGGCGCTGTAGGGAAACTCGCAACTGTTGCGGATGTGGCGGGCTCCGCCTCATCGCTGCGGAAGGTGATGGCATCGAGCGACACAGTCCATCCCGATGCCCCCGATGCGCCGCCTGCCGTAGAGCAGCATGTATTTGCACTTGCTTAGCTTGTAGAGTTAGTTGCTCCCTAGTTGCATTGGTTAGATTGTGATTCATACGGTAGTTCAGATGGTTAGAGTAGTTGGTTTGACGGATGGGCCGGGGTTTTTTGTATGGGTTTGGGGGATTGGGGTTTTTGGACTAGGGTTTGTTGGATAAATTCGTTGCAAAAATGCTAGATGTTGTGAACTACTCCCTCTGTTCCTAAATATAGGGTGTATAGTTTTTGGCACGGAAATTAAAGAACGCACATGGAGGGAAAATTTCACAAGTTTTGGGTGAGATTTCACCTGACTAATTGACATGAGAAATAGATGAGGTTTATTTATATAAGGAAATGTAATCAAATCCCTAAAAAAATTATCCAAATGAGTGGTGCAACGCAATACACCTTATATTTTGGGTTTTTCTCAAAAAACTATACACCTTATATCAAGGAAAGGAGGGAGTATGATTTTAGGTGCTGAAATGATTGGGGTTTTTAGATTTGGATAAACCCGTTGCAAAAATGCTAGATGTTGTGAACAGATGCATGCTTATTAGATTTGTTTTTAGTGCTCACAGATTGGGGTTTTTAATGCTACTCAGATTCGTTGCCTTAGATTGGGTCCCTATTAGATTTTTTTCTGAATGCTACTCAGGTTGGGGTTTTGAATGTCATATGCCCAAATGGAATCCATTGATTAAGAAGTTAGTTATGTTTAAAATCACAATCCTACCGTATGAATCACAATATAAATTTGAATGTCATAACCAAAAGTAACCCTTGATTCATTAGTATATAAATTTGTCCAAAATATGTAGTTATAAGCTCTGTTGTTCAATTTGTGTGCATGGCAATAGAAAGTGCAGAACAATGATCATAGTATATTGGGAGTATATTAGCCCTATGATCAATGTGTCATGTGTGCATATCTAAATTTTCAATTGGCTTCCGTATTTACTAGTGATGGATGTAATTGTATGTTCAGGAGGATGATGGTTGGGGGGTAGAAAGAGGAAGCTAGCCCAATATGACCCGTATGATCAAGAGGAAAGTGATGATGAAGAATATGAGGTAAGCCTACTTGAAATTTAGATTGTTCATTTAGTTGCTTTGACATAGTGTATCCATGAATCTATAATTTATTAATTTAACTCATTCATGTGTGCAGTATGATTCTGAAGAAGTGTACAAGGGCAACGTCGCATCCTTCACAGCCAAGGAGGTGGTGAAGATCAAGGCCAAGGGAATTGCTTCCTTCTACAACCGCAAGACCAAGAAGTGGCACTACCCCTACTGCGTCACCAAGCCAAAGCCAAGGGATGGCCGCTTCGATCACCTTCTATCTCATGCGGAGGATGTAGCGATTTGCCGGGAGGACTACATGATCAGGGGGCAGCATGCCACCCTTGCGAAGGCCCTGACTCCGGCGTGATGTGATCGATGATGTGATGCTATGAACTGAATCTTTAAGTTTATCTGTTGGATTACTTTTGGTTTGTTGAACTGAATCTCGTTGGTTATGGTTTGTTGAACTGAATTTGTTTATGGTAGGCTATGTTGATGCTAGTAATCTGGTTACTATCTATATTTGTTTGTCCTTAAATTTGCCTATGGTATATTTGTCTATCCTGAATCTATGGTTAGTTATGTTTAGATGTTGTGAACTATGATTTTAGGTGCTGCAATGATCACACATGTTGTGTAGGAAATCAAATGCATGCTCCAAACGTGATCATGTAAACCTTGGCAAAACTGGACAGTATAAATTCAAGAAAATGCAAAAACAAGTAAAACCTCGGCAAACTATCTATGTTTGTGTAGGAGATCATGTGTGCAAAATTTGAAGTGATTTAGAGGAGGTCAAATCAATTTGAATTTGAGAAATGTGCTCCAAATGAGCTCCGAGGCTAGGGTAAACATCCCATTTGTAATCAAGTTTTTTTGGACCTACTCTAAACGAGCCAAATGTTTTTTATTAACACATATTCACTTTCCATAGTCTAGATTCAAAGTCTCACTATTTTTTGAATTAATCTTCAAATTTTTACATTTTCTTTTGAAAACATATGCTTTAATATAAAAACTATTAAAAACACGTTTGAAATATGAAAATGGAAAACTAACTTCCGATACTTCTTATTCATTTTGAAATAAAGCTTTGGTGATTTTTTTGATTTTTTTAAATTTTTCAAAAACAGAAGGTAACCCCACATCCTCTCCTTGAACTCTATTAAATCATGTACATGATAGCTCATATGTGTGAAGGTTTTCTCACGAAATGGCCATAGACCAAGTTTATGATTTTTGGTTGGTAACATGTCACATAAGACAACATTGTGTGCAGGTTTTATATATTTTTTGATTTTTTTTTAAATTAATTGTGCTCATTTGACCTCGATCGTGCCAGCTAGGATTTTTTCATGAAAATGACCATAGACCAAGTTTAGTATTTTTCCTTGTTAGTTTGTCTTATAAAACGACGAACGGCGAAGGTTTCATTTTTTTTTCAATTTTTTTAAATTAGTTATGCTCAGTCAAAGCCTTCGAAACCCTGTTGACCAACTCAAGATCCCTCTAAACCCCGCGGGGTTTCACCTAACCCTAGCTCCCAACGTCAGCCGTCCGATCATACCCTCGCTCCAAGCGACAGCCCTCAGATCTGGTCTTCTAGAAGGAATTAGGTGGGCTGGCTGCGTGCAGGCTCCACGCCGTTGGATCACAAGGACAACTCCGCATCGTTGGATCGTGGGGCGGTCTGCGAGAGGCGATCCCATTGGTTGTGCTCGGCTGCTCGCCCACCACTGACTCCGCAAAAAAACATTGTTATTGGGCCCAAAACGAAACCAAGCTCTGGTTGGGCCGTCGAATTGCGTCGTTTTGTTTTCATCATTTGCTCTGTTTTTTGTGAACGTGCTGGCTCTGTATTTTTTTGCATAGTTTGAAATCAATTGACATTGCGTTGCAAAATTTAGTTCTTTTTGTTCTATACAAATGCAAAATGACCAAATTTTTAAGGGCCAAATTTATTTTTATCATGCAAAATGGCCACAAACTATTCAAAAATTGTCTCTTTTTGTTCATATAATATATGTGACCACGCATTCCCACACGTGCAATTAGCTTCTTTTTCTTCTTCTTTTTCAAACCACCGTTTCCCACGCGTGTACACTCCCGATGCTGCGGTGGGTTTGAAAACTGGCTACTTCAAATTTGACCCCGTTATTGCCACGGCCAAATAACACGTAGCACTACGGCTATTTAAGCCACCCTCTGCCTCTGCCATCCCTCATCCATCTCCCATCCTCTCTGCTATCTGACCTTCTTGCTCTTCGACCACTTCTCCTTCTTCTAGCACATCCTCAGCCATGCAGTACACCAGACCAACCTACAACTTCCCACCCACTATGTCGGAGAGGCTCTACCCTCCTGGCGTGTACATTGAGCGCACACTACGTGTGTGGGCACTATCAAGGTGGAGGACTGCAAGGAACTTCACCGAGTTCTTCCTCGCGTCCGGCTACCACCACCTCCCGCGGGGATCTCCAAGGATGTTCCGTGGCGAGGAGGTCATCCAAAATGGGGTGGTGGTTTCTCTCCTTGCCCACTTCACCAACACATTCGACGCCTTCTACCTCCTCGGCCGGGTGTTTTTGTGTGGCTGCGAGTTCATCACTTTCACCACCCACAACATGTTCACGGAGTACACCAACATCTTCCCCACTGCGCCGCGCATGCACACTCTTCCCTACCCCATCGACAACGCCCCGGAGGAGCAGTGAAGGGCGCCCGGAGGAGGAGCAAGGTGGAGAAGGCGGCGTCTAGGGTTCTAAACCCTCTATCTATTTTTATTTCTTTCGACTCTATATTATGTTAAGTGTAATTGAACTATGTTCGAGTTGCTATGGGCTTGTTGGCCCTTTTATCAAATTATATTATTAAGTTTTCTATCTATTCTATTATGAAGTATTTCCTAGTTTCAACTATGTGATCGTGCTCTGGGCTTGTTGGCCCTATCTACATGTTTGTTGATTGTTTTCTTAGAGAGCTCGCTTTGCTAGTAACCACCTAGTGCATGCAGCCACAAGGAACCCTTCTTTTTTTACACAAGCCACAAATATCTAGCCACCAAGCTAGTGCATGCAGCCACAACATATTTGTTCAATTTAGTTGTCGTAGCAAAATGGGTGCAGATGCGAGTGGATCGAAAAGGCTGCAACTGATCGTAAAAAGCGATGTTCTAAATCGAGGAGACAAGCGTGCGAGAAGAGAGGAACCAGCGGCAGCGACCATCGCTCACGAAAGCGGCTCGGTCAGTGTGTCGTGGCGGCACGCATCAGCGCATGCAGGCTCGGTCGGCGCATGCAGGCTCGGTTGGCGCATCATGGCGGCGCGCATCGACGCATGCAGGCAGGCTTGTTCGGTGCATGCATAGTAGGCTTCTATCATGATGGCGCGCGCATGCGTTTAATGGAAGGGACGGCCCAACGGTCGAACATCTACACCACCCAACATGGCCCCACTCATCAGAGTTAACGGTCAAAGCACTGACCCGACGGCGACGTCTGTTGTGACCTCTTCTGAGGGTTTCGGGAAAGGGAGTGGGGAAAACTAAGCAAAAGTTAAGAGCATGGGGATGAATGAGTAGAGCTAAGGAACCAGGGGCATAGATGTAAAAAAAACCAAAAGAAATCACCCAACAGGAGACGTGGGGTACGTATGCATTCAATGAGTTGAGACTACTTAGCACAACATTTTTGGTTACATGCATTAACATTTTATTACTTAAATCAAAGGTCAAAACGTGGCGCAAAATGCAAAGGGGACCAGTAAACTAGTAAGCATCAAAGTTCTCTCGTTTTGCCCCAACTAGAGGTCCGGTGAGATGACTATACTGCACCGGTACGAAGGGGGACGCAGCTTCATTGACTTACTACACCTGCCTTGGGGTGTATAACAGGTGGGCCCAACAGGTGGCTGGCCCACCTGTCATACAGCCAAAGGCAGGTGCAGTTAAGGCACCATAGCTCAGTCCCACGGAGGGAGGGCCAAGGAGTAGATGGACAACACACACGTGCATGCAACGCAGTCTGCACTTCCCATATAAAGGCTCCCCGCCAGTCCAATCTACGAAATCCTACACACCTACGCACCCTAACCAAGGGCAAGAGTGATCACTCCAATCGCAAGATCAGTTGACTAGAAGCTAGAGCTGCTAGACCCATGGAGGCGATCAGAGCGAGCATCAGCCAGCTGTGCCAGATGGTCCACAAGGTCGGCCTGCAGCCCAGCATCGAGGAACGTCTGCAGGTCGTGCTTGAGGCCGCCAGGGCGAGAGGCCGCTTGGATGACAGCTTCGTCACCTTGTTCGACGAGGTCCTCGTCAGCTTCCTCGACAAGTTCACTATCATCAAGAAGCTCGCGGACGACCTTGACGTACGCCTCGAGCCCACGTGCCCAGGCTCTATGATGCCCGCCACCCTCATAGGCCTCTATGGTGACAACCTCTTTGACGCACTAGTGGCCCTACGACTGCCCGCTGTCGCGCCGGAGAATGTCCACCTCGAGGTCGCGCTCGCCGGGCAGCGCCTGGCGCAGCAAGACACCATCGACATAATCACCCACGTCTACACACAAATCGTCCACCAGGACTACTACGTGCAAGAGGAGGACGATAGGACGCTGGCCTTCTTGGACCGCAGGGCAACCTTGGAGGGCATTGTCCAGAAGCACGTTGAGCTCGCCGCCAATGCCGCTGCTCCTCACACGTCGGTTGGTGACCCGGCACACTAGGGCGTGAGGATGTCATTGATGGATCCATATGTATCTTTATCTTTCCGCCAAATCCATGTAGTAGTATATGTTACTACTAATAATTATCATACCTTTCGCATCAACTTCATAATTTCCGTACGTACTCCATGCATGAACCGCGCCAGAACCAAACTTCTCATTACTCTAGGGAAAATCGTTATTTCTATCTATCGATCGCGCCATGGAGCAGAACCAAAATTTACAAGTTACAAGTTCAAAAGGAAAAGCCTGCCGTGTTCGCGTCACACCCCCACACGGTTGGTCTAGCACGCCGCTCAAGGGGGAATGCATGTTGTGTTGCATTTTCACTTAGAAGTGGGACCGCAGTTGAGCAAACCGACTATCGGCAAACCTCCACCCTGCCCACCGCGTTATGGCTGAGAAAACAGGAGGGAGAAGAGATGGCTATAGCACAGACTGCAAGAACATTGGTGTCAGATGGGACTCATGTGGGTGTCGTGTGCCGTACTGCTAGACATGAATGCTAGTTATGTCCCATTCCACCCCACTATATCGAGGTGCTGGTTACATAGAGCGAACACATTATCTCTCCAAGAGTATGGTACACCACTAGTACTACTCACATTGTCACGAAATTTCCTGGAGTCCGTGCTCAGCCCTCCTCTCTCTCTCTTCTCAGCCAGCCAGCAGACGCGCGGAGCCCATCGTCTGTTTGCTCACATGCGGTCCCACATGCCAGTGAAAACATAAGACGACCCACTAAACCTGCACATCTTTCACCTCGACGTGCTAGGGATGAAAAACAAATTCAATAAAGATCTTCGATGGCCGCTTTTGGAGTTACTCAAGAGTAAGATTCTATTTACACTTTAACCCAAGATGCACATCACGTGGCTTCAACTGGCACTCCATTTTTTTGCATGACACGACCTGGATGCTGGATGTCCCACATGTCGGCAAAAGGAGGAAGAACTCGACCAAATCTTCTCCACATTTGGACCGAAGGAGTAGGAAACACGACAAGCCCTATGCCTACATCATACTACCTACAAGCCCACCTCACGCAGTCACGCTATCACCATATTTCTCGGCCTCCATTCGACACCTAGCTCTATTTGATCTAACTAGAACTAACTATTGTGTTAGCATACTCCAATATTAGGTTGGCTCTATGTGATGTGGCAACTTCATATAACCGGATGTTGGCTATACTACTACGGTACTCACTCCGAGAAGTGAGTCAAAAACCATTCATAAATTGAGTTTATGACATGCATATGAAAATGTACCATTCATTACATACAACAAGTCATCAACACACACCGACAACGAGGATACATGTTGGATTATAGATTAGTTCCAACAAAACATTCTAGTAAATACTAAAGTTTTCACCACACAACAAATAACAAGCAATGAAATGAACTTCAGCTCAACCAATCCTCGGCGTTGGAAACACTTGCTTTGAACCATAGGTAAGCTCTAGGAAGGGCCAGCTATTGTCAATCTCGAGACCAACGCAGGACTGATCATCCAGGCTGAAGCGGCCTATATCAGGACGCATATTGTGATAGCCACGGTAGGGAACCATAGCAATGTCCAAGGTATAGATACAGTTGCTTCTCATAACTGGTAGTTACGTTGTGCCAACAGCAGCTGGATCGCCTTTCACCATCAGTGGATAGTTTAGTCCAAGCAAGAGCAAGTTTTCTCCAAGACTATCAATATTGAACCATGGAGAAGGTGCTGGCGCTAGCACACTAGTATCCATCCCGAATACCCTGCAACGGATGTTGGAATAGGTCCGGAGAGTGTGACCATGGGAGACAACACATGCTTCCTTAGTAACATCAGCAGTGCCCTGTATACAAACAAGAAGAGGTGATCCATCAGAATATGTTGTGAGGCGCCACTGAGTATATAGGTCCTGCTCGTCCTCATGCTCGTGATCATCACCATCGTCATCTCCCCCTTGGTTATAAAAATTTTCAAGTATAGGTGGTAGAATGTTCATAGGACCTTGGAAACACAAGAAGGTTAATTAGTAAAGGGAAACTAGCTAACCCTCATGCATGTGGATGAAACAATTATAATTACGGTGGAAGACAAACGTAGCAAAAGCATCAGGATTCCATGAAAAAATAGTGCCACGAGTGGTGGCAATAAACACAAGAACCTCGTGTTGAATTGCATCACAATACACATCCATCTACGGAAACTGATTTTGAGCAATATCTATGGAGGCATGGAAGTAAGGATGGCAACAAGCTTATCGAAGATATCAACAACTTGATAGTTCGTGTAATCCCAAGAGCGGTTGGGAACTCGATAAATTGCTATCTTCTGTAGACGACAGTCACCATGATCGTACTTGAATGTACGTAGACCATATGTGTGCTCAACCTCTGGGCACTCTGAGATTTTAGGAAGTGGAACCCGGTGACAAGTGTACACATTCACAAGTTCCCACTCATAGTTGTGCCCAATATAAACAACCCAATCTCCATTTGCGCCTGCTCAGGCCTTATCCTTAAGCGATGGCATCTTAACATCACATATATCATTATCAAGCGGCATCAACTTGCACAAGGTGAGGCTTCCGTCGTCCGCGCGCCAGCGAGCAGGGTTATGGCAAAGAAGATAGGGGAGATCAAACTGCTCCTGGACCCTTGGGTTCTTTGTAATGATGTTGTTAATTGAGTCAAGAATGGTCTTGAACGGACATGCCATGCTAGCCAAGGTGATGACGTCGCACCGATCAATGAGTTCCTCCACCACGTCATCTTTCAGATCGGGGCCAGAATAACGGGATTGTTTCCGACCTGTTCCCTCCATGGAGAAGATGATCGAACAATGGCAGAAGGAAGGGCGAAGGAAAATGGTGGAGGGAGGAAGAGCGTGCGACAATAGTTCCAAATCGAGAGGGAAAGGCGAAGAGGCGATGGACGGTTGCCACGGTACACGAAGAGGCTAGTGGGGAGCGGACGGTTGCCACAGAGGTTACACACTGACGATAAGGCCGTCCTGTCAGACCTAGCACCCATGCGGGATGGCCACTGCCCCCCCACACAAGCAAAGCCACTTCGCGCCCGCACACGGTTAGTCCGCCACGCCACTAGGGAAATGCGTGTTGTCTTGCATCTTCTCTTAGGCCAACTCCAGCACGTGCAGCTCGGACGCGCACCCGCACAGCCCCCTTTCCCTCGAAGGCCCGAGCTACCCAACCACGGCTACCTGTTTTGCGCACCTGGCGGGCGGATTTGGAGCGGCTCTAGTCGGGCTTGAGCTCGCCCGGCTATGGGAGGCCGCGCCGCGCCATGGACTGGCCGGGCACCAGGCCGGAAGGCCCCGGAAAGGCAGCAAGGCTGCATGCAGGTTCTGACCCCTCCTCTAGCCGCTCGGATCTACACCGTTAGCGGTCCGCCGGTAGATACATGAATGACGGTCGGCCGGGCTTGGTGCTGGCCCAAAAGCTCGTCGGCGCACCGTTGCCACTCATTATGTGCGACGACCGCCCAAAGAAGGTCTTGTGTCGCGTGTCTACAATATCGGAACATCCCGGATGGGTGTTCATCAAGTGCTCAACAGATGGGGTATGTGCTACTTTAGCTTTGGTTGTGCTCTCGGATTTGACTAGTTGTGTTAACTTAAAATTTTATTGTGTAGAATGGATGCAAGTTTTGATATTGGGAAGAAGAGTACATCGATATATTGATAGAGCGCAATTTAGTAGATGTTCGTGCACTTTTAGCTAGCATAGAGGCTAGAGATGAGACTATTGCAGTTGTTGATAGAAGAGAGGCTAGACATGACACTAGATGCGAGGAAGCAACATCTACTTCTTTACACTCGAAGAAGAAAGAAGCATGCAAGATCGAGCCTCCGCAGATCAACAATCACTACTGTAGGATGGTCCAAATGCGACAGTCGAATCAGAGACCCTTCAATGAAATTGTGTGAGATGCAAATTGCAAATGGTGGTGTAAAAAACCGTCAAAAAAGGTGCAAAACGTTTGCGATGGCGGCGACAACAAACACGGTTCATATTAGATTTGCGTGTGCGATGAGTGGCAAACGGTTAATCCAGAAGAACTATTTGCGATGATGCAGAACAACAGAAAAGAGCAGCTAGATGAGGACTTGTGAGATATACAGCATACAGTTCACTAGGATGAACTCTGTGTGATTAGGAAACACAATGGAAACGGTTCAACTGAACAAGATGTGTGTGATACGCGGCAAACAGGTCCGTAATCAGAAATTTGTGCGAAGACCAAAAATAACACAGACGATTGCTGCTAATAAGCCGTGTGATTTTCTCTATCTACAGAAGAATAACATGTATATATATAACTGATATAAACATCCAATTACATAAGTGACTATACAGATCATTCGCACACACCTCAATAAACAATTGCATGCATTCTAAAGTAGGAGAAACGATCGTCTAGTTATCTACTTCTTGTGATGCTCCCGCCACTGCTCTGTGGCTCGATCTCTCATCTGGGGCAGGAAGAAGGCACTTCCTCATGTCAACGATCCACCTGTACATCTCGTAGCTTGTGTACGCGTCCTTGGCCGCGTACTTGACATGTTTTTCATCCAGTCTCTCATGCCACACACTATGCCAGGCGTTCTTGTCCTTCTTGCTCTCATTCTTCATCTTCATGTAGTAGGGGTCCATGATGGCCAAGGCGAGGTCAACCAGGGAGTTCAGTTTGTTGTTGTCGCTGCCCCAGACCTTGTAGTGGTGTTGGATGTTGACAAGATTCGGGCATTTCAAGCCCGAAACCTTGAGTGCTTTTAGATCATTGGTGGTGTCCACCGTAGCGAAACTGTAGTCGGAGCTGTTGATAAACCTGGAGAAATGCTCGCAAGGCCTTGTGGCCAGTTGGTAGTGGTAGAAGAGGACGTCATGTTGCACGCACAACTGGGCGACGACAATCTTCTGATCGTGCCCGGCACGACCGATGGTGTACTCGAGGTCGAAGCCGACCACTTGGTACTTGTCCTCGGCAAGGAACTGCTCCATAGTTTGGATGGAGCTCTCCACCGAGACCGGATCATTCGTATACACCACCGAGAGGGCCATGCCCCTCATGTGGGTGTCCACTACGTGATGCATGGTGAACTGCCCGCCGTTGTCGTCGGCGGCCGCTGGGAGTGCCATTGGAGCCACGGGGACCACCATTGGAACCGCTGGATGTCCTCTCTGTATGTGTTGTCGTGGGTGTGCTTATTGTGTCGTGTGACGCGAGAGATGAAGGTAAATGGTCTCAGGAATAAAAGTGGGCCAGGCGGCCTGGATTCTCGACGCGTCCGCATGGCAGTTTTTGCAGTGGGTAACTGTATCGTCACGTCGTGCCCAGCGCAACCGCATGCACACGAACGTGTGTGATCATCCGCCGGCCCCAAACACTGGCAGTGCGTGTGGAGGGACGAGGGCAGAGCACCCGGATGGATGCAAGAGCAGAGCGTGCACAGCGGGATGCGAGCAGAGCGCGCCGCGGCCACCTCAATCGCAAGCAACCACACGCGTAGAGCAGTTGAACACGCAGGAAATGGTCGCCTACAAGCCGGTCGATAGTTGCATCGCTGCGTAGAGAGCGGCCGTGTGCTACTACCTCTGTCTTGGTCTATAGTCCCCTTTATATTCTGTGCCATACTTTGCCCTTAAATTTAACCAACAAAATGTTAATGCATGTTATAAAAGTTATATAATTGCAAACTATGTTCAAATACGAATCCAACTATATAATATTTGGCGACATGCATTCGTATTTTATTAGTTAAATCCTACTTATAAACCAGGACGGGGGTATAGTAGGTAATTAAACCGCAAACATTTTTCTATATTAACCGTATGTTTATGTGGCCTTTCGTCCTCCTCTCGCACGTCTTATCACCCCGCTGCCGCAGACGGCTTATAGCGCAAGCTTGCGCAGCGCGCGGGGGCGTTCTTTTGGCCAAACGGTGGCTCTAAGTGGCGCCAATGAATCGCCGGTGAGCCCGTTCCTGCACAACCTTGCAGGTTCCCGCGCAAGCTTCCCGCCCGACTCGGTGAAATGCCCCAAAATCCCAATGCTTATCGGCCTGCTATATAAACCCTCACGGCCGGCGAGTCCTGCGTCGCATTTTGCCCTCCTTCCATGTGGCTTATCTCGTCTACTTCTCCCACAATCGCCAATGGCACCGGTCCGTCGTCATCGCTCAGCCACTCCGCTATCATCAGAGGACAGCTCCAACTGGGAGGCTACACCGCGTCGGCGGCGCTATCCCCGGCGTAGTGTAGCGCGCGTGGCGTCCCTATTGGGTGTGCGCGAAACACCCACCACATGCTCCGTCGCCGCCGCCCGTTGGCAGCTGTTGCCGGCCGCCGTTGCCGCAACACTACCGTCAAAGCCAGGGCCATCATCCGCTCCTCCCTACGGCCCGAAGGCGGGAGGTGGTCGTCGTGGCCGCCACCCAACTGCCGGCCATCACTCGCTCCGCCACCGCGGCCCGAAGGCGGGAGGTGGTGCTCGTGGTTGCCATCCCATCATCGGCCACCGTGGCCGCCAGCCCACCGTCGACCATCGGGGTCATCACCCGCTCCGCCACCATGTCCCGAAGGCGGGAGGCGGAGGTGGAGGCCCGCACATGCATCAGCGACCTTGCGCGCTACACCGAGTTCCTGCGGGAGGAGGAGGAGTGCCTCGTCGAGCACGCAAAAAGCCTTACCGCCGCTGTGGCCGTGGCACACGCCGGCTTAGAGGCGAGGGATTAGGAAATCTACAAGGAGAACCACTGCTTCGAGAGGGGTCGTCTGGAGCGGCAGAGGGCGTTCGAGGTGAGCGCCGCTGAAGCTGCAGCAGCAGCAGGCACTGTATTGCAGTTGTTCAGCTCGTCGGTAGGATCCTTCTCCTCTGCCTCTTACTGAGCACGCTTGGCAGAGGAGAGCCTGCCGGAAGTAGTACAAATCCCCTCCGCAGTAGTACTCCCTCCGTCTGGAAATACTTGTCATCAAAATGAATAAAAGGGGATGTATCTAGATGTATTTTAGTTTCAGATACATCCCTTTTTGTCCATTTTGATGACACGTATTTTCGGATAGAGGGAGTAGTATTTAGGGGCTATTTTGTTCAGTTCATCTGACTATAGATGTGGTGGAACTGTACAACGTACTTAAAATTAGATAGTATATATAGTTGAACTAGTTATTTCAGTACCTTGTTGGCAACAATTGGGGAAATGTTTGGTCGGTTCACCTGTCGAGTTGAACTATTTGTATAAATTAAGAACGACTGCTTAATCTATGAATGAAATCTATGCTTAATTACTGAATTTTAGTTGCAAAAATATTAGATAGTGCTAGTGATTTTTAGCTGCATATTTTGACAAATCGCAGTGTTACAAGGATTGACAAATGGCTGTTACTAGATCAAAAAATGTCAATCTTTACAGTTTGACAAATGGAAACATACCCAATATGACAGATGCAAATCTTACCAAATTGTTTGTACGTGGTTGCACACGGGTCATCCAAAACAACTATTTGCGTTGAAGGGATGCACAAATCCTGCGCTGCGAATTTTCCCTTGACTTAAGGGGGGAAGATCATAGCTCTCACTTTGCATACGGGTGTTCTATCTTAAACGTTTGCGGTCAAGAGATGTAGAAATCCTGCTCGGCACATTTTCCCTTGGCTTCCTAGGGAAGTTGTCGGTTAGCATACGGGTGTTCTAACTAAAACGTTTGTGATGAATGTTTTATATTTAAAAACCATTCACGTTTTAAATAAAATCGTTTGATAAGTCTGTACATTAAGAGAGAGAAATGCAAGTTCGTCCAAACCATATCTTTCATTCAGTCACACTGCGAATTTATATTCATATGATCAAGAATTCAGGATACAGTATTAAACCCCAAAAAAACTATTTCCGGCGGTGGCGGAGGCGGCGTGCCGCGCCGTCGTTGTTGTTGTCGTCCTCCAGGACGCCATTGTTGAAGTCTTCAAGGCAGCACAGAATGTTCTTCACTTTTAAATCAAACATCATGTTATCGCGCGATTGACAGGCGGGAAGCGGGAGGACGGCAACTGGCAGCGCTGAGACGCAGCGGCGACGGCGGCATCCCATGCTGGTGAGGGTGGCGCGTGTACGGGCACGGGTGCGGCGGGTGCAGCCAAATGCATGGGGACCAGCGCCGCGGTGGGTGGAGGGACGCCAGACGGAACGCGGCCGGTGCAGCCAACGCAGGGACCGGCGCGCGGTGGGTGGAGGGCGCAAGACGGGCACGCAAGGCTGGCGCAGGCATGTACACGAGCTTGCGTGGGTCCAAGGAGACCTCGCTGACGCCCGTGGCTTCCAGCTGTGCGATAGTGCTCGGCGACCAGCTCGTCCATGCTATGGGGATGGTCGCTGGCGCGGGCACGGTGATGGGAGCTGGGACGGGAGCGGGGGCAGCAACCGCCGCAGCCAGCTCGTTCAGGGCCATGTCCATGAGGCCCCATTCCTCCTTATTTTATATCTCCTCTGGCTCGGAGTCGACTTCACCAAACCTGAAGACTAGTGGCAGATGATAATTCTGCGCCATGGCGTTGGTGGAGGTCTGCGGGAGGGAGGGGAATGGGAGGCAAACAGTAAGGCCTCTCGTATTAAACAGCAGCTCGGGCGCCATTAAGGGAGGGGAAGGCGGGCGGCCATGAAAGTCAAAGGGCTCGCTTCCCAGTGTGCCTGCGCAGCGTACAGCTCGCATGCTTCCCGGTGAGCTTGCACGCCTCTCGGTCAGCCTGCGCACCAGACTCCGCTCGCACGCCTCCCGTTTAGTCAAGCAGCTGTCCGCACGGCACCTCCTATATCCATTAAAACCAAGACACGTGGCGTCACATGAATGGTTAACAGAACGCACATGATTTGAATTATACAAACATTTGAGATATTAAAGTGGCAGCTATTTTTTTCAAAATGCCTTTGTTGGTTGTTATTCGAGTGCACCTACTCTCAAAATGGACACGAAAAATACCACAGCATGTCGGGTGCCATTCCATGATAAAATGCCAAGTTTCATGAATTTCAGACGAGTTTTGGATTTACTAGAATTTAAAAACAAAGTATCTCAATGCTTTGCCGGTAATCAACAGTGCTCTGGTGTTTGAAATTCATTCCCATTTCTTGCATGGGACCTAAGCATGCACCGAAGGAAACAGATTTGATTTTTCAACCAATTTATATGCACTATAACATGTGCATGTAGTTCAAATTTGAATTATGCACATAAAATGCCTAGAAAACCCACTTAATGTATAAAAATGTCCAAATGAACCCCCAAAAATTCCAAAATTTAACACAACACTCCTGTTGTTCTATGTTGACACTAGAAATTTTTTGAAAGCAATAAGAGGCAACGGATATCATTTTGTCCCCAAAGGGTGCATGTTCCCTATCGAAACCATTAGGCTTGTTGTGAGAAGCTTATGCCCAAACAGGCCCCAAATGGGACAATTTTTTTACCATGGCATGTTGATGCCGCTCCATGATAGCATGCCAAGTTTCATGAATTTCAGATGAGTTTTGGATTTACTAGAATTTAAAAACCAGATATCTCAATGTTTGTGGCAGAGTGACAGTGACAGGGTTTGAAATTCATTCATGTTTCTTGCATGGGACCTAAGCATGCACCAAATGACACAAATTTGATTTTTCAACCAATTTATATGCACTGGAGCATGTGCATGTAGTTCAAATTTGAATTATGCACATAAAATGCCTTGAATACCCAGTTAATGTATAAAAATGTCCAAACGAACCCTGAAAAAATCCATAATTTAACACAACACTCCTGTTGTTCTATGTTAACACTAGAAATTTTTTGAAAGCAATAAGAGGCAACGGATATCGTTTCGTCCCTAAGGGTGGCACGTTCCCTACCGAAACCATCAGGCTTGTTGTGAGAAGCTCTGGTTTGTGAGAAGCTTGTGCCCAAACCTGCCCCAAATGGGATAAAAAATTACCACGCCATGTTGATGCCGCCCCATGATAGCATGCCAAGTTTCATGAATTTCAGACGAGTTTTAGATTTACTAGAATTTAAAAACCAGGTATCTCAATGTTTGCAGCCGAGTGACGGTGGCAGGGTGTTTGAAATTCATTCTCGTTTCTTGCATGGGACCTAAGCATGCACCAAGGGCACAGATTTGATTTTTCAACCAATTTATATGCACTGGAGCATGGGCATGTAGTTCAAATTTGAATTACGCACATGAAATGCCTAGAAAACCCAATTAATGTATAAAAATTTCCAAACGAACCCCAAAAAATTCCATAATTTAACACAACACTCATGTTGTTCTATGTTGACACTAGAAATTTTTTTAAAGCAATAAGAGGCAACGGATATCGTTTCGTCCCCAAAGGTGGCACGTTCCCTACCGAAACCATCATGTTTGTTGTGAGAATCTTTGGTTTGTGAGAAGCTTATACCCAAACCTGCCCCAAATGGGACCAAAATTTTACCACAGCATGTTGATGCCGCTCCATGATAGCATGCCAGGTTTCATGAATTTCGGACGAGTTTTGGATTTACTAGAATTTAAAAACCATGTATCTCAATGTTTTCGGCCGAGTGACGGTGGTAGGGTGTTTGAAATTCATTCTCGTTTCTTGCATGGGACCTAAGCATGCACCCAAGGACACAGATTTGATTTTTAAACCAATTTATACACACTGGAGCATGTGCATGTAGTTCAAATTTGAATTGTGCACATAAAATGCCTAGAAAACCGAGTTAATGTATAAAAAAATGTCCAAACAAACCCCGAAAAATTCCATAATTTAACACAACACTCCTATTGTTCTATGTTGACACTAGAAAAAAATTAAAGCAATAAGAGGCAACGGATATCATTTTGTCCCCAAAGGTGGCACGTTCCCTACCGAAACCATTAGGCTTGTTGTGAGAAGCTCTGGTTTGTGAGAAGCTTATGTCTAAACCTGCCCCAAATGGGACAAAAAATTTACCACGACATGTTGATGCTGCTCCATGATAGAATGCCAAGTTTCATGAATTTCATTTAGTTTTGGATTTACTAGAATTTAAAACCTGGTATCTCAATGTTTTCAAATGAAAGTGGCCATAGGTGTTTGAAATTCATTCCCATTTCTTGCATGGGACCTAAGCATAAACCCATGGACACATATATGATTTTTCAACCAATTTATATGCACTGGAGCATGTGCATGTAGTTCCAATTTGAATTATGCCATAAAATTCCTAAAAACCCAGTTAATGTATAAAAATGTCCAAACGAACCCCGAAAAATTCCAAAATTTAACACAACACTCCAGTTGTTCTATGTTGACTCTAGAAAATTTTTGAAAGCAATAAGGGGCAATGGATATCGTTTCGTCCCCAAAGGTGGCACGTTCCATACCGAAACCATCAAGCTTGCTGTGAGAAGCTCTAGTTTGTGAGAAGCTT
This sequence comes from Aegilops bicornis, assembly GCA_021605145.1. NCBI lineage: Eukaryota > Viridiplantae > Streptophyta > Magnoliopsida > Poales > Poaceae > Aegilops > Aegilops bicornis. The sequence continues at coordinate 476,436,892 of CM038674.1, read as the reverse complement.
ATACCCAAAACTGCCCCAAATGGGACAAAAATTTTACCACGGCATGTTAATGCCGCTCCATGATAGCATGCCAAGTTTCATGAATTTCAGACGAGTTTTGGATTTACTAGAATTACAAAAGCAGGTACCTCAATGTTTGCCGGAGAGCCACAGTGTTGTGGTGTTCGAAATTCATCCCCATTTCTTGCACGGAGCATAAAACCATGGACACATATATGATTTTACAACCCGCGTTGGTGCATCGGAGCATGTGCATGTAGTTTAATTTTGAATTGTGCACCTGAAATGGCTAGAAAACCAATTTAATGTATAAAATGTCCAAACGAACCCTGAATAATTCCAAAAAAATTTATGACACACATATAGTTGCATGTTCAATGCAGATAAAAGTTCTAGAAATTCAAACACCATCCATTGTCGCTGTGCCCTCATCATGTAATTCAAATCAAGATGAAAAATCAAGTAGATCCCACACAGTTTATTATCACCAACCATGTTAGATGCAGTACAAAATATCCTGGAGCACCGTTGGTGTATCGGACACCTATGGCTTATGCGAGAAGGTGTGTCGGCTACAGTCCACAGCATGCGTGTCAAGCACACTAGCTTGCTCCCCGAATATCATGTCACTGTTCAATTGTTGCCGATGAAAGATGGGGACGTGGTGGCCCACTCCGGCGAGAGCACGGCCGCAGCTGCCATGCGCGTGCTAACAAGGTGCATGAGCTCGGCCGCAATCTGCAACCGGGAGGCCAGGGCAGCCCAAACGGCCGTTGTTGCTTCTCAGGTGGCGGCAACAACATCTGCCTCGGGGATAGCAACTGGCGCGAGCGGCACAGCAGTTGTCCGTTCCGCAGCGGCTGCCTTAGCCCTGATGGAGGTCGCCCACGACCTTGTCGAGGCCGCCCACACCCAGCTCGTGGGCAAAGAGTTGGTAATCGTCGAGAGCGTTTGAGCAGCCGTCTGTTCCTCCGCCACATACCTTGCTATGACGGAGCCCGTCCAAACCTAGATCGCAGCCGCCCACACCCAGCTCGTGGCAGCCTTTTCCAAAGAGATGGCTGTCGGTGTACTAGAGTAGGGGTACCCTAGTATCCCGTACTCGTGCACAGACAGTTGCAGCACCCCGTGGCAGGGTTTGCCTGGTCACCGCCAAGATCCTCCGTGGCTCCTTTGGAGCCATTCAAGAACAAAGTATTTGACTAAGAAGAAAAGGCCCCGACAAGAGGAGTTTGCCAGGAAGGCCATTCAAGGCATACAGAAGACAGGGCCCCGGCAAGAGGAGCTTGCCGGGAAGGCTCGGGACGCGACAAGCCTCCGGACACGACAAGGATTCGGCCGCGGCAAGGCGCTTGCCGCGGCAAGCAACCTCTCTCCATCTCCGCTCCAGCTCATCCAACAATGTGTCGCCATGGGACCATTCCATGCGCCACAGTGTCAAGAGGTCTGTGCAGCCAGCGGAGAGCAGCGATAAGCGGCAATCGACAAGCTTGCCATCATGGCGGCGGTGGCGCACTGACGGTCTCTCAAGGTAATTTAGGCGACACGACGGGCATTTATTGCTTTTATCCCTTGCCGTCGAGTTAGGTATTTTGCAATCGCATAATCGCTCGAGTAGGTGTACCAACTCCTGTTTTTACATTTGTGCCCTCATCTGTGTTGCCACCTGTCGGAGACCCCTTGAGCATATAAAAGGAGGCCCATGCGCAACGTAGAGGAGGTTCGGTTCATTCGACTCACTCGGGACCAGATACGCTCACGCTAGGTTTTGTAGCTTGCATCGCTCCCTAGCAAGAACAGAATACATCAAACAAGCAGCAGTAGGAGTTTTATCTCTCCGGAGAGCTCCGGTTGGGTAAACTGCTCGTGTGCCTCGCCTCGATCCGCCTCGTGCGATCTCCGCCCCTCTCCGAACCACAAGGGGCCTGGTCCGCTGCCCCATAGGTGCTCGTGGGTACGATCAGCCTCCCGACATCTTTGGCGGCGCCGGGTAGAGGCGTCGAGGCCGTGTGAATCTGATCCGCATTCACACGAGCAGCCCCCAAAGATCTTCCTCGACATGCCACCGAAGAAGAAGGCTTCGGCGGCAGCAGAGCCGTCCGCGTCGTATACACCATCACCGCAGCAAACGGGTGGTGGGGCAGACGCCGGCGGAGGGACGGGCGCCGACGAAGGTGTTTGTGACGTCGCCAAGTCCAAGGACAAGGCCCCGCAAACCTCGGCGTCCGCGCATCCCCCGCGCCCATCTCAGGAGACGCGGGACCAACAACGTCATGGCGTTCACAACGCCATACGTTCGTTGGATCAAGACCCTCAAGACCAGCATGCGGCGCCAACATGCCGGCATGAGTGAGATACGGTCGCTCAAGCGGTGCTGCTCCTTCTAACATAGTTAGAAGTCCGAGCATATCCGCGCCTCGCATCGCTCGCCAATGCCACCCACTACTCCAGGCGAAGCTCTGGCGAGGGCTCAGCTGCTCCTCGACTACCCTCCAACGGCCGACAAGGTCGACGAGTGGAGGGCCACTATCCAGAGCCTCATCGGCTTTGCCAACGGCGACGCCCCGCGGCAACCAACGCCGTCATTGCCGCGGCAAGACGACAAGGCACGAGCCGGCGGCGACGAGACTGTCGGAGGTGCAACTACCATGCACTCTCCGCCCCGAAGGCCAAGATCGCCGACTCACCGGATCCACCTCGACAACGACTCCACCGCGTCGTCGGATCCGTGAGCTCGCCGCGATCAGCGCCAAGTTCTTCATGAACGACAACAAGAGGACGCTCGAACTCGTGATCGAGCGCCGGAGAGAAGCGCGACGTCGATCCGACAAGCGCAGCTGGGCCCATCTGTTGACATGCGCGCGCCGGAGGAGCGGCGACTTGTCAGACGTGGTAGGTTGCCCTGCGTTCACTCGTGAGCTGCGGCAAGTCCGGTGGCCCAGCCGTAAAAACTTCAAACCAGACGTGCGGAGAAGTATGATGGCAGGACGCATCCATCGAGTTCCTCGGCATCTACACCATCGCGGTGCAGGCTGCGGGGACGGGACGACAAGATCCTCGCCAATTACTTCCCGCCGTGCTCAAGCCCAACGCCGATCTTGGCTCATGCACTTGCCGGACAGCTCCATATCCTCTTGGGCAGATCTATGCCATCGGTTTGTTGGCGCCTTCACAGGTGGCCACAAACCTCATAGCCAAGAGAGTGACCTTCATCCGCCGCCCGGAAGGAAGGAGAATCCCTGCGCAAGTTCATTCAGAGATTCAGCCGCGTGCACTACAACATCCCAGATGTCCACCCTGCCGTGGTGATCAGCGCGTTTCATCAGAACGTGCGGAACCGCAGGATGAGGGAGGAGATGGCGATGTGCAAAGTCAAGGACGTCAGTGAGCTGTACGCCCTGGCCGACAAGTGTGCACGCGCTGAGGAAGGGAGGAGACTCCCTGGAGAGAATGCAGAAGCAGGATCTGACAGTGATGAGACCGCCCCGGCAAAGAAGGGCCGGCGGCGGGCAACAGGAAGAAGAAAGGTAGAGAAGTGCTAGCTGTTGAGCAGTCCGCAACGGAGGTGGCGACAAGAACGCCAAGGCTGGTGGCTCGGTAAGGAGGTTGCCGCCGACACCCACCACCGATGCGTGGCGGCCGCCGACAAGCATGACGGCTCCGGCAAGCAGTACTGCAAGATCCACCGCACCAAGGGCCACGACCTCCAGAGCTGCAAGAAGGTCGAGCAGCTTGTTGAGCAGCAGAAGGCTGAGTACGAGCGGCGCGACAAGGAGAAGGCCCAGGAAGGTGCCGGGGAGCGAGCAAGAAACGTCCGGCCGGGAGGGCGCTGGCAAGGCCAAGCAGCGGCAAGGAGACAGACCTCCCCGCGCGACAAGGATGAAGATGATGACGACGACGAAGATATGGAAGACGACGACGCCGATGAGCAGGAGTTTCAGAAAGCCACAGAGGTCCTCTGCATTGACGGAGGTGCTTCCCTGCATACCTCCCACCGCCAACTCAAGCAATGGATGCGGGAGGTCAATGCAGCGGAACCATCCGTAGAGTCACGCAAGCCTCCGAAGTGGTCCAAGACGCCTATCATCTTTGATATTGAGGACCACCCTGATCGCATAACTGCGGTCGGGTGCTTGCCGATGTTGGTCTCACCAACCATCCGCAACCTCAAGGTCACCAAGATGCTAGTTGACGGCGGGGCCGGCTTGAACCTGATCTCCTCCGCGGTGCTCCAGAAGCTTCAAATCCCTCACAACAAGCTCGAAGAGACTGGCACCTTCCAAGGAACCAATCCAGGAAGGAGCAAGCCGAAGGGGAAGATTACGTTGCCGGTAACATTTGGCAGCGAGCTAAACTTTAGGACTGAGAGGGTCACATTCGACGTTGCCGATTTCCCATTGCCTTACAATGGGATACTTGGTCGTCCGGCACTCGCCAAGTTCATGGCAGCCTCTCACTACGCCTACAACTTACTCAAGATGCCAGGCCCGATAAGCGTCATCTCCGTCCATGGCGACAAGAAGGATGCCCTTATTTGTGCCGGCAAAATCTACCGGGATGCAGCAGCCGCGACAGATTGCCAAACACTTGCCGCTGAAGCTCCCGGGGGGAAGAAGACAAAGTCCAAGTCCGGCAAGAGCTCTGATGCCCACTCCGGCAAGCGCACCTCTTGAGTGCTGCGCTACCGTCGAGGACGCACCATCGAGCTCCACCGGCAAGTGCAAGAAGAAGATGGTAGCTCCGCCAAAGACCAAGAAGATGCCCGCCAAGGAGGACGGCACTGGTGGTACCTTCACCATCAGTGCCTCTCTCGACACTAAATAGGAAGGCGCGCTCGTTGCTTTTATGCGGGCGAATGACGACGTGTTTGCATGGCAACCGTCGACATCCCAGTGTTCCTGTGGAAGTGATTGAGCACCGCCTGGCCGTTTGTTCTCATGCGCGGCCCGTCAAGCAAAAAGTCAGGAAGCAAGCAGTGGAGCGCCAAGAATTCATAACAGAAGAGATCAAGAAACTGGAAGTAGCAGGCCTTTTCAGAGGAGTGCTCCATCCTACGTGGTTGGCCAATCCTGTAGTCGCATAAGAAAGCAAATGGAAAATGGAGACTTTGTATTGACTTCACGGATGTTAATAAAGCTTGTCCCAAAGATCCATTTCCCTTACCGCTGCGTCGACCAGATTGTTGACTCCACGGCTGGATGTGATTTGCTTTCGCTTTCTTGATGCATACTCAGGATACCATCAGATCTTCATGGCTGAAGAAGATGAGGAGAAGACCGCATTCATTACAATCATGTGGCACTGTTTTCATACGGATGCCTTCGGTTTGAAGAATGCTGGTTCAACGCTTTGCAAGGGTAGTCCATGACGCTTTTGAGCCACAAATGCACGTAAATGTAGAAGCCTACATGGACGACATAGTGGTCAAAATCAAGGACAAAGCAACTCTGGTTCAAGATTTGACGAGACCTTTGCAAATCTGCGCAAGATCAACCTCAAGCTCAACCCCGAGAAGTGCGTGTTTGGAGTTCCTTCCGCAAGCTTCTCGGTTCTTCAGAATCTCAGCGAGGGATTGAAGCCAATCCCGACAAGATCAAGGCCATTGAGCAGATTGAAGCACCAAAGCGCGTCAAGGATGTACTCCCGAAGCTTGCCGGTTGCGTAGCTGCTCTCAGCAGGTTTATTTCTAGGTCTGCTGAGCGCGCCCTGCCATTTTTCAAGATTTTGAAAAAGGCAGGTCCAATGAAATGGACTCCCGAAGCGGAGGCTGCGCTGCAGGACTTAAACAGATACTGTCCTCCACTCCAACACTTGTCGCACCTAAACCACAAGAGAAGTTGCTGCTATATATAGCGGCAACCAATCAAGTGGTTAGTGCTGCGTTAGTAGCGGAGCGGGAGGCGGATGACGAGCCAGCTACCACGGCAAACACGTCCGGCGACAAGCGTGGAGCCGCCGACAAGCTCTGGTCCCGACAAGGGCGAATCCACGCAGACGCATGAGCAGATGCGTAAAAGGATGGTGCAGCGCCCGTTTACTTTGTCGGGTTCCCTCCTGCAGGGGCTAGGTCAAGGTACTACGGTGTGCGTAAATTGCTTTTCGGCCTCCTCATGGCCTCGAAAGCTGCGCCATTACTTCCAAGCACATGAGATCACAGTTGTCACCGCTTTCCGCTCAAGAGGATACTGCAGAATCCAGAGGCAACAGCAGGATTGTCGAGTGGGCACCGAACTGTCAAGCTTTGGTCTCAAGTTTGAAAGCACTTCAACTATCCAATGCGAGCATTGGCAGAATTCATAGCGTAATGGACGCCAATGCCGATGAAGAGATTAGGAGACGCAGCATTATCGCCAAGGAAGCAAGCAAAGAGTGGCTAATGTACTTTGATGGTGCCTTCTCGCTGCAAGGCACCGGTGCCGGGCGTCTGCTTATCGCACCCACCGGAGAGCACCTCAAGCACGTGGGTCCGTATGCACTTTCCCAAGGAGCAAGCGACAAACAATACCGCAGAGTATGAAGGTTTGCTTGCCGGTCTCGTGGATCGCCAGAGACCTTGGGATCAAGAAGCTTATTGTCGTGGGTGACTTGCAGCTTGTCGTCCGCCAAGTGAACAAAGATTATCATAGTCCGTTGATGGAAGCCTACGTCGATGAAGTGAGGAAGCTAGAAGAGCACTTTGACGGCCTGCAAATGGAACATGTTCCAAGAGCTCAGAATGATATTGCTGACGGCCTGTCAAAGTGTGCTGCACTTAAGTTGCCTGTGGAACCAGGGATTTTCATGCTCAAGCTGACCCAACCAACCGTAACACCGTCAACTGGACATATCAAGAAGAGGAAGTTGCTCTCTGGCGACTACTTCCCGGCAGAGCTTCCCGAAGCCGCCGCCGCGAAGGTCCCCAAGATCGACACCGACAGTGCTGAGGGGCAGTCTGCTCCGACAAGCCCCAGGGTTTGTTTCGTTGAAGCAAACGCTCCCGACAAGTTTTGCTCCGGCAAGCTTGCCGGGGAGCATCAAGCTCCAGCTGAGCCGCAGGTTCTTGCCGTAGAAGATGATGTTCCCGCAGCAGCAGATGTGCCTTTAGTCCTCGTTGTCGAGCCGCAAGCTCCAGCATGGGCGCAGCCGATTGTCCTTTTCCTTCAGACAGGAGAACTTCCCAAGAACAAGAAGAAGCGGAAAGAGTAGCCCGGCGATCAAGTATGTACCAGTTTGTCGACAAAGATACTGCATGTAAGAAGACTCAACGGTGTGAAATTGAAGTGTATTCCCAGAGAAGATGGACAGAAGCTGTTGGCGGAGATACACGGAGGCATATGTGGTCACCACATTGGCGCAAGAGCACTTGCCGGCAAAGCTTTCCGACAAGGTTTCTTCCGCCCACAGACCCTCCAGGATGCAATCGCACAAGTAACCAAGTGTGAAGCGTGCAGTTCCATTCCAAGCAGATACACCAGCCATCTCAAGCTCTCCAGACGATCCCTTTATCCCGGCCCTTTTCGGTCTGGGGCTCGACATCCTCGGCCTTTCCCCAAGCTGTCGGGGCTTTGAGTACTTATGCGTCGCCATCGACAAGTTCAAAAAGTGGCCGGAAGTGGAAGCGATGAGGAAGGTGACGGCACGGTCAGCCAGTCAAGTTCTTCGGTCGATTGTCCGCCGCTTCGAATCCCTAATAGGATCATCACCGACAACGGCACACAATTTCTGAGTCGCACCTTCATGCAAGACGCGTCCAAGATCTTGGCACCAAGGTCTGCTTTGCTTCGTTGCTCACCCAAGAAGCAACGGTCAAGCGAAAGGGCAAATCTTTGAAGTCTGCAGCGGGCTCAAGACCAGAACTTTCGACAGGCTGCACAAGTGCGGAAGAAACTGGATCGAGGAGCTGCCGGTGGTTCTTTGGTCGATCAGGACGACGCCAAATCAAGCCACTGGCCAGACACCCTTTGCTCTAGTCTATGGAGCGGAGGCAGTTCTCCCCACGGAACTCGTGTACGGATCGCCTCGAGTGCTCGCTTATGATGAGCTTGAGCAAGAGCAGCTGTGACAAGATGACGCGCTGCTCCTTGAGGAGGATCGTCTTCAGTCATTTGTCAGGCGAGCTGCTCGCTACCGACAAGCTTTGCGCCGCTACCATAGCCGCAGTTAGTGCGAGAAGCCTCGAGGAAGGCGACCTTGTTCTTCGGCTGGCGTCCAGTCCGCCAAGAATTCAAACAAGTTGACGCCAAGTGGGAAGGCCCTTATCGGGTGAAACGAAGTCACTAGGCTCGGCGCTGTCCGCCTTTGAGACCGAAGATGGCATCCCGGTGAGCAACTCCTGGAACATTGAGCATCTTCGTCAGTTTTACCCATAGAGGCGCGGTTGCGGAACCTGTTCCGGCAACCACCTTTTGTACAAGTCTTGCCGTTGTTGCATGTAATCCTTTGTACAAAGCCGGGCGCAGACCCCGTGCATCAGTAAATCTCATGTGTTGCGCACAACTTGCCAAATTCATGCTTTCATCATTTCATTGCATGTTTTGGCTAACACTTTGTGCAGCAACCACACCCGGTAAGCAATATCGAGTCATTGGGCTCCATAACTTTATTTCCTCTTCTTTCTCTTTTCTCAAAGAAAGGAAGGCTCCCTCGCGCACAAGTTAACCAGGGGGGAAGGAGAAGATAATACTATGGACCAGGCATCGCTCGAGGAAGTTTCGCCTTATCGGGAAGCAAACAACAGAAAAGCTAAGTTGCCAAAGTTTGAGCAATCAATTTTTTAAACTTTTAAGTTATCTTCCTCAAACGATAGTACTTTGTATGGAAAACCTGTGCGCAGAGGAACCAACTCGCAGGCTAGTCGCGCCCTTACTTTGTTTCGAGTCCGCTCAACAACTTAAGTGAGCTGCAGCTAGTCGCGACAAGGTTGCTTGTCGGAGGCGGCATCGCCGAGCTCTTTGACGTTCACTTTTCGGCCTTCATGAAAGGTGCCCGCACCGACAAGTCCCCCAAATGCGTAGGGCAGAAACGCACAAAGGAAGGAATCAAGTAGAGGAAATAACGTTGCATTGATTGCCTAAGATAGAGTATATTACAAAATAACTTTCCGCTGATCTAACAAAGTGTTCTAAACATGATCAGCAGCGACAAGGGAAAGATAAAATTGGCGGCCTAGTCTACGCGGTCGCCATCAATCCGCTTGATCTTGTTCACCTTTTCCACAATGGGTGCGACAAGGGCTTTGAGCTCCTCCACGTTGGCATCTGGCGGCAAGGATCTGAGGACGTCGTTAAGGTTGAGGCCCGGATTGCGGAAGGCCACCTTTATCAACACCTTCTCGAGGGCTCCTGCACAGATCTGGCGTGATTCCTCGGCCAGCTGCTTTGGGACCTCTTCCCGGAGTCGCTGGAGGCCCGCCACCACGCCTTTGAAGAATAAACTGAGTTTGGCGCTGGGTTGGAGATGCTCGTCGGAGGAGTATGCAAGGTCCGCCATCCCCAGCTCCATCACTCGTTGTGGATGTCGGCGGTGTCCACAAGACCTTGATCCAGTGCTCCACACTCTCCCTAAAGGCGCCTGGTGGAGACAACATTCGCTAGCAGCTCCTCCTTGGCCTTGATCGTCTCCAACAGGCCCACTTCCCGCTCTCTGGCGCCGTCCAACGTCTGCGTTAGAGTGGTCAGCTTCAGCTCAAGATCCGCCTTGGAATCTTTGGCGGTGTCGAGCTCCTTGCCCCTGTCGGCGAGACGGCCCTGCAGCTCGCCAAGGGTGTAAGCGTCCTTCTCGCGCTCGTGCTTGAGCGCGGCAAGCTCCTCGCCACTCTTCTTGAGGCTGGCCTCCAGCTGTGCCACCTTCGCCTTCAACTCTTCCTTGGCGGCCTCGGCGGCGGCAAAGATCCTTCGCTTCCTTAAGCGCCCCACCAAGTGACTCCTCATGCGCGGCAAGGTCTTCTTCGTGGCTGTCCAGGTTGACCTTCCGCTGCGCCAGCTCGCTTTCCTGTGCGGAGAGCTTCTCGGCAGCTAGCCGCTGCTCCTCCTCAGCTGCGGCCTTCTCAAGGATGAAGGCCGTGCACTCTTCTGCAAGTTGCCCCCGCGCTTCTGCTACGTCGCGGAGAGTTTCTTGGTTGGCACTTCGGAGCTCTTCTGCGCGCTTCTCCATGTCCGCTCCTGCCCTCGCGACAAGTGCTTCCCAGGACTCCAACTTGGCTTGCTGGGCGCGGTAGAGCGACATCAGCTTCTTCAAGAAATTGCTCCTCCTCAGACTTCGCCACGCTGCTTGGCACGCCCACTCAAGATCAGCCAGCGGAGGCGAGTAGCTCGCCGTCGAAGGTCTCTCCTCCGACCGGCGCCCTGGAGCTCGACTCCCAGGGGAGTTTGATGAAGACACCCTCGCCGGCCTTCAGGTAGGCACCGGGCTGGGGCTCCTCGAGCTGACAGCTGCAGCGGGGGAGTCGGCTGTCGGTGTAGCTCCTGGCGCTCCTGCAGCCTCAGGGCCGTCAGTGCGATCGCCCGACCCCTCGCCAGCTTCTGCGTCGGTAGCCTCGGTGGCCTTCTCGCCAACAGGCTCGTCGGCGACGGCCTCTTCTTCCACAGCAACGACCTCTTCGTCCACGACGGCGGCCTTGTCGGTGTTGCCGCGCGCTTCCTCCTCGCCGGCAGCCTCGACCTCCATCGGCTCTGCGTCGGGGCGAAGAAAGAGCGATCAAGCAAATGTTCAAAAGAGAAACAAAAGAAAACAAGCCCAAGGGAGATTTTCGTGTAAGGAAATTACCTGCACAGGATCCGCAGCCACGGCCTCGACCACCGGAGGGTCATCTGGCGCTGTCCCCTTGCCGGGTAGCCTCCCTTGCCGGAGTGGCCTCCCTTGTCGGGAGGCGCTCCCTAGCCGGGAGAATCCTCCCTTGGCGGCGAGTGGCAGCAGAGGATTTCGGGCGGCTTCCGAGCCCTCCCCGATGAGGCTACTCTGCTCCTACACAAGCAAACAATCAGGTATCAACGAAGAAGGAGCACCCCTGCACACCTAACAAGAAGGAGAAAGCCGCACACTTACCTGCAGGGGCTGTCTGGGGCTGCTTTCGAGGAAGGGTTGCCGGGTCCGGCAAGGGGGTCTCAGACGCCTCCTCTGTTGCCACGGGTGGATCATCCTCAACGACGACCGTCGGGATCTTGGCCCTCTTCGACGCTCTCTGGGCTAGCGTCCTGAAAAGGAAAGAGTTCAGAACGAAGCAAATCAGATTCAAGATGAAGCAACAAAATTGAAGAAATACAAACACCATCTCAAGAGCTTACTCTTCATCTTCCTCCTCAGAGCTGAGCGCGGAGAAGTCAAACTCCGGCTCGCCTCCGGTGCGACGAGGCGGGGGAGTGGGCTCTCTTGGCCGCTTGGCGGAGGCGTCGGCGGTGGCCTGGGAAGATCCGCCCGGTTGTCGCAGCAGTGTGAGGCGCTCAGCGCAACATCGCTGTCACGGTAGAAGCGTCGCACGGGCGCTGTCTTCAGGGCGATCTGCCGCCCGACTCGTCTCGACCTTGCGGAGACGCCTCTTCGGCGGGCGAGGGGCTCCGCTAAGCGGCAAGTCGCTGGGTGGTGGAGAAGAAGCGCCCTCGGCGGGTCCACTCGACCCGGCCTCGGGCTCGACAAGCTCGTCCTCGCCGGCGATCTCCCTTCGCTCGGCAAGGCTTGCCGCCTTCGCAGCGTCCGCCTCCTCCACGGTGTACCCGAAGGCTCCAGCGGCAGCGGCTGCTGCCGCCTCCTCCAGCCTGGTGGCAATACGCGCCATCTCCTCGTCGGTGGTGTCGCGAGTGAGCCTTTTCTGCTCGTCGGAGCGGATCGGCACTTCTTCCAAGTCATCGAAGAACTGCTGCACGACCTCGTCGGGGGGCTCCTGCCAGGTTGGAACGATCCCATGGGAATCGCACAACGGCATCATGGCGCGGATGCGGTCGAGCGCCGAGTTGTTGCACAATGGGACGTCCCCCCTCGGCAACCTAAACCACTCAGGGTGATCGGGTCGTTCTTGAACAGCTCTAGCGACATCGCATCCAGCTCCAAGACGGTGAAATTCCAGATTCAGGCCCGGGCGCAACCTCATGATGTCGCCGCAATTTGGAACTCCCAATCAGGCCTCCTCATCTCCTGCAAGGGGAGCGGCGCGGCGGCGAAGGAAGTCTGCGCCAATCTGCGCCTACGGTTAGCCCGGCAAGCCCGAGGCGCAAAATCCGGTCACACTATCTTCAACCTAGCATCCTCCGGCGCCAAGTTACTCCAATCTTCGCCGCAAGCACTATTGGGGTTTGGCGACGCAGCGATGAAGGGCTGCGGGTTCTCCTCTACGACCCAACACCAATTGGCTCTCCACTCCTCCCACTTGTTGCGGAACTCCCTTCCAGATAGGCTTCTTTCTTGCCGATCCTGAGACCCAAGCTATCCCTCCGCAAGTGGCTCTCCTCTCTCGGCGGGGCACGAAGAAGTGGCGGAAGAGTGCCACATTTGGGTGGACTCCGACAAAGTTTTCGCAAAGGTGTGCGAAAACTGCCATGGTCAAGACAGCGTTGGGGGTGAAATCAAGGAGGCGGAGGCCATATGTGTTCGTGATATCGCAGAAGAACTCGGAAAAGGGCGGGCAGAGCCCGCAATAGAAGAAAAGGGCCAAGAAGGGGTACCCAGTTGGGGCCGAATCAGAAGCGGAGGCAGGGAGTACCTTCGTGCGCGAATGCGCACGCCTCTCCGTCGACCAAAAGAGATAGAAGAGCTCCCGCAGCTCCTTTGTGCCGAGCTGAGGGGAGAAGATGGCCCGCTCCTTGCGCAGCGCCGCGAGCCGCTGCGCCTCGGCCGATTTGACGCCCTTCTCCTTGTCGGCTTTCGGAGCCATGGCGGGGGCGGCGGAGGAGGCCGACGGCGGTGGGTGTGCTTGTGGCGAAAGGGGGCGGGGCGCTGCTCTCTTCGCGCTGGAGAAAAAGGGGGGAGCGGCGGTTGTTTTCTTGACAAGACAGCAATGGCGGAGTGGATGGCCCGCCCCTGTTTCCCCCGCTTATAAGGAGGGGGAGGGGGCGGACGTTCCGCTTTTCCTAATAAAGAAACCCCCACGACCACGCCCACGATCTCTCGCATGACGCCACGTTCGGTGCGTGCCGTTAGTGGGGGTCGTGGTGGGTCCGGGGCGAGTTACGGCGTGATCGAGGCCGTGTGTGACTGCAGATCGTTTTGGGCCTGGCCCGACAGCGCTTCGGCACCGTGTATGCCCAGGCCCGGGGGCTCTGCCGGTGTACTAGAGTAGGGGTACCCTAGTATCCCGTACTGCACGCAGACAGTTGCAAAGACCTCGTGGCAGGGTTTGCCTTGTCACCGCCAAGATCCTCCGTGGCTCCTTTGGAGCCATTCAAGAACATGGTATTTGACTAAGAAGACAAGGCCCCGACAAGACGAGTTTGCCGGGAAGGCCATTCAAGGCATACAGAAGACAGGGCCCCGGCAAGAGGAGCTTGCCGGGAAGGCTCGGGACGCGACAAGCCTCCGGACGCGACAAGGATTCGGCGCGGCAAAGGCGCTTGTCGCGGCAAGCAACCTCTCTCCATCTCCGCTCCAGCTCATCCAACAACGTGTCGCCATGGGACCATTCCATGCGGCAGCGTGTCAAGAGGCTGTGCAGCCGGCGGAGAGCAGCGATAAGCGGCCGACAAGCTTGCCATCGTGGCGGCGGTGGCGCACTGACGGTCTCTGTTGCCTTTGTTTAGGCGACAGACGGGCATTTATTGCTTTTGTCCCTTGCCGTCGAGTTAGGTATTTTGCATTGTACCTTTGTTGAGTAGGTGTACCAACTCCTGTTTTACATTTGTGCCTCATCTATGTTGCCACCGCCGGAGACCCTTGAGCATATAAAAGGAGGCCCATGCATAGCGTAGAGGAGGTTCGGTTCATTCGACTCACTCGAGACCAGATACGCTCACGCTAGGTTTTGTAGCTTGCATCGCTCCCTAGCAAGAACAGAATACATCAAACAAGCAGCAGTAGGAGTTTTATCTCTCCGAAGAGCTCCGAAGCTGGGTAAACTGCTCGTGTGCCTCGCCTCGATCCGCTCTTCGTGCGATCTCCGCCCCTCTCCGAACCACAAGGGGCCTGCTCCGCCGGCCCCATAGGTGCTCGTGGGTACGATCAGCCTCCCCGACAATGGCAGACACGGATGGCGAGATGCTTGCCGAGTATGGTGCGATGGATGCCATGGAGCCCCTTCCCCAGGAGAACATCGGGCGCGAGCTGGACATGGAGCCGGCGGTGGAGATCGACGAGCACCAGCCATACTAGTATTCTTTGTTTTGTTTAATTAATAGTGTCGGTCTTTAATTTGTTGGAGTAATGTTTAGGTCAGCTAGCTCTGTTTAATTGCTGAACTTGCTCGATTAAGAAGTGTGGGTGTGCTACACTCTCCTTTGTGTACCCAAATTATGCAATGACGTGGATGACCACTGTAACCAGGGAAATTTGAACCAAATTTTGACGTTCAAACTCATCACACACAGGTAAAGTTATCTAAATCGTTTGTGATGTTCACATATCGCATACGATTACGAATAAGGGACTGGTATCATGACACTAACGCGCCAGTTTTTTCGCTGAACCGATTCCAAATTTTTGGCTTCCGCGGAAATATCTACCTCCCCGCCCCGCCCCCTTACCAAAAGCAACATTTCCCTTGTCTCTTCCTTCCTTTGCAAGTTGAAACCTTCACTCCTTGCTTGCAGTGCCGCCTCCTTGCTGGTGACCCTCCTTCACGCTGCTCGGCCTCGTCTATCCAGGCAGGTAATCCACACCCGACCCCCATCCTCCTCCTCCTTCCGCATCCCACATGCCTTGACCGCCGACGCGACACCTTCCACCCAAGTCACCGACCCCTCCACCAAATAAGTGTCGCCCTAAGCCATGGTGCATGAAGTATAGCCAGGATCTCAAGGAGCATTTGGTAGCGGAGAAGCAAATCGCGGCCGCACACGCGGATGAGGTCGCGATGGCTGCCATTCGTGCCGACCCCCAGATCTTGGAGGAGCACCTTGCCATTTGCTAGCTACGCCGGTTAAGCATGCTCGGTTTACCCATTGTGTGTGCTGCTCCTGCCTTTCCCTAACAAATTCTAGTGCATTGTGCTATCTAATTTTACCATGCAATTTGTTGATCTAGTGTATATGTTCTATATGTCGTGTAGTGTGGTGCTCACTTATTAACTGTTTTGTTAATTAGTTGTCGTCTTCAGTTAACAATTTGGTTCAATTCTGCAAATGTGATGTTCAATTCTTCAGGCTGCAATTTTGTATTGTCTTCCATGTGAGAAACAAATCGAATTTATCTTTACAAAATACATGAGAAATGAATACAATTGCTATATTTCCAAGTTGTCAAGCATGCTTGGTTTGGATGTATTTTTCATCAACATATTTTACTGATAGCATGCGAACCCTTACTTAACCTGATGGCTAACTACCTTATATGTGTTGCAGGAAAACAATGGGATGCACTAAGGTTTACAATAGAGGTTAGCACATGCATGGTCCGTTGTCTAATAACACATTATTGTGCATCGCAGGAACCATTGTAATATTTAGGTTTTTAACAATTTGGTCTTGCACATGTAGGTCATGCTGTCAGAGGTTTTGACCCATTGTTCGACCCTTTTGCATATTGGGAAATGAGTTGTCCATGAATATCAATCAAGTCAAGAAACTCAGAAAGATTGTTAGGATAAAGAAATTAGCGACAAAAACAACAAGATCTTTGTCTGCACAATGAAGAAGATATCAGTTAACTACAAGATGGTACTAACTATTATACCCTGCCTTGTTTTATTCCTTTGCCTCATTTCCAATATAGAGAAGATATTTATGCACATCCTTGTTTTCAGGACTTTCTAAAGCAGTTCACTGATGATTACCTCTCAAACCACCTCTATGGTCAGGAGGCGAGGAAGGTTTTCATACAACACCCAAGGTTCAATATTGAAGTGTTCCTGAAGAGGACGAAGGATGGACGGTCAGTCATCCATGTGCACCGGCCTAAAGTTGCAAAGACCTGGAACATGAATGAAGGCTCAATATTCACCTTCCGCTTCAGCAGTTTTCCAGATGAGATGCATCTTTCTATGTACCTTCTATGATGCTAATTTCGAAAGGTTCTAGATGTTGCATGTGAAACTTGGTGCTGGTGCAGTTGTGTAATGGGGTAGCTGAGTGCTGAAGTTGTATCATGTTGTACTCTGATGTATTTCAATTATGAAATCATGCTTCCTTAATATGGAAACGAAATATATTATGTGCTTAATATGAATGTCAATTAGATTAATAAATGGATTATTAATAATAGGGCAATTAGCCCGCTAATGGCCAATTAGCAGGGCCAATTAGCCTGCTAATTGGGTTTTTCTATTGCAAACGGTTATTCAGAAAACACCGTGGGCGATGACCTCAGGCAACGCACACAATTTCTAGGAATAAACCGTGTTGGATCAATGAACAATCACACACGAGATTCTCTTCAAAACTGTTTGCGTTAGGCCACCTTGCGCAAACATTTACCACATAAAAATTGTGTGTGATGGACAGCCTTTGCCACACAGTTTCTTCTACGCACTGTGTGTGATGCATTCAATAACGCAAACGATAAAATTGTTAATATCTTGTGCAATGGCAATGCTATCACAAACGATTTAACGGGGAAAATCGTGTGTCTTGTACTCATGACGAAACATTTTCCTTGGAGCGACTGAGTGGGATGTATATACGAACGGAAACGTTTGGGGGGGACTGACTGTGTGGAATGGACTTACGACTGGAAACGATTTCACCTATATAATTGTATTTTTTTAGCACCACTGTACGTATAACCGTATTTGATCGCTCGCCGATCGCACACACCTCATTTTGCCGAGTGTGTGTGCCAAGAGGGCATATCCCCGACGGTTTCTGGGTCGTGTGGGAAGGACCCCCCTATCGCCCACACTCACTTGGCGATGGTTCCAAATGCCGTGGCGGAAAGGGGTTAAAAACCGTTTGTATAACACCTCGCTATACCAGTGAATGAATGCATCGAGAAGGCACTAGTCCAACTTATAGGAGCAGTTATGGAAGTTGGATATCTTCTAAAATGTATTCTTTTGGTTCTTGTTTTTTGGTCTTGCTTTTCTAGTCAAAATTTGGTGATGTATTTCCCTGTACCAAAAATCAATGAGGAAAAAAAGATATGTGTTTGCAAAGAAAAATGTACGCGAAGGGATGCGTCCGTGCTTTGGGCGCACGGCCACCGCATTCGAGAAATGGCCCGGACACGACCCCATTGCCCTACCCAAACGGACAGGATCCGGGCAAAACGGACGTCCGTTTGGGGTCGTGCGCTGGAATTGACCTTACAAGTGGGACCACAGTTGAGGAAACTGACTATTGGCAAACCCCCACCTCGCCCGCTGCACGATGGCTGAGTTAGAGAAACGAGGAGGTTGAAGAGACAGATGTAGCACGGACTCCACGAAATATGGTGTTAGATGGAAGTCATGCTGGTGGCATGTGCCATACTCCTTGACGTGAATGCTTGCTCTGGCCCATGCCACCCTACTATATATCGAGGATTCAAGGTGCTGGTTACGTACAACGAACACATTAACATATGGCCCACCTCACACTGTGCCCAAATTTCATGGAGTCTCTGCTAGGTTAAAAAGTGTTCGTTGTGAGGGTGGATGGCTGGTCTCAAGTTTAAAACTTGTTGTATTATGTATATGTAGACGTAGGATAGTGCAGCAGTTTTGAAAGTTTGAACCAAAACATCAGAATGCAATTTCTATAGTTGATTCTGCATTAAAAAGTGTTCTTTGTAATGATGTTATTAGTTGAGGAGAAAATGGTCTTGAACGAACCTGCCATGCTAGCCGAGGTGATGACGTTGCACCGATCAATGAGTTCCTCCACCACGTCATCTTTCAGATCGAGGCAAGAATAACGGGGTTGTTTCCGGCCTGTTCCCTCCATGGAGAAGATCGAATAATGGCAGAAGGAAGGGTGAAGGCAAATGGAGGAGGGAGGAAGAGCGTGCGAGAGCAGCTCCAAATTGACAAGGAAAGGCAAAGAGGCGGTGGACGGTTTCCACGGTACATGAAGAGGTGCCCCGGCCCTACATAGACGTCCGTTCAAAAATTGTACAAAAGGACTCCTCGTCGTCTCACTGACATGTTGGAACGGGACCACATGTCAACGAAACATGGTGTGTCATTTCTCGTGCAAAATGCGATCTGGCCACGTTGGCCCGAGGGGTTTCATTATTTCTCGACTTTATTTTTTTATTGGCGTGCCGTTCAGTTTTGAACCACGACTAACTAGTACTGTATGCAGAGAAAATACAAACTACTCTACCACTACTCCACCTCTAGTACTAGTATCAAAAAAGATATATAGGCTGGAGCTTCTGCGCTTGCTTGCTAAGGGCTGCCCACTCGCTTCTCACACTATCACCCTCTCTCCATATCTAAAAAGACGGCCTCTATCTCCCTCCTCACCGATGGTCACAGATCCGCCGGGAAAGAAAAGGACGTGCAGCGTTGACGCACTCATCGTCAGCGAGCGAGGTCACACACTGACGACAAGGCCGTCCTCTCAGACCTAGCGCCCGCGTGGGATGGCCTCCGTCCCCAAGCTCGTTGTCGTAGTGTGTGCGGAGGACGACAACCACGAGCGAAGCCACTTCCCGCCTACCCTCAGGTATGCTACCTCTTTTCGAACCATACCTTTGTTCTATTGCCCCATCTGCCACGTCGTTGCATGTGGATCTTTTTCCACTCCACCATCTTCCCAATTAGCTATCCTCTGCTCTGCTGGTCATGAAGACGAAAACCTTAATTTGCACTATTAAAGGAAACCCTACTTCATGCAAACTAATCCATGTCTGGGTTGAATAAGGAAAGGAAGGGGGAAAGTACTCTCCAAGGGACTAGGCATCGAACCCGCATCTAGGTTGAAAAGGGGAAATCAGTAGCTAAGGAACGAGTCTCGTGTCTCTTGGTTGAAAAAGGGTGAAAAGGTAGAAAGGCATGACAACGTAATAGAGAGTGACCAGGTCGATCGGTTTGTTGTCCTCACATAGGAAAAAGGTGGCTAAAGAGAACAAAAATGGGACGTAATCCACATATGCTGCCTGGATATTTGTTGCTCTGGGCAACCGTACCTCCCTCACCACTCTATGCGTTAGTGGAGGTACATCGTACTGGTGTGCCCACTGTCCGAATGGGCCTCCCATGCTCTTATTGCCACTTTTTTGCTGTTAGTATAACGCCAGCGGTAAAGTCAAGCAATGCTACTGCTAAAGTGATGCCACATTTAACTAATGCCGCACTTGGTCTAATGCCACCGATAACTTTAAGCAATGCCATTTATGTCACCGGGTTATTTCAGGGTTAGCTGTTGATTGTGGATGAATTAAAGATTTTTCAGCTAAGGCATTCTAATGTTGTTGCACAGCCAGTATACCGACAATGAAACTTGTTACCGCCTTCAGATTTTTGCACTATTAATGCTTATAGATTACATACCTCACTTTCATGAGATAAGTCAATTTTTTTGTAAAGTGTCACCAAAATGCCAAGGCGCTGATGTCATTTTATTTTGGTTAAACTGCAAAAAAAATTATGAAGACAAGAGGAAAGGTCAAGAGTGAGCACCTCCTCCTCCGGTTGTTCTCTTGATCCGTTCGATCAAGTTTTTATGTTTGATCGATTATCAAGATTGGGATAGCAATTTTGAGGTCCCCTCAAGTTCGAAATGATATTTACCTTGAAGGTACATGGTTTGCAATTTTTCTATACCGTCATTAGTTAATAATGCTAGTCACCTTCAGACTTTTGTATTTGGTTTAATGTTGTTGCACAGCTAGTATACCAATGTTGAAACTTGTTACCTTTACATTTTGTATTGTTAATGCTTATAGAAATCTTCTAGTGCTAGCTTATGGAAATCTGTTCAGTAAAACCATTGTACTGTACCCCGTAATAAAAAAACTACTCTACTGTTGCACTAGCCATTAGCGTATGGACATATATAAAGTGTGGCAAGCTTTCCCAGGTATGTGCTCAAGAAAACTACTACTTGTATTTCTAGATACTAGGCGTTTGGGTACTTTAACTTGAACTGCAAAAATGTCTTATATTAAGGAACAGAGGGTGTAGAGTTCACTCAAATTATCCCGGTAAAGCTAGTCACACCTTTGTTAAAATTACTGTTCATTATGTTATCGGAGGAGGTCTGTATGTTTGTCTCTAATGCCTGTTGATTACATACCTGACATCATGATGTAATGTTATGTCATTTCTTTTTGTACAGTGTCACTGAATTGTCAAGGTGGTGATGGCATTTTATTTTATTTGAACTGCATAAAATATGCTTAAAAGAAGATGAGAGGTCAGGAATGGTTCAGTTTTTAAGAAAATACTATGTATGCCTTCCTGACATCAGCCTATGTTGCCTTATTTATTCCTTCAAACAGGTGGTAAGAAACAGTCTTGCTACCTTTTCCCATTAAGAAATTGGAATGCTTATATTTGTGAGTCTATGATTCAACTAGTGCCACTTCTATAGTAATCACACTTTCAATATCTATGCAAACTGGGATGCTCGATTTTAGTGGAACTGCACTAAAAGTCCAAATGGTTCAACATTAGGAGCATGTTTTCTTCCAAACCTTTATATCCAATTGGTGGTGCTATGAGCTGTTCATTACGAAGGTACATGGTTTGCTACTATCTGGCTACTCTTTTTGTACTATCATTAGATAGTAATATTAGTGGTTTGCATGTGAATTTATTGGCAGGGTGGACCTACATTGGAGGTGTAGGACATGATTCAATTATTAGATGCTCAATTTCGGTTGTATCGATTTCACCTCTTCCATCACTGCGAACATGGATATCCTTTGTCTGATGAAGAATAGGCGCTATATTTCTGCTCTGTACCAACAAATCAATTCAGTGCGAAATTGTCCAGGGCAAAACATGACAGTATCAAATTGTCCAGTGCAAAACATGACAGATGCTAAGCGGAATAGACGTGTTTAAACCAAAGATACAAGGTGGGTATATGTTTCCTAGCTACTTGATATTTGTGCAGACATATGTCTGCCCATTGCTATTTGGCAAACAAACAAAGTGACCGCAATTTTGGTGGAACTGCATAAGAGAATAGTATAGTCACTGCATGCAGTGTCATTTGAAAATGGACACGGAAAGATTGGATACTCACTTCATGGACTGCACAAAATTAGTATTGTACTATTTATTGGCTAACACTAGGTGCTCCATTGCTTTGGTCTGATTAGACAATGGCATCATTTTGCCTAAGTTAAAGTTTGTATTCCGAAAATAGTCTCGCCGTGTGATCGAGAGAAGACCAAATCATATTGAAATGGGTGTTCCTCCATCATGTGTGGTTCATTCTCATAGTCCTGGCTATTGGTGAAACCACTTATGTTTGCAAGAGGAATTGTAGACATCACAAACAAATTTGTCTTTCACTCTGTACTGAATGTTGGCCAAGAGAAGCATCCATGTTAGTAGCAAGAACAGATGTTTTTTCTAGATCTTTTCTTTTGGAGCTACATATTTGTATATGATCTATGAATCATTGAGATGCATTAACATGTTGATCTTATGTATGGGAATCGTACTAGTTGGTTGTGAATTTGGGCTACTAATGTGAACATATTACAATGCCAGGCATGTGAGTCTCGTGTGAACATTTTAAACGGATCGGATCTTACTACTGTGCACGGCATGATCCTTATTTTTGTGTTCTAGGTGTTTACAAGTTACTAACAGTTCCTTATTTCTTTTCGCTCACTGTTCACAAGTTACTGATCGATCACTAGCTAGCCTACTAATGCGCTCCTGGCAGTTTTAGTTGCGACGCAAGATCCGAAGTGGCAGTTTTTTGAATAAAAATGCCTACCTCTGAAGAAACTGACATGCTGTTGTGAAGAAAATGCCATGCGAATCTGAAGAAACAGCCAGCAAAACCGTTCGCAAATGCCTTATCTTCCAGCGAATGTTCATCCGCTATTGCGATCCTACACATACACTATCTGACCGACTCGATCCTACGCGAATAACCAGCAGATCACGCACGTACCTCATATGGATGAATCGAGCACACTCATTTGACCGTCATGTCGATGTGCGACCCAGCACGGACGGGACGGGACGGACGACACAGTCATAATTTCAGTTTTTCTAGTTTTCCACGGCAAGCTGCCATGTCTGCTTATGCATTGAATTCCGATGACCGCGATGACCGTCGCGTTTCCCGCAACACGCTGGTTCACCTACCTTCCGCCTATAATTACTGGTTCCCGGCGTTCTCCGGTGGGACC
This sequence comes from Aegilops bicornis, assembly GCA_021605145.1. NCBI lineage: Eukaryota > Viridiplantae > Streptophyta > Magnoliopsida > Poales > Poaceae > Aegilops > Aegilops bicornis. The sequence continues at coordinate 476,414,536 of CM038674.1, read as the reverse complement.
ATCACCCAACTCGCCCTATCCTCATAAGCCCCCACCGGCCCGACGTCGCACGCCACTTATCCTCGCTCTTGCCACGTCCGTCATGCCCCCGCCCATCCGCAATAGGCGACGCCGGAAGCGGTCACCGGCGGAACTAGTGTTTGGTTTTTCACCGGAAGGCAGATGGAGGGAGGAGGCATTCTATCGGTCTTTAGATGGCAATGCGGAGTATGAGGACTTGTTGGAGCGCGACCGCCTGGAGGAGGAGCAGCATATCACCGATTTGCGCCGCCAGCGGGGCATGGAGCAGCAGCGCACCCACTCTCTAAGTCGCGAGCAGAGCGCCCGCAACTGGGCCGACTACATGGAGGCCAGTGCCCGGCAAATAGCCCTGGAGGTTGTCGGGCACGCACGCGTTCGTGACGCCAAATTTTACTACCAGCTCGTCAAGTGGGTTTCCTGCTTAGAAGCCGAAGCTTTGGTGGACCACGCCGGCATGGAAAGGGCCAACGCGGGTGAGCAAGGCGCCCTATCGCACCTCTGGCAAGTCTGAGGCGAGGCGGAGGACGTCGGTGCCGGCGTTTAGTGTTTACCACAGATGGCGGCCGGCATCGTCTAGTTAGCTAAGAGTAAGATAGTACTTGTACACTACTAGAGTATTCATGGGAGTAGATAGTTAACTTGGCTATGATGGTTGTCAACGTGGAAGTTCAGTACTCTATATATGGATCAGACATGTTACTTTGCTCTGAATGTTGAACTTCCCGTTTGAACATATGGAATGGGCTTTTATTTTTTTTAAATGGATTGTATTTGTCCGCCACAGGTTTAGAGGCTGACTTGTGGGCCTACTAGGTTGACGCGTACACAATCGGGAGATGATTGTACATGGAGAGGATGACAGCAGGGACCCACCAAGGTCATGGCAGTACGCAAGCAAGTGCCTCCTTATTTCAAGCCAAAAAATGGTTCCTCCTAATGGATTTCTGACATCTGGGTCCCATGCCATTGTCAACGTAGTCAATAAATGAGAGAATTGCACAACGAGCGGCTGACACCAGGGACCCAACAGCTCGCCCATTTATTTTTGTTTTTGAGGCAGGTATGGCGCCAAGCTGGTCAGGGGGGCACTCTGGCATGTCTAGCCAGTGTTTTCTTTTATGTTTACCACAAGACGAGGCCAGTAGTTTTTTTCTGTCTGAAAATGGCTAGCCTAGTTTTTTGTGCTTTTGCAGAATACCCAACTGAGGCATACTTGCTTTGTCAGCCCTGCTGGGCTACAAATCTTTCAAGATGAGGAGAGCTTAATTCGGCTTGCCCAGAAAATGGGCTATTATTAATGAGAAATGGGATGTACATTTTTAAAACACATCGAACTGGCAATTAGTTTAAAAAATTCATTTCGAGATTTTAAATTCCATTGGTTTTTATGCGTGGACAATTTTTGGGATTTTATATTGATATAAATTTATTTTTTAAATTAGTTTGAATGTGACTCAAAATTTCGGGATTAAAAATAGTTCGGACCGCACCGAAATATGGAAAAAAATCGTATAATTTTTTAACCGTGGCCACAATATGGGCTATAATGCTAACAAAAAGAATATGGGCTCCAAAAAAACCTTAAGAATTAGCAAATGGGCTGTAAATTATTAGAAATAATGGCAGATGGGTTGTATGCTGCTTTCCACAGATTTGAGGCTGACTTGTGCGCCTATAGGTTGACGCATACGCTTTCCTAAAAAAAGGTTGACGCACACACAACGCCGTGTCAACTTAGTCAACACACGAGAGTAGTGACTGTTGGATGTCCACCCAATGACCATCGTGCTTCTTCAATCTCTTCTCTTCCTGTTCCAGCCACTCAAACAAGAGCCGGCAGGACTGCCTGCTCCCTCCTCCCGTGGCAGGCTGTGCTGTCGCACAGGCCTCACCGCCCCACCCTACTCCCATCGCTGGCCTGGCCATCCCTCTACTCACCCACACCTGTTGTTATTCTCCAGCGACGGCAGACGAACCAGTAAACCCTCATACTCCCCTCCGTGTGGGAAACAGCTGTCGAGTCTTCCCTGGCTCTGTGTTGTTCCCTTCCTAGGCCTCATTGCCGTCCACCGCCCTGGTGCTCACGACGCAGCATGGTTAACGTGGTCAACGAATGACATACAACGGAAGAGGATTGTACGTGGAGAGGCTGACAGCTGGGTCCATGGCAGCACGCAAGGAAATGCCTCCTTATTACACACAAAGTAATGATTCCTCCACCTGACAGCTGGGACCCACCGAAAGGGCCTCTGTATTTCGTGAAAAAACGTTCCCCCACTGATAGCTCGGACCCACCAGCTATATCTTCAGACGCAAGGAAGTGCCTCCTTATTACGCACAAAAAAATGAATACTCCCCCTGTTAGCTGGGACCCACCATAGTGGGAGGCTCACTTGTGGGCCTACTAAGTTGACGCGGACGGAGGGCTTTGTCAACTTAGTCAATATGAACGATTCTAGCTCCAGTGACCGTACGATGTCCATCCAATGGTCGTAGTGCTTCTTCAACCTTTGGCTTCTTGCTCCAGCCACCCAAACCAGCGCCGGTCGTGGCGCCTACTCCTGCCTCCCGTAGCCGGCTGCGCTGCCGCAGATGCCTCACCGCCCCTACTACTCCCACCGCTAGCCAGGCCATCCCTCTACTCACCCACACCCCCTGCAACGTTAGCCTCGCACCGTAGCCGAACCAGTCAACCCTCGTACTCCTCTCTGCGGGGGCATCCACTGCCGCATCTTCCCCGTCTCCGCGTCGTCCCCTTCCTAGGCCTCGCCATCGTCCACCGTCTTGGTGCTCTCGGCGCCACGTTGATAACCCACAAGTATAGGGGATCGCAACAGTTTTCGAGGGTAGAGTATTCAACACAAATTTATTGATTCGACACAAGGGGAGCCAAATAATATTCTCAAGTATTAGCAGTTGAGTTGTCAATTCAACCACACCTGGATAACTTAATATCTGCAGCAAAGTATTTAGTAGCAAAGTAATATGGAAGTAACGGTAATGGTAGCAAAAGTAATATTTTTGGGTTTTGTAGTGATAGTAACAGGGGAAACGGAAAAGTAAATAAGCGAAGAACAATATGTGAAAAGCTCGTAGGCATTGGATAGGTGATGGAGAATTATGCCGGATGTGGTTCATCATGTAACAGTCATAACATAGGGTGACACAGAACTAGCTCCAATTCATCAATGTAATGTAGGCATGTATTCCGAATATAGTCATACGTGCTTATGGAAAAGATCTTGCATGTCATCTTTTGTCCTACCCTCCCGTGGTAGCGGGGTCCTAACAAAAACTAAGGGATATTAAGGCCTCCTTTTAATAGAGTATTGGACCAAAGCATTAACACATAGTGAATACATGAACTCCTTAAACTACGGTTATCAATGGGAGTGGTCCCGATTATTGTCACTTCAGGGTTGCCGGATCATAACACATAGTAGGTGACTATAGACTTGCAAAATAGGATCAAGAACTCACATATATTCATGAAAACATAATAGGTTCAGATCTAAAATCATGGCACTCGGGCCCTAGTGACAAGCATTAAGCATAGCAAAGTCATAACAACATCAATCTCGAACATAGTGGATACTAGGGATCAAACCCTAACAAAACTAACTCGATTACATGATAAATCTCATCCAACCCATCACCGTCCAGCAAGCCTACGATGGAATTACTCACGCACGGCGGTGAGCATCATGAAATTGATGATGGAGGATGGTTGATGATGACGACGGCGACGGATTCCCCTCTCCGGAGCCCCGAACGGACTCCAGATCAGCCCTCCTCACAGAGATTAGGGCTTGGCGGCGGCTCCGTATCATAAAACGCGATGAATCCTTCTCTCTGATTTTTTTTCTCCCCGAACACGAATATATGGAGTTGGAGTTGAGGTCGGTGGAGCTCTAGGGGGCCCACAAGGCGGGGCGCTACTGGGGGCAGCCGCCTCCCACCCTCGTGGATGTGGTGTGGGCCCCGGCCTTGATTCTTCGCCAATATTTTTATTATTTCCAAAAATAATCTCCGTGAAGTTTCAGGTCATTCCGAGAACTGTTGTTTACGCACAAAGATAACACCATGGCAATTCTGCTGAAAACAACGTCAGTCCGGGTTAGTTCCATTCAAATCATGCAAGTTAGAGTCCAAAACAAGGGCAAAAGTGTTTGGAAAAGTAGATACGATGGAGACGTATCAACTCCCCCAAGCTTAAACCTTTGCTTGTCCACAAGAAATTCAGTTGATAAACTGAAAGTGATAAAGAAAAACTTTTACAAACTCTGTTTGCTCTTGTTGTTATAAATATGTAAAGCGGACATTCAAGTTTTCAAAGAAAGATTATGACTAACCATATTCACAATAACACTTAGGTCTCATGTTTACTCATGTCAATGGCATAATCAACTAGCAAGCAATAATAATAAATCTCGGATGACAACACTTTCTCAAAACAATCATGATATGATATAACAAGATGGTATCTCGCTAGCCCTTTCTGGGACCGCAAAACATAAATGCAGAGCACCTTTAAAGATCAAGGACTGACTAGACATTGTAATTCATGGTAAAAGAGATCCAGTCATAGTCATACCCAATATAAATTAATAGTAATGGATGCAAATGATGAAGTGCTCTCCAAATTGGTGCTTTTTAATAAAAGGGTGATGACTCAACATGAAAGTAAATAGATAGGCCCTTCACAGAGGGAAGCAGGGATTTGTAGAGGTGCCAGAGCTCGATTTTTAAAGCAGAGATAAATAATATTTCGAGCGGCATACTTTCATTGTCAACATAACAACCAAGAGATGGCGATATCTTCCATGCTACACACATTATAGGTGGTTCCCAAACAGAATGGCAAAGTTTATACTCCCCCTCCACCAACAAGCATCAATCCATGGCTTGCTCGAAACAATGAGTGCCTCCAACTAACAAGAGTCCCGGGGGAGTTTTTTTTGCAATTTTTTTAATTTGGTTTGCATAAAGCATGGGACTGGGCATCCCGGTGACCAGCCATTTTCTCGTAAGTGAGGATTGGAGTCCACTCCTCTTGAGAATAACCCGCCTAGCATGGAAGATACATATAGCCCTAGTTGATACATGAGCTATTCGAGCATACAAAACAGAATTTCATTTGAAGGTTTAGTGTAGCGACCCAACCTCAGACGGTCAAGTCTCTGTGCTTAAGTGTCATCCCTAGATCAGTATGCTGACACACACAGTACTCGAGGATTTATAACAGAGGTAAATCACATGTGTAAAGTAACGTAAATACTATTACTATTACATAGGCGTCAAATTCTCAACAGATGAAGGATGGCTCCCACCTCGCCTCCCACCGGCGCCCTAGGCTCTCCGGCGATCTTCCTCCTCAGCCAGTAAATCTGGTTTCCTCTCCATCCATCTTCTGCGACGTTCTCTGATCTACCACCCTATACCCATCTCACATGGGTCCGCATGGTGGATCGACTTTGGATCTGGATTTCTCTAAAGGTGTGGCTTTTGCGGAGGAGGTTTTCAGATCTTGTGGGAAAGCAATTCATCCTCGGATGACACGAACCATTTTATAATGGTTGTGTCTTTGATGAGACATCGATTTCGTCTTGATGAGGACTCGTGGCTGCGGCTTTGGAATGTGCAATTGGAGGATCCGCAATTGATCTATACATGCAATTCATTGCGGATAAGGTATTCTCATTTACGGTATCATGCAAACGTGTTGGTATGCTTATTCTTCACTTGCGATCCTTTGTGTGTCCGCAATTCAAATGCTACTTTCACCTATGGGGTAATGGCGGCCCTAATTGGAAACGTGAGTTTGTTCTTTGGAAGAAAGAGTGTGATGCCGAATGGATTATCATTAGCCCTTCTAAAAGCGTCTTGCTTTGGGTTTACTTGCTATGCATAAACCTCCTTCCAAATCTGCCTTACGTTCGACCTCTGGACCTTCGAAGAGGATTTCTTTTTCCACGTTCCAACAGTATGATGTTTGCAAGGGATACTCTTTTCCTGCTTCGCCAGGTCTTGTTGAGGCGGTTTCAGATGCTGGGTACAAGGTGCTGCCCCGTGAAGGAGTCATCGCTCCTCCGCCGCCGGCGACCGAACTCCGATGGACGGTGGCAGAACCACCAATTATTTTCGGAACAGTCAACGTCCACGCTACTTCCTTGGCCGTAATATCTGGGATTAAGCCAACTTCTTGGACGTGAATCTGCATGTGCATGGGTTGGAGCAGGCGAGTCCGGTGGCGGCCCAACTTTCCCTGCCTCTGTGGTTTCTCGGCCCGATGCTTTGGCCCAAGTTGCTTCCAACCGGCATCTTCATCTGCTTTTTGGAATTGAGGATCTTTTAATCCTAAGACATTGGAATCACTGTTGATTGTGATGGATTTAATGACCTTGTGGATGACATGGTTTTCAAAGTTTGGAAATGTCAAAATTGCTTATCAATGAAGCGTTTATCCAACGCGTGCACCAGCAGGGTTAGGTGCCGTAGATGCTTTCGGTTGGGACACGTGGCAAAGGGCTGTTCCGATTCTAGCCTATCTCCCTCTTACAGTGGGTCCCGCGGTCCAAATCCCGTATCTAACCGGGTCACGGCCTTTTTCGAGCGAGACTCCTCGTTTTCTCCCATAGCTAGCCGGAGGGGTCTATGCCCGATCCCATCAAGCTCGACGCCTCACACCCCCACCATTGCCGGTTGAGCCACCGCCGTAACACCGCTGCCGCCTTTCCTCACCTCCACCTCGCCTCAGTCTGGTTCATCCTCGGATACTCCAAAGAATGGCCAACTTTCCGTTGGACCCGATGGACTTCCTCCCGCATGGATTCGATATCATCGATGGAGGGGAGCTACGACTGCCTCGCACCTTCTTTGCGCCGGCGGTGGCTCCGGATCGACAGCATGAGGCGTACGCTGTGGCCATTGTCGAACCTGCTCCTCTGCCTGAAGAAGTCGCCATCTACAGGAATCTGGTCAGTGATTTTGTCGTCAATACTCTGCAGAGAGCCGTGTTAGATGCCCAACCATGGATCCAAGGGGTTGGTTTGTTTCAACTTCGCAGTGCTCTGGCCCGTCAAGCTTTAGTCGATCACCCTCCTTTCGATTTGGGCAATGATAGATTTGTCAGGTTTATTCCGCATGACGAGGGTATTAACTACAGAGCTGTGCAAGGTTTTCGAAGGGGATGGTTAATGCTGCTAGGAGTCCCTTTGGATTATAGGCGCTCTCAATACCTGGCAGATGTTATTAGTACTTTTGGCCGATTCCACCATTGGCACCAGGATGATCCAATGAAGGTCCGCTCCTTGGTTTATGCGTCTTTTCCTGCACCTTCTATGGTCCCCAGATCAGTGACATACAGAGAATTTTCCGACTTTGGTGGGACTCGGATTTCTTGGTCTGCTCCGGTTTATATCCTATCTCACGACTTTTGCCGATATCCTACCTGCCGATGAGGACCCAATGCCCCTCAATGGTAATCCTCACCCTCCCCGGCAACATGCTTTTCAATAATCACAATTGGGTTTTACACGAGTTCCGGAGCTGGGTTGGAATGATGTGCCCGCACTCCAATGAACAGCCACAGGATGTCCCTCCACAAGTTCGGGAGGTGGAGCAAAGAGTTAATATTGAGGAAATTCAGTCTCAAGAGTCGGGCCAGATTCGCTTATCGATGATTCAAGAAACAATGGCATCGATCTGATGAAGTTGCCGTGCTCCAACAGCCATTGGGACCTCAACAAAGATCCTTTAATGATCGGACGAGTGTTAACTGTTTTTGGGCCTACCCTACCCCCGGTGATGCAATGGAAGCGCTCGTTTGAGAAGGTATTGCCGCTTTTTGGGATCTCTGACATTCCAAAGGTTGTCTTTAGGTCTCATCTTGGTGCTCTTTTGAACAATCAGTCTTGGACGATTCCCGTTCTGGCCCCAAAATTACAGCTCCTGCCTGCACATGGCTCGGCTCCTGTGACGCTGTCTGTCATCGATTAAAAGGCACGTAGCTCGAGCTCTTTGTTTTGATGATATTGATGAACCTGTTCTTTGAAGCATTTGAGTTTACCGTTGTTCCTAAAGTCACTCAAGCGGGGAAGAAAGCCCAAAGCCTCTAAAGTCATTGTGGAATCTGAGGTCAGGCGCAGTGCTCGCCTAAGTGCAATGCGGGATGGTTATCGTCAGGTAACTATTGGGTCATCTCCTAGGAAGCCACACACGGGGAAGAAGCGCAAAACTGCACCTCCCAAGACCGACGATGATACTGCAGTGCCTCCTCTGACGTCGATAGTTGATCTCCAGCGAATTGGTGCTCGTCTTCAGATTATACGGAGAAAATTTCTTCGGATAAGCTTGTAGCTGATCCTCCCGCCCAACAACAACAAAGGTAAGTTCCGATGATTAGTTTAACCATCCAGGGTTTAGGTCCATGGCGTACCATAATCGCCTTTTTAATGTTTTTATATGTTTGGAACTTTACAGCTTTGCAATCGTCCTCCGGGATGTAGGCCATTTTGTGGCTTACTTTTGCTTTACCCTCTTTTGGTCTCAGAATGAATCAAACCTCGTTTAGAGATTGGAAAGTCCTCTGTTGGAATGTTACGGGTCTGAATTACAAGCGCCACGACTTGCGGTTAGGCAAAAGATCAATGAAAGTGGATGCTCGTTATTTGCCTTCAAGAAACCAAATGCATGCATATTGATCATCGGTTCATTAGAAAATTTTGTCCTCGGCGCTTTGATACCTTTGTTTATGTACCATCGGTTGGTGCATCTGCTGGTATGGTTGTCATATGGAATTCATCTCTTTTCATAGGCACCTTAATTGAGGCTAAATCATATGGCATTATTGTGAAGTTTCAATCTAAACATACATCTGAATATTGGTTTCTTGTCTCCATATATGGTCCGTGTCAGGGACCTGCGCGTGATGATTTTGTGCAATGGTTATATAATTTGGATATTCAGCTTGAAGACAATTGGTTGCTCTTAGGTGACTTTAACTTTATGCGTTCCTTTGAGAATCGTAACCAGCCGTGTGGTGATGTGAATGATATCTTTTGTTTAATGAAATAATTGGCCATTTGGGTCTTGTTGAACTTCCAATCAAGGGTCGTCGGTACACATGGTCTAATATGCAATCCACACCCTCCTCGAACAAATTGATTGGTTTTTACATCTGTTGCTTGGACTCATGATCATCCCAACACAATGGTCATTCCGCTTGCTCGCTTGCCTCGACCACGTTCCGTGTGTGGTTTCAATTGCCCGCTATACCCAAGGCAAAGATTTTTCGATTTGAAAACTATTGGGTTGATTTGCCCGGCTTTATGGATTGTGTTTCGAGGTTTGGAATGCATACAATGGATAAATCCTCATCCGCCTTAATCATCTCCGCTAAGTTCAAATCTCTTCGTTATGCTCTTAAGAAATGGCATCTTAACCTTTCCACAGTTAAGGCGCTCATTGCTGATTGCAACAAAGTAATTGTTTTTTTGGATAATATTGAGGAGTTTAGGCCCTTGAGTTGGCCGGAGTTCAACTTTCGGAAGATTGTCAAATTACATCTTGAAGATATACTTCATTGGCGGTTCATTTATTGGAAGCAACGTTGCACGATCGTAAATATTAAAGTTGGTGAGGAGAATTCAAAGTTCTTCCATGCAATGGCAACCGAAAGATATAGGATAAACACTATTTCTTCGATCAAATCTGAGGAGGAAGTGGTTTCTGATCATCAACAGTTAGCTCGGATGTTTTGGTCGGATTTCAATCGTAGAATGGGCCAAGCAAAAGGTATACACATGGGTTTCGACCTTGACACTTTAATTGACCGTATTGATGGGCTGGAGAGCTTATCCTTACCTTTCACGGATTGTGAGGTAGATACGGTGATTAAGAATATGCCTTGACCGTGCTCCGCCCTGATGGGTTCTGTGTCTTTTCCACAAGGCTTGTTGGAATATATTGAGGACAGATTTTATGAATTTGGTCAGAGAGTTTTATGATGGAAAGTGCAACCTGGAGTGTCTGAATACATCTCTCATTACACTCATTCCAAAAAAGTTGAGCCCAGAGTATATTGGTGATTTTAGACCCATATCATTGACAAACACTTGCCTCAAGTTTTTAACTAAACTCTTGGCAAATCGGTTGCAAAGTGTAATTCTCAAATGTATTCATCGCAATCAATATGGGTTTCTTGGTGTAGATCCATTCAAGATTGCCTTGCATGGTGTTTTGAATATATACACCGTGTAAGGCATCCAAAAGACCTATAATCCTTCTTAAAGCTGGACTTCACGAAGGCGTTTGATACCATCGAACATGATCCGATTCTCGTGGATTACGAAATGCAAGGGTTTTGATGATCATTGGACAGGTTGGATTGATGACATCTTGTCCTCTGGTTCCTCTTCGATCCTCTTAAATGGGGTGCTGGTCATCACTTTGTTTGCCGCTCGGGTGTGCGACAGGAGACCCTTTATCTCCTTTGTTATTTGTGATTGCGGTGGACTTATTGCAGTCCGTGGTCAATGAGATGTGTAAGGAACATTCTCACACTGCCCATACCTACCTCTTCACGGGATTACCCGATTGTTCAATATGCGGACGACACCTTAATTGTCCTCCTGCGGTGGATGACCAACTCATTGCTTTCAAGGAGATGCTTGAGACCTTTGCTAAGTCAATGAGGTTTGAGGGTTAATTTTAATAAGTCATCTTTGATTCCACTGAATATGGCTGATGAAGAGGGTCAACGATGGCGGCTCGCTTGGATGTGATGTTGGCTCTATGCCGTTTACTTACACAGGATTGCCAATGGGTACCACTCGACCCACAATTTATGACTTGCTACCTTTAGTGGACCGCATTGAGAGAAGATTATCGCCTCATCCTGCCTGTTGAATCAGGGTAGCCGGCTGCAACTCTTGAAATCGGTTTTATGTTCCATGTCAATATACTTCTTGTGTTCCCTTTCATTACCTCAAGGAATTTTGAAACAGATAGAACGTATCATGCGGCAATGTATGTGGCGAGGCAACTCTGACACGCCAAGACAATCTTTAGCAGCTTGGGAGTTAGTTTGTCGGCCTAAGAGCGAGGGAGGCCTTGGGGTTTTGGACCTTGGTAAACAAAATGAAGCCTTGTTGATCAAGCACCTCTTCAAATTTTATAATAAGTTGGATGTACCACAGGTTTCACTTATCCGGGACACATATTATCTTGTTGCTCCTCCCAAAGTAAAGTTGTGGTTCCTTTTGGTGGCGTGATGTGATGAAACTTTATGGCAAATTTTGTAAGTTGGCCATCCCTCATGTTCGCTCAGGAGACTCGGTGGTTTTACGGCTGGATCGGTGGCAACTTAATAACGAGGTGGTCTTCATGCAACAGCGTTTCCAGCGGCTTCATTCTTTTGTCATTGATGATACACTTACCATTAAAAATGTGATGGAGCTGCTCGTCCCAACCGACAATTTTCACTGCCTTTATCGGTTGAAGCTTTTGAGGAATTCAATCAACTTCAGGCTTTAATGCCTCTCATAATCTTACGTGAGGGAATTAGTGACGTTTGGAAATGGCCTTCTAAATCTGGGGACTATCAATCCAGGATTTACTATTTGTCCTGCTTTCTCTGAAGTCGTGGTGACCCTCTTTTTCGTGGATCTCGAAATGTGCTTGCACCCTCAAGCTCAAGGTGTTTGGATGGCTTCTTTTGATGGATCGTCTGAACACTGTGGATATGATCTTGAAGACGCCATTGGACCATCCAAGATGATACTTGTGCCATTTGCTTTTCGGGTTTGCATGAAGATAGGGCTCATCTATTTTTTGCTTGCAACTTTAGCCAACGTGTCTGGAATTATTTGGGCATTTCATGGAAGGTTCAACCTAACCAGACCACTTTTGAAATGGCTTGTGAGGCCAGGGAGGATTTTGGTCAACCGTTTTCATCGAGGTAGTATTTACGGCCACCGGAATATTTGGACCCAAAGGAATGGAAGGATCTTCAGAAATGAGCTGCCCACTTTCAGAGCTTGGAGGAGGAATTTTATTCATGATATTACCCTCTTAGCTCATAGGATCAAGTGTAAATATAGAGATAGACTAATTGTTTGGATAGACTCTTTACACTAGCCTCCTGTAAGTAGCCTTTTTTCCCCTCTTATTTTCCTTTCTAATTTTGTACAGAACCTATATTTGTTTTAATAAAGGGCTGTGAGGCTGTTGCCTTGCAGTATATAGTCAAAAAAAAAAACGTAAATACTATTACCTCAATCCAAATAGCGGAAGTAACAATAAGGTCGTGGGTTCCCATCAACACCAACGGCAAAGTTGAGTGTAGAAATCGTAACCCTAAGGTATCACTTACTCGTCGTAAGAAATCCTACAACATGAGACGTTGCAGCCACAAAGGGTCAGTACATTGAATGTACTGGCAAATTCACACCATAGGATAATGATGAATCATAGCTATCACTACATGCATATATGGCTGGTGGAGGCTCTACGGTTATAATGTTTTTGTGAAAAGCCAATTTTTCCCTACTGCAAAGGAATATATTTTATTTAACTACAAAGTTGGTTGATAAATATTGAGAAGGTTCCTCCAACTCAATCCCAAAATAATAATCATTAACCCAATCGAATTAATTAAATAAAGTGTTGAGATCAACATGATAATCCAAGAACCAGATACTCAAGATGTCCATAACCGGGGACACGGTTAATCATGATTAGTTTGTACACTCTGCAGAGGTTTGCGCACTTTTCCCCACAAGACTCGATCTCCTCCGTTGGATTTCTCGCACTACATGGTGTTTGAGAAAAGGATGATCGAGACACAGTCTTTCAGAAGCATTAACTCTAACCCCGGGTAGACAGTACCAACCTACATCCCTCTACATCTTCTAGCGTACCACTGGAAGAGGTCATGCAACTTACTCAACTATGCTAGAGCCCATAATAGCTTGTGGCTGCACACGGAAGTTTCTAGCATGAAATATCTCAGTTCCCTTTGAGCCTGGGTGGCGGACCTTAGGATTTTCACGGGTACTCCGGGATATCCTAGGACAACACTGGATTCTCCAGGTGCCCGATAAGCAATCCACCCAGATGTGTATTAAAGTTGCCACCTTAAGTTGAACCATTAATTAACAATCTCACATCTGTCATGGATTCACTCACCCAAACCACGTCTATGAGCATAGCATAGTAGTATAAGCATAACGTACAAGTAACTCCCAAGGTTTGAAAGCAGAACAACAGGCTTCTACCATCAACTACTTCCCAATACCCACATGTTATCAAGTCCAAACCATACAATGTTTGAGGATTAAAACTAATGCATAAAAACTGGGTATGAAAGGGATATGATCAAAGTGTGAACTTGCCTGCAATGTTGATGAAGAAGGTTCGCACTCAAAACTCTTGATAGTTCTACTCGTCACACTGCGGTCAATCTATCGTAAGCAATCAATAGTAACCACACATAAGCAATCACTCAAAAGATCGGAAAGAACGAAAAGACAATTCGGAAAACATCCAAACCAAGAAAATAACTCTTGCAACATAAAGCAATTTCTAACAGTACCGAAATTATGTGAATTTGGCCGTATCAGAAAGTTTAGGTCAAGAGCTTCGGTCTGCAAAAAGAACCAACTCAAACGGAGCTACAAAACTCAAGTTACGATCAAAAGAAGATTCAAATACAATTCTGTTTGAAATCAAATTTTAAAAATTTCAAAAACTTGTTCAAGTTGATTAACTGGATAGAGGGGATCATAACGAAGAAGTGGGTGTTGGTTTCATTGGATTTGGACTAACGAGTAAAAAGTAATGAAGGTTTGAAAATCAGGGACTAATCTGTAAATAAAAATATTCACAGATGGGTCCCTTGCCGAAATTAAAAAGAAAAAGAAAAGTTCTACAGAACGAACATTCGCTACAGAAGCATAAGTGACGAGTTCGTCCACTACAGAGACTAAACTAATGAACGTTCGCCACATAAGTAAATCTAAACAAAACCGTTTTTTTCATAAAAAACCGATCTGGGGTTTTTGAAAAGAAAAAATAAGAAAAGAAAAAAACAAAGCGGTTATTACCGGTTCGGATTTTCAACGAAACCCAACGGTTTTCGGCGGCGGACCGGGTCGGGCGTCCGGCGGGTCGAGGTGGCGGCGAACTCCAATGGTCGAGCGTGGCCTTGAGGCGAGGCTGGCTGACATCGGCGGCAAAGAAGTGGCGGCACGACGCGTGTGGTGGAGGCGCGGCGAGGCGGTGGTGCAGAACAGCGGCGGCGGCGGTTGGCTATGGCGGCGGTGGCTGCGGGCTCCGGCGAGATGTGGCGTGAGGGGAGGAGAGGAGGCGGCACAGCTTGCGGGGAAGAGGGGTCCCGGGTCCTCGCCTTTGAAAGGCAGAGGGGGAGGCGGTGTCCGGGAAGGACACGACGACGGTGACGATGTCGTGCGCCGGTCGGACTCCCGAGCGGAGTCCGCTCGAGGTCGGGGCGATGGGCGAGCTGGGCTGGGCCTGGCTAAGGAGCTGGGCCGGCCCAGTTCGGCGGAAGGGAATTTTTTCTTAAAAAAATATCAGACAGCAGAAATAAAATAAATGCAAATAAAATAAAATATAACATAGGCATATTATATATCAAAATTTTCAGAAAAAGATTTCTACAAGCCGAACATTTTTGCAAAGTCAAATAAAGTCGAGAAAATTTCAAATAATTCAAAGAGTGCTACTGCCCTACTAAAATCCAATAAAAAATCATTTATATATACAAAAATGATTTCAATTTTATTTATCTCCAATTTTCTGTATATTTCATTTTTGGAGAAAAATAAATTGAATAAAACCCAAATAACTCCGAATTGAAAATAATTTCAAAAGGACTTTGAATTTGATCCTTTTAAACTCCCAACTAATATTTCATATAATTTGAAGGAGTCATTTTATCTTCTCTCATGAAAATCATTGAGTTGCTTGAAGTTTATGAATTTGAAAATATTTTCAAATGAAATTCAAATATTTTCAAAAACCCTTTTCATTTATTTAAATGGAAGAAGTCATGTCATCTTCTCTCGAGGGTTTTGTATTTGAAAAGAATTTGAATTCACGGAGATCAAAATGCAAAAAAAGGTGAAAGTTTGGGAAAGTCCTTTCATTCCCTCTCATTTAACTTTCAAAAAGTTTCGAATTTCACTCAATCAATTACACAACAATCAAACAAACAATCAAAACTATCTATTTAATATAACATTCCAAAATTTAGAATTTTGGGATGTTACAAATCTACCACCCTTAAAATAAATCTCGTCCTCGAGATTCGGAGAGGCTAGCAAGAAATAGTTTAGGTTCGAGGGTCTTCTCAAAATCCATCGATCGTCACAGGGGGGTCTGGGGTGCTACCACCCTTAGAAGCATCGTTACGGTTCTGTTAAAACTCATATACTCCAACCTTATTCTTGACAGTGTCAGTCTTCTCAGATTTTTAGGAAAAGTCCTTCTCTGGCTCTTCTGGTAGTGGCATGACCCTTACCGTAATTCTTCTGTCCTTTCATCTTGGTAAGGTTCTTCTGTGATCAGGTCTGGCACCAATACTAAACATCTATCGATATCTCATGGCGGTCATCCAATAATGGTTTCTCCTGCAGGAAATGGGTCTGGGCTGAACCTCACTGTATAACCTACGGTTGGCAACAGTTGCCTTGTACAAGGGAAAATTGCTATACCATTCTAAGGTTTAAACAAGGTTTTGCTCGTCGTCTCTCTACTATAGGCAAGTCACTCAGATTTACCATCCCATATAGCAAGCCGAATAATAAGAGTAAGTCGGTATGGTGATCAATCCATCCCGCACCCAAATCATTACCTTGTACATGGTTTAGCGAATCTCGCATTATAACACTCAGTCATTCTCACAAGCACTGCAGAATTTCTCTTGTCAACGAACTAGGTTCGGATAAATCCATTGATGCTGCAAGCCAAACAAACATCTATCGTTCCTTCACAACTCTCAGGTTTTGCGTAAACTCCTATAAAATCGTCTGTTGCTAAAATCGTAACTTCTTCCAGGGTTTTTCCTTTAGCAAGAGTGTGCTTGCTTCTTGGCAGGTCCTGGGGCCTGTGGGTTATGGCCCATCTCATCACTTGTAATCCTTGAACTCATCATCGGGGCAACTAATCATTATTCCAACATCCAGCTTCCTAGCATTCTTAAATCCATCCAATTGCACTATCTCCCTTCCTTCTACTGTACTAAGCTGAGACGGGATTACTCAGACCCATCATGGAGTTACAATTGCTCCATATTACCAACATTCTACCTCCTTTATATCCAATAGTACTTCATCCCTTCATATTCTTGGTATCCAACATATCGAGATAAAACTCATACTTATTTTGTCTGAAATCCACTCCGTGGAATACCATTATCTCTTCCAGGGGTCAAGGGTTCTCACAGGGTACTACCACCCTTAAAATGCACAAATTCATCCATAGACCATGTTTCTCATATCGTCTAAAGTGGTCAAAATCTTCCTTCATAGAGTCACTACTCATAAAATCCATATCATTACCAATGGTGCTAACTTTATTGACTCTCAAATTACTTCAATCTCCTGCATTTCCATTACATGCCTCAACTCATCACCTCAACATAAAGAAATGTTCTTACTACTACTTCTACTATATTCCTTTTGTTGCAAACTCCACTACTTAACACAAGCCTCCTTCTCTTTGGGACAATCCCTCGCAAAGTGCCCTGCTTCATTACAACGAAAACATATTACTAACGACAAGTCTCGTGGTTTCCTTGTGATTACATAGCCTCCTTTTTTTGACAGAAAGACTGTAAGGGAACCGCCTACAGTATAATTGGTGCAACAACCCCAAATTGCAAGTACCATGCCTTGAACCTGGGTGGGTGGGAAGGCCTCAGCCCCTTCCCGCCACTAGGCTATGCCTTAGTCTGCGATTACATAGCCTCCTTGGGTCCTCGGCTTCCTTTTTGGGCAACTGCTGAGGTAGTGCCCTGACTCCTTGCACCTGAAACAGGTGATATGACTCATGTCCTTCCTGGAATCCAATCTACTTATCTTCCTGGACTTTTCCGTTCCAATCAGGGCTTCTATTTCCTGTGGGTCATACTCTACTTCCTACGTCGGGAATTCTACTAGATCCCCATTCATACAATTCTGGGAGATGTGTCCTTCTTCACCACATGAATAGCATGACTTGGTGCAGGGTTTAATCGGGTCTTCTTTAGGTGTGTCCTCCACCTCTTCCTTCATCCAAAATTCTTCTAAATTTTCCATGAGAGCTCCTTTCATTGCTTCTTTCTTCTGCTGGATGGTTCTTTGTACCATGGGGTAAATGTGACACTGAGTAGGGTAGTGGGTAGTCCCTTCACACAAGAAACAAGTGATCTGCCTAGTTGGGTGTTCTTCAGCTGGGTGACTTCCTTCACAATTAGGGCATTCATCCTTGTGTTCTTTATGGTTGTGTCCTATTTCTCCAAAAATCTTGCATGCAGAGGGTTTCTTCATATCCTTTCCAGAAGGCTTCAATTTCTGGGACACAAACCGAGACATTAGTAAAGTCAACTTAAATTCTTCCCAAGTGGTTACTTCTTGCCATGCATTGATGGTTTGGTACATCCTCCACCAAGTAGCAGCACCTCTTTCAAAGCACCGAAGAGCATGCTGGGTCATATCCTTTCCGGTTATAGTGTTATTCTCCATATGATCCTCCATGTTCTGAATCCATCGGTCTGTCTCCAATTGACTCATCGGTCCAAAAAATATGGTTTCATCTCCATTCATCCTCTATTGGGTCCAGGGGTTTGGGGCGAGTAAGAGAGATAGAGAGGGATGCACACAATACAAACAAAAGTTTTGAAAAGGCGGATTTTATCTGTGGCTGTCGGGAAAAACATAAAACAAAAGACAGCTCACTAACGTCGCATCTATCATAGGTATAACATGGGTTGGTCTTCTAAAGGTCAATAAATCTTGAACGTCGCCAAACTCTTCCAGTCTTGTTCATGTCTCCGATGGCTTCTTCTGAACGTACTCGCTGATCTTCTCAAGTTCTTTTGGTGGATCATCTATGTTGATGCGAAGCCTCTCATGATGTCCTTCAATATTTCTAGAGTTACGTTCCAACTTCTGGATTTCAACATCCTTGACATGAACCATGGTCCTACTGTCCTTCAGTTCCAGATGAATCTCCGGTATCTCGAGGTTCTGCTCCTCCAGCTTGGCTACTTCAGCTCTTGGGTCCAAAGTTCTTCACGAAATACTTCCTTGTCAAATATGGCTTCATAAAGGTCCCTCTTTAACTTCTTGAAGTAATACTCCAGATCCTGGTGATACACCAGCTAAGATTAACACTTCCTCTCTTGCTGATAGGTGCTCCATCAGCCTTCTACCATCCAATCCTTCCGAAGAAAATGCATGCTTAAATTAGTACGGTGATGACAGCACAAACGGTCGATAGCATCATGGATAGCCATGTTTCTTCCCTTGTCATTGCCATGAGCTATCATTCCATAGTTGATATCTCCTGCCTTAGGGTTTTCTTGACAAAACTTTGAGTTCTAATGCTCCATGTTCCGGTCTTTCTCCGATACACCTTGATCTCGGGTATTGACAACTTCCATAGTCTGCCAAGTTCTATAAGGGTAACCTTCTTAGGCCATACCAATTTGGAAATTCTTCAGAGCCTTTAAATCCTCCTAGTCTTCGGAGTCTTCAACCGATGTAGTTTCAATTAGTATAATGCACGGTAAAATCCTCTTCATTCTGAAGTGGTCTTAGTTGTCCGATATCTTGTACTTCTTGGAGTGGACTCATCAGTCGAATCTTCGTGTGGTCAAAAGGGGAAAGGGGCATGGTCTAACTAAAAGGGAATATTTTTGATAAGCTCAGAAGAGAAGAGAGGTAAAAGATCTTTTTGAAAAGAAAGTGTGTAGAGAAAAATCTTTTCTATGGGCTTGCCAGTTTCTAGGGTCACGTCCTACAATCAACATGTGCTCTGATACCATCTTGTAGCGACCTGACCTCAGACGGTCAAGTCTCTGTGCTTAAGTGTCATCCCGGGATCGGTATGCTGACACACACAGTACTCGAGGATTTATAACAGAGGTAAATCACATGTGTAAAGTAACGTAAAAACTATTACCTCAATCCAAATAGCGGAAGTAACAATAAGGTCGTGGATTCCCATCAACACCAACACCAAAGTTGAGTGTAGAAATCGTAACCCTAACGTATCACTTACTCGTCGTAAGAAATCCTACAACATGAGACGTTGCAGCCACAAAGGGTCAGTACATTGAATGTACTGGCAAATTCACACCATAGGATAATGATGAATCATAGCTATCACTACATGCATATATGGCTGGTGGAGGCTCTACGGTTATAATGTTTTTGCGAAAAGCCAATTTTTCCCTACTGCAAAGGAATATATTTTATTTAACTACAAAGTTGGTTGATAAATATTGAAAAGGTTCCTCCAACTCAATCCCAAAATAATAATCATTAACCCAATCGAATTAATTAAATAAAATGTTGAGATCAACATGATAATCCAAGAACCAGATACTCAAGATGTCCATAACCGGGGACATGGCTAATCATGATTAGTTTGTACACTCTGCAGAGGTTTGCGCACTTTTCCCCACAAGACTCGATCTCCGCTGTTGGATTTCTGACTACATGGTGTTTGAGAAGCGGATGACCGAGACACGATCTTTCGTAAGCATTAACTCTAACCCTGTAGACATTACCAACCTACATCCCTCTACATCTGCTAGCCTACCACTAGAAGAGGTCATGCAACTTACTCAACTATGCTAGATCCCATAATAGCTTGTGGCTGCACACGGAAGTTTCTAGCATGAAATATCTCAGTTCCCTTTGGCCTGGGTGGCGGACCTTAGGATTATCACACGGGTACTCCGGGATATCCTAGGACAACACTGGATTCTCAAGGTGCCCGACAACCAATCAACCTAGATGTGTATTAAAGTTGCCACCTTAAGTTGAACCATTAATTAACAATCTCACATCTGTCATGGATTCACTCACCCAAACCACGTCTACGAGCATAGCATAGTAGTATAAGCATAACGTACAAGTAAATCCCAAGGTTTGAAAGCAGGACGACAGGATTCTACCTCATAAACTACTTCCCAATACCCACATGTTATCAAGTCCTAACCATACAATGATTGAGGATTGAAACTAATGCATAAAAACTGGGTAAGAAGGGATATGATCAAAGTGTGAACTTGCATGCAATGTTGATGAAGATGGTTCGCACTCAAAACTCTTGATAGTTCTACTCGTCACACTCCGGTCAATCTATCGTAAGCAATCAATAGTAACCACACATAAGCAATCACTCAAAAGATCGGAAAGAACGAAAAGACAATTCGGAAAACATCAAAACCAAGCAAATAACTCTTGCAACATAAAGCAATTTCTAACAGTACCAAAATTATGTGAATTTGGCCTTATCAGAAAGTTTAGGTCAAGAGCTTCGATTTGGAAAAAGAACCAACTCAAACGGAGCTACAAAACTCAAGTTACGATCAAAAGAAGATTCAAATACAATTCTATTTGAAATACAATTTTTAGAATTTCAAAAACTTGTTCAAGTTGATTAACTGGATAGAGGGGATCATAACGAAGAAGTGGGCGTTGGTTTGAAAATCAGGGACTAATCTGTAAATAAAAATATTCACGGATGGGTCCCTGGCCGAAATTAAAAGGAAAAATAAAAATTCTATAGAACGAATGTTCGCTACAGAAGCATAAGTGACGAATTTGTCCACTACAGAGGCTAAACTAATGAACGTTCGCTGCATAAGTAAATCTAAACAAAACCGTTTTTTTATAAAAAAAACCGATCTAGGGTTTTTGAAAAGAAAACCTAAGAAAAGAAAAAAACAAAGCGGTTTATTACCGGTTCGGATTTTCAACGAAACCCAACGGTTTTCAGCGGCGGACCGGGTCGGGCGTCCGGCAGGTCGAGGTGGCGGCGAACTCCGGCGGGTCGAGCGGCGCGGGCGGCTTGGGCAAGAAGGCGGCAAGGCGCTGGTGATGGAGGCGCGGCGAGGCGGTGGTGCAGAACAGCGGCGGCGGCGGTTGGCGATGGAGGCGGTGGCTGCGGGCTCTGGCGAGATGTGGCGTGATGGGAGGAGAGGAGGCGGCGCGGCTTGCGGGGAAGAGGGGTCCGGGGTCCTCGCCTTTTAAAGGCGGAGGGGGAGGCGGTGACTGGGAAGGACACGGCGACGGTGGCGATGCCGTGCGCCGGCCAGACTCCCGAGCGGAGTCCGCTCGAGGACGGGGCGACGGGCGAAGCTGGCTGGCTCGGCCGAGGAGGCTGGGCCGGCCTGGCAAATAGGAGTTTTTTTAAAAAAAAATTGCAGACAGCAGAAATAAAATAAATGCAAATAAAATAAAATATAACATAGGAATATTATATATCAAAATTTTCTGAAAAAGATTTCCTACAAGCTGAACATTTTTGTAAAGTCAAATAAAATCGAGAAAAATTCAAATAATTCAAAGAGTGCTACTGCCCTACTAAAATCCAATAAAAAATCATTTAAAATACAAAAATGATTTCAATTTTATTTCTCTCCAATTTTCTGTATATTTTATTTTGGGAGAAAAATAATTTGAATAAAACCCAAACAACTCCGAATTGAAAATAATTTAAAAAGGACTTTGAATTTGATCCTTTTAAACTCCCAACTCATATTTCATATAATTTGAAGAAGTCATTTTATCTTCTCTCATGAAAATCATTGAGTTACTTGAAGTTTCTGAAATGGGAAATATGTTCAAATGAAATTCAAATATTTTCAAAAACCCGTTTCATTTATTTAAATGGAAGAAGTCATGTCATCTTCTCTCGAGGGTTTTGTATTTGAAAAGAATTTGAATTTACGGAGATCAAAATGCAAAAAAAGTTGAAAGTTTGGGAAAGTCCTTTTATTCCCTCTCATTTAACTTTCAAAAAGTTTCGAATTTCACTCAATCAATCACACAACAATCAAACAAACAATCAAAACTATCTATTTAATATAACATTCCAAAATTTAGAATTTTGGGATGTTACATTTAGAGTTTGGCACTTGCAAATTTACTTGGAACGGCGGGTAGATACCACATATATAGGAAGGTATAGTGGACTCATATGGAATAACTTTGGGGTTTAAGGGATTGGATGCACAAGCAGCATTCCCGCTTAGTACAGGTTAAGGCTAGAAAAAGACTGGGAAGCGACCAACTAGAGAGCGACAACAGTCATGAACATGCATTCAAATTAATAAACATTGAGTGCAAGCATGAGTAGGATATAATCCACCATGAACAAAAATATCGTAAAGGCTATGTTGATTTGTTTCAACTACATGTGTTGTCGGTGTACTAAAGTAGGGGTACCTTAGTACCCCGAACTTGTGCACGGGCAGTCGCAGCGTCCCCGTGGCAAGCCTCGCCGGGCGTCCGCCAAGACCCTCCGCAGCCTTTCAGAAGACAAGACCCGACAAGAGGAGCTTGCGGGAAGGCCTCTCTAGGCACGAAGAAGGCCCGGCAAGAGGAGCTTGCCGGAAGGCCACCTGTGCACGCAGAAGACAAGGCCCGGCAAGAGGAGCTTGCCGGGAAGGCTCGGGCGCGACAAGTCTCGGGCGCGACAAGGATTCGGCCGGCAAGGCGCTTGCCTGCATGCAACTCTCTCCGTCTCCGCTCCAGCTCACCCAATGACGTGTCGCCATGGGACCGTTCCATGGGCGCGTGTCGAGAGGCTGTGCAGCCATGGAGAGCAGCGATAAGCGGCGGCCGACAAGCTCGCCATCGTGGCGGCGGAGGCGCACTGACGGCCTCTGTTACACTGTTTGGGCGACAACGACGGCATTTATTGCTTTTGTCCCTTGCCGCCGAGTTAGGTATTTGGCATCATACCTTTGTTCAAGTAGGTGTACCAACTCCTGTTTTTACATTTGTACCCCCACCTATGTTGCCACCTGTCGGAGACCCCTTGAGCATATAAAAGGAGGCCTGAGTGCAATGTAGAAAGGGTTCCGCAGGTTCGGCTAGTTCGGTTCATTCGACTAGCCATAGATTAGACACACTCAAGCTAGGTTTTGTAGCTCGCATTGCTCCCTAGCAAGAACACAATAGATCAAACAAGCAGCAGTAGGAGTTTTATCTCTCCGGAGAGCTCCGAAGCTGGGTAAACTGCTCGTGTGCCTCGCCTCGATCCGCTCTTCGTGCGATCTCCGCCCCCCTCCGAACCACAAGGGGCCTGCTCCGCCGGCCCCATAGGTGTCCGTGGGTACGATCAGCCTCCCTGACATGTGTGAACATGTGCCAAGTCAAGTCACTTGAATCATTCAATGGAGGATACCACCCTATCATACCACATCACAACCATTTTAATAGCATGTTGGCACGCAAGATAAACCATTATAAACTCCTACCTAATTAAGCATGGCATAAGCAACTATAATCTCTAATTGTCATTGCAAACATGTTTATTCATAATAAGCTGAATCAGGAACGATGAACTAATCATATTTACGAAACCAAAAGAGATCGAATTCATACCAGCTTCTCTCATCTCAATCAGTCCATCATATATCATCATTATTGCCTTTCACTTGCACGACCGGACGATGTGAATAATAATAATAGTGCACGTGCATTGGACTAAGCTGGAATCTGCAAGCATTCAATAAAACAGGAGAAGACAAGGCAATATGGGCTCTTGGTTAAATCAACAGTAATGCATATAAGAGCCACTTTAATAACTTCATTATGGTCTTCTCCTATCGACCCCCAAAGAAAAGAAAAGAAATAAAACTATTTACACGGGAAAGATCCCAACAAGCAAAACAAGAACAGGAAATATTTTTGGGTTTTCTTTTAATTATTACTACTACAACATGGAAAGTAAACTAGCTAAAAGCTACTACTAATTTTTTAGTTTTTCTTAAGGTTTTTCAAACACACAAGAAGAAAGCATAAAAAGGAAAATAAACTAGCATGGATATTACAGTGAAAAAGTATGAGCACCGACATCTAGAAATGAGTGTGTAAACATGAATATAATGTCGGTGATAAATACGTACTCCCCCAAGCTTAGGCTTTTGGCCTAAGTTGGTTTATTGCCACGGCTGGCCTGGCGGATATCCAAAGTTGTAACTGGGGTCATACTGAGATGCACCGGCTATCGCATCGTGGGCTGCAGCTTGGAGGCGAGCTGCCCTCGTCCTCCTCCCGTACTCATTTGCCTCCTCTCGGGTTATAAAATATCTCCCTTTTGCCTAAAATCAAAGAGAGTAGGAGCAGGGAGGACAATATTGACGGCGTGACGCCTGTCAAAGATTAGTCGGTACTGGAGAGGCGGTTCATTCCTCTCAACAAACTGATGGTGAACCATGGCATTAAAATCTAGATAAGAAGGAGGCAATTCCATATCATTATCACGAATAGGTATATCAACAAAATTAGCTAGACAGGTTGCATAAATTCCGCCAAAGAAATCTCCATTAATTCTATTATTATGCAACCTACGTGCAACAATGGCTCCCAAATTATAATGTTTATCTCCTAACACAGCGCTCCTGAGAATACTGAGATCAGGGACACACATGTGACATGCTTCATCCTTACCATTTATGCACCTACCTATGAAGAGAGCAAAATAATGTATAGCAGGAAAATGAATGCTCCCAAAGGTAGCTTGTGTTATGTCTCTAGATTCCCCCACAATTATACTAGCAAGAAAATCTCTAAATTCATATTTGCGAGGTTTACTAGGACTACCCCATTGTGGAAGTTTGCAAGCAGTATTAAATCCTTTAAGTCCATAGTATAAGAATTTTCATAAAGATCAAACAGGACAGTTTGAGAATTGTGTGATGATGGAAATTCAAACCTCCTCACAAAGGAATCAGTGAGATAGTGGTACTGATGGCACTTATCTGCCTCGAAGCTCACAAGATCAGCGTTACGCACATATGCGTTAAATTCTTCCTTGATTCCTGCTCGATCCATGAAGTCCTCTGAAGGCCATTCACAAGCCCGCACTTGAGCTTCCCTTGGTGGTTCATCGTTGGCATCGCGCATTGCAGGCCTAGGTCCTTGCTTCCTTGAAGGGTAACCTTGGTACATTTTCCTAAACATATTTCCTCCTCTGAAAAATTTCTGAAAATTTTAGTAACTTCAAATAAAAGTGAACCAAACTCAACAACATTAATAGCAACTACTCCTACAAGTGCCTAGAGACTATATCATGCATTAGAACTACTTGGGACCATATAAAGTTGACATGCAAGCTCAAGAACAGGGTCACCTAGGCAGCACAAATTTGCAATGAATAAAGCACTAGAACAAAAACTAATTGGACCATTGGAGGAGTCACATACCAAGGAACAATCCCCCAAAGCAGTTTTGCGAGAGATGCTTTGAGCAAGGAGATCAAAAATCGTAGCAAAATGAGCTAGAACTCGTGCTTGAGCTGGTTGGTGATTTTTTTGGGAGGAAGAAGGAGTGTGTGGTTGCTGGAATAAGTGGAGGGGAGCCACCATGGGCCCACGAGGCAGGGGGACACCTTGTAGGGGTGGGCGCGCCCTGGACCCTCGCGGCCAGGTGCTTGCTCCCCCTGCTGTGTTCTCAGTGCCAGATATTCTGAAATATTCTAGAAAAAAATCATATTTTAATTTCGGGGCATTTGTAGAACTTTTATTTTTTGGGGTATTTTTCTATTGCACGGATAATTCAGAAAACTGACAGAAAAATACTATTTTTACTTTATTTATTCTAAATAACAGAAATTAAAATAAGGGTACAGAAGGTTGTGCTTTCTAACTTCATCCATCTCATGCTCATCAAAAGGAATCCACTAACAAGATTGATCAAGTGTTGTTAACAAACTCATTCCGAATAACATGGAACCGGAGAAATTTCGAATAACACTATTTTACCTCAACGGGGATATGCACATCCCCAATAATAAGAATATCATATTTCTTCTTAACAGTAGGAAGAGGAAATTCGAAACCTCCAAGAATAATTGATGGAATTTTTCCAATAGAGTTAATACTATGAACTTGAGGTTGTTTCCTCGGAAAGTGTATTGTATACTCATTACCATTGACATGAAAAGTGACATTGCCTTTGTTGCAATCAATAACAGCCCCTGCAGTATTCAAAAAGGGTCTTCCAAGAATAGTAGACATACTATCATCCTCGGGAATATCAAGAATAACAAAGTCTGTTAAAATAGTAACATTTGCAACCACAACAGGCACATCTTCACAAATACCGACATGTATAGCATTCGATTTATCAGCCATTTGCAAAGATATTTCAGTAGGTGTCAGATTATTCAAATCAAGTCTACGATATAAAGAGAGGGGCATAACACTAACACCGGCTCCAAGATCACATAAAGCAGTTCTAACATAACTTATTTTAATGGAGCATGGTATAGTGGGTACTCCTGGATCTCCTAACTTCTTTGGTATTCCACCCTTAAAAATATAATTAGCAAGCATGGTGGAAATTTCAGCTTCCGGTATCTTTCTTTTATTTGTAATTATCTTTCATATACTTAGCATAAGGATTCATTTTGAGCATATCAGTTAATTGCATACGCAAGAAGATAGGTCTAACCATTTCAGCAAAGCGCTCAAAATCCTCATCATCCTTTTTCTTGGATGGTTTAGGAGGAAAAGGCATGGGTTTCTAAACCCATAGTTCTCTTTCTTTACCGTGCTTCCTAGCAACAAAGTCTCTCTTACCATAACATTGATTCTTTAATTGTGGGTTATCAAGATCAACAGCAAGTTCAGTCTCTACATCATTATTATTGCTAGGTGAAGCATCATCATGAACATTATCATTAACATTATCACTAGGTTCATGTTCATCACCATATTGTGTTTCAGTATCAGAAATAGAAATATCATTAGGATTCTCAGGTGTGTCTACAACAGGTTCACTAGAAGCATGCAAAGTCCTATCATTTTTCTTTTTCTTCTTTTTAGAAGGACTAGGTGCATCAATATTATTTCTCTGAGAATCCTGCTCAATTCTCTTAGAGTGACCTTCAGGATACAAAGGTTCCTGAGTCACTTTAACCCCTCTAGTTGCAACTCTAACAGCAAAGTCATTATTCTTACTATTTAATTCATTGAGCAAATCATTCTGAGCTTTAAGTACTTGTTCTACTTGAGTGGTAACCATAGAAGCATGTTTACTAATGAGTTTAAGTTTGCCTTTAACTCTAGACATATAATCACTCAAGTGTTCAATCATATGAGCACTGTGTTTTAATTGTCTACCAAAATAAGCATTGAAGTCTTCTTGCTTAACCATAAAATTATCAAACTCATCCAAACATTGGCTAGCAAACTTAGTAGGCGGGATTTCAGCTTTATCATATCTATAGAGATAATTTACCTTCACTGCCTGTGTCGGGTTATCAAGACCATATGTTTCTTCAACAGGCGGTAAATTAGGACCATGTATTTCTTCAATAGGAGGTAAATTCTTAACATCTTCAGCTTTAATACCTTTTTCTTTCATAGATTTCTTTGCCTCTAGCATATCTTCGGGACTGAGGAATAGAACAACCCTTTTCTTTGGAGTTGGCTTAGGAGTTGGTTCAGGAGGTGTCCAATTATTTTCATTGGTCAACATATTATTCAATAGAATTTCAGCTTGATCAAAAGTTCTTTCCCTGAAAACACAACCGCACAACTATCCAGGTGGTCTCTGGAAGCATCGGTTAGTCCGTTATAAAAGATATCAAGTATTTCATTTTTCTTAAGAGGATGATCAGGCAAAGCATTAAGTAATTGGAGAAGCCTCCCCCAAGCTTGTGGGAGACTCTCTTCTTCAATTTGCACAAAATTATATATTTCCCTTAAAGCAGCTTGTTTCTTATGAGCAAGGAAATATTTAGCAGAGAAGTAATAAATCATATCCTGGGGACTACGCACACAACCAGGATCAAGAGAATTAAACCATATCTTAGCATCACCCTTTAATGAGAATGGAAATATTTTAAGGATGTAATAGTAGCGAGTCTTCTCATCATTAGTGAACAGGGTGGCTATATCATTTAATTTAGTAAGATGTGCCACAACAGTTTCAGATTCATAGCCATAAGAAGGATCAGATTCAACCAAAGTAATTATATCAGGATCAATAGAGAATTCATAATCCTTATCAGTAACAAAGATAGGTGAAGTAGCATAAGCAGGATCATATTTCATTCTAGCATTCAAAGTTTTTTGTTTCATCTTAGCTAATAACTTCTTAAGATCACTTCTATCATTTCAAGCAAGAAAGTCTCTAGTAGTTTCTTCATCCATAACATAACCCTCAGGAACAACAGGCAATTCATATTTAGGGGGAGAATCTTCATCATCACTTTCATCAATATTATCAGTTTCAATAATTTCATTCTCTCTAGCCCTAGCAAGTTGTTCATCAAGAAATTCACCAAGTGGCACAGTAGTATCAAGCATAGAAGTAGTTTCATCATAAGTATCATGCATAGAAGAGGTGGCATCATCAATAACATGTGACATATCAGAATTAATAGCAGAAGCAGGTTTAGGTGTCGCAAGTTTACTCAAAACAGAAGGTGAATCAAGTGCAGAGCTAGATGGCAGTTCCTTACCTCCCCTCGTAGTTGAGGGATAAATTTGGTTTTCGCGTCTTTCAAGTTCTTCATAGTGACTAGCAGATATAAATCCCAAGTGACTCAAAGAATAGAGCTATGCTCCCCGACAGCAGTGAAGAAAATAGTCTTGGTAACCCACAAGTATAGGGGATCGCAACAGTTTTCGAGGGTAGAGTATTCAACCCAAATTTATTGATTCGACACAAGGGGAGCCAAAGAATATTCTCAAGTATTAGCAGTTGAGTTGTAAATTCAACCACACCTGGATAACTTAATATCTGCAGCAAAGTATTTAGTAGCAAAGTAATATGGAAGTAACGGTAACGGTAGCAAAAGTAATATTTTTGGGTTTTGTAGTGATTGTAACAATGGCAACAGAAAAGTAAATAAGCGAAGAACAATATGTGAAAAGCTTGTATTATGCCAAATGCGGTTCATCATGTAACAGTCATAACATAGGGTGACACAAAACTCGCTCCAATTCATCAATGTAATGTAGGCATGTATTCCGAATATAGTCATACGTGCTTATGGAAAAGAACTTGCATGACATCTTTTGTCCTACCCTCCCGTGGCAGTGGGGTCCTAACGGAAACTAAGGGATATTCAGGCCTCCTTTTAATAGAGTACTGGACCAAAGCATTAACACATAGTGAATACATGAACTCCTCAAACTACGATCATCAGCGGGAGTGGTCCCGATTATTGTCACTTCGGGGTTGCCAGATCATAGCACATAGTAGGTGACTATAGACTTGCAAGATAGGGTCTGGCGTACCGCAAAACGGAGAAAACAGACTTCTCTTCGACCTCCTACGGTCGAAATTGGGTCCTGTTGATCGGAGCGGTGTGGCATACCGCAAAATGGAGGAAACAGACTTCTCTTCGACCTCCTACGATTGAAACGGGGGTCCTATTCATCGGGAGGGGTGTGGCATACCACAAAATGGGAATCCACGGGCTACTGTTCATCCACCGTCTACTGCCTCGCTCCAGCCTCCACGGGCTACTGTTCATCCACTGTCGACCTCCTCCAGCCTCCACCTGCGACTGTTCATCCATGGCATCTCCCTCCTGCCTCCACCAGCTATTTTTCATCCAGCCTCCACCAGCTACTGTTCAACCAGCCCTCTCCACGGGGTCCTATTCAACCAGCCCTCCACGGGCTACTGTTCATCCAGCACCCCACCGGCTACTGTTCAACCAGCCCTCCACCGGCTGTTGTTCATCCAGCCCTCCACGGGGTCCTGTTCATCCACCCCCAACTAGCTCGATCTGGGTCATGTTCATCCAACGGCAACGACCTCTACTACCATGGGGTCATGTTCATCCAACCCCCACCGGGAACTGTTCATCCAACCCCCAACAATGCTCAATGTTCATCAAGAGGCAGCAGCTTCGATCGGCTTCAGTTAGCAGCAGTAGCAAATGAATCACTCGATCGGGTTCAGTTAACAGCCAGGGATCGATCGATCTCTCAGGTTCAGTAACGTGTAGCCTGCAGTGCAATCGCTCGGGTTCAGTTAGAGCCCAACGCCTCGCACCCACTCGCGTACGTGTACGAGAGAAACATGCATCATGATGATCTTCTAGTATCCCATAATGTGCTAAAGATAGCTCATGAGGCCATGATTGCTAAGGTAACATCTAGTGAGCCTCATGTGGATACTAGCACTACTTTTAGTCAAATTCCTATATTGCCTTGTGCTAGTCCCCGTAATTCATCCATGCATAACATTGGTACATCTTGTGATAAATTTCTTTCCTTGCCTTGTTGCTCTAACGATGAATCTTATACTTCCTCTAGTGCTTGTGTTGAGACTAACCATGTAGAGGAAATCAAAGAGCTCAAGGACCAAGTCACTTCTTTGAAGAAAGACTTGGAAAAGTGTCATGAAGGGAAGGCCACACTCAACAATATCTTGAGTGTGCAAAAATCCCCCAATGACAAAGGTGGACTTGGATTCAACTCCAATAAGAAGAAGAAGTCCAAGAGCACAAGAAGAAGGACCAAAAACAAGTCAAGAATTCGGCCAAGATCATTTGCTTCAAGTGCAAAATTGAAGGGCATCATGTTAGATCTTGCCCTTTGAAGAAGAAGGCCATTAGTGACAAGCAACAAGGGAAGCGACCACAAGTTCATTCTCATGCTCAACCTCAAGTTGAAGAAAGGCATCTTCCCAAGAAAACTCGAGCTAATGCTTCTCAAGTTGAGAAATCAAGTGAGAAGAAAGTGAAGAGCAGACGTTGCTACCTATGTCGCGAGAAAGGTCACCTCGCCTCTTCATGCACTAGAGGTAACTTATCCAACCCAATTATTATTGATGATATCTATTCTCTTGGGAAGGATAAGGTTGGCAATGTGCTTGCCAAAGTTGTTGGTACTCAAAGTGGTGTCAAGAAAAGAACATTTGGGTAGCCAAGCCTTTTGTGACTAACCTTTTAGGACCCAACTTGGTTGGGGACCAACTAGCTCAAACTTGATCAATAGGTGTTGTTGGAGGGCATTGGAGACTTGGCTACATCATGAAGAATTAAGGGATCTTCATCATTCATATTGTGTCAAGCCAAGTCAATTGGGTTATCAAGTTTCTATCTTATATCCAATGTGCCTCCTTGCGGTAACTTGTACTTAAATTGTTTACATTGAAAGTTACTTGCCCCTTTGCATGTTTTGGTTTTGTTCCTTGCATGTGTTGTATATGTTATGCTTCCAATTTGCTTATCTTGAGTAATCAAGTATGTGTGTGGTTGTTTGCACATCATGTATGTGTATGTAGTGCATTGAGCCTTTGTGCATCTTGTTTTTATCTTAGTTGGCTCTTGTGCGAGATTAATGGAAATCCCGTTTTTGGGAAGTGACGTGCTTTGTGCACCTCACAATCCTATAAATGTGTGTATATGAGGAATGCCATCTAGTATTGATATTACAAGATTATCTTGTCACCATGTGGTATGTCTTCTCATGATAAATTCAAATTCTAAATAGTCCATTAATTATCTCTTGTTGGATCCTTTTATTTGCCTCTTATTTACCTTTATTTGGTATCACATTATGGGGGAGTAATATGCTATGTGTATATTACTAGCCTAGAAAATGTGTACATTTGAGATATTGTCACCTAGAGTTGATATTGTAAATTATCTTGTTCCTAGGTGGCATGTTAGCTCTACAAGTTGCATATTTTCTTGTGTTTGGTGTGAAGATGATGTTGGATATCCTTGCTATCTTCCACCGGGAATTATTTCCAAATACTTCTTGTCTTTTGACAATTGGTACTCACTTGTGTGGTAGAAATTATTGATCATATCTACATTGGCTTTTGATTTTATTTGCCTTATCTCTTGCCAAGGTTTGTGTCAACTCCCTTTCTCTTCCATACCACTTGTGGATCTTGTTAATTTCTTGATCTTGTCTAGTGTTTTCTAGATATAGTGAAAGTGATGATCCCACCTTATGCATTTCGTATTCAAATGAAAAAAATCTACAATGCACTAGTCTTGGGGGAGCTATCCTATTTTCTATAAAACACTCATCTTGTGATCCTTATCAAGTGTGTGTTGGCGGAAGGCAAGCCGTTTTCTTTTTGGTACTTTGTGCCATCATGAAACTTTGTAGAGAGCTTGGTTTGTTTGGAACCATCCTCTCTTTTGGGAGTTTTACATCTTTTATTTAGTGTATATCAATGGATATCTCATTCCTCTATGTATCTGTTATGGATATCCTCCAAGTGATGACTTATTTATTTGGTATCTTTTCTTCACTTGGTATTTCTTTGTCAACTAGTATCATTTCTTGAGAGTCTTGAGCATGCATATTAACTTCATGTAGTCTCTTTGGCATGCTTTCTTTCTTTGACCCAATATATAGGGGAAACTCCACCAAGTCTCAAATTGGATGAGATGTGCATGAAATTCATTTTCATATCTATATGCACATATTTATGTGGAGTTTGTCCTATGTATTGTTGGTTCTCTAACTCTTTGGTCCCAATGAGTTCGGGTACCATTTTGTTTGTGTTGTTGTTCTAGGAACAATTGGAGATACATTGGATGCTCGGCTCACTCACAAGGAAGGTGGTATCACCATGTGCTCATTGGAGTCAAGCTAGGATGTTCAATGAACTACTATATAATACCTTCATTTGGTATCTTCTGCATCCTTCCAATGCTATCTCGGTAACAAGTATCTATTCATGCTTTCCTCTCTTGCATTCAACCTTGTGTAGGTTGCATCTTGGCATGATATTCATTTCATATCTTGTGATACTTGTTTCCTTTCTCAAAGCATCCCAACGATGATCTCTGGTTGCTAGTTGTGATGTATTTGATGGACGTGTGGTTGGACTTCATTTATATACAATAAGACCATATCTATCCAAGTGCTATGCTTTCAAACAAATATCTTATTGGTATATTTATGACTTCCTTGTGGATATCTTGTTCCTTCGTGTTGTAACTATTTCGGGTGTAGATCCTTCTTTGTAGAGATATATCATCATGATTTTGTCTACCTAGAGCCTTATACACTTGAGAGAAATTACATCTCTAGATGATATCCTTTCTTTCACGTACACCTTGTCTTTCTTATGTCATTTCTTTGGTGGCTCCGTGAAAGTTTTTGCCTTGATTGCGGGTCATATCTCGTTGCATCTTCATGCACTCTTTTGTGGTGAAGATTGTTTTCCTCTTGCTTGTCGTGATGAGGCTTTTGCCAATTCAATTGGTATCCCTCCTCTTAACGAAGCTTCCTTTTATATCTTCACCACGGGTTGTCACAAGCATAGGTTCTTTATATGCTTATTAGTGAGCTTGTGAACCCATTTGCTAGTTGTGTGTAGGAATGAAAGGCCTTGCACCGTGTATCTCATTCATTCAAGACTATATTGATGCTTAATGCTCATCCATACATTAGTCTTCTCAAGTGCATTGCCTTGACTCACACACATTGGTTTTGGTTGAGCCTATTCTTAAGTTGCCTCTTTTACATGTTGCTCAACCATGTGTTTTTTTTGAAAGCTTAGAACAATGGGGGCACCCCCCACTGACTTTGTATTAAACCTCAACACAAAGAGTTACATGGATAAGATTATATGGGGGTAGGGGTTGGGAGAAACCCTATACATCAAGGTATAGAGGAATTGACTAGATCAGATCAGCAACCTGCTCAACAAATGGCACTAGGGCCTCTTTGACTCTGTGTCTCATCATACCAAAGTCAAGCTTGAACCTTTGGCTCCATCCTTCCACTGTGGGCACTATACCTTTGAAATGCTTATTGTTACATTCCTTCCAGATGCTATGCTGAAAAAGCCATGAACATTGGTCTGGTCCACGTACTTTTTGCTGCATGCAGAAGCTGCAGCCTGTTGCCATGCATCGTCCACGTGATCCCTAATTTTCCCCAACATGACCTACTGAATTCACATTGAAAGAACAAGTGCGCAATTCATTCTTCGGGGGGTCGGCGGCATAACAGGCAGGCATAGTTGTCATCCCTCAGTTTCATATTCTTCCTCTTGAGCAACCCTCGTGTGTTTAGTCTATCCGCAAGAAGCAGTCAAGCAAAAACCTTCCACTTGTTGGTGCATTTTGTCTTCCAGGTCCACTTAAAAGCTTTATCCGCCTCCCCGTCTCGAAAACAATGCAGGTAAAACTTGTTGGAAGCGAGCCCATCCGATCCCCATACAGCCTTCCATACATCATTCTCCTCTGTCAACTCCATCGTGGACAGGGTGTTCTGGAGGTCTTCGAGCTCTCCTCTAGCCTGAATCGAGAGCAGTAAGTGGAAGTTTTGGCCAAGCGTAGGCGCTATCAGCAGCTTCTGAACGGAGATATCTTCGTCTTCAGAGAAGGAACAGGTGGGGGTGGCTATCGGCCAGAATATCTCCATGCCAGTCATCCTTCCAAAACAAAGTTGTGCTCCCATCTCCCACTTCAACGGATGTGACACCTCTATATATTGGTGCAAGGTTCATGATATCCTTCCACCAGAACGATCTGCATGGGTCAAAAGCATGCGGGACCCGGCCCTCATAGTACGTGCCCCAAACAAGCTGAACCCATGGTATATCCATGAGGTTATAGAATTTGTGTAGTTGTTTTAGCAGCAACACTACAAAAAAAGACACTTCTGTGATGCTACGTGTTTGTCACAGTAGGTCACGTTTTCTGTCATGCATGTACATCCATGACAAATTTATGACAGAATCAAGATAGTCATACTGTCTTTGTCGTCAGAGAAGTGTTCCATGACATTACCAAAATTATCATCACGGAAGTGTCCACTTCCATGATGATAAATCGCGCGTCACAGAAGTGCTTTCTTCAAGGGTGACCGACACGCTCTGTTGGAAAAGGAAGTGCCTAGGAGGCGCTTAGGCATGCGTAGGCGCTAGGCAATGGCCAAACGCCTCGCCTAGGGCATAAATAGAGGTCTAGGCAGGGCAAGCAAGGAATTGCCTACCCAAGCAAGAAATCAGGCCACATACTCCACTGATATGCCAAACACGTTATATTCCAATGTAGTAGACGGTAATTAACTTATTTATATGCCCTAAAATAATATCAACACCCATATAATAATCACAAATACACTACGAGTAAAAACTATATTACCGCCTAGGCCGCGCCTAGGGCGCTTAGGCACCGCCTAGGCCCTAGGCGAAGGCCAACCACCTTGCTTACGCCTACAGCTTTTTCCAACCTACACATGGCATCCATCGTCGGAATGCCGTTAAGCTATCGGGTCCGGTTTTGGATCCGATAACCCGTTAACAGCCCCGACTAATGGGGATTTTCCACGTGTAAAATCATCATTGGCTGGAGGAAACACGTGTCGGCTCACCGTTGGGACAGATGTCATCCAGTCATTGGACCCAAAGCGCCTATGATACATCGACACATGGCACGGCCCAACAATGGCCCATAAAGTTTAAATGGGCCGGCCCAACTAAAGGCCCACAAGATTTTGCAGCCCATAATGGGACGGCCCAGCTAAAGGCCCACAAGATTTTGCGGTCCATAATGGGTCGGCCCAGGTAAAGGCCCACAAGATTTTTGCGTGCCATAATGGGCCGGCCCAGGTGAAGGCCCACAAGATTTTTGTGGACCATAATGGGCCGGCCCAGCTAAAGTCCCACGAGATTTCGCCGACCGTAATGGGCCGGCCCAGCTGTAGGCCCACAAGATTTTGAGGACCCTAGTAGGTCGGCCCATTAACTGGCTGCCATGTTTTGGGCCAAATGCTGGCCCATATTTGATCCGGTCCATTAATGGCCTGCCACATTCCGGGCCTGATAATGGCCCATATGAGATCCGGCCCGTTAAAAGCCTACCATGTTCTGGGCCAAATTACGGCCCAGATCAGGTCCGGCCCTTTAAGAGGCTTTGGGCTAAATAATGGCCCATATCAGATTCGGCCCGTCGACTGGACGCTACGCTTTTGGGCCCATTTGCTAAAGGCCCATTTAGTAATTGGGCCTGATATTAGTTTCGGCCTGTTAAGGGCCCATTTAACATTTCGGCCCTATATTAATTTCGGCCTGTTAAAAGCCCGTCATATAGTTGGGCCTAACTACGGCCCGGTTTGCATCCGGCCTGCTCGCAGCCGATAATCTGATTGGGCCAAACAAGGACCGAGACAATTTTGGCATGTTATAAGCCCATGATTTGATTGGCACATTCATGGGTCGGGGTCTATTTCGGCCTGCTGCCGTCCCGTCAGCTGTTTCGCACGCTTGTGCCTAACCTACTTTTCAGCCTCCTAAAGGCCCATTGAGTTTTGTTGGGAAAATAGGGTCGGCAGTTTACTCGGCCTATTAAAGGCCCGAATCTACTAGTGGGCCAGTTTACATTTAGGCTTGTTAACGGACCAAGATGACGGGCCCATGATGCGGATCATACATGGTGATTTGCATGACGGCCCGATTATTTACCGTAATTTTACGGTTTGGCCGGTTTACTTCGAAGACAAGATATATATACAGTAAAATAACTGCAGCATCGTGAATAAGAAAAAAACCTAGACTATACAATAAAGAAATTACGACATATTACATCCACTGGGCATCAAAGTTCGTCGCTATGATAATAAAGCACAAGCAGACAGCAGATTACATACACTGGGCATCAAAGATCGCCACCAGTGCAACTAAACACGCCGAAAAAAAATATACAAAACCGACATCACTTCAATAGAGTTCAAGAAAGGTTAGCCCTGCTCGGGAGCTACAGCGCAAGCAGCTGAGCAAGCTGGTGAGACTGCACTTGTTTGACACTTATATCCTCCTCACTCTGAAAGATAAACAAGCAGACAGATGACAGGTTTTGCACATATAAGTATCAGTGCTGACAATTCATCACATTTCTTACTGACGAATAAAGTGACACGGTTTAAAATAGCATTAACACAATATGGAATTGTTCAGGTCAAGACATGGCAGGAAATGACATTGTGAAGGAGTTGGCAGCTTCACAACACCACTGGATTACAGATCAAGAACTCATAAGTAATGGTTAGTGTGCTGTCAATTTATCCCATTTCAAATTGGCAAAATAAGATCACTTGCTCTATATAGTTTAATTTACATGGTATGAATAAGGAACTTGGTTGTACAACTGAAAACTTAAGTTGAGAAGAACAAACTTTTGTTTATGAAATGGAGTACATAATAAACTTTAAACATGCAATTTGATGCAAACACCAAAAATAAACAGTTGTTGCAGTCATGCCTAACTAAATATACACAACAAAGTTTGAAGGCTTGAGAAGGACAAACTTACATTATTGGTGAAGGCAGGTGAGGGAGTCCTGGATTAGGGGGTGTCCGGATGGCCGGACTATAACCTTTTGCCGAACTCCTGGACTATGAAGATACAAGATTGAAGACTTCGTCCCGTGTCCGGATGGGACTTTCCTTGGCGTGGAAGGCAAGCTTGGCGATACGGATATGTAGATCTCCTCCCATTGTAACCGACTCTGTGTAACCCTAGCCCTCTCCGGTGTCTATATAAACCGGAGGGTTTTAGTCCGTAGGACGAACAACAACCATACCATAGGCTAGCTTCTAGGGTTTAGCATCTCTGATCTCGTGGTAGATCTACTCTTATACTACCCATATCATCAATATTAATCAAGAAGGAGTAGGGTTTTACCTCCATCGAGAGGGCCCGAACCTGGGTAAAAACATAATGTCCCTTGTCTCCTGTTACCATCCGCCTAGACGCACAGTTTGGGACCCCCTACCCGAGATCCGCCGGTTTTGACACCGACATTGGTGCTTTCATTGAGAGTTCCTCTGTGTCGTCATCTTTAGGCCCGATGGCTCCTCCGATCATCAACAACGACGCGGTCCAGGGTGAGACTTTTTTCCCTGGACAGATCTTCGTATTCGGCGGCTTTGCACTGCGGGCCAATTCGCTTGGCCATCTGGAGCAGATCGAAAGCTACGCCCCTGGCCATCAGGTCAGATTTGGAAGTTTGAACTACAAGGGTGACGTCCGCGGAGACTTGATCTTTGATGGATTCGAGCCACAGCCAAGCGCACCGTGACCGCCACACGATGGTCATGATCCGGCTCGCCGAGCAAAGGCCACGGAGGCGCACAGGTGTCCGCCCGACCCTCTTTCCGGAGTCGACCGCCAATGTCGAGGATGGGTGGCTGGACACCGCCAGGGGCTGCAATCTCTACGGCGATCGAGCGAACACCAGCCTTGTCCTTTGTGAAGCTTGTGACTCCAAGGTGCGGACTCCTCCGGACCAACCTTCTACGCCGCCAATCGAATCCGATTGGGCGCCCGATCATGGAGTTCACCGCCATGGACATCTTTCAAAGACTTCGCCCTTGGCGACATCTGAACTCACTAAAGTCTCTCTCTTTATCAGGAGAGCCTGGCCGGACTATGGTCAGCAAGGTTGGGATGCGGACGACGAAGAAATTCAAAGCCCACCCACCACCCACTTCATAGCCACTGTCGATGATTTAACCGACATGCTTGACTTCGACTCCGAATACATCGACGGTATGGACGACGATGTAGGAGACGAACAGGAACCAGCACCTATAGGGCACTGGACAACCATCCCATCTCACGATGTATACATGGTGGGCACACCTAAAAGAAACGACGACGAGGAACAAAGGGACGCAACGAGGGATCATTCCCTCGAAAAGCAGTCAAAGCGGCGGCATAAGCGCCGCTCCAAACCCCACCTCGACAGAGACAGCAGCCATACAGACCCAGCCATAGAGCAGGGCGAACCGGCGGACGATGAACATGCCATCGAGCAACCGTCGAACAGGGCAACTTGGATAAACAACCCGTCCCCGGCGAAGATAACAGTCCAGACGACCTCACGTCGGACAAGCTATCGGAGCAGAAGAACCTCCACAAAAGGCTCGTCGCCACTGCGCGTAGCCTGAAAAAGCAGAAGCGGAAGCTCAAAACAGCGGAAGATGCACTCAGAACTAGAAGGAGCAAAGTACTCAACACCGCAGAAAAATACGGCGACGGTCACCGCACAAAGAGCTATCAGAAGCGAAAATTACTGCCGGAATTTGATGAGGAGGCCTTAGAGCCCCCGCAGTCAAAAAATAAGGAAGCCACCCGGTCGGGTGAACAACCCCATGGCCAACATAGAGCGGCAAAGGGCGCCGCACACAAGTCGGCACGCGATCCGCACAAGGATTCGCATCAAAAAGATGGCCCAGCTAGATCTATCTACGGGCCAAGAAAGCAAGATCTAGTAAGCAATGCAACGCATCAAGTATCCGAACATCACGGTACACCCAAATATAGGGGTGCCGCACACCCCCTATGTTTCACCGATGAGGTGTTGGATCATGAATTTCAGTGATTCAAGCCCGTAAACATAGAGGCATCTGACGTAACAACAGACCACAGAAGTGCGGATTGAGGATTACATCCTCCACATACACATGGCTAGAGGAGATGATCTCCACGCCATAAAATACTTACCCTCAAGCTCAAAGGGCCAGCCCGGCATTGGCTTAAAAGCCTTCTGAAAACACCATTGGAAGTTGGGAAGAGCTCGAGGATGCTTTTCAGGCAAATTTTCAAGGGACCTATGTCCGACCTCCGGATACAGACGATTTAAGTCATATAACTCAACAACCCGGAGAGTCAGCGCGAAAACTCTGGAACATATTTCTTACTAAAAAGAACCAGATAGTCGACTGTCCAAGGCCAAGCCTTAGCAGCTTTCAAACACAGCGTTCGAGACAAATGGCTCGCCAGAGACCTCGGCCAAGAAAAGCCAAGAACAATGGCCGCATTAACAAGCCTCATGACCCGCTTTTGCGCAGGAGAGGATAGCTGGTTGGCAAGATGCAGTACCAATGACCCAAGTACATCCGAAGTTAGGGATGGAAACGGGAAACCGGGACGCAGCAAGGACCAGCGCCGGACCAAGGGAAACAGCCCGAAGAGCACGGCAGTCAACGCCGGATTCAAAAGCTCTCGGCAGAATCAGAAAAAGATGCCCCTCAAGGATAACAAGGACAAGCTATCTAACCTAAACAAAATCTTGGACAAGATATGTCAAATCCACAGTACTCCCGGGAAGCCTGCAAACCATACCCACAGAGATTGTTGGGTCTTCAAGCAATCCGGCAAACTCAACGCTGAACACAAGGGGCTCGACACACCAAGCGAGGATGATGACGAACCCCACAAGCGAGCACCAGAAAACAAAAAGAATTTCCCACAAGAAGTCAAAACAAGAAACTCACTTCACGTGACAAAGGGAAAACATAGTGGCGCCTATAGAGATACGCGCCATACGGCCTATCCTGAGGAGTCCCGCCATCGGGTTGTTAAAACCAATCACCTTCGACCAACAGGATTACTCTAGAAGTATCCTAACAGCAGGATGGACTGCCTTGGTATTAGATCTGATAATTGACGGACTCCACTTTACACAAGTCCTAATGGACGACGGCAGTGATCTAAACCTGCTATATCAGGACACAATCCGCAAAATGGGGATAGACCCAACAACAATTCACCGTAGCAACACTTCCTTTCAAGGGGTAACGCCAGGCCCAGATGCCCATTGTACGGGCTCTCTCCTGCTAGAAGTTATGTTCGGCTCACCCGACAACTTCCGCTGCGAAAAGCTAACTTTCCACATTGCCCCATTTACAAGTAGCTATCAAGCACTACTAGGACGTGAAGCTTTCGCCCGCTTTAATGCAATACCGCATTATGCATCTCTTATACTTAAAATGCCCGGTCCGCGAGGCATCATCTCATTAAAGGGAAATATCGAGTGTTCCTCGAGCGTGGAAGATTGTGCGGCTGCCTTGACAGCCACACACTAAACCGCTTCACTAATCAAAGCACCTAAACAGGTCGTTCAGACCCGGACATGGCTAGACGAGTCCGGCGTAAACATACAAGGGCTTACTAGCCGCATACCCCCATACAAGGGGCTCCGCGCATGTACAACAAGAGACAATAAAGCTCAATTTTATTCATTTTTTGAGTTGTACTTTGTTTATTTAATATACCGTACATTTTCGCATGATCTTTTTCAACTAAGTTCCTCTCTTTTACAGATGAACACCGTGCTAAACCCGTCCAAGATATGGCACAACGGAGACACAGGCGCAGACTTGCAGTAGGGACCCGTTCCAAGGATTCTTTTCAGATTAAGACCCTGCGTAAACCTTTTTTACTGTCTCTTGTTGATACACATCCCCCGGTTTCTTGCTATAGCCGAGGTGGAGGCTGGCATCTTGGCATGTGGCCACGTCAGAATTTTGCGCGTACCTGGACACCAGGGGCTTATTACTAAGGCCGTTCTTCAGCCCGTTTTCATAAAGACCGAATACCTTAGGGAGTGTTGGCGTCATGAAGTTTGGCCTTATATGCATCAGCTCGAATCATTTCTTTGGTAAAATGTTGGGTTTGCTCGGCTCTGTGTTTTGCTGCCTTACGTTCCGCTCTATCGGCTAAGGCGGCACCAGGAGAACTCTTGCGATTGTGCCCGGTTCGCCAAATGAGCACCTCAAGAGAGAAAGCCAAAACTGATTGTCATGATATAGCGTGAGACTGGTCAACCACTCGATGACCCGCCGAGTCTTTAGGATTCCTCTGCATTAACGACGGGTCGCTTTTGGCCAGCACACACGGCGCCAATTCTGGTGAGCGCGGTGCCTGTGGGGCTATATAGTAGCCCCACTGTCAAACTCCTATGGCTAAGTGAAAGTGATAAAGCATTATAGTCCGGTTGCCTAGTTCGCTGCGCTATCACCTCCTTAATAGGACCAAGATGTGAAGGAAATATGCCCTAGAGGCAATAATAAAGTTATTATTTATTTCCTCATATCATGATAAATGTTTATTATTCATGCTAGAATTGTATTAACAGGAAACATAATACATGTGTGAATACATAAACCTATGAGTGTCACTAGTATGCCTCTACTTGACTAGCTCGTTAATCAAAGATGGTTGTGTTTCCTAACCATGAACAAGGAGTTGTTATTTGATTAACGGGATCACATCATTGGTTGAATGATCTGATTGACATGACCCATTCCATTAGCATAGCACCTGATCGTATAGTTTGTTGCTAGTGCTTTTCTTCATGACTTATACATGTTCCTATGACTATGAGATTATGCAACTCCGTTTGCACGAGGAACACTTTGGGTGCTACCAAAGCGTCACAACGTAATCGGGTGATTATAAAGGTACATTACAGGTGTCTCCGAAGGTACATGTTGAGTTGGCATATTTCGAGATTAGGATTTGTCACTCCGATTGTCGGAGAGGTATCTCTGGGCCCTCTCGGTAATGCACATCACATAAGCCTTGCAAGCATTGCAACTAATGTGTTAGTTGTGAGATGATGTATTACTTAAACGAGTAAAGAGACTTGCGGTAACGAGATTGAACTAGGTATTGGATACCGACGATCGAATCTCGGGCAAGTAACATACCGATGACAAAGGGAACAACGATGTTGTTATGCTTGGTGCGACCGATAAAGATCTTCGTAGAATATGTAGGAGCCAATATGGGCATCCAGGTCCCGCTATTGGTTATTGACCGGAGAGGTGTCTCGGTCATGTCTACATAGTTCTCGAACCCGTAGGGTCCGCACGCTTAACGTTTCGATGGCGGTTACTATGAGTTTTTATGATGTTTCTGTACCGAAGGTTGTTGAGTCCGGATGAGATCACGGACGTGACGAGGAGTCTCGAAATGGTCGAGACATAAAGATTCATATATTGGAAGTCTATGTTTGGACATCGGAAGTGTTCGGGTGAAATTGGGAATTTTACAAGTACCGGAGGTTACGGAACCCCGAATGCTAATGGGCCAACATGGGCCTTAGTGGAAAGGAGAAAAGGGGCCCAAGTGCTGGCCGCACCTTTCCCCTTCCCTAGTCCTATTAGGACTAGGAGAAGGGGCGCCTCTCTCTCTCCCTTCCCACTTGGGGAAACCTAGTTGGACTAGGATTGGGGAATCCTACTCCTAGTAGGAGTAGGAAACCTGGTGCGCCTCCTCTCCTTGGCCGGCCAGCCCTCCCCTTCCCTCCTTTATATACAGGGCAGGGGCACCCCATGACACACAAGTTGATCATTGAGATCTTTCCTTAGCCGTGCGGTGCCCCTTCCACCAAATTACACCTCGATTATACCGTTCATGAGCTTAGGCGAAGCTCTGCGTCGGTGGAACATCATCATCGTCACCACGCCGTCGCGGTCGACGAAAACTCTCCCTCAACAC
This sequence comes from Aegilops bicornis, assembly GCA_021605145.1. Classification (NCBI taxonomy): domain Eukaryota; kingdom Viridiplantae; phylum Streptophyta; class Magnoliopsida; order Poales; family Poaceae; genus Aegilops; species Aegilops bicornis. The sequence goes on along the minus strand of CM038674.1, from coordinate 476,371,033 downwards.
TCGGCTGGATCGGAGTTCGAGGGACGCCATCGAGCTGAACGTGTGTAACTCGGAGGTGCCGTGACGCTCGGTACTTGGATCGGTTGGATCGTGAAGAAGAACGACTACTTCCTCTACGTTGCGTCAACGCTTCCGTTGCTGGTCTACGAGGGTACGTAGACAACACTCTCATCTCGTTGCTATGCATCACCATGATCTTGCGTGATCGTAGGAAAATTTTTGAAATTACTACGTTTCCCAACAGTGGCATCCGAGCCTGGTTTTCTATGGTTTGATGATATGCACGAGTAGAACACAAGTGAGTTGTGGACGATACAAGTCATACTGCCTACCAGCATGTCATACTTTGGTTCAGCGGTATTGTTGAATGACGATCCAGACCAACCTTACGCGTACTCTTACGCGAGACCGGTTCCCTCGGCGTGCTTTGCACATAGATGGCTTGTGGAAGACTGTCTCTCCAACTTTAGTTGAACCGAGTGGCTACGCCCGGTCCTTGAGAAGGTTAAACGGAGTCTATTTGACGAAGTATCGTTGTGGTTTTGATGCGTAGGTGAGATTGGTTCTTGCTTAAGCCCGTAGCAGCCACGTAAAATTTGCAACAACAAAGTAGAGGACGTCTAACTTGTTTTTGCAGGGCATGTTGTGATGTGATATGGTCTAGACATGATGCTGAATTTTATTGTATGAGATGATCATGTTTTGTAACCGAAGTTATCGGCAATCGGCAGGAGCCATATGGTTGTCGCTTTATTGTATGCAATGCAATCGCCTGTAATGCTTTACTTTATCACTAAGCGGTAGCGATAGTCGTAGAAGCATAAGTTTGGCGAGACGACAACGATGCTACGATGGAGATCAAGGTGTCGCTACCGGTGGCGATGGTGATCATGACGGTGCTTCGGAGATGGAAATCACAAGCACAAGATGATGATGGCCATATCATATCACTTATATTGATTGCATGTGATGTTAATCCTTTATGCATCTTATCTTGCTTTGATTGACGGTAGCATTATAAGATGATCCCTTACTAAATTATCAAGAAGTGTTCTCCACGAGTATGCACCGCTATGCGAAAGTTCTTCGTCTTTGAGACACCACGTGATGATCGGGTGTGATAGGCTCTACGTTCAAATACAACGGGTGCAAAACAGTTGCACACGCAGAATACTCAGGTTATACTTGACGAGCTATGCATATAAGATATGACCTCGGAACACGAGACCCGAAGGTCGGCGTGAATCATATAGTAGATATGATCAACATATTGATGTTCACCATTGAAACTACTCCATCACACGTGATGATCGGTCATGGTGTAGTTGATATGGATCACGCAATCATTTAGAGAATTGGAGGATATTTTTCTAAGTGGGAGTTCTTAAGTAATATGATTAATTGAACTTAAATTTATCATGAACTTAGTACACGATAGTATCTTGCTTGTCTATGATGTGTAGATAGATGGCTCGTCTTTGTTGTTCCGTTGAATTTTAATGCGTTCCTTGAGAAAGCAAAGTTGAAAGATGATGGCAGCAATTACACGGACTGGGTCCATAACTTGAGGATTATCCTTATTGCTGCACGGAAGAATTACGTCCCGAAGCACCGTTAGGTGCCAGGCCTGGTGCAAGGGCTGCGCCCGAAGTTGTGAACGTCTGGCAAAGCAAAGCCGATGACTACTCTATAGTTGATGTGCCATGCTACGGCTTAGAACCGGGACTTCAACGTCGTTTTGAACACCATGGAGCATATGAGATGTTCCAGGAGTTGAAGTTAATATTCCAAGCGAATGCGGATTGAGAGATATGAAGTCTCCAATAAGTTCTATAGCTGTAAGATGGAGGAGAACGGTTACGTCGGTGAGCATATACTCGTAATGTCCGGATATAACAATCACTTGATTCAACTGGGAGTTAATCTTCCGGATGATTGCGTCATTGATGTAATTCTCCAATCATCGCCACCAAGCTACAAGAGCTTCGTGATGAACTATAATATGCAAGGGATGACCAAAACAATGCCCGAGCTCTTGGCGATCTTTGAAAGTCATGGAGGTAGAAATCAAAAGGAGCATCAAGTGTTGATGGTTAACAAAACCACTAGTTTCAAGAAAAGGGCAAAGGAAAGAAAAGGAAACTTCAAAAGAACGGCAAGCAAGTTGCTAATCAAGAGAAGAAACCCAAGTCTGGTCCTAAGCACGAAACCGAGTGCTTCTATTGCAAGCGGTAGTCCTTTGGAAGCGGAACTGCCCCAAGTATTTGGCGGATAAGAAGGATGGCAAGGTTAACAAAGGTATATGTGATATACATGTTATTGATGTGTACCTTACTAATACTCGCAGTAGCACACTGGTATTTGATACTGGTTACATTGCTAATATTTGCAACTTCAAAGCAGGGGCTACGGATTAAGCGAAGATTGGCTAAGGGCGAGGTGACGATGCGTGGGAAATGGTTCCAAAGTCGATGTGATCGCAATGGCACGCTACCTCTACATCTACCTTCGGATTAGTATTAGACCTAAATAATTGTTATTTAGTACCAGCGTTGAGCATGAACATTATATCTGGATCTTGTTTGATGCGAGACGGTTATTCATTTAAATCGAGAGAATAATGGTTGTTCTATTTATATGAATAATATCTTTTATGGTCATGCACCATTGAAGAATGGTTTGTTTTACTTAATCTTGATAGTAGTGATACACATATTCATAATGTTGAAACCAAAAGATGCAGAGTTGATAATGATGGTGCAACTTATTTGTGGCACTGCCGTTTAGGTCATATCGGTGTAAAGCGCATGAAGAAACTCCATCTTGATGGACTTTTGGAGTCACTTGATTATGAATCACTTGGCACTTATGAACCGTGCCTTATGGGCAAGATGACTAAAACACCGTTCTCGGAACTATGGAGAGAGCAACAGATTTATTGGAAATCATACATCTTGATGTATGTGGTCCAATGAATGATGAGGCTCGTATGGCGGATATCGTTATTTTCTCACCTTCACAGATGATTTGAGCAGATATGGGTATATCTACTTAATGAAACACAAATCTGAAACATTTGAAAAGTTCAAAGAATTTCAGAGTGAAGTGGAAAATCATCGTAACAAGAAAATAAAGTTTCTACGATCTGATCGTGGAGGAGAATATTTGAGTTCTGAGTTTGGCCTACATTTGAAACAATGCGGAATAGTTTCGCAACTTACGCCACTGGAACACCACAACGTAATGGTGTGTCCGAGCGTAAATGTCGTACTTTATTAGATATGGTGCGATCTATGATGTCTCTTCTTGATTTACCGCTATCGCTTTTGGGGTTATGCTTTAGAGGCGGCTACATTCACTTTAAATAGGGCACCATCTAAATCCGTTGAGACGACGCCTTATGAACTGTGGTTTGGCAAGAAACCAAAGTTGTCGTTTACGAAAGTTTGGGGCTGCGATGCTTATGTGAAAAAGCTTCAACACGATAAGCTCGAACCCAAATCGGAGAAATGTGTCTTCATAGGATACCCAAAGGAGACTGTTGGGTACACCTTCTATCACAGATCCGAAGGCAAGATTTTTGTTGCTAAATTCGGAAACTTTTTGGAGAAGGAGTTTCTCTCAAAAGAAGTGAGTGGGAGGAAAGTAGAACTTGATGAGATAACTGTATCTACTCCCTTATTGAGAAGTAGTACATCACAGAAAACAGTTTACGTGACACCTACACCAAATAGGGAAGAAGCTAATGATGATGATCATGAAACTTGAGATCAAGTTTCTCTGAACTCAGAGATCAACGAGCAAGATCCGCACCAGAGTGGTACGGTAATCCTATTACGGAAGTCATATTCTTTGGAACATGATGAACCTACGAACTATGAAGAAGCGATGGTGAGCCCAGATTCCACAAAATGGCTGGAGGCCATGAAATGCAGATGGGATCCATGTATGAGAACAAAGTGTGGACTTTGGTTGACTTGCCCAATGATCGGCAAGCAATTGAGAATAAATGGATCTTCAAGAAGAAGACTGACGCTGATGGTAATGTTCTATAAAGCTCGACTTGTTGCAAAAGGTTTTCGACAAGTTCAAGGGATTGACTACGATGAGACCTTCTCACCCGTAGCGATGCTTAAGTCCGTCCGAATCATGTTAGCAATTGCCGCATTTTATGATTATGAAATTTGGCAAATGGATGTTAAAACTGCATTCTGAATGGATTTACGGAAGAAGAGTTGTATATGATGCAACCAGAAGGTTTTGTCGATCCAAAGGGAGCTAACAAAGTGTGCAAGCTCCGGTCCATTTATGGACTGGTGCAAGCCTCTCGGAGTTGGAATAAACGTTTTGATAGTGTGATCAAAGCATTTGGTTTTATCTGAGACTTTTGGAGAAGCTTTGTATTTACAAGAAAGTGAGTGGGAGCTCTGTAGCATTTACGATATTATATGTGGATGACATATTATCGATCGGAAATGATATAGAATTCTGGATAGCATAAAGGGATACTTGAATAAAAGTTTTTCGATGAAAGACCTCGGTGAAGCTGCTTACATATTGGGCATTAAGATCTATAGAGATAGATCAAGGCGCTTAATAGGACTTTCACAAAGCACATACCTTGATAAAGTTTTGAAAAAGTTCAAAATGGATCGAGCAAAGAAAGGGTTCTTGCCGGTGCTACAAGGTGTGAAGTTGAGTAAGACTCAATGCCCGACCACCGCAGAAGATAGAGAGAAAATGAAAGATGTTCCCTATGCTTCAGCCATAGGCTCTATCATGTATGCAATCTTGTGTACCAGACCTGATGTGTGCCTTCTTTGTAAGTTTGGCGGCGGTACCAAAGTAATCCAGAGTGGATCCTTTGGACAGCGGTCAAGAACATCCTTAAGTACTTGAGAAGGACTAAGGATATGTTTCTCATTTATGGCGGTGACAAAGAACTCGTCGTAAACGGTTACGTCGACGCAAGCTTTGACACTGATCCGGACGATTCTAAATCGCAAACCGGATACGTATTTACATTAAACGGTGGAGCTGTCAGTTGGTGCAGTTCCAAACAAAGCGTCGTGGCGGGATCTACATGTGAAGTTGAGTACATAGCTGCTTGAAGCAGCTAATGAAGGAGTCTCGGATGAAGGAGTTCATAACCGATCTAGGTGTTGTACCTAGTGTATCGGGTCCAATGAAAATCTTTTGTGACAATCTTTGGTGCAATTGCCTTGGCAAAGGAATCCAGATTTCACAAGAGAACCAAGCACATCAAAAGACGCTTCAACTCCATCCGGATTTGGTCCCGGTGGGAGACATAGAGATATGCAAGATACATACGGATCTGAATGTTGCAGACCCGTTGACTAAGCCTCTTCCACGAGCAAAACATGATCAGCACCAAGACTCCATGGGTGTTAGAATCATTACTGTGTAATCTAGATTATTGTGTCTAGTGCAAGTGGGAGACTGAAGGAAATATGCCCTAGAGGCAATAATAAAGTTATTATTTATTTCCTCATATCATGATAAATGTTTATTATTCGTGCTAGAATTGTATTAACAGGAAACATAATACATGTGTGAATACATAAACCTCTGAGTGTCACTAGTATGCCTCTACTTGACTAGCTCGTTAATCAAAGATGGTTGTGTTTCCTAACCATGAACAAGGAGTTGTTATTTGATTAACGGGATCACATCATTGGTTGAATGATCTGATTGACATGACCCATTCCATTAGCATAGCACCTGATCGTATAGTTTGTTGCTAGTGCTTTTCTTCATGACTTATACATGTTCCTATGACTATGAGATTATGCAACTCCCGTTTGCACGAGGAACACTTTGGGTGCTACCAAACGTCCACAACGTAATCGGGTGATTATAAAGGTACATTACAGGTGTCTCCGAAGGTACATGTTGAGTTGGCATATTTCGAGATTAGGATTTGTCACTCCGATTGCTCGGAGAGGTATCTCTGGGCCCTCTCGGTAATACACATCACATAAGCCTTGCAAGCATTGCAACTAATGTGTTAGTTGTGAGATGATGTATTACGAACCGAGTAAAGAGACTTGCCGGTAACGAGATTGAACTAGGTATTGGATACCGACGATCGAATCTCGGGCAAGTAACATACCGATGACAAAGGGAACAACGTATGTTGTTATGCGGTCTGACCGATAAAGATCTTCGTAGAATATGTAGGAGCCAATATGGGCATCCAGGTCCCGCTATTGGTTATTGACCGGAGAGGTGTCTCGGTCATGTCTACATAGTTCTCGAACCCGTAGGGTCCGCACGCTTAACGCTTCGATGGCGAGTTACTATGAGTTTTATGATGTTTCTGTACCGAAGGTTGTTCGAGTCCCGGATGAGATCACGGACGTGACGAGGAGTCTCGAAATGGTCGAGACATAAAGATTCATATATTGGAAGTCTATGTTTGGACATCGGAAGTGTTCCGGTGAAATTGGGAATTTTACCAAATGCAGGGAGGTTACCGGAACCCCGGAATGCTAATGGGCCAACATGGGCCTTAGTGGAAAGGAGAAAAGGGGCCCAAGTGCTGGCCGCACCTTTCCCCTTCCCTAGTCCTATTAGGACTAGGAGAAGGGGCGCCTCTCTCTCCCTTCCCACTTGGGGAAACCTAGTTGGACTAGGATTGGGGGAATCCTACTCCTAGTAGGAGTAGGAAACCCTGGTGCGCCTCCTCTCCTTGGCCGGCCAGCCCCTCCCTTCCCTCCTTTATATACAGGGGCAGGGGCACCCCATGACACACAAGTTGATCATTGAGATCTTTCCTTGGCAGTGTGCGGTGCCCCTTCCACCAAATTACACCTCGATTATACCGTTCACGGAGCTTAGGCGAAGCTTCTGCGTCGGTGGAACATCATCATCGTCACCACGCCGTCGTCTTGTGAAACTCTCCCTCAACACTCGGCTGGATCGGAGTTCGAGGGGCGTCATCGAGCTGAACGTGTGCAGAACTTCGGAGGTGCCGTGCGTTCGGTACTTGGATCGGTTGGATCGTGAAGAAGTACGACTACTTCCTCTACGTTGCGTCAACGCTTCCGTTCTTGGTCTACGAGATGCGTAGACAACACTCTCATCTCGTTGCTATGCATCACCATGATCTTGCGTGATCGTAGGAAAATTTTTGAAATTACTACGTTTCCCAACAAGATGTTGGGTCAAGTGTGAAAATGCGCCTTCTGCGAACACCCCCGCATTATATGCGTGGGGGCTGAAGCCGAAGACTGCCATCTTTCAGGTTATATACACATATACATTAACGGCCGCAGAGGAGGTATTTTAATTCTTGAAGGCACAAGTACAAAAAGCTTTTATATTTCATCGATGCATTGTTTTACAATAATACATGTTATTCAAACATAATATCCTTCGAGCACTGTGTTTCTATTAAACGAGCGCCCTGCAGAACTTCCTGAAAATAGTGCTCGGCAGGTACTCAGCTCCCGTCCGAATCTTGGGATGCAACATCGGTGGCCTTCATCTCCGCCCAGTATTTCCTGATACGGGCAAGAGCCATCTGCGCACCCTCTATGCACGCTGACCTCTTCATTGCATTGATATGCGGCACCGCACCAAGGAATTGCTGCACCAAGCTAAAATAACTCTTCGGCTCGGGCCTTTCCGGCCACAGATGACTCACGACATACTTCATGGCGAGTCCGGATAACCTATTCAGCTCCGCCCATGCGGCCAAACAATCGGTTAATGGAAGTGGGTGCTGCTGGATTGTGGGCTGCGACCAAAAAGCTTTTCCACTTCGTGATCCTTTTGATCTCGGAAGTGTTCGGCGCGTCCATGCTTTTCGCTGCCAAGTCCAGGTAAGTGTCCGCCGCACTCCACAACCGGTCCAACGGAGCATATTTAGGATCCCCGAACTTCATCCGCAGCATAAAGGGCTTTCGAGCCGCGATATCTCCGGCCTGACGTAGCTCCTCCCTCATAGCTCTCATCGCAGAGCGAGCATCCTTGGCCTCGGTAGTGGCCTTCTTCATGTCCTTCTGTTACGCCTGATCTTCTTTTTCAATAAGCTCGTAGCGGTCGGCAGCATTCTTCAACTTCACAGCCATCTCGGCCATTTCCTTCTTGCTTTGGCAGTGAGCAGCCTGTTCGGCTTTCAGCTCTTCAGTCGCCTTTAAGGCAGCCGCATCGCTTCTCCTGGCCTGCTCCTTGGCTCAGGCAAGTTCCACCCGAAGGTTCTCCATGGCAGCGGCACCATCTGCATCAAGCACACATGTTGTAAGGTACGGGCATCAAGCTCCTCTTACCGGGTGTCTTCGGAGAAATTACATACCTTGTGCCTCGTCAAGCCGCTTGTTAACAAGCGTGATGTCGACATCTGCCACGTCAAGTTGCCGCTTTAGCTCGGCAAATTCATCAGTCCGGCTAGCCACTGGACACTTCGCCGCCTACATAGGAGCGGTGACATGTTATACACAGGATTATGATCCTCGGTGCGCCCGTCATTTTTGACAACGCACCGAGTCTCAGGGGCTACTATCTACACATGACGCATCTTATATATGCAGAACTGTCAAGAGGTACATCATTTCGCGTACCTCAAAACCTGTCAGTAAACTCCTGACGGCCTCGTGCAACCCGCTCTCCACGGATGAAATCCTTTCAATCACCGTGCCCATCAATGCATGGTGTTCTTCTGAGATAGACGCTCGCCCGAGCAGATCCTTCAGCTCCTCCGACCGTGCACCGGACGGTGCCGGACTCGTCTGATGGCCTTTTTTCAAGGCGGACACGGAGGTCTTTGGGGAGCCATACGACTGCTTTCCGGCCCTGCCAGATTCAGAGAAACCCTCCGTGACGACACCTCAGGGTCGCCCGCCTCGCAAGGCGGTACGGCAGGGGGAGGCGTTCCGCTCTCCATCATCTCTGGACGAAGATCCCCTGCAGATGAGCTCTGCTGAGAAGGGCTGAGATCCGAACTACAAGGTAAAAATTCGGTTATCTTCCTCAGAAACAGAACAGGGATGTCTCTTATTTTAAAACTCCCCTCTCTACTTACGGCTTGCTGGAGGGCTGATCCCCTTGGGGGCATAGTGCGGCCGAAGCATCTCCCGGCGCAGGACCCTCTGACGAAGATTTCTTCCCCCGCTTTGAGACCATGGTCTCCGGGTCTTCAGAGGCGGTCCTCTTATTCCCTTGGATGGAGGGATTCTCGAATCCTCCTTTCCTGGCAGCCACCTTCGGGGAGGCGGTAGCTTCCTTGTTCCCCCCTTCGCCTTCTTCCAAAGGCGCAACCTCCAGCATCCTGGTTAACACGGGATCTGGCGTGGTCTCAGGGAGGGGGGCCGGACACCTGATTAACTTTGCTTTCGCTATCCACTCCTGTTTAAGGGAAACTCTTTTAAGGGCAATTTTATGATAAATATATGGATGGCGTGTCCGGGTACAGGACTACTTACTTGAGTATCCGGGCGATTGTAGCTCAGACCTGCGTCCTCGGTCGAGTCCGGACACATTGCTTGTGATCCGAAGAACAATTTGTACATCTCCATGGGCGTCGCGCCCGTAAAATGTTGGAGAGCTCGTGGTCCCTCCGGATTAAACTCCCATAGGCGGAGGGGGCGACGTTTGCAAGGCAAGGTGCGGCGAATCAACATGACCTGCGTCACCGCGACCAGATTGATGTCTCTCTCTAGGAGATCTCGAATGCGGCTCTGCAACAAGGGCACGTCCTTGGACGGCCCCCAGTTAAACCCTTTATTGACCCATGACGCTAGCTGTGGTGGGGGACCCGAGCGAAAGGCAGGTGGCGCCACCCACTTGGTGCCCCTGGGAGCTGTGATATAAAACCACTCTCGTTGCCATAAGCTGAACTCCTCTTGAAAAGAGCCCTCGAGCCATGGAGCGTCAGCATTCTTGCTTATAACAGCGCCTCCACACTCCGTGTGCTGCCCCTCGATCATCTTTGGCTCTACTTTGAAGGTCTTAAGCCACAATCTGAAGTGAGGAGTAATGCGGAGGAAGGCTTCGCACACGACGATGAACGATGAGATGTGGAGGATGGACTCCGGAGCCAAGTCGTGAAATTCCAGCCCATAATAAAACATGAGCCCCCTCACGAAGGGGTCCGTCAGGAAGCCTAGCCCCCGAAGGAAGTGAGACGCGAACACCACGCTCTCACCAGGCTTGGGAGTGGGAATAACCTGCCCTTGAGCAGGCAGCCTATGCGAGATTTTGCCGGTTAGATACACGGCATCTCTCGGCTTTAGCACGTCTTCTTCCGTGAACGGAGGAAGGCATCCACCGACCTTGAAGGCGGAGCCGACATCATCAAAGGTCCAGCGCTGAATCTGGATCTTTGGGTGTTGGAACTCGAGGCGAGAGGCGGATTCGATTGAGATTGAAAGAAAGGAGTAGAGCCTTGGTCTCTTTATAAAGAGGTTGAATACCAAGAGCCCTCCCCGTGACCGTTTGGGACTCGCCTTGATTGAGGAAATATACCAACGGGCACGATTGGGTTACCCACGCCCGTATTGATGAGAATCCGGAATAAGGGGACACGATCGGCTCGACAAGACGTGCCAAGGAAACCGCCTCGCTAAGTCTTGTTGAGGTGGGACAAGAAAACGATTGAATAAAGGCTTGGCTGTGGTGTGATGTCACGCTGCGGAATATGTCGTGATTGGATTTGTGTAAATATTATTCTCTCTACGGTGGTATGTGGAACTTATTTTGCGAGCGGACACTATCCATGTGTTCAAAATCTTCTATGAAGTATTCGGAGGAGGAACCCGCCTTGCAATGCCGAAGACAATCTGCGCCGGACTCGTCGTCATTGAAGCCTGGTTCAGGGGCTCTTGAGGAGTCCTGGATTAGGGGTGTCCGGATGGCGGACTATAACCTTTGGCGGACTCTGGACTATGAAGATACAAGATTGAAGACTTCGTCCCGTGTCCGGATGGGACTTTCCTTGGCGTGGAAGGCAAGCTTGGCGTCTGGATATGTAGATCTCCTCCCATTGTAACCGACTGTGTAACCCTAGCCCTCTCTGGTGTCTATACAAACCGAGGGTTTTAGTCCGTGGGACGAACAACAACCATACCATAGGCTAGCTTCAAGGGTTTAGCCTCTCCGATCTCGTGGTAGATCTACTCTTGTACTACCCATATCATCAATATTAATCAAGCAGGAGTAGGGTTTTACCTCCATCGAGAGGGCCCGAACCTAGGTAAAAACATCGTGTCCCTTGTCTCCTTTTACCATCCGCCTAGACGCACAGTTCGGGACCCCCTACCCGAGATCCGCCGGTTTTGACACTGACAGTAGGCTCTATAAAGCCCTTGTCCATGCTGATGGGGGGCAATTCAAGAAGTTTACCACATAATCTTCTTCATAAGCATTTCCTTTATTCTACATTTTGTTAAGAGTAAATATAGATGTGACAATATAAGAAAAAATGGAGAATATTTAAGATAAGATGATGAGTGATGCTACATAACCAAGTAGCTATAAATGTAAGTACGGCGATACAGGCAAAAGGTACAGCCAAGAGCAATGCAGAGCTAAACTTCTTCAGTACCACCGGTGTTATCCAACCTTATGGTAAAAGTAAATATAGATCTTATGTGTAGAAAATGGAGGGCAAAGGAAAATAAGCTGCAGAGTGATGGTACATGAACAACTACCTGTCAATATAAGTACACTGATAAAGGACACCAGGTACTTACAAGAACAATGCAGAGCTAAAAAAATTCATTGGCATTGGATATATTCTACACTAATGTAACCATTCATGCAGATCAGATAATTTGGAGCGAACAATTGATAAGTAAGCTATCATGCATACGGATGTAACATAATGAACCAGGTATGTATGCAAGTACAGTGATACAGGAAAACAGGTACTAACAAGAGCAAAGCAGCGGGCAGCATATTTGCGATATCATGTCGTTCTTTTCAAACTGGAATTCTTTTTCGAGCAGATTTCCTGCAAAAAATATCCGTAAGGCACATGCGGAGAAGTAGAAGTTCAAATTGATGCGATATCATAGACAGTACCTCATCCTCGGAACGAGACCAGTGCATAACAAGGTTTTTCCATTCAATGTCTTCTAAATTTAGCACAGGAGACTTCACCAGAAATTCATTTATAGACTTGCCATCAAAGTGTGATTTCCTCAGGTAACACTGATACTGCTGCAATGCTTCCTTGAAAAGCGCAAGCAAGCTTTGATCGTCATGACTATCCAGTTTGACCCTCGCCTACTTACAACAATGTAATGTAAATCATTGATGTGTTCAATCAGCAGAAAACAGGAAAATAATCACCATGAATAATAGCACTTACACGTAAGTGGGACGAGAAGATGTGAAAATGGTGTTTGTCTTCACTATAATCTTCCCATGATGGGAATATATGCACGTAGTCCCTAACAACATTGAAAGCATTGTCTTTTAAACTGGGAATAACTGGAATGGGGTTCCAATATGCAGGAATTGGCCGTCTCTGCAGTTGGGATAGGTCTTCGGCCGGTGGACTTGCTGTACTTTTTCCTGGAGTGGGATTTTTCTATGGTACGGCTGGTGCTATGGCAACTGAAATCGGCATGCCTTTTGTTGGAGTGTAGGTCCTGTGTGGTGCGGCTAGTGGTGTGGCCAATGAAGTATGAGTACAGTCTGTTGGAGTCGGTCCTACATTTTGTGTCACTGGTTGTACAGCCAATATAAGTGGGGTGCTATCTGATTTCTCCAGCACAACCATGTTTTTCAAGGACTTTGCTGGTGCTCCTTCAGGTTCGGCAATCACCCTCTTCCTTTTTGATATCTGATGCACAAGAACAGCATCTGAGTGGAAAACCATGGTATGACGACAGATGGAATATGTATTGATAATGGATGGACATGGCATCTCGACATATATGATGAGTAAACTAAGCAGATGGCGGTGCAACAAAGTAGAAGAAATGCAAGACAACATATGCAAGATACGCGCAATCAATAAAACCTTGCCAAATTAGAACAGGCACCTTGATGGGTGAATAGGACAGGCCATATGCCTTTGACTCCTCGAGGTTAGAATAGTCATTAGGATCATATTACGAACAAGAATCAGCAATTGGTGAGCGTATGAGTTTCATTGCATCCAGAATGGCACTCAATGCCTTGGTTCCAATTGTGTAAGTCATTGCGGTGTTTAGCTTCAAGAGTGGACTGCTGCTAGTGCGACACAAAGCAGCTACACAGATCATAATGTAGATATAACGGGAAAACTGTAAGCATGAGAGTAAAATCAGCAAAGTGGAACTTGCTGGAATATATGTGCTAGTATTGCCGGTACAGCTAGAAAGCCTTCGGATACCAGCTCTCTTCAACTGAAGGTGTCGTACTGTTAATATCAGTGTAACTCTCAAAGGCGACACAGCTCCCCGCATTTCCTTGGTATTCTTATAATATTCAAGTGGGCAGGCCACTACAAATCCTATTCCCATGTTTACAAAATCCTATGAATCAAAGAGGCCCGACGAGTTCAAAGTGTCCAAGCCAACCGGCCGTATTAGACCTCTGCACTGCAAATGTCCCTGCTCATATTCACTACAAGGACCATACTATACTACTATCATACTCCCTCCATTCCGAAATATAAGTCTTGGTAGAGATTTCCACTATGGATCACATACAGATGTATCCAGATAAATTTTAGAGTGTAGATTCACTCATTTTGCTCCATATGTAGCCCATGGTGAAATCTATACAAAGACTTGTATTTAGGAACGGAGAGAGTACTTATTGAAGAAGAACGGAAGAGGAACATGGTAAAGAAGAGCAAGCAGATTTTGGATAATAAAATGTTCGTTGCGCAGTGCCCACACATGATGAACCAGAGCGCATTAAGAAAGCAACTCCCTGCTGTCTCTCTATATGTGGTGCACGTGCTTTTTCGAAAGTAAAGTAGGAACATTAGCTGACCAATAAAATGTTATCTGTTTTAGTAATATCAGCATCATATCAGATTCGTACTTGAGCAACAAGTTTGGAATTATGAGTGGCACGTTGTTTAGCTTGATGGATTCAGGAGGAGTGCTAAGCAGGTACGATGATGGTACTGAATATAAAGGCATGTATGCATTTGGGACAGTCGACCATTTCAGGCGGTTGGATGAAGATCCTATGTCTCCTAACCCTTCTTCTTCCTTGTCTCTGATTCTTCCCATACAGAACACCGCATGGGCCGCCGGCCGGACCATCGCCACCCACCGCATGTGTTCCTTCGCCACCCCCACCCCCACCCCCACCCGCGTCGAGTTTTCTTCGTTTGGCGAGGCCCCCCACCGCCCCAACAACCAAAGTCCCCACCCGAGCCCCTTCGTTCCCACCGGCGAGCTCTGAAAAATCGGCTGACCCAATTTTGAAATTTAGTCTACTGTGATTTAACTAGTGTGGAATATATAAGGGGAAAACCATAAGCATTGGGACTATAGTGTTGACCATGCCATGGGGGATCTGAAGGTGCAAACCGAACAAAGGCAACTTCGCAACCAATCTTTGCTCTCAACTAGCAAGTAAGTGATGGACAAGAAATCAGAGTAAAGCAGTGGCGATCTATTTTCTTGCTGCGATAAATAAGTTGAGCAGAATCTGAAAGAGTACCACCTGCAGTGCGGTGCCGTGTATGCATCTGCTGAGAATTTGACGGTGTTGCCGTAGCATTGGCTGTCGGCAGCGTGGAAGCAGATCTAGGAGGGTAGACGGTGGCGGCAGGGCACGGTGGACGAGACGGTCGTAGGAGCGGCGCCGGCAAGGTGGACGACGGCGGGGATGAAGCTAGAGGACGGGATGCAAGGATCCCGATCCAAAGCCGTGGATGAGAGAGGTCAATCTCTTGTAATGGACAGCGGCGTCGGGGTATTAGCTCCGGCATGGTGGAGGAGGACGGCGGTGGATGGGTTGGCGGACGGAGGAGGCTGGGGTGGAGAGGGTGTTTTGGCGCCCACGGAGTACGAATGGGGAAATGGAGGTGGAGAGGAAGGGGAACCATGTCTTCAGGGCGCGTTGTCTCAAATGCGAGGAAATTTACAAACTTAGCCCCCGTTTCAAATTTCCTACATCACAACAATATTAGTCGGTTGGGGATAGGACGGTAATCTCGCATACACCGAATATTTGCCGACGAGAGTTTAGTTTTGGCGCCCACCGTGTATGAATCGGGGAGGGAGTCGATTTCGACCGAGGACACACTGTGTTTTGGCGCCCATCGTGTATGAATCCGGGTGAGAGGCGGTTATGTCACGTTCGAGTGAAATTACAAACCTATCCCTATCGAAACCAATAGAAATCGAGCAGATAGGCTTGGTGTGGCAGGGATAGGCAGTAGTAATTTCCATCTCGCTGATTTTGGTTTCGGGCGGTTACTGCGACTTACCCCGCTTCGTTCAAATTTTGCAGAGTGCATGTTTACCGTGCCAACTCAATTCGAATCCCGTTTGAATACTATTTTTCAAGCGGGTCCATTTTCGATTGGAATAAAATTCTATATACATCATTTTTTATATATACTTTCAAAAGCACAACAAAGAATTCTGCTCCTTTATATGTATAATATGCTTTACAAATACAATTATCTCAAAATCATAAGGTTGAATTCAAAAATTAAACCAAATTATGTTCTACTAAAATGTATGGATCAGTAATACATACATATTAAATAACATAGATGGCGTGAATTCATATGAGTATGCATGTTTGATAGATCAATTTTGGTTCAGTATGGATTACATGTATCATCATCTCGAATTCAAATATTTGAATCCCTTTTATGTTCACTCCTTTCACGCCCATCTCTCTCGCATGCATGCTCCTTCATGTAGCTATCACTCTCTTTTCTCCAGCTCACCCGCACGCTCACTTCTTGTTTCTCCTATCCTCGCAAACATGGTCTCTCGGCGTCTCCCTTGAGAAGTGTCACACTCTCCCTATCATTATACATTACTCGGTTTTCATTATCTCTCACGTCTCTACCGTTCTCTCGTATCACTAGGTACCTAAACTTTCTTTTTCACCGCCACACACAGTCTCCACTCGTCTTTCACTTTGTGTTTCTCTCTATGGGATTCTCTCACACACCCTATATGTCTCTAGATATGAATCATACCACTAAAATTACTCTCTCTCTCTCTCTCTCCTGTAGACACAACATTTGTTGCGGTCTCCTTTTCGTCTCCATCCCAGACTGACATTATTCATTTGTTTACCGATCAGACAAACTCCCCCCCCCCCTCTCACACACACACACACACACAACTCCTGCTTCCACTCCTCTTCCCGACTACCGTCTCTCTCTCACACACACAAAACTCCTGCTTTCGCACCCCCGTCTCGTATTTCTCTCACAAACATTTATCGACTAGCCTCTATATAGGTTTATACACCCCGCACACTCGTGCTTCCACTATCGCATACATGTCTGTCTCCCGCTCCTTGTATCTATGTAGATTTTTCTTCCCTTCTTGAGACACGCCCTCTCGATTGTGCACACACACACTATCACCTCATTTAAGCTGATACCTCTCGCACACACACTCTTTGTGTCTTTGTTACACATGCACTCCGTCCTCCTCCTCCCTCCCTCTCTCTCACACACACATGGGCTTTTTGCAACAACTAGCAAGATGCCCATGTGTTGCACGGAACATTAAGATGCATTTGCATGAGTAGTTTATCTTGTGGGGGAAAAGGATGAACAAGGGAAGGCCTTATTTGCAAGTGTGGAGAGGGGTGTGGGTATCTTTTTGAAAAATTGTCATAGTTTCCTTCCTATCCGTCAGATATAGATCGGACGGCCTATATTGCAGGATGGAGGCACACGATCATCACCGACTATGCTTTTTATAAGAGTAGCGATAAAAACAGAGTTGGTGATGATGGTGGGCCTGCCATCCTGCAATATAGGCCGTCCGATTTATATCTGACGGATAGGAACGAAACTATGGAAATTTACCCGCACTCCTGTCCACATTTGCAGATAAGGCCTTCCCTCGTTCATCCTTTTCTCCCACAAGATCTTGATGTTCTGTGCAACGCACGGTAATCTTGCTAGTAAGAGTAGAAATTAGACATATACCACTTCTCGAATCTTGAAACCAACAACATTCCTCCCTTATCTCATCAAAACCGCCAAAGGAATGTATTTTGAGTGAAACATAACATTTTTTTAGTGATATACGTATTTAAAAACTAGACTTTTTTCTATCAAATCGGTGAATATGTATTAATGTACTCAGATCGTGTGGCAACGCATTGGCACATTGCTAGTAGTTATTATAATTTTGTGGACACCAGACAAATGGTGGGGTACATATACGAAGAGAAGAGGCGCATGCATGCAGTCGGTCTCTCGCTGTCTCGCACACATGAGTGTTACGTAAAGGCAACGTTAACAAATAAACTCTAAAACCCTAGGTGCACGATTGCTGCATTCGCGGGTACCGGGTACGTGGTGGAGCGCACCTTTGTAGGAATAGTCAGCTCGTGTGATAATTTGATCCATAGGAGTTGATGGTCGGGACCACAGGTGAACGACTTGGAGGCGGTGGCTCGCCAGTTGCCACAGATCGAGTAGCCACATTTAAAATATCATTTTTAGCGGGGTTAAGAGTTCCGATTTTCAATGGCGCGTTATAAGTACTAAGTAGTTTTTAGAACGATTTGTATGGAGCGAAAATGGAATTCATAGTACTACCTACTACGTACCTCCTTGGCGTATGGTTGTATGGGTTTATGTTGCGAGATGTTGAACCTGGTAGTTCTAGGGCAAATACTATGTTTAGATTTAGTGTTGGTTTTGGTAATGAAAATCGGAAGGGGAAACCCTTCTTTGATTAAAAAACTACTACCTCCGTTACGGTTTACTAGTCCCCATCGTTTTTTGGGTCAAAGTTTGTCCATGAATTTTACTTGTAAAATGTGAATGGAAAGCGAGATTTTGTTATACGCATAAACAAAAAGGACTAGAGGGAGTGATTGCTCGACACAGACGCGACCTCTCATAGCCTTGAGCATTGAGCAAACACGCCGCCAAGAGGGCCCCATCGGCTGCAGGCCTGGCTGAACATGCCTCCTCGCCGCATGCAACCCGGCTTGACTGCCCTTTGCCTTCATTGAATCGGCGTGTGTACCGCAACACGTCCTTCCACGAGCCGGCGGCATTTTAGAACACAAAAAGTGACCAAAATATAATTAATTACGCATGGTCTTGACTTGTTGTGCTCAGACCGTAGCGAGGAACTAGAGGTTTTTCTTTATTCATAACTCTCCTCAATTTTTTTTGGCTTTGAAGTGAATCATGGTTGTGGACATTATGTGTGAATGTGGACATATCTGTGAACATGAGTTTGATGTGGAAGTTGAACTTGGAATGTCGGGCTTGCGCATGAACTATACCGTGTCCAATGCTTCGTCTGTTATTGTTTGGAAAGTAATTGCTGTTATTACATGACACGAAAAAAAATATTTTGTGCCACATCAGTAGATGCACGGACATCACAATAGGCATCTTGTTGGATAAACATTTGAACCTAGCTACTATGAAGGAAATTTTGTATGGACAACAGTTTTAGATAGCAGGAGACGCCTAGCTTTCTTTGTGCCTCTCGCTTAGCTTATTTCTGGCTTCTTCCATCTCTTCTTTGGCATGGGTGAAGAGAGCATCTGATTGCCCTTTTCGCTTCTTCAGGAACTCAGCTACATTCTCAAGGGTTGATGCACGCTTTCTTTCAGCCTTTACTAGAGCCACGAGGACACGAACAACTGATGACTCCACCTAGCTTGTGTGTAATCCAGCATCATCTGGGAATTTGCACCTTGTGTCTAATCCAGCATCATTAGGGAACTGGCACCTTGTGTGTAATCCAGCCTCATTCTGGAAACATGATCTCGAGGTTGACCATACTTCCCTCCTCGCAGGAACTGCATCCTGACATGAAGTTACTTCTTTGTTAGATTTAAAGCAACCCAGATCCATTTAGTAGAAGATAGATAAACAGAACTGGGAGAAGTGAATTCAAAAGGAAAAAATATAAAAATAGAATACAAGGTGAGAACACCCACTTTCTACATCAAGCTAAAAACAAAAGCATTAGGACGATTAAGACTCTTCTTATGACACATCGAAGAACACGAGGCTTAAGAGAAACAGAAACTACAACATATACACATCGAAGAACACGAGGCTAAACAAAAGTAATTGAAAGGGTGTTACTTACCAAAGCTCGTTTCTGAGGTTCGGTGCAGCTCCTCTTTAACTTGCCATGCTCCTTGAAGATCTCCCCAATATCCCGTGTTTGGTCTTCATTGCTCCTCTGCATGTTCGCACTCGTGGTTTTAAAATCTCAACATGGCAAGAAAAATATACTACTAGTAATACCCGCGCATCTTGTGGACAACATTAAAGCACTCGTCTGCCATGTTAGAGCATCTCCAACAGAATCGCAACGCGCGGCGCTTTAAATAAGCGTTTACAGTGCTGAGATCGAGAAGTAGAGATAGAGAGTAGAGGATATAGTTCTCAGCAAAGATAGATAAAAAAAGTAGATTATTCAACTACTCCTCGTCGTCCGACTCCTCCTCGGTGATGTCCTCCTCCGACGTTTGACTGTAGGCGTGAAGATACCGATCATCGTCGGATTCCCAGGGCGACGCTGCTCCTAGCCTCAGGTTGAATTGAGCGTACGCTTTTCGCCTACGCTTGTCCTCGCGATAGGCGGCTCGCTTCGCCCTCCTCTTATCCCTCTCCGTCCTCCTTTGCTCGTAGAACTCGCGCTCGTTAATGATGTCCTGCGGGAAGCGTTGGCGCCACAGCACCATGGCTTCCTCGTCCATCTCGGTGATGCCGAGACGGTGCTCCCGCCTGCTGTTGTCTCGACGATCCTTGTCGGTGATAAGACGCGGCAGAGGCGCGAGCTCCTGTGCCCGCTCCCGCGTCGGCACGTTGGGGAGGTTCAATGTTCTATGAGGCCACCGGAGGCGCCACACCACCACGTCGTACGCGCGGGCGGCCTCGTTGGCGGTGTCGAAATTGCCGAGGCCGAGGCGCATCCCACGGAACCGAATCTCGGTGGAGAAGCCGCCGGAGGGGCGCGCGCGGACGCCGCGGTATCCCCAAGTTTCCTGACGACGCGGCGGCATGGTGGCGCAGTGGCAGCGAGGCAAGAAAGAGCGGGGAGAAAGCGGTGGCGAGGCACAGAGCGGGGAGAGAGCGGTGGCAAGGCACAGAGCGGTGGGAGGGCATTGGATTTTATAAAGCGCGCCGGACGCCGCGCGCCAAAACTAGCTCATGCCCGGCCGCTTTTTCCCGCGCGCGCGCAATCCTTTCCCGAAGTCTCTACTATCTCTACTCTCTTCTCTACTGTTATATTTATTTTATATTTTATATTTATCTCTACTTCTCTACTCTCTATTTTTTTCTCTACTTTTTCCCTACTCTTATAAAAAAACAGAGTTGGTGATGATGGTGTTCTGCCATCCTGCAATATAGGCCATCCGATTTATATCCGGCGGATAGGAAGGAAATTGTGGCAATTTTGCAAAAAGATACCCACACCCCTCTCCGCGTTTGCAAATAAGGCATTCCCTCGTTCATCCTTTTCTCCCACAAGATAAAGTACTCATACAAATGCATCTTGATGCGTGCAACTCATGGGCATCTTGCTAGTTCTAAAAAACTATCCATCATTTGCCACACTCATCGGTTGCAGATGAAATACCTACCCAAGCACGGTAGCGATCTGAGGCGACGCACAATTACAAGCTGATATTACATTGGACAATGGAGGCTATAACCAATTACTTTTACGGGAACAATAGCACCCAGGAAATTTGAAGGGTAGGTATGAACAAAATTGGAACTGCACATGTACTGCTAAGTGATTCAATACACACATTACCAATCGAGGAGGAGAACGATGGTCGCAGCGGCCTCTGTGAGTCATGGTCGGCAACGGGAGTCAGTTCATTGTCCACAATGATGGTGCTTCTGCGCTTGGCGTCGGCTTCCAGGAAGCAGATCCGAGACCGTGGAAGACGGTGCCGGGGAAGAGGCTCCGTGTACGACGACGACGGTGGACCGGCTCCAGTGCGGGGTACGAGGTCGTCGATGAGACAGATATGCTGCGGTGGACGAGTGCGTAGATGTAGAAGGGGAGGAGCACAAAGGCTGCGGTGCTGTGGAGAATTCTATTTTGCGGTGGGGATAGAAAATGGGGAGTGTTCAGGTGTACTACTCTAGGTGTCGGGGTGGGGTTGGCTGGGTAGGGTGAACCTGAAGTTACGAAAACAGCCCCTACCAACCGTCATCCGTAGGCCTGTTCCGAAGGCTATGATGGTAACTTCCCACTGCTCGAATCAGGGTCGCGGGAGATTTTCCCACCGACCTCAAAATTTTGTGACACTAAACTCCCCGTGTGGCGTGTTGGGTGATTCGGCTAAGCAACTAGCGAGTAGTACTAGTAAAATCTGCATATTAGGTTTGACCGAACTCAAACTTCCTAAAGTTTGACCAAGTTTATAGAAAATTATAAACATTTACCATAACAGATATGTATGATGTGAAAGTACATTCAATAATGAATCTAATGTTATTTGTTATTCTATATGTTAATATTTTTTGTTATAAACTTTCTGAGAGTTTACAAAACTTGACTTTGACCAATGCTAATACGCAGACTTAAATAAAAACGGAGGGTGTACACATTTGTTTTCTTAGTATGTAGTGAGTTAATCATTTGTTGAAATTGTGAAATAAATATATTAGGCTACTGACTTGAATGTAATGGTCTATACAATTCAATAGTTACAATCATTGTCTAATTCCAAGATGTATACGAGGTCTATAGTACTTCACAACATGCTCAAACTCGCATAATCCCAGTCAAATGACAATCAAAATGCATTTCATAGTTATTACTTTGTAGGATGCAACAAAACCAACAATAACTCTTTATCAGCCATTATAAAAGCAACATTTTGAACACATCCCAATGTGTGAATGAAACATGCAGAGAGAGCTTGCGAAGATGGAGCAGATAGGGCGGGAAAGATTGTATGTATGTGGACGAGAGAGTAGGAGACAAACCTGACGAAACGGAAAGAGGGAGATAGAGAGAGAAAGAGAGAGGAAGAAGTTAGGTCTGTGAGAAAGATGGAGACATGTAATATACATGAGATGCGTGTGCATCCGGATTCTGTACATGTGGAAGGAGAAGAGACAACAGGTTTGATGAGAGAGCTGGAAAAACATGGACGAGAGGGGAAGGATCTCGTGGGTTGAGGGATTGATAAATTTGTGCGGGGGAGAGAGGGATTGGTAATTTTGTGCGAGAGAGAGAGGGTGGGGGGAGGAGTCAGTCAGCCGTCGTCACATCATCCTGCTTCCAAATGGCCCCGCATTCTCTAGCGCAGTGTGGTCGCCGTCTTCGATCTCCTCGATGCCCTCTTTGAAGATTGAGGTGTTGTGCATGCTGGGGTGCGAAGAAGCACGAGCGAGAGTGGTCGCCATATAACCTTGGATGGGGATGAATTGTGTGTCCGGGGGAGGGGGTGTGTGTGTCATGTGTGCTGTCTGTGTGTGTGTGTCAGATATTGAGAGAAAACAAACCTAAGGAGAGAAATGTGTGTGTATGTGATGGAAAGCTACTTGCTAAACAGGGTATTCATGAAGAGATTGTGCGTGCGAGATAGAGAACGATGTGCGGGCCTTGAGGTGGGCAAGGGCCGGGTGAGGGTGTCAAAATGTGCGTGTTGATGCATGTGTTACATGCAATCGTGCGAGGGATGGACGAATCGAGAGAGATGGTTGTTGTGTTACGGATGATCCTCTCTCTCTCTCTCTCTCTCTCTCTCTCTCTCTCTCTCTGTGTGTGTGTGTGTCTCTCTCTCTCTCTGTGTGTGTCTGTCACACACACACACACACAAGTAAAATGGAAGACCGTTCTCTCATGTATACATAACGTATCGGCATCTGTCTATGTATCACTCATGCATGATCATTTGCACATTCACACCTCTCTATGTCTCTATCACACCACACTGTCTCCACATTGCCCTTCCGCCACAACACACATATGGACACATACACACGTTCTCTCTCGGTCACACACACAGGGGCTGTTTGGTTTGAGACTAAGGGGCTGTTTGGTTTGTGACTATGGTTGCCACATCTTGCCACACCTAAGAATAGGCAACTTTGACCAATTTAGGAGGGTGTTTGGTCCAAGCCTTACCTTAGGCAATATACTTTTTGCCACACTGGGGCCCCACATGACATACACTCACAAAGTGTGGCAAGATTCCCTTAGGCTTACCAACTTGTGGCTGGGGATGTTCGGTTCTAGGCCTAGCATTGCCACACTTTGCCACACATTTTTGCAAACCTTGCCTAAGCTTAGTTCATTAAAATGAGAGCCACAAGTTGGCAAGCCTAAGGGAATCTTGCCACACTTTTTGTGTGTATGCCATGTGGGGCTCAAGTGTGGCTTGCCTAAGGTATGGCTTGAACCAAACACTCACCTAAGTTAGTCAAACTTTCCTAACCTTAGGTGTGGCAACCTTTGGCAAAGTTAGTCACAAACAAAACAGCCATTTTAAAGAACTAACCTTAGGCAAGTGTGGCAAAAATTGTGTGGCAAAATGTGGCATTCCTAAGCCTAAAACCAAACAGCCTATAAGTTTGCCTAAGGTTGCCACACCTAAGGCTAGGAAAGTTTGACCAACTTAGGTGGGTGTTTGGTTCAAGGCACACCTTAGGCAAGCCACATTAGGGTCCCACATTACATACACTCAAAAACTATGGCAAGATTCCCTTAGGCTTGCCAACTTGTGGCTCTCATTTTGAAGAACTAACCTTAGGCAAGTATGGCAACATCGTCTCTATGACAAGTGGGCCATAGGGGAAATAAAGTGTGGCAAGCCAAAGTGTGGCAAAAACCAAACACATGCCAACTAAACTGTGGCTGCCAAATTTTGGCTTGGCAAACGGTGGCTGGGAACCAAACAGCCCCAAAATCAGTGTTAAAAAAACTAGGGCGCACCTAAAACGTCCAAATCCAAATAAACACGAACTGGAGCTAAATTCAAATATATGGAAATATTGTAGCGTCAAGAACTTTTCCCGGAAAAAAAGTTGAGTAATATTCGGGGATTGTTTTCACACACACAAAAAGGTTCGGTGGATGTCCTTCGAGCGCGATACGGTGATGCTCCGTTCGATTGACCGCACGGCCGCGGTTCACGCGCTTGCACAAGATTCCGTATCGTGGCTATGGTAACTAATAAAAGCGCTGCCTAAGTCTAATGTTTACGTGTACTAGTACGGTTTTCTTTTAAGTTTGACCAACCCTATATAAAACTAAACTAAGCTCCCATACGCGCACTCATCAATATGCCGCTACCACCGTTGCGCATGCCGGGCGCTACCTTTGCCCGCCAACAATTTCTCGCCCATCACCGCCGTGTCGCCGCCAAGCCGAAGGCTCGCCCGCTCACGTCGTCTGCAGTCCCTCCTCGCGATGTCGTCGCGCTGCCAAGCACGCGAGCAGCTGGTGGAGCCACGTCTATGCACGCAGCGTATGAAGAGGAGGACGAGCGCGTGCTCCAGCACGCCGGCGAGGAGGAACTATCGTGTCATTGTCGTCTCCGCCCGCGCGGAGGAGGCGCGCATGGTGGATTTCACGGCGGAAGCCGGTCGCACGCGCGTCAAGCTCGCAAACCGGGTGCGGACGCGGAATCTACCTTCGAGACCTTGAATGCCACGTGGATCCTGCAATCTGAAGGAGCAATTTGGGTCAGTCGACTCTTGTGAGCCGTTTGATGCAACATGGATGGCTAGAAGGGCTTCTTCAACCTCCGAAATAGATGCACGGTTCATCTTCTCAGCCCGCCACACACCTAACCGCATGCCGCCGCCACCATGCCCTCCCCTGAACCGCCTTCCACCACCATGCTCCCCCCACCCCCGCCATCTGTTTAAACCCGGGCACGATCCATTTTTTCCAGCGAACTGCATTCCACACCCAACACTCATAAGATAGATCATGGGCACCCTGCCGTCTTCTTCCTTCACTCCGTCGAACTTCTTTCACAAATTGACTGACCCAAATTATACTACTAGTACGAATGTATTAACCATAGTAGGAACACGAAGATACGAGCAGTAGTACCAACTTCAATAAGAATAGTAGTAAGACATAGTACTAGTACTACTGTACGTACTAAAGAGTTCAAATAATAAGAAAGAACATAAACATAGTTCTGCTGGGGCCTCCGCACAACATACCCTTGAAAATAAACTAAGCAAGTAGTCCGCTTGACACTGCAGTAGAACCAGCATGAGCGACGGCACTGCCACCTACTCGGAGTCCGATTCCACGTCCTCGACTTCGTCCTCGTCCCTCTTCCTCTTCGTGGCCTTCTTTGCTTGAACCGGACACTTGGGATCTCGCTTCTTCATCCAACCCTTGTAGATATTTAAACAAAGGTAGGCATCCATTGCTGCGTACAGGATGTGATCTTCATCTAATGTCTTCGACTCCCATGCATGATGAAACTCGTGATGAGGTTTCTTCATTTTAGCGTATGAACGATCAATCATGGCTGCTGCCAGGGTCAGCATTGAAGGCTGAGAGGAGGACACTAGCCCTTCCTTCTGGAGGTCAAAGGGGTCGCCTACAACGAGGCCTATCCGACCCAGGATTTCCTTGTCGTTCCTAAGGTCTACAGTAACGAATTTGACTCGGCCGCCCTTGAGGAACTTCTTAAATTCCTCGCACTCAACGTCAGCATGGCATATGTGGTAGACCAAGCATAAGTCATGCACGCAAACCTAGATCACGGCGGGCTTCTTCTTCTCTTCCTCCTTTAGTTTCTTCTCGCTTCCCAGGACTGTGGTGTACTCAACATCTAGCCCAGTGGCCCACTCATCATTTGAGTTTTCGAACATGCGTTTGAATCGATCAAGGCATTCTTTCACCGTTGCGGAAGAACGGGTGTAGATGACGTCAAACTCATCGCCGGTGATGGTTCTAACTTTGTACTCACCGCCGATCATGGAGATTTGGGAGGAGGGTTAGGATTAGTGGAACTGCCGTAATATGGAAGGACGAGACGACTGGGAGCGAACTGTTGTAAGGTACTGTACTAGTAGAAGACGGGGACGAGTAGGGCGTGCGAACAGCATGGGGTTGCTGGCTTGCCCGGTGGATAAACGGCTGCAAGCCCCCAAAGAGTTCTCAAGAACTATGCGAGACCCACTAGATGTCATGTCTACTAGACCCATATTGTAGGCCTGACAGTATAGCTTCTGCCTGTTCGCACGCCATGCCGGCTTGTGTGTAACTTCAATTAATTCCGTCAACCATCACGCCTCCCATGACCTTCGCCTCCCTCGCGCGGTCGCGCCCTTTGAGACTTCGACCGGCTATAAATGAGCAAATTTTTTTGCGTACTCCGCATGCATGATACTCCCTCTGGTCCTTGTTACTTCCGTCAACCGTTTATACTAAAAATATCAATATCTACAATACTGATTATAGTGAGTAGTATAAAGTACCTCTTGGGTGGGTTAGATTTTTTTTTGGGTTAGTTGAGTTCAAACTAACCCAAACTAACTCTAACACATGGATCCAAACAGGGCCAAGGTTAGCTATTAGAGTACTACTACCTCCCTTCTAGTTTAAAGGGCTCGATTCAAAAATTTGACCTACTCTTAGCAAGATAGAGGCGGTGGAATAGTTTTTGTAGTTCTTCACAAAAAAATGTGGTTTACCAATGCATGCATGAACACTAGTTACTCTAACCCCCCTCTCTTCTTTAATTCTTTGCCACATCAGCATGTTTGTTATTCCCGTGTGCATGATACCAGCTAAGATACCACCATTATGGCCAGCCTTAATCATCGCATGCAATAATTTAGTGCACCTTAAAATATGAACATGTGTGGGGCATGTATGTTTTTAATGACTTGAGACTATACCTAGCCCGGCATGCAAGATGAGGTTTATTATGCACCGTTCCCCATACGTGCAGGAAGCCCGTTCGTCTCCAAATCTTTTCCTCTGCATGTGGGGAAACAATATGCCTGCCAGACTCTCCTTCTCCCTCCAGCGGTCCCACCACTCCACCCCGTGTGGAAAAAATCTGCATTCATGACTCTCCTCCCCCGCGCTCGTCCAATCCGTTGTGACCAGCAATATTTCCACCCCTTCCCTCCCCCGTAATTTACTCCAACAAATATGCCCACGTAGTTGTTACTTAACTGCAGGTGCATTAGTTCACTGACATATGGGCCCAACAGGGGTCTGGCCCACATGTCAATGACGCAACTGGACCTGCAGTTAAGTCAGTGTAGCTCAGTCCATATCTTACGTAGGTGTGCCATTGCTCGCTATAAATACTACGCCTCCCACGACATCGCTATCTCCTTCCCCTCACGTTCACGTTCATCGCTATCTCCTCCCCCTCCCTCTCATGTTGACCACCATGGCATCGCCCCTCCCAAGCCCTAGGCGCCCCTCGCTGCACCGCGCGGACGGTCGCGCGTCGTCGTTCCGTTCCTCGCTGCCACTAGTCGAGGAGGACGCGTCGGTGTTCCGCTCCTTGCCGCGACGCGACGCGTTGCCGTTCCGTTCCTCGCCGCCACTAGGCGAGGAGGACGCGTCGGTGTTCCGCTCCTCGCCGCGACGCGATGCGTCGCCGTTCCGTTCCTCGCCGCCACTAGTCGAGGAGGACGCATCGGCGTTCCGCTCCTCGCCGTGACGCGTCGAGGTGGACGCGTCGGCGTTCCCAATCTCGCCAGCACGCGTGTCGGAGGACACGTCGGCTCCCCGCTACGAGGAGAATGCCACACCGCCCGTCGAGCCCCCCAGCCTTGAGGAGCTTTGGAAAGAAATGGATGTCGCCTTGTGGGAGGCTTTGCCTCCAGCAGGGCGCGCCAAAATAGAGGCAGAGAAGAAGGCCGAGGAAGAGAAGCGCACCGGGGAACAAGCTGCCTGGGAGGCCTATGTCGCGTCCGAGAGAGTCAGGCAATTGGCTCTTTGGCGGAAGGCTCATGTGAGGGCCGTGAGGATGGCGGAGGACGCCCGTGCCGACGCCCTGAGTGTAGTCGGGCCCAAGCGCCTCATCTACACTTGGCGGTACGTGGACCGGGTTCATGCTTCCAGCGAGGAGGAGTACCTGTTGGCGCCGGATCACCACACCGGTGAGATCGTGCTCGCCCACCGGCAAGCCGCCAATCAGCACCTCGCGAGTTGCGAGGCTGAGGAAGAGGCGTTGTGTCATTGCTGAAGCGACCCGCACTGTGGCACTCGTGGCGCGCCGCAAGCACTCCTGTGAGCGCCATGGCTTTTAGGAGGAGTATAATTTTTGTTTCGTAAGGCGATCTCATTAGTTTTGGAACGCAAATGATAAATCCCGAACGTGCAGGAATTTTTTGCGTCCTTAATTAAGTATGTAAAAGGGAAAGTTTGGAAACCTTGTGTATTCGTACGCATTTTGCAAGTACATGCATATAGCACAAACTATACTATATACTATTGCACTACACTTCTCTCTCGATATATGCTTGCAGACTGTGCTACTCCCTCCGTCCAGGTCAATAAGTCATCTTTGGTTGTGCACCGTGACCAAGAAGGAGGGAAGACTTATACACCTAGACAGAGGGAGTACTACTATTACTTATGTACGTGCAAATGCACATTTTAACATTAAGATGTGGTTTTTGTAAAAGTAAAAAAACAGCACTAGTTAAGCTTGTGAAATGATTCAATGCAAAACAAATGCCAAAATGCTCGTTTGATTGTTTACTTTTAGCTTCCTTCTCTGTGGTTATTTCTCTGTCGTACTTTGTACGGAGTATCTCACTGGTTGGAGAGGCATGCAAATTCCCAAACCGCTTCCTACACCGTGTATCGAATTTTTTGCCTAACAAGTTGTGTCGTGCAATTGGAATTCCAACTTGAGTAATACTACTAGTAGGAGTACCAGGGGCTAGTTCTTTTAGGCTTCTAGATTAGTAATCCCATAACTACTACCTCCGTCCTGGTTTATTGGTCCCCATTGTAATCTGTGTCAAATTTTGATCATAAATTTAACTAATGAAGCCGCCAAAAGAACTGGCCCTAGGAGTAGTAGCTAGGGATACTAGGAGTAGTAGCTAGGGATCGAGTGTGCGAGATGAACCGGAGAAAGTAAATGCAGAGAGATGAAATGCAAAAAAGACGGAGGGATGTGATGGTTGCTTGTCCGTTTATTTTACCAGGCCACTTATTACTGGGAGTGGTTGGGTTTTGTGATATGACGGCTTTACTACCGCGCCACGAGCGGGGTGAGACTCTCGTGCAGCGCCGCCCTCTACACTAGTACGACTATATCGGTCGTGGTTTATCCCCCATTGAATTTGACAGAAGATTTAACTGACAAAATGTTAGTGCATGTCAACAAAAACAATATCGTTGGATTCGTATTTGAACATAGTTTTCAATGATACTCCTATAATTTTAGGTGACATGCATCATCATTTATCGTACTATATATAATGTTAGTACAATTTTTGGTCGTACTAATCTATACTCCCTCCATTTCTTTTTACTCCGCACATAAGATTTGGTCAAAGTCAAACTACACAAAGTTTGACCAAATTTATATAAAAAATATAAACATCTACAATACTAAAACTATATAGTATGGAAATACGTTTCATGGTGCATCTGATAATACTGATTTCATATTGTGAATGTTTATATTTTTAATATAAAGTTAGTCAAACTCTACAAAGCTTGACTTTGACCAAATCTTATATGCGGACTAAAAAGAAACGGAGGGAGTAGTAAGGTGCCCGTGCGTTGCACGGAAGAGTGAAATGCATTGATCGGGGAGTTGTTTATTTTGACAAAGGATGTGGGGGTCATCCCATGTGCAACGGGTATCGATAGGTTTGTTCGGATATTATTTCATCACTAGAGCTCACAAACATCCGGGTGAAATAGATAAAAAAGTATATTTTGCAAACAAAAGCGTTCAACTATTCAACCTGCATCCAAAACTTGTGAAGAAATAACTCTTATTGTGCTTTGCGTGAAATGATCTTCAAGAATTAGTTTTTGAGTATCCGTTGTTATACATGTTGGCTACATATGACATGGCACTTTCTTATAGTCAACAGTTGGCTATCCTATTTAAGTATTAACCATGCCCTTATACACCTAGACGGAGGGATTAAATCAGGATGACATGGAAGGGGGCAGAGGATATGTAAGAAATGGTTCATCATAAGTCTTTCACCAGTACTATAGTAAAAATTCATACATGGAAGATTCTAGACTAAACCATAAATGGATACACTTCTATTCATGTGCGATACTCCAATAGAGCAAGAGCATGCATGGAAGTCTCCACATGCTTAGACAGCGGATTACATTGAGCGAAGACTAATGATCAACATTTAACTTGACAATGCAGATGTCTAGGTGAACCTCCTTGGAGTCCCCGTGCACATTGTTGGAGTTCAAATAACACCATGGGTTTTCCATGTCCACATCGGCGAGAAGGTCCCAGCTCGGTAGAGTCCAAGTATGCTTGGCATAGCCAGTGTCGCCGCCCACGTACCTCCGAGGGGTAGTAATAGTGAGCACGCACGCGTACATTGGCCTCGTGTCAGGTCGTGTCGCCACAAGGCCGCACGACGCGACACTACAGAGATGTGGCGGCGGCCTGCGTGGGCCTTGCCGGTGGCCACGATCAAGAGGAAGACGCTGTCGTCCTCCTCCGAGACTAGCAGGCGGCGCTGATCCTCGAGCGACTCCGGCACGGTGAACGGGTAGCACGTCTCGTACTTGATGTTCTTCGCCAAGGGCCAATAGTGATTGCCGCACGCCTGCGTCAGGTGATGCAAGATGTCCGTCGGCGAGCCCCAAAACGGCACAGGGCACTCATAGCAGTAGACGAAGGGCTCCTTGGAGGCATCGACCAGGTCGTCCATGAAACGGGAGTGGCTGTAGGGGACGTTCCGCCAGTTGAATATATGAGCAAGTTACTATGAGATTTAGTCCAAATAAGCACAAAATAAATCATGACGGCTATAATAGAGATTAAACTAATCATGCGTACTAGCATAGTAGATGAATAGATCGAATCTAGGACACAGACTAGAAACATGAGTTCTACCACGATTTCGAACGGGAAGGACAGAAACACATATGGTGCAACGGGAGCAGCACCATTGGCGTTGAGGTTGTCGCCCATGTCGTTGAGGAAGAGGTTGCCGAGGTCATGGAAGAAGTCATGGTCGGTGAAGTCCTCGCTGCTAGCAGTCGAGAGAGTGCGCTCCCCAAATTTCAACAGCGCCCGCCGAATGGAGCGCAGGAGGGAGTGGCTGTAGGGGACGTTGCGGCCGCCGAATGGAGCGCAGGAGTAGCCCACGAAGCAGTAGATGGTGCTCCTCCCTAGTCTCTATTCTTATCTCTATCTCTACTACTCTTCTTTGTTTTTTATAATATAATAGTTGTAGTTGTCAAATCGAATAGTACTGGGCGTCAACTGCACGCCCGGCTGAACACGCCTCCTCACCTCCATCAAACCCCTCCGTTAAACCCCTATGCAAACCGAGAAACCTACTCCGGCCCGCGGGAGGAAATTTGCCGGTTGCCGTTGGAGAATAATAGAGTCACGTCCAATCCATTTGAGTTAATTGCGTGTATGATTCTCCCTCTATAAAAAGTTGATTGCATCCTTAATCTTGTATTCTAAGTACTCTGTGGGTTCCATTGTCAGTACAGTGTACATGACTTGCAGGTTGGCTACAGATTCGTACAGAAAGTTAAAAAGAAACAAATCCATGACTTGCGGGATTGGAGTTAGCACCGATGGCGGTTCGTAGTCGTTCCACGCTCGGGCATTGAAGTTTGTAACTATTTTAGATTAGAACATACTACTCCTCCGGTGCTAGTAGTAGTGCAGAGTCCTACTCCACTACTACTCTACTCAAGCAAGTTAGGGCATAGTAGCAGGTAATGTAGGGAGTACCAGTACTGTGATCACTCAAGCAAGTTGTCTGACTTCGATATGACCCTACGCTGCTGGTATGTGTCTCGTAAGTCAAGCGGCGTGCTGTAGTCATCATCACATGTCCACTTCCCGCAGCACATATTCGCTTCTCCATCTTTGTCCGCTCTTCCATCCCCGCTAAGGCGCCTCCCCCCCTCGTCCAATCTTCCATCCCCGCTAAGGCGCCTCCCCCCCCCCCCCCCTCGTCCAATCTTCCATCCCCGCTAAGGCGCCTCCCCCCCTCGTCCGAAACCCAAGCACTAACAATGGCAGAACCGAGCCGAAAGAGTGGCTAAAATTCGCTCCCCATAGAGGTAATCAAGCTCATTGTTTCGCATGTGGACAATCTCAGTACCATGCCGCCCGCCGCGTGCTTGTCGGGGCTGTACCGTTTACTCAAAGCCCTCAGGCCGGAGCTTTTTAAGCCAGCTCCTTGCTTGCTGATGCCGCCTGATCTTCAGAAACGGCATGTCACATAGCATAACGATCATAGGGTGGCGAGCATCAACCCCCTTGACTGCGATCCGATCCCCGTCACCCTCAACTACATTAATGGTATGTACTGGGTCGGCATGAACACGTCTTGGATGGTGCTCATCGACGGTCATGGCGTTGGATGCTCGTGGAGGTCTACACTCGGCGATTGATCCCCTTCCTACGATTAACACTACAATCGCTTTGGCACCATGCCCGTAATACTCGGAATCTTACAAAGAGCCAACATGATACCAAGTTTGATTTGCTCAAGGTTGTAATCGCCAAGTGCCCACAAGATCTGCGAATTATAAAGACTTTAGGCTAATTGAGTTCTTCAACCACGGTCTCGCCTATCCGACAGTCATCGCGGTAAGTGGATAAATCTGCACGCCCATCGCAGGATCATACATCCTCCATGGTTCTCACGATGACATTGAACACAAGGGCTTCATTTACTGTTGTCGACTCCTTCTATGGCTGGACGTATTGCTGGCCTACTCCAAATATCGCTACAAACGGTCACATAAAGGTATGTTACTTTCCTATGATATCATGATGGCTTGCTTATATTACTGTCAACATTTACAGAAAAATATTCATGCTCATAACATGTTGTTTTTAAGATTGACTACATCAAGAGCCCTTTTTTATTTCACTCCTACTTTTTTAGGGTTATTTGACTCCAACTTGATATGATGTTGTAGGCCGCCTGGTGTCCCTACCCTTCCTAATCCCAGAACCTTTCAAAGAAAAGCGGCATGGCAGTTGCAGGTGGTTCCTGGCTCGATCAGACAACGGCGAACGATTGATGATCGTTCGCACGTACCGGACGTGTTGTTTCGCGGAATACAATCACAGTCACTGCAAGGTCTTTGAGCAGGATCCCAGCTTCTCTGGGCCTTCAGGAATTTTTGACTGGAGGTTGGTAAGTAGCCTTGGTACATGCTCTTTGTTTGTCGACCGATTATCCGATTAACTGTGAGATAACCGACACCAAGGATCATGATGGCAGCAGTTTCGTTTCATCGTGCAAAACTGTGTGTACGCTGCAGTACCATGCATCTCTGCATGCACCATACCCTAATATGTGCCACCACGCCTCGCAACCCAAAGTAGGAGAGAGGGTCGCAAGTATCGAGACTTTGAATTTGTTGGCTGGAGTTTCCCCCGTCAGGCACCCATCTGGTTCAAGCCGTCAGCCAATCTCCACAGCTTAATAGATAGTAACGTCTAACTGAGCCAGTTGGTTAGATGCATACACTTGGTGTAGTATGATCTTTATTTACTTTGATGCATACACTTGTTCCTTTTTAGTAGCCCTTTTGTAATGATGGCTGATGTTTGGTTTGGAAGAGAGAGCTGCGTCTTCACTCTTACGGCACCTTCTTTATACATTGCACCCCCAGCCCTGGTTGCTGCTGCTGCTGTTTCCAATGTACAATCAGTAGTATATTTCATCCATTGGTTGAATAAATGTGTTGTTAGAACGACAAACACAATGTTTTGGAAGTCGTTGCATGGTTCGATCCTTTAGTACCCCGTACCGTACGTAACGCATACTATTTTTCGTACGAAACACATTTTTCACTTGTTGATAACATGCAGCCCACTGATGAAGGCCCAATAGAGAAGACCATAATTAACTGGAAGGGAGGCTCTCACATGAATCCGGCCCAGGTACATGCTCATGGTCCCTTAAACATAAATAAGTAAATAAATAAATAAAGCTAAATGCTCATGCACCAGTTCTTTAAGTTCACGATTTAACAAGAGGATATTATTTCCTATAGTAGTGTCGTTACATTCAGTCGACATTATTCTTCGGCAAAGATAGCGACCAGTCTTCTTTCTCCCAGCATTTTCTTCCTGCAACCAGCGGACCCATGCAAATCGTAGTCAACGTCGTAAATAGATCTGGTCCATTTTTATTTTTTAATAAGAATGTCCAACCCAGCCCAGCACATTGGCGACATCACTTTATCCTTTGCCTTGGTGCACTCGCCGCGGCGCCGCCGTCCGGCCGTGTCAACATAGTTTTTTTTAAACGGTCCCTGTCAACATAGTGAATCGGGAGAGGACTGTAGTTGTGAGTATGACAGTACGGACCCACCAGGTCCACTCCAGAACACAAGCAAGCGCCTCTTTTACTACTCAGATGAACCCCTCGTTTTTTACTCTAATCCACCCTGCTGATATCTGGGACCCACATCATTTTCAACGTATAGTCAATTAACGACAGAATTGCACAACTTCTTTTTAGTAGTAATTCGGAGGAGCAGGCTATAAACTGGGTTGTGCGGTCTCTGTGGCCCGTCTAACAACATGACCAGCCCGGCAGTTTTTTCTTTGGGAAAATAGGTAGCCCAGTATTTCTTTTTGAAGAATACCCAAGCTAGGCCTATTTGTTTTATCCGACTTACTGGGCTGCAAATCTTTCAAGACAAGGAGGGATGCATTCCCGCCTGGCCAAAGAGTATGGTCAGTGTCTGTTAAAAGTAACACTACAAAAAAAATACACTCCCGTGATGATACGTGTTTGTCATAGTAGGTCATGTTTTCTGTCATGCATGTACATCCATGACAAATTATGACAGAATCAAGATAGTCATACCTGTGCTGTCATAGAAGTGTTCCATGACATTATGAAAATTATCATCACGGAAGTGTCCACTTCCATGACGATAAATCGCGCGTCATAGAAGTGCTTTCGTCAAGGGTGACTGACACGTGGCATCCACCATAACGAAACGTCGTTAAGCTATCTGGTCAGGTTTTGGATCCGATAACCCGTTAACAGCCCCGACCAATGGGGATTTTCCACGTGTAAAATCATCATTGGCTGGAGGAAACACGTGTCGGCTCACCGTTGGGACAGATGTCATCCACTCATTGGATGAAGGCGCCTATGATACGTCAACACGCGGCACAGCCCAACAGAGGCCCATTCTTTGTGAGAAGGCCGGCCCGTTTGACTTGGTCAAAAGGTGGCGGGCCGGCCCATGGAAAGCCTGTTAACGGCCTATTCGCATATAGCCCATTTACAGCCCGCTAACCCAAAGCCCGTTATGCCCTACTCGAATTAGGCCCAGTAGCATCATCTGGGCCATCTTCCAGCCCGTTTTCACTTCGCGGAATACAATCACAGTCATTGCAAGGTCTTTGAGCAGGATCCCAGCTTCTCTGGGCCTTCAGGAATTTTTGACTGGAGGTTGGTAAGTAGCCTTGGTACATGCTCTCTGTTTGTCGGACTGTATTATCCGATTAACCAGGAGATAACCGACAGCAAGGATCATGATGGCAGCGCGGTTTCGTTCATCGGGCAAAACTGTGTGTACACAGCGTACCATGCGTCTCTGCATGCACCGTACCCTAATATGTGCCACCACGCTCTGCAACCCAAAGTAGGAGAGAGGGTCGCAAGTATCAGACTTTGACCTGCTGGCTGGAGTTTCCCCCGTCAGGCACCCATCTGGTTCAAGCCATCAGCCAATCTCCACAGCTTAATAAATAGTAACGTTTAAGTGAGCCAGTTGGTTAGATGCGTACACTTGGTGTAGTATGATCTTTATTTACTTTGATGCATACACTTGTTCCTTTTTAGCAGCCCTTTTGTAATGATGGCTGATGTTTGGTTTGGTGACAGAGTTGCGTCTTTACTCTTCTGGCCTGCTTACTGCTTCTGTTGCACCCCAATACTGGTTCTTCTGCTTGTTGTTTTCAATGTACAATCGGTAGTATATTTAAATACATTGGTTGAATAAATGTGTTGTTAGAACGACAAACACAATGTTTTGGAAGTCATTGCACGGTTCGATCCTTTAGTGCCCCGTACCGTACGTAATGCATACTATTTTTCGTACAAAACACATTTTTCACTTGTTGATAACATGCAGCCCACTGATGAAGGCCCAATAGAGAAGCCCATAATTAACTGGAAGGGAGGCTCTCACATGAATCCAGCCCAGGTACATGCTCATGGTCCCCTAAACATAAATAAGTAAATAAATAAATAAAGCTAAATGCTCATGCACCAGTTCTTTAAGTTCACGATTTAACAAGAGGATATTATTTCCTATGATAGTGTCGTTACATTCAGTTGACATTATTCTTCGGCAAAGATAGCGACCAGTCTTATTTCTCCCAGCATTTTCTTCCTGCAACCAGCGGACCCATGCAAATCGTAGTCAACGTCGTAAATAGATCCGGTCCATTTTTATTTTTTAATAAGAATGTCCAACCCAGCCCAGCACATTGGCGACAACACTTTATCCTTTGCCTTGGTGCACTCGCCGCGGCGCCGCCGTCCGGCCCTGTCAACATAGTTTTTTTTTAAACGGTCCCTGTCAACATAGTGAATCGGGAGAGGACTGTAGTTGTGAGTATGATAGTACGGACCCACCAGGTCCACTCCCGAACACAAGCAAGCGCCTCTTCTTCTACTCAGATGAACCCCTCGTTTTTTACTCTAATCCACCCTGCTGATATCTGGGACCCACATCATTTTCAACGTATAGTCAATTAACGACAGAATTGCACAACTTCTTTTTAGTAGTAATTCGGAGGAGCAGGCTATAAACTGGGTTGGGCGGTCTCTGTGGCCCGTCTAACAACATGACCAGCCCGGCAGTTTTTTCTTTGGGAAAATAGGTAGCCCAGTATTTCTTTTTGAAGAATACCCAAGCTAGGCCTATTTGTTTTCTCTGACTTACTGGGCTGCAAATCTTTCAAGACAAGGAGGGATGCATTCCCGCCTGGCCAAAGAGTATGGTCAGTGTCTGTTAAAAGTAACACTACAAAAAAAATACACTCCCGTGATGATACGTGTTTGTCATAGTAGGTCACGTTTTCTGTCATGCATGTACATCCATGACAAATTATGACAGAATCAAGATAGTCATACCTGTGTTGTCGTAGAAGTGTTCCATGACATTACGAAAATTATCATCACGGAAGTGTCCACTTCCATGACGATAAATCGCGCGTCACAGAAGTGCTTTCGTCAAGGGTGACCGACACGTGGCATCCACCATAACGAAACGCCGTGAAGCTATCGGGTCGGGTTTTGGATCCGATAACCCGTTAACAGCCCCGACCAATGGGGATTTTCCACGTGTAAAATCATCATTGGCTGGAGGAAACACGTGTCGGCTCACCGTTGGGGATGTATGTCATTCACTCATTGGACAGAAGGCGCCTATGATACGTCAACACGTGGCACGGCCCAACAGAGGCCCATTGTTGTGAGAAGGCCGGCCCGTTTGACTTGGTCAAAAGGTGGCGGGCCGGCCCATGGAAAGCCTGTTAACGGCCTGTTCGCATATAGCCCATTTACAGCCCGCTAACCCACAGCCCGTTACGCCCTACCGAATTAGGCCTAGTAGCGTCATCCGGGCCATCTTCCAACCCGTTTTCGCCGGCCCATGTATGGCCCATGACGTCTTCGGCCCATATGAGGCCCTATGTAACTCTTGGCCTATTAACGGCCCGTGGTGAAACGGCCCGTAATGAACAAAGGTATCACTTTACACCCATTAACGGCCCGTGGTGAAATCGCCCGTATAGAACAAAGGTATCACTTTATACCCATTAACAGCCCGTTATTCCGTTGGGCGTTTCGGCCCATGTTATCTTTTCGGCCTTACGAGAGCCCATTTATTCTTGGGCTCATTTCAAAGAATCGTTTACTTACGGCTGTTCTTTGTCATTTTACGCTATGCGGGCCAAATTCAGCTCGTGGTTACAGTCGGCCCGTTTGTGGTCCGTTAACACGTTGGGCCGTTTTCATAGCGTCATCAAATACGGCCTATTAACAATGGACCGTTATGGTCGGCCCATGAACGGACGGTTCCAACTCTAGCCTGTTTACGGCCAGAATGCGGTCTGTTTGGCCCATGTTTAGCCAATCGATCATACGGCCCGTATAAGGCCCATTGATGATACGGCCCGTATAAGGCCCATTGTTTCTATGGCCCGTAGAAGGCCCACTGTTTCTACGGCCCGTAGAAGGCCCACTATTTCTATGGCCCATAGAAGGCCCGCTGTTTCTATGGCCCGTAGAAGGCCCACTGTTTCTACGGCCTGTAGGCCCAGTGTCACTACTGTGGCTTTTATTGTGGCCTAGTTTTAAAAAATAGGTTATTGCAGCCACTAGCAAACCGCAGAAAAAGAACTGCACTGACTACAAGCAAACAAATAAACAAGACAACAAGGAAATAAATAAGCAAGCAACTTACACTAGGCTATCACGGCTATTACACATATTACATCCACTTTGGGCATCAAAGTTCGCCACCGGTGCAAATATAGGGAACACATGACATATAAACGCCATGACAAAACAAGTCCAGAATCGAAACCACTTGGAAGAGCTCAAGAAACAATATCACAGGTACCCATAATCTTTGGCAAGATGCTTAGCAAGCTTATTAACTTTCTCTTGTTTGGCGCTTAAGTCCTCCAAATAGCTTGATGTTGCACTAGAAAGTATGCATCTGAATTCTGCAGGGACTTCTCAGTCCTTGACTTCTCGTCGCATAACATCTCGATCGATGTCTTTCAACTTGAAGTTGAGACTCAAGAAGCCGAACTGATTCAGGGAAAAGAGTTTGAAGAGTCGGTGCCGGTGTAGCCAAGAACTTCGAACATTACATCAAGACAGGACTTTGGGGTTGTCTCGGTGTCTTCAATATAGTTTTTATCGACTTTCTTGGAGACCAACAGGATGTCTCACTATCTTGAACCTTATCTGCATTACTTCCTTTACCATTGCATAACAGGGTACTCTTCTCCAATATTTTATCCGCGTTCTAAAAGAGAAACAAACAAACACATCTCGGGTTTACAATGTAGTATATGAAACTTATTTTGGTAAACCAGTTCAGTAGTAAGGTGGACAGGATAACAGCATGAAACAAACATATATCTATGTAGTATGGTCCTTTGTATGGTCTATATCATTCTAGTTTATGTTGCCAAATCAAGATAGATACAGTTTGAATCATATCTATTTAAGACAAAGCAGCATAGACAGAATATAAGTGTGGGAAACTACACAGCAATAACAACACTTGTAATGTGCATGGCATGAGAACATAACCGTTTATTCAATTGAAACTGAAATCAACATAGATCAAGTTACAACAGCAAACAGCCAAACACGTTGAAGAAACAGGTTTAAAACATACCATTGCGCCATTGGAGTTTCGATTGCATCCTTCAAATTTGAAATTGGTTGGTATCAAGAAATCTGATGATGCAAAAGCAAAGTAGTATGAACCATAGCTACGGAACCCGACACGAGAACAATTCTTCTTCGCTTTAAGCGTTGACTTGGGTTCGGAGTGGTGGTCCTCGTGATTTGGGCACTGCAGCTTGCCTTACTAACTGCTTTCGTGTTTGGGTGCTCTGTGGTGGAGACGGTCTTTGTGTCAACGGGAACTGGGTGTCTATCTGCTGGGGTTGGGGTTAGAAGGGGTGTGGCTGGTTCTCTGTCCAACTGGGTAGGGGTACAATCTGCATGAGTGTAGGTAATGTGTGGTGGGGCTGGTTCTTGGGCAAGTACAACCGTGGTTCTATCTGCATCGACATGTAGCACGATCTTTTTTGAAGACCGTGTTTTTACTCCCACAGATACTGCCATCACTCCCTCCAATTGAAATGGCTGATAAACAAGAAAAGTAATTGAATGTCTGAGACATTGTAAGATAGACAGGTGCAATGGATAGTAGGGAAGAAAACAGGGCATGAAATAATTCACATTTATGTTGTCTAAGCAAACAGAATAGCAGGACATAGTTTCACATATATGATGGCTAATTAAACAGGATAGCATGACATAATTTCAAATATATGATTTATATACTAAGGAAGTGAGCAGAGGGCAATCGCATATATGATGTGTCAACTAAGGAGATGGCATTCAATATTGTGTATATGATGTAAAAACTAAGCATTGCAATACAACATATGCATTATATGAGTAATATAACCCTACCAAGTTTGAGCATACACCTCGGGGATAATAGGATGGTCATACGCCTCTGAATCCTCCTCACGAAGAGCTATCTGTAACCAGCAAGATATCTGCTTGACGAGTAGCATTGTTCCGCTCACGAAGACCTTGTTTTCACTCCAGATTTCTCCATCACCAATTCAAATGGCTGATGCACAGGAAGAGCAGTTGAATGTACAAACATTGTCGACAAATGCAACGAGAAATAGAAAAAAGGGCGGCATGATATAATTCACATATATGACGCTGGCCTAAAAAACATGGCATTGCATAATTCACATACATAATGCCTTGCAACAAGATAACATTGCATAATTCACATATATAATGTCTTGCGACAAGATGGCATTGCATAATTCACATATATGGTAATTAGACACTAAACAGGTGGCATTCACACAAAGCATGTCTAAACTAAGCAAATGACATAGCAATGCAAGATACCATACGCAGACTAAGGCATAGCCTAGTGGCGGGAAGGGGCTGATGCCTTCCCACCCACCCAGGTTCAAGGCATGGTACTTGCAATTTGGGTTTGTTGCACCAATTATACTGTAAGGGGTTCCCTTACAGTCTTTCTGTCAAAAAATGCAAGATACCATACACACGATATGAGCAACATAACCCTGCCAAGTTAGGGCATGCACCTCGGGGGGAAATATGACTGGTCATCTGTCTCTGAATCCTCCTCTGAGGAGCTATCGGTAACCAGCAAGACATGCGCTTCGTCAGATAGCATTTTTTGCTCTTAAGACCTTGTTTCCACTCCAGATTTTTCCATGACTGTGCCGAATGGCTGATGCACAGGAAGAGTAATTGAATGTACTAAAATTGTTGACAAATTTAACACGTAATAAAAAATGATGGCATGATATAATTCAAATATAAGATGGTGGCTAACTGTGGTGGCATTGCAAAATTCACATATATGATGCTGGCTAGACAAGATGGCATTGCATGATTCACATATACATAAAGAAACTAAACAGATGGCATTGACACAAAGCATGTCTAAACTAAGCAGATGACATCTTTAATGTATACTGATAAGCAATGCAAGGCACCATATGCATGATATTACCAACATCGGCATGCCAAGTTAGAGCGAAGACCTCATGGGGTAAATAGGAGTGGTCTTCTCCTACGAATCCCCCTCGAGCAGTTATCTTCCTCTTGATTACGATCTGAAATGGGTGGAGGGGGCTACCTTTGCCCACCATGGAGCAGCGTCTGCATGAAATTTTATTGCCACGCAAGGCTCGTCTCTTTTGCTCTACATGATCAGTTCCATTGTGTACAATAACTGGCATGCATAGGAATAAAACATAGTGAGATTATGTAAGGAGTGCATGCACAAATCCAGAGTGATGGTAGCAAACTATGGATAGACCCAAAACCAATGATAGCAGGTAGATAATAGCTTTAGTTAAAAAATATAGATAATGGCTCCTTTAATGTTTGTTTGCACCCAACATGAAACTCATAGTAGACACCGGAGATTAACCAGATAGTAGACAGATAGTACTGATTGTTGCCCCAATATGTACCCCACAACCATTTAAAAACTCAAGTTTCAGCATTAGTTTGGACCTGACTTGGAGTCTAATAGGTGAACACGACGATAATGTAGCATTTCATCATATTAAGCGGCGCATAACGTGGCGAACGCGGAAGAGTGCGACCTCTCTTGCGGACCCGTGTAGTCCTCAAGGTCATCTGCTTTCGATTGATGATGGTAATGCAGTTGTCGTGGCTGCCGACGGTGGGGGAAGAAGATCTGAGGCGGCGAAAGACAGTCTGGAGAGCGGATCCCTGCTGTGGTGAACCCTTTCGTCGTTGGAGCAGCTACGCTGGGATGGAACACAGCATCGCAGGAGCAAGACAAACCACACAAGGTTTTCTTTGACACATATCTGTAACAGAAGTAATTGAGTAAGGGCTTGTTTGAATTTGAGGATTCTAACAATGCAAGGATAGGAAATAGACAAGAATAGGATAGGAATGCACGTGCAAAACAGAGAATTTAAAAACAGTATTTACGCCAACTGGGTGTTTGATTCACAACAATTGGAAGATCACAGGATGCAAAAAAGCATGGTGAGATTAAGTCAAACCACAAGAAAATGTATGGTTATAATGCTATTATGCTACTATCTCTTAGTCTTGTGCTTGATGAATAGGAATATGAAAAGGAGGAGAAGTGGAAATTAGAATTCCTACGGTTTTTCTTTCAAGGAGACACTAAAGGAACAAATCCTACAGTTTTCCTTTGCTCCATTCCTTTGCACCAAATTCATGAAAAGTGGTACCATAGGAAACTTCCCATTTCCTATGTTTTCATTCACTTTTCCTTCCAAGCACTGGCGATTCTAGTAGGCAGGCTTGAGCAAGGAAAAGCCTACACTAAAAAATGTTTTTGTGCTACTTCTATTACTTTGGACCCAGGCCACTGCCATACTAGCTCAACTCCCAGGCCCATCGACAAATGCACAGCTCAAACGCGCAGAGATAAATAATGATGGCGCTCAAGAGAGTCCATCACAGATAGCTAAGCTGCCTGGTACCTCACAGCTTGTCATATAGTAGGATAAAATAATCGTATTTCTCGTTACTAGGAGTGCTCAGTGGACAATATATATAACATGTAGAGTAAAAAGGAGATGCAACAAGTGTACAACCTCTTTGGCGAAGCCATGTCGATCTCAGCGTGATTGGGTTGGCCGGTGAGGATGCTCCGGCTGACTTTCTTTGTCGGAGGAGGGAAGAAGATCTTAGGCGTCTGGAGATGGAGCCCGAGGTACTGCTCCGCTGTGATGGAGGGTTTAAATCGTTGGAGCAGCTCCGGTGAGTTGTCTGACGCCGAGGCTGAAGCAGGACAAGAGAGACAACGAACAATGTTAACTCGAGTGGAATTCTAATAGCATCTCCAATACATGACGTAAAATACATAACCACAAAGTGCTAGATGTAAAATACATCAGCCGCTCATCTCTGAACTTAAGCATCGGCCGAACTTAACTGTCAAACTGAACTTAACCGTCGAAACTGAATTTTGTTGTCGAAACTGAATTTCTTGTCGGCCCAACGCACTAGCAAAGTGAGGCTACACGTCGGTCGATGACTTTTTCATCTCTGGTCGGTCGATTTTGCAGCCGTTGGAATCTGAAATCAAGGGCATGCGGTTCATCTTCAACCTCCACCCCACGAGCATGACCACCACCGGCCAAACAGCAGCCCCACCGCCCGTGGCCGGCGGCGGTGCGCCCGCCTCGCCAAAACACTCCCCACCGCCCGGTCCGCCGACGCCTGGCCATCCCTCTAGGCCCCCACGTGCGAGCTTTTTCTCCGGCGATCCCCATGCCACCGCTTCGCCAACGCCCGCCACCGCCGGGCGACCACCGCCCCATCTGAACCCTAAGATAGATAGTGGGGTACCTCTCCGTGAGCCCCTCCTCGCTTCGGCTGGTTCTTCCTTCACCCGTGAGCCCCCACCCCACCCCTTAAAATCGGTGACCCAAAAGATGATTCAGTCGATCAAGTGAAGCTAAATCGAGCAGCATCGCAAGCAAGAGCAAGAGTGAGAGCAAGAAGCCGAGCAAGAGCAATAGCAAGAGCGCACTGGCAGGGACCAAGAGCAAGAGCAGAGCAGCAGCGTGAGCGAGAGCTAAAGCAGCAGCAGCTCCGCGATGTGGGCGTCGCCGCCCGAGGAAGCGACGCCGTGGAGGAAGTGGCGGCGATGCCGCCGTGGATGGAGCCGCTTGTCGGCTTTCGGGATGGCGCCCGGCAGCACCGTGAGATCGAATCAAGAAGAAAATGCGGCAATTAGTGTACAGCCTCTTTGGTGGCGCCGATTAGGCCGCAGCTTCATCCGAGGAAACGGTGATGATGATGCTCTT
Organism: Aegilops bicornis; assembly: GCA_021605145.1. NCBI lineage: Eukaryota > Viridiplantae > Streptophyta > Magnoliopsida > Poales > Poaceae > Aegilops > Aegilops bicornis. Next base: position 476,326,579 of record CM038674.1, on the reverse strand, counting down.
CCGGTGGTGCAGGTGAAGACGGCGGTGTGGGAATGGAGGTGGCGTGAAAGACGAGGGGAACGTCGGGGCAGCTCCTTGGAGGTGGAGGACGGGGTGGCTGAACTGGCGGGATGATGAGATCGACGACGGATCCTCATCTGGTACGATGGATGAGGGACGTCAAGGTGTTGTTGTGGACGACGTCGTCGGGGAAGAGGCTCCGGCTGGGTGGCAGACGGAGCAGGGTGTGGGGTTTCGTCGCGGGTTTTCGCGACCTCGGTGTACGAATGGGTGGGTGGATGGGATGGCAGTGGGGAACCATGGCTTGGAGACGCGCTTGTCCGAAATGTGGGGTAAGTTATGAAAGTACCCCCCACCGATTTGAGGCAGTTCTTTCGGTTCGAGGTACCACGGGCATTTCGGCGTGTCGGGATTTCACAGAGGTGGGAGTTTTCGGCAGCGTGTTGTAATTTCGAATAGCAAGGCGCGGGTTGAGATGGAGGGAGTTGTCGAGCACAACGAGACAAAGATATATCTTAAATATTTCGGGCTAACAAGGCGCGGGTTGAAGAGGCGGGAGTTTCAAAGACGATGACAGAGAGACGCTTAGCTTGAATTTTCGGCATAACAAGGCGCGGCTTGAAATTTCGGAAGAACAAGCTTAACGTGTACCCAAAAAAGACAATTTGCACCTCAACACGCACAACACACACACACAAACACCATTTAGACTAGAGTAAGGTATGCGCGTGCATTGCACGCATGAGATTTAACAACCAAATTATGAATAAATACCACATTATAGCATGCAAGCTTTGAGTCATATATGCATGATGTAGATGTTCATTTAATTCTTATAGTTCATTTCATTCAAAATCATCTAGTTTTTATAAGAAAGCTAATCTATTTTAAGATTCATGGAAATGTGCATTGTAAGACATAAAGTAAAAACAAATAATGGCAAATCATGTAGAAAAACATTTGGGCAATTCGATACGGAAGATTCTAGAACAAATAAGAAGTGCTTGTGTTTTGATGTTTGTGCATTATGCTTAAGTTCAACCATGGAGTCTTCTAGATTATACATGTGGCGAAATCTGGTGGAATCTAGATGATATCCAACGGCCAATAGTGCTCAAATTTGCCATCTTTGGACCATCGGATTCGCCTCATCCAACGACCATCTTTCAAAGTTAAAGTTACCCGCACACAATATAAAAAAAAATATAATATATATAGGGGTATAGATATAGATATGTGATGCGAAGCTGCTAATCATCTCCAATTAGAATAGTGTGTCCATGCACGGATGCGACGTGGCCAAATGATATCTGCCATCGGTATCTCAAATTCAAATCAGTCCGACCTTGTTCAATGTGTATACATTACAACATGCTCGTTTCCAAACCACACCGCGCAGATCTCCGTTATATTCACGCATGCATGGGTTTCAAACATCAGGATCTCTTATTCAAGTATTTGAATTCAACTTTACATTGATTATGACCTCACCTATTCTTTTACACCCACACAGTAGCCTTCTCTTTATAATTGTACCACTAACTTTCTCTCGTGCATGCATGCACACACACTACCGATCGGCATTATCCATCGTGACGCATGCAATCTTTTTCTTCGTGTCGATCTCCCATGAAGGCACATACCCACACATCCCCTCTCCATCATATCGGGCATTCTTTATCTCTCACGTGTGCATGCGCAACGATCGATGTTCCTCTATGTATGTGTGTATATAGCTAGGTATTTCATAGTTTTCCACACAAACCGATCAATCAATATATCCAGTGAGGTCTCACCCTCTTTCCCACGTCCACATCGATCAATCTATACCTCTCTATATAGGATTAACATATATGCTAATACACCCACATTAATTATATATCCAACGTCCCCCTCTCATCATCCATGCCTTCCGCTTCATCTCTCGAGACGCGTGCATAATGGCGAAAAGGGAGCGATAAGGGCCTGCCCCCTAACATCACTATATATTGAGGCTAATATGAATGTGATCATTAGACAATTGCTGCTAAAAAGATTTAATTTCATGAATTGACCCTCCTCGTAAAGGATTAGCAATGCTTGGCCCCTAGCTCATTTATTTTTCATGGCTCCGCCATCAAGGCAACAGCGCACGTGTTCGCCCCCTCTCTATAAATATCAATCTCGCACTTGTGCATTCCTTCATAGTCTCCCTCCACTCGGCCCCTCGCACCATCTTCTAGCCCCCCACCGAATTTTGACAGATGTACAATCTAGCAGACTCCATGGTTGAACTTAAGCATAATGCACAAACCTCAAAACAACAGTGGTTCTCTTTTGTTCTAGAATCTTCCGTATCATAACTGCCCAAACTTTTTTTCTAGTTGAATTGCCATTATTTGTTTTTACTTTATGCTTTACAATGCACAATTCCATGAATCATAAAATAGATCAAGGGCTTCTTTGATTCAAAGGATTCTCAAAGGAATTTTGGAGGATTCTAATCATTAGGAATTTTTCCTATCTTGGTTGTTTGATTCGTAGGATTGTAAACCATAGGAATTTTTCCATATGATTCATTTGCACTAGATTTCATAGGAAACATCCCATCCACTCAAACCTCTTTGAAAGAATTCTGCGTTTTTCCATGCACAATCAAACACTCGTACAATCCTGTAGGATTCAAGACGACATTCCACTATAATCCCATGTTTTCCTATTCTGCGTTCTTAGCTTTTTTATAAAAACTAAGAGGGTGCTTGGATCCAAGGGACTTATTTTAATCTGACTAAAAATAGTCTCTTTAAGAGACTAAAGTTCCAAGCACCTTGACTAAAGAGGGGCTAAAACTAGTCTTGACACTAAAAATTTTTAGTCAGGGGTACCCCTACTAAAATGTGGATTAGTCCTCTCTCTCCTCACTTAACTCCTCTCCTTTAACACGGGCGAGTTCTGGATTGGAGGGTTTGGAGGCTAATAAATGCTCATTAAGTTGATTTTAGTCTCCTTAGTATTTGGATCCAAGCATGGATGAGGCTAGCATGTTTTAGTCTCACAACTTTTAGTCATGGGACTAAAACGTATCCAAGCACCCTCTAATTGATTTTGAATGAGATGAACTATAAGAATTAAACGAAGGGCTACATCAGGCATATATGACTCAGAGCTTACATGCTATAGTGTGGTATTTATTCATAATTTGGTTGCAAAATCTGATGCGTGCAATGCACGTGTACCTTACTAGTACTTCGAGTATGTGCAAAACACGTAAATTAGAATACCAATGGCACACTACACAGTGTCTCTCTTACAGTTCATGAAGCCACGGAACATGTGGAGGCGTTGTCGTGACCTCCTTGCTTGGATTGATCATAGTGACGTGCTGCTGGTTCCAGAAGAATGTACTCGTCCTCCCTGAGCCATACTGGTGGTACATGCACGAAGCGAAGATGTGCACGCACACCACGCATGCACTCATTCCCTCGCACGCACACGCGGGTACACGGGCGGACGCAATTTTGTACCAAGATCCACCCCATGTGATAATTTGACGCGTGTAAAGTCGTTCACTTCATTGATGGTCAATTAATACAGGGCATGAAAATTGAGTGGACGTGATGGCAGAAGAAAGACATTATTACTCCATCAAGGCGCATGCAGTAGTTAAATCGTGGGTTGCTAAGTAGTACTTCCATTGGTCTCCTTCGTATTTTGTGCCAATTTTTGACGGTAACATAATATTTACGCATTTGAGCGGTGTAGTACTTGAAATTTATGTTCCGCTAAATTCATCGGGAGCCGTTTCGGCCTCGAAACCAAAACCATCAATTAATCTTTACCTTGTTCCCATCACATTCGAAGCCTGCTCACACCTACTAAATCGTACCAAACCTGAACGTGTCCCCACTATGCAGGTATTAGTACTAGCGCTAGTACTTAGGTTATAAAAAGGGGAACTACCTAACCAAAAATTACTCTACCTTTCCTCCTCATAAGTGCTTCTTCTTCGTCCGTCGTTGCCATGGCTGGTGAGCAGAGCTCTAGGTCGAGAACTACTCGTAACAAGGGAGCGGCAACCAAGGCTGCGGAAAAAATTAAGAGGGCTCGCCGCCACGCAGAGACCTCAAAAGATCTCTCACGGGCAGGCGATGGCTCCCAGGAGCGCCCTAACCGCGGAGGCGAACATGCCGAGCCGGCGGATCTGGAGTCGTTATCCCTCGACGGCATGCTCGATCAGCTCAATAAGCACCTAAATAAGCAGAAGGAGTTCATCCAAGGCTTGATGGAGTTGCTGAAGGAGAGCCTCGACGACATGCCCGCTGAGCTCAATCAGCAGGGGGAGTTGACCGCGGGCTTGGTGATGCTGCTGAAGAAGAGCATTGCCTCGGAGAAGAAGGCGCCCGGCGAAATCCTGCGACTTTAGGAGGACAAGGCGAAGCTCTGCCACGAGATCGACCTGTTGAAGGAGAAGAACGTCGGCTGGAAGAAGCTGCATGAGAATAGTAGTTCCTCGATGAAGATGTTGCAGGCCCTCGTCATGGAACAGAAGGAGGAGTTGGCGAAGCTCCGCATCAAGCACCCGGCTGCTGTCAAGGTACGTAATGCGGCTGTGGAACAGAAGATGAAGGCTCGCGTCGAGAAATACCGCGTCATGGACACAATGAAGAAGATGGTGGAGGAGACGCGCAAGGAGATGGAGGTCGTGGAGGCGATGAAGAAGCGATTCACGACTCATGACGAATTAGATCATATGGGGTGCTAATCTTCCTTCTTCTTTTGCTGCTGTGTTTCATCTTTTGCTTCGGGTGTTTCGCCGCACGTGTCACGTTCTCTGCGAGGCATGAATAGTACAATGGTTTTTTAGGGAATGAATAGAACAATGCTAACAATGAGATGACTAGCAAATTAGATCATTTTTATCGCCATATGGCACTGGGCTGCCGTGTTTCGTGCTCCTCCGTCAGCGATACTACTCCGATTGGAAAACTTGAGAATACCGCACGGTTCTTTGCTCCTCCCCGCTCTGGTCGTCGGCGCATTAATACGATCAGTCTAATCACAAGGCCCCGGCTTCCAAAGATAATGAGCCGTCAAATCACAAAGGCCCTCGCCTCTCATGAAACCAACCAAGCTAGCCCCGCCCTCTAGCCTTTTAAAAAATGTATACTTTTGTACAGCAGTAGTATCGATGGATTGCGCCATGGAGCAAAACTTGAAACTAAAAAAAAGGTGGTACATATAGAGAGCGCTGGTCACCAAATTATGCATATAGTACTATTTAAAAGGCTAGTCACAATAATGGTGTCCAGCACAACCCACCCCTCAAATAAAACTAAGCACCCTGGAATTCTTTGACAAAACTAAGCACCATGAAATTCTTTGACAACTAAACTGCTGGCTATATGATGTTGGCTATATATATTGTACGTATATAATGTGAAGAAAGCAGTGGTAGTACTATACCAACTAAAAGATGAAATGTAAGAAATACTAGTATGTATGTCTTGAAGAGTTAAAGTAACAAGAAGAAACATAACATAGTTCATTGGGGGCTCAAAGACAACACACCCTCAAATTAAATAAAGCACACCTGAAGTTAAACTTTGCAACTATCCCGGTAGACACTTGCATTAGAACCACCAGAGCAACGACATCGCCACCTTACTCGGAGTCCTCGTCCACGCCCTCGACTTCGTCCTTGTCCCTCTTCCTCTTGGCCGATACTTCTTTGCTTGAACCGCCAACTTTCTTTGTTGCTCTTCATCCAACCCTTGTAGATATTGAAACAAAGGTAGCCATCCATTGCAGAATAGTGGATGTGGTCTATATCTAGTACATTTCGCTGCCATGCATGACGATGAAACGTGTATGGAGGTTTCTCCAGTTTACCGTATGAAGGATGAACCATGGCTCCTGCCAGGGTCAGCATTGAAGGCTGACGAGAGGACACCAGCCGATTCTTTTGGAGGTCGAAGGTGTTGCCTACACCGAGGCCTATCCAACGCAGGACTTCTTTGTGGTTACCAGAGTCTACAGTAACGAATTTGACTAGGTTGCTCTCGAGGAAGTCCTTAAAATCCTGGCACTCAACGTCGGCATGGCATATGTGGTAGACCAAGCATAAGTCATGCACGCAAACCTGGATCACGGCGGGCTTCTTCCTCTCTTCGTCCTTTAGATCCTTCTGTCGTCCCCAGGACTGTGGTGTACTCAACATCTAGCCCAAATGACCCACTCATCATCTCGAGTCTTGAACATGCGCCGAAGCGAGAAAGGCATCCTTTCACCGTCGCGGAAGAACGGGTGTAGATGACGTCGAACTCATCGCCGGTGATGGTTTTGAACTTGAACTCACCGTCGATCGGGGAGATTTGGGACGCCATGGATTTGGGAGGAGGGTTAGGATTAGTGGAACTGCCGTAATGTGAATGGACGGGACGACTAGGAGCGAACCGCCGTAGTATTAAAGGACGTGGGGGGACGAGTAGGAGCGAACTGCCCGGCGCGAACGGCAGGGTAGTGGCTTTCCATTCTCCCATGATACGGGCTTCCGAGAGCCCTTAGATCTGAGATCGAACGGTTGCATGGCGTGATTCTAGACCTATGGGTGAATATCCTATCCTTGAGGGTTATTCTGCAAATTTTCAGCAACTTAGCATGCGACCGTTTGATCTCAGATCCAAGGGCTGCCAGCAGCCCATATCATGGTCGTGCCTACCACGACCGTCGTGTCGCTCGCGCGATCGCGCTCTTGGAGATTTAACACGGTGTGTTAGGCTATCTGATGTTGGCATGTCATACATAGTCATCACTTAGTCACTCATACTACAACAAGGTTGGCTATAAGGTTGGCTATAAGTGTATTTTTTACTCCTCTCTATCTATTTCTTCGTACTCCCTCCGTCCCATAATATAAGAACGTTTTTGACACTAGTGTAGTGCCCGTCCGTTGCACGGAAGAGTGAAATGCATTGATCGGGGTGTTGTTTATTTTGGCAAAGGATGTGGGGGTCATCTCATGTGTAAAAGGTATCGATAGGTTTCTTCGGATATTATTTCATCTCTAGAGCTCAGAAACATCCAGGTGAAATAGATAAAAAGTATCTTTTGCAAACAAAAGCGTTCAACTGTTCAACCTACATCCAAAACTTGTGAAGAAATAACTCTTATTGTGCTTTGCAGGAAATGGTTCATCATATGTCTTTCACCAGTACTGTAGTAAAAATTCATACATGGAAGATTCTAGACTAAACCATAAATGGATAAACTTTTATTCATGCGTGATACTCCAATAGAGCAAGATCATGCATGGAAGTCTCCACATGCTTAGACAGCGGATTACATTGAGCGAAGACTAATGATCAACATTTAACTTAGTAATGCATATGTCCAGGTGAACCTCCTTGGAGTCCCCATGCACATTGTTGGGGGCCAAATAATAATATACGTCTTCCATGTCCACATCAGCGGGAAGGTCCCAGCTTCACAGAGTCCAAGTTAGCTTGACGTAGCCAATGTCGCCGCCCACGGACCTCCGAGGGGTAGTAATAGTGCGCACGCACCCATACATCGGCCTCGTGTCAGTGTCAACGTCAGCGGCGTCGCCCCTGACGCACACTATAGAGATGTGGCGGCGGCCTACGCGGGCCTCGCCGGTGGCCACGATCAAGAGGAAGACGTTGTCGTCCTCCTCCGAGACTAGCAGGCGACGCTGATCCTCCAGCGACTCCGACACGGTGAACGGGTAGCACGTCTCATACTTGATGTTCTTCGCCAAGGGCCAGTAGTAATCGTCGCACGCCTGCATCAAGTGATGCACGATGTCCGTCGGCGAGCCCCAAAACGGCACCAGGCACTCATAGCAGTAGACGAAGGGCTCCTTGGAGGCATCGACCAGGCCATCCATGAAACGGGAGTGGCTCTAGGGGACGTTCCGCCAGTTGAATATATGAGCAAGTTACTACGTGATTTACTACAAAATAAATCATGACGGCTATAACAGAGATTAAACTAATCATGCGGACTAGCATAGTAGATGAACAGATCGAGTCTAGGACACAGAGTAGAAACATGAATTCTACCATGATTTCGAACAAGAAGGACAGAAACACATATGGTGCAACGGGAGCAGCACCATTGGCGTTGAGGTTTTCACCCATGTCGTTGAGGAAGAGGTTGTCGAGGTCGGGGAAGAAGTCGTCGTCGGTGAAGTCATGGCTGCTAGCAGTCGCGAGAGTGCGCTCCCCAAATGTCAATACCTTGGCCGAATGGAGCGCAGGAGGGAGTGGCTGTAGGGGGCGTTGCCGCCGAATGGAGCGCAGGAGTAGCCCACGGCAAAGAGATGGTGCTCCTCCCTAGTCTCTATTCTTATCTCTATCTCTACTACTCTTCTTTGTTTTTTATAATATACTAGTTGTAGTTGTCAAATCGAATAGTACTGCACCGTCAACTGCACGCCCGGCTGAACACGCCTCCTCGACTCCATTAAACCCGCATGCAAACCGAGAAACCTACTCCGGCCCAGGGAGGAAATTTGTCGGTTGCTGTCGGGAGGGTTATTCTGCAAATTTTCAGCAACTTAGCATGCGACCGTTTGATCTCAGATCCAAGGGCTACCGGCACCCGTCAGATCATGGTCGCACCTACCACGACTGTCAGATCGCACTTGCTGTCGCGCCTTTGGAGATTTAACATGGTGCGTTAGGCTATCTGATGTTGGCATGTCATACATAGTCATCACTTAGTCACTCATACTACAACAAGGTTAGCTATAAGGTTGGCTATAAGTGTATATATTTTTTTACTCCTCTCTATCCATTTCTTCGTACTCCCTCCGTCCCATAATATAAGAACGTTTTTTACACTAGTGTAGTGCCAAAAATGTTCTTATATTATGGGACACAGGGAGTACTAGTATTTATTGCATTTGCCAAGGAGAGGCCTCTTCCAATGAAATGGTGTTGCTAAGTTTGCTTCATTTAATTAGCTATAGACTCAAAATTGTCTTTTCACCTAGGTACACGCGCTTAGCACCGTTTCTTCCTTGGGTCACCAAACTAGTCTCTCTCTTCTTGATTAACTTGCCACATCAGACTTTATGCCTATGTGGCAAGCTTAAGCACCTATAGGAGCAAGTAAGTACAATAGTGCGCTTTATATGGCATTTTTGCATATGTGGAGGAAAGAGAGGCAAGGAAAAAGTGGAGAAGTGGGCTCTCATGCAAGAGTCAGCCTATACTGCATGGTGGAGCATTGGGAGAGGCACCTGTATTGAGGTGGTCAGGAATCGGGAGACTCACGCCGGTCGTGGCCTTGATTAAAATGATAATGGCAAGTCAAATCACGGGGCCCCACCTATCCAAAGATAACTTCATTTGTCAAATCACACAGCCCTATGTTTGCAGCAGCCTACTCCCTCGTCTTCTCGCGTCTATGTCGAACCGACTAGGCGGAACTGCCCGCCGCCTACCGCGCAGGAAAAGCCCCGCCCTCGACTTTTAAATAGTATATAGTATACTAATTTTGTATCCATGGATTTCGCCCGCGCCATGGAGCAAAGCGTCTAGAAAACGGCGGTACACATGTATGGAGTATACAGCACGCCCGTCGCGTTCGCGTCGCACCCCAGACGGTCGGTCGGTCTGGCACGCTGCTCTCTAAATGGAACGCGCGTCATATTGCGTTCGCAGACACATGTGGGACGGCAATTGAGGACCAACCATAGGCACACTCCCCGGCCCCGCAAGTCGGGTGACTTAATGGAAGAGGAAGATGAGCAATAGTACTAGAGAAGTGTTGTAGTACTATGTTGGTGCCTGGATGATCCCTGCAAGACACGGAAGATCAGTTCGTCCATGCATGTGACCAGACTCCAGCAGACACGCCTGGATTGGCTATCGTCTACATATCGCGCAAGCTGTGTTGTACATGGCTGTAGTTGTGGTGAGAAATCTAAAAAAAGGTTTCTTGTCATCTCGCAAAATTAGGTGTCATGTGCTTCGGATCGCTGTGAGGGTTAAACAGCGACAACTGAGTTGGGCTAGTCATTGGGGGCACATGCACGAACAATGACTACTCGGCTGCCATCTAGGTCAAGCCAGCTATGTTAATTAGGACACCTATCGACGGACCCCTTTTCTACGAGTTTATCTTTAATTTGAGCTTTGTTCCTCGTCTAGTTTGTCCGTCTGATTCATGTTGTCTCCTTTGGGCAGTGAGGTTATGATTTCTTGTCATGTGGCATTCTTTTTGTGTTATATGTTATAATCCGGCGCTTCAGATCAAAATGACGACAACTGCGCCTCCGGGCCACGTGCATGAAGACTACTCGATAGTCATTGACGAGGTCAAGCCGGCTCCGGCAGACAAAAGAAAACTAGTACTACTCCACTATATAGGCAGGAGCCTCCGCGCTTGCTTGCTAGTGTTGCTCTCTGCACACTGTCTCGGCCTCTCCAGATCTAAACACGACAGCAGTGGCCACACTCTCTCTCTCTCTCTCTGCTCACCGCTGGTCACAAATCCAGCCAGATCCTCTCCGCCGGGGAAGGTGAGAAGGTGCAACGTTCACGCGGTCGTCCTCGGCGACGGCTCTTACCCACTGTTGGGCGCGTCCCGATCAGCCTGCCTTGCCGTTCTCTCCCAAGCACCACTGGCGAGGGAGGGCCTCCGACCCCTTCTTCCTCGCTGCCGTAGTGTGGGCAGATCCGGCCTCCCGCCGCCCACCTAGCGACATCCTGGCGACCATCAGGTATAACTTCCTTTGAAACCGGCCTTACTCTACTTCCCGAGCTCCTGACGTCGCTGCATTTGTATCTTTTACTATTTCTCAGGGGCCCTCGTAGATAGGATCGATCGGCTGTTCGAAAACCACCTAATTTTTTTACGTTTAAGAGGTAAAACTAGTTCATGCACTCGAATCTAGTACTACTTGGTTCAAACAAGGAAGAAAGGGGTGGGGTGGGGAGGATTTGTTACCTGAATCTAGGACTTGGTTGAAAGAGGAAATAATGGGGCTAATAGTAGCAGAGACTGGCTATCCAACTGGTCTCTAGGTATAATAGGGAAATAAAGGGAAACGCAGTACAAACTCAATATAACCCGATCTATTGGTTGAAAAAGGAAAGAAAGTGGGGACTGGGGGACAAGTCAACAGAGTAAGTACAGCACTAGATTTGCTAGCCTCACACAATATAAGGTGGCTATACCGAACAAAAATGGGACCAACCCAGATATCCTGCTACGATGTTTGTTGCCCCGAGCCACTCTTATGTAATGCCACTGGTAAAATGTAGCATTCGCACTGTTAAAAGTAAGGACACGTTAAACCAATGTTGTTTTCAATGTAATGCCTCCCGTAATATGAATCAATGGCACTTCTTTACATGTCCTGCTAAAATTTCCCATTAAGATAAGTTGGTTCTTTTCGTTAGAAATGCAAGCATCCCGGTCCGCCTACTCTCCCGTGCCCAAAGTAATGTCATATTTAACGGTTGTCATAGTTAATCCTAATGCCCACACTAATATCTAGCAATGCCACTTTGCTTTAGAAATTGCTATCTGTCCTTGTAGGATTGCCATTCAGATAAGGAACATGCTTCTTTTCATTTGATGCATGTTTCATCACTTGTTAGTCACCCTCCTTTCCACCTTTTTTGTGCAAACAGAGATATACATTTCACGCTCGATCTTAGTTGAACTGCACAAATGATATCCAAATTATAGTTGAGCATTCCAGGAGCTTCACAACCAACCTTGATGTTGCTCAATTTTATTGCAACTAATGAAGAAGAAGCTCTGTGGGTTTCGTTTTCTGATGGAAATGGAACCGGGGTTGGAGCCCTTTTCTTAAAAAAAATTCAAGAAGCTGCTAGCTCATGGGACATTGCTTCATTTTAGGTGAACTGCACCAAAAGGTCCCATGAATTGAATCATCCATGTTGGTGACTGAAAGAGCCAGCCTTCAAAGATCCCAGCCTAAGCACCCCAGCCTCCATCCTTGCGATGCACGGTACACCTCGCTTTGCCACCGTCAATTCGTGTCACTGATAAAATGAAGTAATAATACAATTAAAATAGAGCGAGTGTCATCTCTATCATTTCATTTCCAATGTAGATAAAGTAAGTGCTTCTCTTTGTTAAAGTATGTTTCATCAACTAGTCCCATTGTTAATGTTTAAGCGTTTCTGCAAACTGGGGTGCTTAATTTTAGTTGATATGTACAAAAATAGATATTTGAATGTCTCAAGGCGCCTCCTTGTACTACCGTTGCACACTGATGTTTATCCTTTGGCGTAAGGTGTATCACGGGAGACTTGGGATGATGTCCAAGATGAGGCGTACCGTGTGAGGCGTCACAGGGCCCATCTCGCCCCGCAGCATGGCATACTATGATACTATCGCAATATTTTATTCTATTTATTTTGTGTGTTTCATCAACTAGTGCCACTATAATGTAATCACGCTTTTTCATTATCTGTGTTCTTTCCGATCTCAATGCATTTCACCGCTCCACCGGAAATTCCCTCTGCCCCTACCGTACTCCAGCTTGGTAGTTTCCACCGCCTATCCAGGGTTGAGCCCTGGGATATGACGGCGGACTTGAAAAGCCACCTACAGACGCTTTATGCCCAATCATTCCGGATAACACTTGCATCCTCTGTCTTACCGCGGCTGCTGGCACAGAGTTAGCCGATGCTAACCAAACAGGGTTATTCAGCTGCATTTTGGTGGAACTGCACAAATGTACGTATGGAACCGGCATATATGCAGAGTGCAAGGTGTGCCAAGTAAAAATTACCGACAAGTTTTCTAGGGAGTACTCTTTTATGAAAGAAGCACCAATTAATTTTTCTTTATTTGTACACTGTGTCACAACTTTGACCCAAAGGTCCAGAGCTATTTTAGTGTGATTTGCGTAGTACTCGGAGATTGATTGTAAGCATGATTTTCATTAGCTGTCACACTGATTGTAAGCATGAGCAGGTGACAGATTAGGTTAGTGCGAATACCTTAAACCCTACCGCCGTCGTTGAAACGAGGCGGGCGTCGAGGGAACCGTGGAGAACGGCGGGGAAGCGACGTCGCGCCATCCGGCCTCCTCTTGCGGTGGGAGAACGAATACTCATGTGGCTCCGGCTGGCTCTGCACCCTCACGAACAGCACACCATACTCGATCGATTCGTTATCCTCTGGGTGCTCGACCTTCGACCTGTACGCCCACCACCTCCGCCTGATTGTCGCCTCGGGCGAATCTGTCTGCTCCATCGCCCAGAGGAGATACTCGATGAACTCGTAGGACTGCGGCGTGACTGCCGCCGAGGAGTACATGTACATCGTCGCCCTCATCGCCGCCGTCTCGCTCTTTCGCATACATTGCCACATGGCCTGCACCGTCCTTGAAATATCCCGCTCATTGTCAAACCAACTAAGGATCTCCTTCAACCTGGCTAACTTTGCCTGGTCGCCGGCGGCGATCTGCCTGATTCGCTGCTGCATCCTCTCCATGGATGTCCTTCTGAGTGGTCCGGTGCTAGCTTTGGAAGATGGGAGGAGAGACGGTGGTCTTGCAATAGAGAAGAGGGAGAGGCGAGACGGTGGTTTTGGAATGGAGATGATGGAGAGGAGAGGAGGTGGTTTTGCAATGGAGAGTAGAGGGAGAGGCGAGACAGTGGTTTTGGAATGGAGATGATGGAGAGGAGAGGAGGTGGTTTTGCAATGGAGAAGACCAGAAGAGGGAGAGGCGAGACGGTGGTTTTGGAATGGAGATGATGGAGAGGAGAGGAGGTGGTTTTGCAATGGAGAATAGGGAGAGGAGCGCATGACAATGATTTAGGATTGGGCGAGAGGGCGGCCACTGTGACTAGATCAAAATCAAAATCAATTTACCCTTCAATTAAGAAAGCGACCCCACATTAACTAGTCTCCCTTTTATTCTGGGTCATAATTGACCATGATTTTTGCACATAAAATATATGTTATACGTTGCAAAAATAATATTGCTTGTCAAATAAGATACGAACCAAACGATACAATTTTTTGTGACATGCATTCACATTTTGCTTGTCAAATACAGTACGTGGTCAAACTTTGACCCAAAATACGCAAAACAACAACAAAATACTTCCAAGACCAGCGTCGCTCTTCCGCTCTTCTCCTCTTAAACCACCGCCGCTCCTCTCCTGTTCCAATCTAAATCAAGCATCGCTCCTCTCCTCGTCCATTTCAAAACCACCACCCCTCCTCTCCTGTTCTAGTCCAAAACCAGCGTCGCTGCTCTCCCGTTCTAATCCAAAACCAGCGCTGCTCCTCTACTCTTCCATTCAAAAACCACCGCCGGTGAGTGAAGGTGCTGTGGAGAAGTAGATATGATGGAGGAGTACAACTGATACATGAGGATCGCAGACGGCGACCCTGTGAAGCTAGCTAGGATGTTGGAGATACAGTCTTGGTTTGACAAAAAGGACCAACTAGGGGCGACGGCGACATCCATGGCCAAATATCTGCAAAAGAGCGAAAAGGCGGCGATACTCCCGGAGGGAGTCACGCCGGAGTACATAGAGTTGCTCCTCTGGGCCATGGAGCAAACAGATTCAGCGAATCCGATCGTGAGGGAGCGATGGTGGGAGTATCGATCCCAGATGGAGCATCCACCAGAGATTGAAGGATCGAGCATCTACAAGTTGCCGTTTGTGAGGGTGTCCTGCCAGAGCGAGCCGGTGGAGTCTTCGTCGACCGAACCCAACTGCAAGAGGGGAAAAGCAGTTGGCCCGACGACGCTTCCCCGCCATCGTCTCCCTCGCCGATCACATCGTCTCACGGGACGGCTGTCTGCCGCCGAGGAATAGGAGGGGGCTGCCCCCCCCCCAGCCCAATAGTCGGGCAGGTTGGGAATTGTCAGGAGGAGCTTAGGGTTGTCAGTATTTGCAGGTTGTGAATTGTGTTTTGTGTTGTGTATTTTGAGAGTACTTTTAGATATGAATGTCTTTTGAATTTGAGATTTGAAGTATTGAGCATATGAAGTATTTTATGAATTCTAGAGATCCATTTTTAGCACTTAAAAAAATGTAGTTTCATAGGAGTATAAAAGTGCAGACAATATGATTCTCAGAGAAGAAACTGCAAGTTTCAAAGATCGATAAGAAATCGCAAGTTCAGTTTGAGATAAGAAACGCAACTTTCGTGAGGTAGAGCATTTATATTAACACGGCCTTTTCAAACAGGGTTAACATCATGTTGGAAGTTTTTTTCATGGTCGAAAATGGAACTACCAGCCAGTTAACATCATGCTGATCAACATTCATGCATAGCACATCTTCATATGATGTACAGTCAAAATGCCCACACAATGTCGAGTGTGCGGAACACAGAGAAAACGAGGAACAAAGTTTTGGCAAGTGTTGGACGTGGTTTTGGGCTGCCCCGTGTAGGCTTTCATTTTTAACATGCGCAGCCCATGACCTCGGATGGGAGGTCCATAGGCATGTTTGTATTTTCTTAGGGCCGTCATGTATCGACCGGCCTATGGACCTCCCATCCGAGGTTTTATTTTTGGCAGCCCAATTTATCTATTTTTTTGAAGAAAACGCATAGGTCTGTTCTATTTTTCTAAAGAATAGGAATGCCAGGTCCAACTTATGTTTCCCTTCTAACTATATTATATATATTTAAATTATTTTATACGTTATTATATATTATTTTTATTGTCATCATATATTTAACAGATACTTACATATGTAAGAAAACAATATCCCACATCTTATTAACTTATAAAAATAATTTCTTAACAAATAAAATCCTGGATTGTTTTGGCACGAAAATCCTAGTGATTGTGTACAAAAGCTTGGTAAGATTTAAGGACGAATGTAATAATATCACTTATTATTTAAATATATTTATAACAAAATGCTCAGCCCCTTTTTATTTTTTGATAACATTGCTGGCCCAACCCAACATTATAATTAGAATCAGCCCACGAAAATCGTGTATTTTGAGAAAGTGCAAATGGCCTGTAATTTTTTAGGAAATAAAATAAATGGGCCGCATGGACGCTACATTATTTGTTCACCCAGCCCAGCTAATGGCTGTAATTCAAAAAAAGATCAAATTGACTGTAAATTCTTCCGTGCAAAAAAAGACTATAAATTCTGAAAAAATGGGTTGAATACGTGCCACATTTTTGGAGGCTGAAATGTGGGCCAATAGGTCGAAGCCAACGCAAGTCGTTGTCAATTTAGTCAACAAATGATTCTGACATGTTAGCCATTGGATTTACATCCAACGACCGGCATCCATCTTCAATCTCTCGTCTTCTTCCTCCAGCGCCGCCAGGACCACCTCCCACCTCCTGCTGCTAGCAGCTCAGCTTAGCACGCTTTGCTATGAAGCACTACTCCACCGTTGGCCAGGCCATCCCTCCACACCTCCTGTTCTTCTCCACCGACTGTCGAACCACACCGCACTAGAACCAGTTAACCCTCGTACACCTCTCCGTCTGCGACTCTACTCCCGCGTCTTCCCATCTCCGGCTCGTTGCTGTCCAGGGCCTCGCCGTCGTCCACCACCTTGGATGCGCTCGGCGCGGCGTGGTCAACGTGGTCAACGAACGACACCATCGGAAGTAGACTGTGCATGGAGAGGCTAAACAGCTGGGTCCACGGCCGCACACAAGGAAGTGCCTCCTTATTACGCGCAAAATAATGATTCCTCCACTAGACATCTGGGACCCACCTGAAGGGCCTCTGTATTTCGTGAAAAAAACGTGCCCCCAGCTGACATGTCGGACCCACCAGCTATCTTCGCACGCAAGGGCGTGCCTCCTTATTACGCACAAAAAAATGAATACTCCCCCTGCCAGCTGGAACCCAGCATAGTGGGAGGCTGACTTGTGGGCCTACCAAGTTGACGGGGACGGAGGGCTTTGTCAACTTAGTCAATATGAACGATTCTAGCTCCTATTACCGTACGATGTTCATCCAACGGCCGTAGTGCTTCTTCAACCTCTGGTCTTCTTGCTCCAGCCGCCCAAACCAGTGTCGGTCGTGCCGCGTGCTCGCCTCCCGTGGCCGGGTTGTGATGCCGCGGAGGCCTCACCGCCCCTACTACTCCCACCGCTGGCCAGGCCATCCCTCTACTCACCCACACCCCCTGTTATTCTGCGGCGACAGCAGCCTCACACCGCAGCTGGACCAGTGAACCCTCGTACTCCTCTTCGCGTGGGCATCCACTGCTGCGTCTTCCCCGGCTCCAAGTCGTCCCCTTCCTAGGCCTCGCCGTCGTCCACCGTCGTGGTGCTCTCGGCGCGGCGTGGTCAACGTGGTCAAGGAACGACTTCCATCGGACGTGGACTGTACGTGGAGAGGCTGACAGCTGGGTCCACGGCCGCAACAAGGAAGTGCCTCCTAATTATGCGCAAAATAATGATTCCTCCACCTGACAGCGGGGACCCACCGGACGGGCCACCGTATTTCACGAAAAAATGTTTCCCCCTGACTTCTGGGACCCACCAGCTACATCTTCGCACGCAAGGAAGTGCGTCCGGGCAAAAAAAAAGATTCGCCCCCTGACTGTTGGGACCCACCAGCTACATCTTCACACGCAAGGAAGTGTGTCCGGGCAAAATAACGATTCGCCCCTCTGACTGCTGGGACCTACCAGCTACATCTTCGCATGCAAAGGAAGTGCGTCCGGGCAAACAAAATTACGATTCTCCCCTCTGACTGCTAGGACCCACCAGCTACATTTTCGCACGCAAGGAAGTGCCTGACAGTCGGGACCCACCTGGTCGAAGCGTACGTAGCGTTGTCATTCTGGTCGCGAACGTGTACGTACATACTGGTCGTTGTAGAGGCGCGCACGTGTCGTAGTAGAGGAGCGCACGTAGCAAGTACACGTACGTACAGCGGGGTGCAAGAAAGAAAATACGGCCACGTACGTACATACGGGAAGGGTCTCGAACGCCTACTCGCGCATACGTACGGCAAGGGCTCGTGTACATGGCTGGGTCGGAACAGAGAAACAGCATCGTCGTCGTGTTCATGGGGAGGCAACGGAATGCGTCGTGTTCATGGGGAGGCAAAGGAATGCGTCGTGTTCATTAGGAGGCAACGGAACGCGTGGGAGCCAACCGGCTTGGACGGAACAGGCGATGGAAACGAGGCCTGGCGTACCGCAAAACGGAGGAAACGGCCTTGTGTTCGACCGGCCACGTTCGAAACGGGGTCCTGTTGATCGGGAGGGGTCTGGTGTACCGCAAAACGGAGGAAACGGACCTCCTACGGTCGAAACGGGGGTCCTGTTGATCGGGAGGGGTGTGGCGTACCGCAAAACGGACAAAACGAACCTCCTACGGTCGAAACGGGGGTCCTGTTGATCGGGAGGGGTGTGGCGTACCGCAAAACGGACGAAACGGAATTGTGTTGGAGCGCCACGGTGAAACGGGGGTCTGTTCATCGGGAGGGTGTGGCGTGCCGCAAAACGGACTCCACGGGATACTGTTCATCTCCACCGTCGACCTCCTCCGGCCTCCACGGGCTCTGTCGACCTCCTCCAGCCTCCACGGGCTCCTCGCTCATCCAGCCTCCACCGTGCGCTTACTCCACCACCATCGCTCAACCACCCTCCAGGGCACCCCTCCACGGGCACCCCTCCACCGCTTCATCGCTCAGCCAGCCCTCCACACCACGGGGTCCTGTTCAACCACCCCTCCACGACCACCCCTCCATCATCTACTGTTCATCCAGCCCTCCACACCAAGGGGTCCTGTTCATCCAGAGGCAACGCCACCGCTCACTGTTCATCCAACCCCCCCCCCACCCCCGCAACACTCACTGTTCATCCAATCGATCGGCTTCGATTAGCGGTATTAGCGAAGGAATCGCTCGATCGGGTTCGATTAACAACCATCGATCGATCGCCGGGTTCAAGAACGCGTAGCGTAACTGCGGTAATCGCCGGGCTCGATTAGAGCCCAACGCCTCACTCGGGTTCGATTAGATCCAACGCCTACACACGCAGCAGACGTGTACGAGAAAGCAGCATCGCTTCGGCCCCGACCTCCCACCGTAATCGGAACTCCCGAAATTTTCCTCCCCTCGCTTCTACCACGGTTTTTCCGTCATCGACGGCCCAAAGAATGTCATGCAGCTTGCGTCTCCTGCCCGCCCGTGACGAAAAGCACATTTTCTGTCATGATTTTTTGTCATAGAAGTAGGAGCCCACCACATCTATGATGATACCGGGTTTTGTCACAATTATCGTCATAGAAGTGTCATATGTATGACAGAAAAAAATTTCATTCGGTCCAAAATGTCACGAATGTGTCTTTTTTTGTAGTGTAATATCAAAAGGGGTTGAAAATTCCAAAAAAATTATAGCAAATGGGATATTAGTTTCTTTTTTTGTTTTTGTTCTTCACTGATATCTTATACGTATTTCATTGGATTTAACATGACATAGTACTAATTTATTTTTAAATTTGTTTTAGTATGGCTACTAATTTTTGGATTAAGAATATTTTGTTCCCCAGAAAAAATTTACGAATTTTCAAAATTTCCCACATATTTAGTTAATTTTTTGACCCTGGTACTGACCAGAAAATGGGCAGCAATTCTAAAAATGGAAAACATGCTGCAATAAATTCCATATGAATTAGAAAATGAGTAAAAATTATAAAAATAATAGCAAATGGGCTGTACACGCCACAGATTTCGAGGCTGACTTGTTTACGCAAGGCTTTCTCAGTCAACACACGATTCTAGCAAGAGGTATCGTTGGATGTCCATCCAACGGCCGACGTGCTTCTTCAATCTCTCGATCTTCCTGCTCCGGCCGCCTAAACTAGCGCCCGTGGACTGCCTGCCTCCCTCCTCTTGTGGCTCGACGATGTGATGCAAGAAGCTTACCCGCCCACCCTACTCCCTCCGGCTGGCCCGGCCGCATGCAATCAATCGCCTCCTTATTACGCGAAAAAAATGATTCCTCCCAATCGACATCCGGGGCGAAGCGGTTGGGAGGTCGACCTATGGGCCTACTAAGTTGACGCCAGACGCTAGGCTTGTCAACTTAGTCAACAAAGAATTCTAGCAAAGAAAGAACCGTTGGATTTGAATCGAACGCTCATGTCGCTTCTTCAATCGCCGCTCTTCTTGCACCGGCCGCCCAAACCGGTAGCCGTGAGACCGCTGCTCCGCCTCGATGGCCAGGTGTCTTTGCCGTTGAGGCCTCATTGCCCCTACTACTCCCACCGCTAGCCAGGGCCTGCGGCGGCAGCAGCCTCACATAGAACGGTGAACCGCCGTACTCCTCTCCGCATGGGCATCCACTGCCGCGTCTTCCCCAGCTCCGCGTCTTCACCTTCTTAGGCCTCGCCTTCGTCCCCCGCCTTGGTGCTCTCGGCACGGCGTGGTCAATGTGGTCAATGACCGACTTCCATCGGAAGAGTACTGTACGTGGATAGGCTGACAGCTGGGTCCATGGACACAGCCCAGTTTTTTTGTGATTTGCCAAGTAAGTCGCTTTGTCAGGCCTGTTGGGCTGCAAATCTTTCAAGACGAGGAGAGCTTTCATTGGTGGCGAGAAAATGGCCTATCAGTAATGAGAAATGGGCTGTACATTTTTAAAACACATCAAACCGGCAATTAGTTTCAAATTTCTTTTTTTCATTTCGAGATTTTAAATTACATTAATTTTTATGCGTGGACAATTTTGTTGGATTTTATATTGATATACATTTATTTTTTAAATCAGTTTGAATGTGACTCGAAATTTCGGGATTAAAAACAGTTTGGACCGCACGGAAATATGCAAAATTTCGTATAATTTTTTAACCGTGGCCACAATATGGGCTGTAATGCTAACAAAAAGAATATAGGCTCCAAAAAAACCTTAAGAATTAGCAAATGGGCTATAAATTATTAGAAATAATGGCAGATGGGTTGTATGTTGTTTTCCACAGATTTGAGACTTTCCTAAAAAAAGGTTGACGCACAAGTAGTGACTGTTGGATGTCCATCCAACGGCCGTCGTGCTTCTTCAATCTCTGGTCTTCTGCTCGGCCGCTCAAACAAGCGCCGTGGACTGCCTTCCCTCCTCCTCAAGGCGTCAGGTTGCCGCCAAGCAGCCTCACCGCCCCACCAGCATTCCCATCGCTGGCCTAGCCATCCCTCTACTCACCCACACTGATGTTATTCTCCGGCGATGGCAGGCATTTAACCAAGAAACCCTCAGACAACAGATTCTCCGCTGTGTGGGAAACAACTGCCGAGTCTTCCCTGCCTCCATGTCGTTCCCTTCCTAGGCCTCGCCGTCGTCCATCGCCCTGGTGCTCTCGGCGCGGCCTGGTCAACATGGTCAACGACCGACATGCATCTGAAGTGGAATGTAAATAGAGAGGCTGACAGCTGGGTCCACGGCCGCACGCAAGGAAATGCCTCCTTATTACACGCAAAATAATGATTCCTCCACCTGACATCAGGGACCCATCGAAAGGGCCTCTGTATTTCGCGAAAAAAACGTTACTGCCGCTGACAGCTCGGACCCACCAGCTAGCTATATCTTCGCACGCAAGGAAGTGCCTCCTTATTACGCACAAAAAAATGAATACTCCCCCTGTTAGCTGGGACCCAGTATAGTGGGAGGCTGACTTGTGGGCCTACTAAGTTGACGGGGACGGAGGGCTTTGTCAACTTATTCAATATGCACGATTCTAGCTCCAGTGACCGTACGATGTCCATCCAACGGTCGTAGTGCTTCTTCAACCTCTGGTCTTCTTGCTCCAGCCGCCCAAACTAGCGCCTGTCGTGCCTCGTGCTCCTGCCTCCCGTGGTCGGCTGCGATGCGGCGGAGGCCTCACCGGCCCCTACTACTCCCACCGCTGGCCAGGCCATCCCTCTACTCACCCACACCCCCTGTTATTCTGCGGCGATAGCAGCCTCACACCGCAACGAACCAGTGAACCCTCGTACTTCTCTACGAGTGGGCGTCCACTGACGTGTCTTCCCCGGCTCCGCGTCGTCCCCTTCCTAGGCCTCGCTGTCGTCCACCGCCCTGGTGCTCTTGGCGTGGCGTGGTCAACGTGGTCAAGGAACGGCTTCCATCGGACGTGGACTGTACATGGAGAGGCTGACAGATGGGTCCACGGTCGTAATACTTCTCCAACGTATCTATAATTTTTTATTGCTCCATGCTATATTATCTTCTGTTTTGGACATTATTGGGCTTTATTATTCACTTTTATATTATTTTTGGGACTAACCTATTAACCGGAGGCCCAGCCCAGAATTGCTGTTTTTTGCCTATTTTAGAGTTTCGCAGAAAAAGAATATCAAACGGAGTCCAAACGGAATGAAACCTTCGGGAACGTGATTTTCGGAACGAACATGATCCAGGAGACCTGGACCCTACGTCAAGGAAGCTTCCAGGAAGCTAGGAGGTAGGGGGCGCGCCTACCCCCCCCCCCCCAGGCGCGCCCTCCACCCTCGTGGGCCCCACATTGCTCCACCGACATACTCCTTCCTCCTATATATACCTACGTACCCCCCAAATGATCAGATACGGAGCCAAAAACCTAATTCCACCGCCGCAACCTTCTGTACCCACGAGATCCCATCTTAGGGCCTGTTCTGGAGCTCCGCCTGAAGGGGCATCGATCATGGAGGGCTTCTACATCAACACCATAGCCTCTCTGATGAAGTGTGAGTAGTTTACCTCAGACCTTCGGGTCCATAGTTATTAGCTAGATGGCTTCCTCTCTCTTTTTGGATCTCAATACAATGTTCTCCCCCTCTCGTGGAGATCTATTCGATGTAATCTTCTTTTGCGGTGTGTTTGTTGAGACTGATAAATTGTGGGTTTATGATCAAGTTTATCTATGAACAATATTTGAATCTTCTGAATTCTTTTATGTATGATTGGTTATCTTTGCAAGTCTCTTGAATTATCAGTTTGGTTTGGCCTACTAGATTGATCTTTCTTGCAATGGGAGAAGTGCTTAGCTTTGGGTTCAATCTTGCGGTGTCCTTTCCCGATGTGATGAGGGGCAGCAAGGCACGTATTGTATTGTTGCCATCGAGGATAACAAGATGGTGTTTCTATCATATTGCATGAATTTATCCCTCTACATCATGTCATCTTGCTTAAGGCGTTACTCTGTTCTTATGAACTTAATACTCTAGATGCATGTTGGATAGCGGTCGATGTGTGGAGTAATAGTAGTAGATGCAGGCAGGAGTCGGTCTACTTGTCTCGGACGTGGTGCCTATATACATGATCGTACCTAGATATTCTCATAACTATGCTCAATTATGTCAATTGCTCAACAGTAATTTGTTCACCAGCCATAAAATACTTATGCTCTTGAGAGA
The DNA here is from genome assembly GCA_021605145.1 of Aegilops bicornis. Taxonomy (NCBI): domain Eukaryota; kingdom Viridiplantae; phylum Streptophyta; class Magnoliopsida; order Poales; family Poaceae; genus Aegilops; species Aegilops bicornis. The sequence continues at coordinate 476,303,240 of CM038674.1, read as the reverse complement.
AGCCACTAGTGAAACCTATGGCCCCCGGGTCTATCTTCATCATATTTATCTTCCAACACTTAGTTATTTCCGTTGCTTTTTATTTTGCTTTTATTTTACTTTGCATATTTATCATAAAAATACCAAAAATATTATCCTATCATATCTATCAGATCTCACTCTCGTAAGTGACCGTGTAGGGATTGACAACCCCTTATCGCGTTGGTTGCGAGGATTTATTTGTTTTGTGTAGGTGCGAGGGACTCATGCGTAGCCTCTCCTGGATTGATACCTTGGTTCTCAAAAACCGAGGGAAATACTTACGCTACTTTGCTGCATCACCCTTTCCTCTTCATGGGAAAACCAACGCAGTGCTCAAGAGGTAGCAAGAAGGATTTCAAGGCGTCGTTCTTGGGGAGGTCTCACATAAAATTCAACATACCAAGTACCCATCACAAACCATTATCTCCCGCATTACATTATTTGCCATTTGCCTCTCGTTTTCCTCTCCCCCACTTCACCCTTGCCGTTTTATTCGCCCTCTCTTTTTCGTTTGCCTCTTTTCCGTTTGCTTGTCGTTATGGCTAGTCCCTTATCTACTCCGTTGTCCCGTGAGTTTGAAGTCTTTCGCTTCAATCAAAGACAAGGAGAAAACTTAAAAGATGCCTGGTTGAGAATAATGGAGTCTTACCATAATTGTACCTTTGAAGTGAACCCGAGAATTTTGCTTCGCAATTTTTATGTTGGATTAAATATGTCTCATAGAAAACTCTTGGATTGCGTTGCCAAAGGCAATTTTATTGAAATTGATCCCCATATTGTGCATGAAGTTATAGAAGGTATAGTGGGAACACTACCTCAACAAAAGGGGCCTCATCCTACCCAGGAAGAGACACAAGTTTTTGAAAAAAATTGCGAAGTAACTAAGATTTTACAGAAGTCTCTTGAACCTCTTAAGAACGTTAGCGGAAATATTCCCCGCATGAATCTGTTGATTACTCTTTGCAATAAGCGGTTGGATTCTTTAGATCTAAAAATTTCAGAATATGAAGGGAAACGTAAAGAACCTCCTGGATTCGAGCTCGATTCCGCTAAAAAGTTGAGAACCAAAGATGGCAATACCTAGATCTATCCTTGCTTTTATGCCTAGCCAGGGGCGTTAAACGATAGCGCTTGTTGGGAGGCAACCAAATTTTATTTTTAGTTTTTTTTTTGCTTTTTGCTTCTGTTTAGGAATAAATATTTGATCTATCCTATGGTTAGATATGTTTTTATGTTTTAATTAGTGTTTGTGCAAAGTTAAACCTATAGGATCTTCTTGGATGATAGTTATTTGATCTTGCTGTAATTTCCAGAAACTTTCTGTTCACGAAAACAATTGTTAAAAATCACCAGAACGTGATAAAATACTGATTCCAATTGCTACTGATCAATAAAAAAATTGTCTAGGTCTTCCTATTTTGGCTGATTTTTTGGAGCTCCAGAAGTTTGCGTTAGTTGCAGATTACTACAGACTGTTCTGTTTTTGACAGATTCTGTTTTTCGTGTGTTGTTTGCTTATTTTGATGAATCTATGGCTAATAAAATAGTTTATAAACCATATAGAAGTTGGAATACAGTAGGTTTAACACCAATATAAATAAATAATGAGTTCATTACAGTACCTTGAAGTAGTCTTTTGTTTTCTTTCGCTAACGGAGCTCACGATATTTTCTGCTGAGTTTTGTGTTGTGAAGTTTTCAAGTTTTGGGTGAAAAATTTGATGGATTATGGAACAAGGAGTGGCAAGAGCCTAAGCTTGGGGATGCCCATGGCACCCCAAGATAATCTAAGGACAACAAAAAGCCAAAGCTTGCGGATGCCCCGGAAGGCATCCCCTCTTTCGTCTACTTCCATCGGTAACTTTACTTGGAGCTATATTTTTATTCACCACATGATATATGTTTTGCTTGGAGCGTCTTGTATGAGTTGAGTCTTTGATTGTTTACCACAATCATCCTTGCTTTACACACCTTTTGAGAGATACACACATGATTCGAAAATTATTAGAATACTCTATGTGCTTCACTTATATCTTTTGAGTTATATAGTTTTGCTCTAGTACTTCACTTATATCTTTTAGAGCACGGTGGTGGATTTGTTTTATATAAACTATTGATATCTCATGCTTCACTTAGATTATTTTGAGAGTCTTAAATAGCATGGTAATTTTCTTAAATAATCCTAATATGCTAGGTATTCAAGATTAGTAAAAACTTTCTTATGAGTGTGTTGAATACTAAGAGAAGTTTGATGCTTGATGATTGTTTTGAGACATGGAGGTAGTAATATTAAAGTTGTGCTAGTTGAGTAATTGTGAATTTGAGAAATAGTTGTGTTGAAGTTTGCAAGTCCCATAGCATGCACGTATGGTAAACGTTATGTAACAAATTTGAAACATGAGGTGTTCTTTGATTGTCCTCCTTATGAGTGGCGGTCGGGGAATGACGATGGTCTTTTCCTACCAATCTATCCCCCTAGGAGCATGCGCATAGTGCTTGGTTTTTGATGACTTGTAGATTTTTGCAATAAGTATGTGAGTTCTTTATGACTAGTGTTGAGTCCATGGATTATACGCACTTTCACCTTTCCATCATTGCTAGCCTCTTCGGTACCGTGCATTGCCCTTTCTCACATTGAGAGTTGGTGCAAACTTCGTCGGTGCATGCAAACCCCGTGATATGATATGCTCTTTCACACATAAACATCCTTATATCTTCCTCAAAACAGCCACCATACCTACCTATTATGGCATTTCCATAGCCATTCCGAGATATATTGCCATGCAACCTTCCATTGTTCCGTTCATCATGACACGTTCATCATTGTCATATTGCTTAGCATGATCATGTAGTTGACATAGTATTTGTGGCAAAGCCACCATTCATAATTCTTTCATACATGTCACTCTTGGTTCATTGCATATCCCGGTACACTGCTGGAGGCATTCATATAGAGTCATACTTTGTTCTAGTATCGAGTTGTAATCATTGAGTTGTAAATAAATAGAAGTGTGATGATCATAATTTTCTAGAGCATTGTCCCAAGTGAGGAATAAAAAAAGAGAGAAAGGCCATAAAAAAAGAGAAGGCCCAAAAAATGAGAGAAAAAGAGAGAAGGAACAATGTTACTATCCTTTTTACCACGCTTGTGCTTCAAAGTAGCACAGTAATCTTCATGATAGAGAGTCTCTTGTTTTGTCATTTTCATATACTAGTGGGAATTTATTATAGAACTTGGCTTGTATATTCCAACAATGGGTCTCCTCAAGTGCCCTAGGTCTTCGCGAGCAAGCAAGTTGGATGCACACCCACTTAGTTTCTTTTGTTGAGATTTCATACATTTATAGCTCTAGTGCATCCGTTGCATGGCAAACCCTACTCCTTGCATTAACATCAATCGATGGGCATCTCCATAGCTCATTGATTAGCCTCGTTGATGTGAGACTTTCTCCTTTTTTGTCTTCTCCACATAACCCCCATCAACAAATTCTATTCCACCCATAGTGCTATATCCATGGCTCGCGCTCATGTACTGCGTGAGGATTTATAAGTTTGAGATTACTAAAGTATGAAATAATTGCTTGGCTTGTCATCGAGGTTGTGCATGACGAGAGCATTCTTGTGTGACGAAAATGGAGCATGACTAAACTATATAATTTTGTAGGGATGAACTTTCTTTGGCCATGTTATTTTAAGAGGACATAATTGCTTAGTTAGTATGCTTGAAGTATTATTATTTTTATGTCAATATTGAACTTTTATCTTGAATCTTTCGGATCTGAATATTCATACCACAATTAAGAAGAATTACATTGAAATTATGCCAAGTAGCACTCCACATCAAACATTCTGTTTTATCATTTACCTACTCGAGGACGAGCAGGAATTAAGCTTGGGGATGCTTGATACGTCTCCAACGTATCTATAATTTTTGATTGCTCCATGCTATATTATCTTCTGTTTTGGACATTATTAGGCTTTATTATTCACTTTTATATTATTTTTGGGACTAACCTATTAACCGGAGGCCCAGCCCAAAATTGCTGTTTTTTTTGCCCATTTCAGAGTATCACAAAAACAGAATATCAAACGGAATGAAACCTTCGGGAACGTGATTTTTGGAACGAACATGATCCAGGAGACTTGGATCCTACGTCAAGGAAGCTTATAGGAAGCCACGAGGTAGGGGCGCGCCTACCCCCCCCCCAGGCGCGCCCTCCACCCTCGTGGGCCCCATGTTGCTCCACCGATGTACTCCTTCCTCCTATATATACCTACGTACCCCCAAACAATCATATATGGAGCCAAAAACCTAATTCCATCACCGCAACCTTCTGTACCCACGAGATCCCATCTTGGGGCCTGTTCCGGAGCTCCGCCTGAAGGGGCATCGATCATGGAGGGCTTCTACATCAACACCATAGCCCCTCCGATGAAGTGTGAGTAGTTTAACTCAGACCTTCGGGTCCATAGTTATTAGCTAGATGGCTTCCTCTCTCTTTTTGGATCTCAATACAATGTTCTTTCCCTCTCTCGTGGAGATCTATTCGATGTAATCTTCTTTTGCGGTGTGTTTGTTGAGACCGATGAATTGTGGTTTATGATCAAGTTTATCTATGAACAATATTTGAATCTTCTGAATTCTTTTATGTATGATTGGTTATCTTTGCAAGTCTCTTTGAATTATCAGTTTGGTTTGGCCTACTAGATTGATCTTTCTTGCAATGGGAGAAGTGCTTAGCTCTGGGTTCAATCTTGCGGTGTCCTTTCCTAGTGATGAGGGGCAGCAAGGCACGTATTGTATTGTTGCCATCGAGGATAACAAGATGGGGTTTTTATCATATTGCATGAATTTATCCCTCTACATCATGTCATCTTGCTTAAGGCGTTACTCTGTTCTTATGAACTTAATACTCTAGATGCATGCTGGATAGTGGTCGATGTGTGGAGTAATAGTAGTAGATCCAGGCAGGAGTAGGTCTACTTGTCTCGAACGTGATGCCTATATACATGATCATACCTACATATTCTCATAACTATGCTCAATTATGTCAATTGCTCAACAGTAATTTGTTCACCCACCATAAAATACTTATGCTCTTGAGAGAAGCCACTAGTGAAACCTATGGCCCCCAAGTCTATCTTCATCATATTTATCTTCCAACACTTAGTTATTTATGTTGCTTTTTATTTTACTTTTATTTTACTTTGCATCTTTATCATAAAAATACCAAAAAAATTATCCTATCATATATATCAGATCTCACTCTTGTAAGTGACCGTGTAGGGATTGACAACCCCTTATCGCGTTGGTTGCAAGGATTTATTTGTTTTGTGTAGGTGTGAGGGACTCGCGCATAGCCTCCTACTAGATTGATACCTTGGTTCTCAAAAACTGAGGGAAATACTTATGCTACTTTGCTGCATCACCCTTTCCTCTTTAAGGGAAAACCAACGCAGTGCTCAAGAGGTAGCAGGCCGCAGCAAGGAAGTGCCTCCTTATTACGCGCAAAATAATTATTCCTCCACCTGTCAGCGGGGAACCACCGGACGGGCTACTGTATTTCGCAAAGAAAACGTTTCCCCCTGACTGCTGGGACCCACCAGCTACATCTTCGCAGGCAAGGAAGTGCCTGACAGTCGGGACCCACCTGGTCGAAGCGTACGTAGCGTTGTCATTCTGGTTGCAAAACGTTTACGTACATAATGGTCGATGTAGAGGCACGCACGTGTCATAGTAGAGGCGCGCACGTAGCATGTACACGTACGCATGACGATGTGCAAGAAAGAAAATACGGTGAAATGCATACGGGCAGGGTCTCGAATGCCTACTCGCGCATACGTATGGCCAGGCCTCGTGTACATGGCTGGGTCGGAACGGAGAAACAACATCGTCGTCGGGTTCATGGGGAGCCAACAGGATGGGTCGGAATGGAATGCATCGTCGTGTTCATCGGGAGGGCTTGGATGGAACAGCCATTGGAAACGAGGCCTGGCGTACCGCAGAACGAAGGAAGTGGCCTTGTGTTTAACCGGCCACGTTCGAAACGGGATCTTGTTCATCGGGAGGGGTCTGGCGTACCACAAAACGGAGGAAACGGACCTCCTACGGTCGAAACGGGGGTCATGTTGATCGGAAGGGGTGTGGCATACCGCAAAACAGAGGAAACAGACTTGTGTTGGAGCGCTATGGTCGAAAAGGGGGTCCTGTTCACCGGGAGGGGTGTGGCGTACCGCAAAACGGGACTCCACGAGGTACTGTTCATCTCCACCGTCGATCCCCACCAGCCTCCACGGGCTATTGTTCATCCACCGTCGACCTCCTCCAGCCTCCACCTGTACTGTTCATCCACGGGCTCATGTTCATCCAGCCTCCATCGCGCGCTACTCCACCGGCTACTGTTCAACCAGCCCTCTCCACGGGCTCCTGTTCAACCACCCCTCCACGGGCTACTGTTCATCCTGCCCTCCACGGGGTCCTGTTCATCCAGCCCCAACCGGCTCGAACGATCGGGGTCCTGTTCATCCACCCCCATAGGGAAATCTTCATCCAAACCCCCAAAGCGCTCCTTTGTTCATCCAGAGGTAACGCCATACGGGGTCTGTTCATCCACCCCCACCGAACTGTTCATCCAACCCCCCGCAACGCTCACTTTTCATCGAAGCGGCATCGATCGGCTTGATTAGCAGCGATAGCGAAGGAATCGCTCGATCGGGTTCGATTAACAGCCATCGATCGATCGCTCGGGTTCGATGAACGCGTAACTGCGGTGCAATCGCCGGGTTGATTAGAGCCCAATGCCTCGCTCGGGTTCGATTAGAGCCCAACGCCTCGCACCCACGCAGCGTGCGTGTCACGAGAGAAAGCAGCGCATCGCTCGGCCCCGACCACCCACCGTAACCGGGAACACCCCGATATTTTCCTCGCCCTCGCTTCTACCAAGGTTTTTTCCGTCATGGACGGCCAAAAGAATGTCATGCAGCTACGTCTCCGGCCCGCCCAGGACAAAAAGCCCATTTTCTGTCATGATTTTTTGTCATAGAAGTAGGACCCCACCACATCTATGATGATACCGTGTTTTGTCACAATTATCATCATAGAAGTGTCATAAGTATGATAGAAAAGATTTTCGTTCGGCCCAAAATGTCACGGATGTGTCTTTTTTTTGTAGTGCAAATCTTGGTTTTGGACCTTAAGATCGAGCAACCCGAGGCCCCCTTTGTGTTTAGGCCTGCAAACCAGTCCCCAAGCCGCCATAGAAACAACTTTCATGCCATCGTCCGTGTTCTTGGCCCAGAGGTAGTAGCGTCGCAACTTGTCCAGATGGTCAAGTATCTTCGGTGGCAGCCTGATGGAGCACATAGCATAGATCGCTAGGGAGGTGATCACCGAGTTTACCAGGGTAAGTTTGGAGCCGAGGTCAAGAAGCATAGCTGCCGTAGAGAGTTTGCGCTCGACCGACGATACGAGAGGCATGAGGTCAGTCATCGTCGGCCTGGTAGTGCCCATGGGCAACCCTAGGTACGTAAACAGCATGGAGCCGATCGAGCATCCAAAAACTTGAGCCAGGCGCGAGGTCGTGTCAACGTCTGTGTTGACGGTGATAAGAGTGGATTTTTGGAAGTTGATATGCAACCCCACCGACGACGCATAGTCCTGAAGGATTGATTTGATGGTCTCGGCTTGGGTTCTGTCAGCAGGCATCACAAGTATGGTGTCGTCCGCATACTGAATAACGGGATAGTCTTCTTCAGGAGCAGGTATGGGTAGCTGGAGATCACCCGCGCGATAAGCTTCATTGATGGCAACTTGCAGCGGATCGGCAGCGAGTACAAAGATAAGTGGAGACAACGGGTCTCCTTGGCGTACACCACACAAGCAGAAGAATTGCTTGCCTGGGGTCCCATTAAGGAGGACATAGGACTTGGCCGTCGAAAACAAGCAGTTAATCCATCCAAGCCATCGATCATCAAAACCCATACACCTCATGATCTCTATCATCGGGGCATGTTCGATCGTGTCGAACGCCTTAGCAAAATCCAGCTTCAAGATAGCAACCTCTCACCCCGACACTTGGCATTGGTGGATGAATTCAAATGCCCACGCAACACAGTCTTGGATCAATCAGCCTTTCAAGAAGCCGTATTGATTTCGGTGGATGATCTTAAGAATCACGCGTTGCAGGCGGTTCGCGAGGAGTTTGGTCAAAATCTTGAGACAACAGTTCAACAGAGTTATCGGGCGATAGTCATTTGCAGTCTTAGGGGATTGGATTTTAGGGATGAGAGTGATAAACCCCGTGTTCAGACTTTCAAGATCCAGCTTACCTGCATAAAACTCAAAACAAAGACGATAAAAGTCTTCTTTAATGATATGCCAGCATGATTTAATGAAGCTGCCACTGAAGCCATCTGGACCCGGAGCATGATCAGCCGGCATCTCTTTGACCACTTGATCAATTTCTTGGCGGGTGAAAGGATCGGACAACGACTGGAGTCCCTCCACCTTTTTGATGATCCGTCCCAAATCAAATTTCATGTTGGTTTGGTTGGAACACCCGAGTCTGTCTTTGAATGCCTGAAAGAGTACAGCCTCTTTACCCACATGATCATGTATAACCGAGTCATCAGACAGTCTAAGCGAAGCAATGCTGTTCCTTCGGTAACGCTCAGTGGCCACCCTGTGAAAGAATTTCGTGTTGCCATTGCCAAACTTGAAATATCTGACAGTGCAGCGTTTCATCCAATACGCTTTCTTGCAATCCAGCAAGTGGAGGAGATGTTGTTTTAATATCAGTTTGAAATTAGCCTCGGGAACAGACAACCTTCTCCGTTCCTCTAATCCTTCAATCTCCAAGAGTATTTTGTTGCAATTGTCAATCAGCATCGAGAGTTTTGATATTTTCTTGCTCCACTTCTTCAGGTCATAACGCGGGTTTTTTAGTTTCTTGCATAGAACTGCAGCTGCGTTCGGTGCATAGCAACGCTTGGCCCAGGATCGTTTCACCACATCAAAGAACCCTGGTTGTTTAATCCAGAAATCTTCGAAATGAAATAATTTGGACTTGGGTATTTTGTATTGGATGCTCACATAGCAAGGGGCGTGATCGGATGTGGGCTTACCCAGGGGCATAACAACAGTGTTCGGATATTTGGCTGCCTAGTTAACTGAAGTGAAATGCCAATCGAGTTGCTCAAGCAATGGGTCAGATTGCATGTTACTCCAGGTAAACGATCGCCCTTTTATTGGTAGTTCAACTAGAGACTGTCCCCGGATGAATTCATTAAAGAGTAGCATATCGTTAGCGTCTCCTCCTCCTCTATTATGGTTGTCAGGCGCTCGAATGAAGTTAAAGTCACCGAGGATAAGCCAATCTTCACTATCAAGAATGTCAAGATCAAACAGCCAGGTAGTGAAAATTGACCTATTTGGATCAGCGCAAGGTCCAAAGATATTAACTAGCGTCCACGAATCATTAGATTGTGTTGAGGTGAGTTTGACGCCGAGCGCAAACGGTTCAGAAAAAACCGCAACGCCAGAGAAAACTGAGCTCGTCCACACTGTAATAAGACCACTGAAATTCCCAACAGAGGGCACAAATTTGAACATCAATTTTTTAGGACAGAACTGCTTAACAAAATAAATATCAAAAGAAGTGCGCTTAGTTTCTTGAAAACAAACGACTGAACAACCACTAATATCGATCGCATTACACATCGCCAGTTGCTTCTTGTCTGAATCGATCCCTCGCACGTTCCAGCATAGAACATTCCACTGCTTATTCTGCGACATCGAACCTAGTGTTGTTCAGGGTCGCTCCCTTGATCGCCTGCTAGGAGCTTCTGGGGACTGAGATCGTCAGGTGAAATCCCACACATGGTAGTGCCAACAAACTGCAGCTGGTGAATAGGAGTCGGGGGAGGCACCTGGTCATTCGACACGGGCGGGATGTTGATCAGCAGATTGGTGCACGGATCTGTCGCCTTGGAGGAGCAGGCAGTCGAGGGTGCACCCCTCGGCTTGACCTTGGACTGCACCTTCTTCGTGTCAGTGACTTGTGGAATCCTGAATCCATCATACTTCGTGGAACGAGTGCTGCGTCGTAGACATGTCGTATCAACTGGAGCTTTTTCTGCCAAGACCATCTTCTAAAGATATTGATTGCATGGTTTGGCAGCAAGCACATCAGACATCAGGGCATTTGGGGATTCAGAAGTCACAGCGGACCCCGAGCCGTAACTTTCAGCTTCAGGCATAGAACTCCGTACCGCATGCCTCTCCCAAATGTCTGACGGAATGAAGATTGGCATATCCAGGCCAACAGAAGGTGCCATGAGACGGCCAAAGCCGACATCCACTTCGCACCTCCCTCTGATCACAGCGTGGGAAATTGCTAGGCAGAGGGCGAGAGGATTAATCAGCAGCAAACCATGGCTCATTGTTGGAGCAGAGGACTCGGGCCCTTCAATGCAACGGGTAAACCTACCGAAGGAGATCATCCAGAGAAATTGCAGAAAAGACAATCCTTCCTCTGTCCCCACCTCCAACGAGTGGTAAACACCCACAGCACGAACAAAATTGAACTCTAGCTACCTGTCTACCATTGATCAGAGCATCCACAGCCTCTTCAATATCAGAATAAACAGACCATTCGTCCTGCAGGTCATCAGAGATGTTGTTTTCTTGTTCTACTCCATCCATGAGCGAGGGGCCGGTTTACTGAAACAGAGTTCTGAAACTAAAACCTCTGTAAGGAGGGGGTGTGACAGACCAAACACCCCAACCATCATTCTACAACTGTTGCTGTGGTGGTGCCTATTGTTCCCACGCTGCATCAATTTGTTGTTGCATCATCTGCTGGTGATCAAGCAGCCACTGCTGTGCAGCCGTCAGATAGGGCAACTCATATGGATGAGGAGATGCATTCATGGGAGGGGCCCCATCTTCGTTGCCAACAAGGCCCGGGATGGTGTTTCTGCCATTCAAAACGTAGACAGGGAGCAACCAAGATCTCCCCATGCCTGGCAGGGTGCCGATACGCTTGACAACAAGACTGTGTGGCACCTGAGCAATGTTACTAATAAGAACACAGACTAAAACCCTCTCTTTGTTCTCTCATGGTCTGTGCCAAAGATCCAATTTTCCAAAACATGAGATAGCTTTATTGATATAGTGATCCGTTTGATAGTCCATTGGGAAGGCCAAGAACAGAGCCCAGGCAACATATTGAAAAGGGCACTGACGCATATTTTCGCCTTCATCATGCGGCACAAAAGAAAAGGTCATCTCCTCATCCAAGGGATCTAACTGATGCAGGCTTTCCTGGATAAATTAATCTCTCAGTGCAACATCTGCAAACGCAACCATGCCAACCCCAATAGGATAAAAAAAGCCACTGGCACCTCTAGATGGAAATCTTCAGTTATGATGCGGACTATCTCATTCAACACCAACTGCTTCTGATGATCTGGCACCAGAGGGTAGCAGTGACGATGGCGTACCTTTCATGGCTGAGCGGCGGGTCGTCCACCACAATCATATTGCGCGCCAGACGATGGTCGAGATCGTGCTCGATCTGGGCACCCATCGGCACGAACTGGAACGGACGGGCCAGGAAGTTTTCCATGGCGGCGGCGAGCTTGACGGTGCATGGCGGCGGCGAGCTTGACGGTGCGTGCTGCTACTGTCAACGGAGGTGGAGTGTAGAGAGGTGGGTTTCCTTGCTGCTCGTTGGTCGACTGGGGTGGCAGAATAGGGAACTGGCTGGGGCTGGAAGTGGAGTCGTCAAGCCAATGACATTCGAGGGAAGGGCCCCAGATTCTGACTTATTTTTGGGCCTCCAAATCTTTTTATTCTTTGGAAAGTGAGGATTCTGCTTACGTGCCACAGGCCTAGAATTTGTAGTGCCGATATGCTACCGCTCCAGCTTCTTCTTGCGCCAAAATAAACAAAGAATATTTTTTTCAAAGCAACATTGCGGACCATGGCCCATGAACGAACAACGCGGGTAGTATAGAAGGCCTGGGCATGAGACCCTAAGATGGGCCGAACTGTTACATATACCACATGCCTTGATGGGCTGGTCAAGGGATATCCGAGTATAGAAGCACGCCCGCTCAAAATTATTACACGAGTCGCATAGTTTTGCATTGCAGTTAGCCACCTTGTGGTCAGGCGCCCAGCATCTAAGGCAACGACCCAAAATATCATGGATTGTCTCCGAAGATGGCAGGTGCTACCTCTTGAGCACTGCGTTGGTTTTCCCTTGAGGAGGAAAGGGTGATGCAGTAAAGTAGCGTAAGTATTTCCCTCAGTTTTTGAGAACCAAGGTATCAATCCAGTAGGAGGCCACACTCAAGTCCCACGCACCTACACAAACAAATAAGAACCTCGCAACCAACGCGATAAAGTGGTTGTCAATCCCTTCACGGTCACTTACGAGAGTGAGATCTGATAGAGATGATAAGATAATATTTTTGGTATTTTTATGATAAAGACTAAAAGTAAAGAAAGCAAAATAAATGGCAATGGAAATAGCTTGTTGAGGGAGATTAATATGATGGAAAATAGACCCGGGGGCCATAGGTTTCACTAGTGGCTTCTCTCAAGATAGCATAAGTATTAAGGTGGGTAAACGAATTCTTGTCGAGCAATTGATAGAATTGAGCATAGTTATGAGAATATCTAGGTATGATCATGTATATAGGCATCACGTCCGTGACAAGTAGACCGAAACGATTCTGCATCTACTACTATTACTCCACACATCGACCGCTATCCAGCATGCATCTAGAGTATTAAGTTCATAAGAACAGAGTAACACTTTAAGCAAGATGACATGATGTAGAGGGATAAATGCATGCAATATGATATAAACCCCATCTTTTTATCCTCAATGGCAACAATACAATACGTGCCTTGCTGCCCTAACATCGGAAAGGACACCGCAAGATTGAACCCAAAGCTAAGCACTTCTCCCATTGCAAGAAAGATCAATCTAGTAGGCCAAACCAAACTGATAAATTGAAGAGACTTGCAAAGATAACCAATCATACATAAAAGAATTCAGAGGAGATTCAAATATTGTTCATAGATAATCTTGATCATAAACCCACGATTCATCGGATCTTGACAAACACACCGCAAAAGAAGAGTTACATCAAATGGATCTCCAAGAGAATCAAGGAGAACTTTGTATTGCGATCCAAAGAGAGAGAAGAAGCCATCTAGCTAATAACTATGGACCCGAAGGTCTAAGGTAAACTACTCACACATCATCGGAGAGGCTATGGTGTTGATGTAGAAGCCCTTCGTGATCAATGCCCCCTCCGGCAGGACGCCGGAAAAGGCCCCAAGATGGGATCTCACGGGTACAGAAGGTTGCGGTGGTGGAATTAGGTTTTCGTGGTTGCCTCTGATGGTTTGGGGGTACGTAGGTATATATAGGAGGAAGAAGTAGGTCGGTGGAGCCACGAGGGGCCCACGAGGGTGGAGGGCGCGCCGAGGGGGTAGGCGCGCTCCCCTACCTCGTGGCTTCCTCGTCTGTTGCTCGACGTCCACTCCAAGTCCTCTGGATCACGTTTGTTCCGAAAATCACGTTTCCGAAGGTTTCATTCCATTTGGACTCCGTTTGATATTCTTTTTCTGCGAAACACTGAAATAGGCAAAAAAACAGCAATCTGGGTTGGGCCTCCGGTTAATAGGTTAATCCCAAAAATAATATAAAAGTGTATAATAAAGCCCAATAATCATCCAAAACAGAATATAATATAGCATGGAACAATAAAACAATTATAGATACGTTGGAGACGTATCAAGCATCCCCAAGCTTAATTCTTGCTCGTCCTCGAGTAGGTAAATGATAAAAACAGAATTTTTGATGTGGAATGCTACTTAGCAAAATTTTCAATGTAATTCTCTTATTAGTGGTATGAATATTCAGATCCGAAAGATTCAAGATAAAAGTTTTAATATTGACATAAAAGTAATAATACTTCAAGCATACTAACTAAGCAATTATGTCTTCTCAAAATAACATGGCCAAAGAAAGTTCATCCCTACAAAATCATATAGTTTGGTCATGCTCCATTTTTGTCACATAAGAATGTTCTCATCATGCACAACCCCGATGACAAGCCAAGCAATTGTTTCATACTTTAGTAATATCAAACTTTTTTCAACTTTCACGCAATATATGAGCGTGAGCCATGGATATAGCACTATGGGTGGAATAGAATATGATGATGGGGGTTATGTGGAGAAGACAAAAAAGGAGAAAGTCTCACATCGACGCGGCTAATCAACGAGCTAGGGAGATGCCCATCGATTGATGTCAATGCAAGGAGTAGGGATTGCCATGCAACGGATGCACTAGAGCTATAAATGCATGAAAGCTCAACAAAAGAAACTAAGTGGGTGTGCATCCAACTTGCTTGCTCACGAAGACCTAGGGCATTTGAGGAAGCCCATTGTTGGAATATACAAGCCAAGTTCTATAATGAAAAATTCCCACTAGTATATGAAAGTGACAAAACAAGAGACTTTCTATCATAAAGATCATGGTGCTACTTTGAAGCACAAGTATGGAAAAAGGATAGTAACATTGCCCCTTTTTATTCTTCTTTTTTGTGGCCTTTTTTTGGGACAATGCTCTATTGATGATGATCATCACACTTCTATTTATTTACAACTCAATGATTACAACTCGATACTAGAACAAAGTATGACTCTAAATGAATGCCTCCGGCGGTGTACCAGGATGGGCAATGAATCAAGAGTGACATGTATGAAAAATATGCATGGTGTCTTTGCCACAAATACGATGTCAACTACATGATCATGCAAGACAATATGACAATGATGAAACGTGTCATGATAAACCGAACGGTGGAAAGTTGCATGGAAATATATCTCGGAATGACTATGGAAATGCCATAATAGGTAGGTATGGTGGCTATTTTGAGGAGGATATAAGGAGGTTTATGTGTGATAGAGCGTATCGTATCACGGGGTTTGGATGCACCAGCGAAGTTTGCACCAACTCTTAAGGTGAGAAAGGGCAATGCACGGTACCGAAGAGGCTAGCAATGATGGAAGGGTGAGAGTGCGTATAATCCATGGACTCAACATTAGTCATAAAGAACTAACATACTTATTGCAAAAATCTACAAGTCATAAAAAACCAAGCACTACGTGCATGCTCCTAGGGGGATAGATTGGTAGGAAAAGACCATCTCTCGTCCCCGACCGCCACTCATAAGGAGGACAATCAAAGAACACCTCATGTTTCAAATTTGTTACACAACGTTTACCATACGTGCATGCTACGGGACTTGCAAACTTCAACACAAGTATTTCTCAAATTCAAAACTACTCAACTAGCACAAATTTAATATCACTACCTCCATTCTCAAAACAATCATCAAGCATCAAACATTTCTTAGTATTCAACGCACTTATAAGAAAGTTTTCACTAATCTTGGATGCCTATCATATTAGGACTAATTTCTCAATTTAAGAAAATTACCATGCTGTTTTGTAGTGCTCTCAAAATGATATAAGTTAAGCATGAGAGGACACTAGTTTCTATAAAACAAAACCACCGCCGTGCTCTAAAAGATATAAGTGAAGCACTAGAGCAAAAACTATATAGCTCAAAAGATATAAGTGAAGCACAAAGAGTATTCTAATAAATTCCGAATCATGTGTGTCTCTCTCAAAAGGTGTGTACAGCAAGGATGATTGTGGTAAACTAAAAAGCAAAGACTCAAATCATACAAGACGCTCCAAGCAAAACACTTATCATGTGGTGAATAAATATAGCTCCAAGTAAAGTTACCGATGGACGAAGACGAAAGAGGGGATGCCTTCCGGGGCATCCCCAAGCTTTGGCTTTTTGGTGTCCTTAGATTTACCTTGGGGTGCCTTGGGCATCCCCAAGCTTAGGCTCTTGCCACTCCTTGTTCCATAATCCATCAAATCTTTACCCAAAACTTGAAAACTTCACAACACAAAACTTATCAGAAAATCTCATGAGCTCCGTTATCGAAAGAAGACAAAACACCACTTCAAGGTACTGTATTGAACTCATTCTTCATTTATATTGGTGTTAAACCTACTGTATTCCAACTTCTCTATGGTTTATAAACTATTTTACTAGCCATAGATTCATCAAAATAAGCAAACAACACACGAAAAACAGAATCTGTCAAAAATAGAACAGTCTGTAGTAATCTGTAACTAATGCAAACTTCTGGAACTCAGAAAAATCTACCAAAATAGGAAGACCTAGATAATTTGTTTATTGATCTACTGCAATTAGAATCATTATTTTATCATGTTCTGGTGATTTTTAACAATTTTTTCGTGAACAGAAAGTTTTTGGAATTTTCAGCAAGATCAAATAACTATCATCCGAGAAGATCCTATAGGTTTAACTTGGCACAAACACTAATTAAAACATAAAAACAAATCTAACCAGAGGCTAGATCAAAGATTTATTCCTAAACAGAAGCAAAAAGCAAAAAACTAAAAATAAAATTGGGTTGCCTCCCAACAAGCGCTATATCGTTTAACGCCCCTAGCTAGGCATAAAAACAAGGATAGATCTAGGTATAATCATCTTGGATCTTTAATTTTTTGGCGGAGTTATGCTCGAATCCGGGAGGTTCTTTATGTTTCCCTTCATATTCGGAAATTTTTAGATCTAAAGAATCCAACCGCTTGTTGCAAAGGGTAATCAACATATTCATGCGGTGGAGATTTCCGCTAACACTCTTAAGAGGTTCAAGAGGTTTTTGTAAAATTTTCGTTACTTTGCAAATTTTCTCAAAAACTTGCGTTTCTTCCTGGGTATGATGAGGTCCCTTTTGTTGAGGTAGTGTTCCCACTATACCTTCTATAACTTCATGTGCAATACTGGGATCAATTTCAATAACATTGCCTTTGGCAATGAATCCAAGAGTTGTCTATGAGACATATTCAGTCCAACATAAAAATTGCAAAGCAAAATTCTAAAGTTCACCTCTAGGGTACAATTACGATAAGATTCCATCATTCTGAGCCAAGCATCTTTTAAGTTTTCTCCTTGTTTTTGTTTGAAGTGAAGAACTTCAAACTCGGGACAATGGAGTAGATAAGGGACTAGCCATGACGGCACACAGGACACAAAAAGGCAAGCGAAAAAGAGGCGAACAGAAAGAGAGGGCGAATAAAACGACAAGGGTGAAGTGGGGGAGAGGAAAACGAGAGGCAAATGGCAAATAATGTAATGCGAGGGATAAGAGTTTGTGATGGATACTTGGTATGTCTTGACTTGTGCGTAGACTCCCCGACAATGGCGCCAGATAGGCCTCGTTGTTGGGAGTCAAATCTTGACTTGACTTGGCGTGAATCTCCCCGGCAACGGCAACGGCGCCAGAAATCCTTCTTGCTACCTCTTGAGCACTGCGTTGGTTTTCCCTTGAAGAGGAAAGGGTGATGCAGTAAAGTAGCGTAAGTATTTCTCTCGGTTTTTGAGAACCAAGGTATCAATCCAGTAGGAGGCCACACTCAAGTCCCACGCACCTACACAAACAAATAAGAACCTCGCAACCAACGCGACAAAGGGGTTGTCAATCCCTTCAGGGTCACTTACGAGAGTGAGATCTGATAGAGATGATAAGATAATATTTTTGGTATTTTTATGATAAAGACTAAAAGTAAAGAAAGCAAAATAAACGGTAATGGAAATAGCTTGTTGACGGGAGATTAATATGATGGAAAATAGACCCGGGGGGCATAGGTTTCACTAGTGGCTTCTCTCAAGATAGCATAAGTATTACGGTGGGTAAACGAATTACTGTCGAGCAATTGATAGAATTGAGCATAGTTATGAGAATATATAGGTATGATCATGTATATAGGCATCACGTCCATGACAAGTAGACCGAAACGATTCTGCATCTACTACTATTACTCCACACATCGACCGCTATCCAGCATGCATCTAGAGTATTAAGTTCATAAGAACGGAGTAACGCTTTAAGCAAGATGACATGATGTAGAGGGATAAACTCATGCAATATGATATAAACCCCATATTTTTATCCTTGATGGCAACAATACAATACGTGCCTTGCTGCCCCTGCTATCACTGGGAAAGGACACCGCAAGATTAAACCCAAAGCTAAGCACTTCTCCCATTGCAAGAAAGAACAATCTAGTAGGCCAAACCAAACCGATAATTCGAAGTGACTTGCAAAGATAACCAATCATACATAAAAGAATTCAGAGGAGATTCAAATATTGTTCATAGATAATCTTGATCATAAACCCACGATTCATCGGATCTCGACAAACACACCGCAAAAAGAAGAGTTACATTAAATGGATCTCCAAGAAAATCGAGGAGAACTTTGTATTGAGATCCAAAGAGAGAGAAGAAGCCATCTAGCTAATAACTATGGACCCGAAGGTCTGAGGTAAACTACTCACACATGATCGGAGAGGATATGGTGTTGATGTAGAAGCCCTCCGTGATCAATGCCCCCTCCGGCAGACGGAAAAAGGCCTCAAGATGGGATCTCACGGCATGTAAGGTTGCGGCGGTGGAATTAGGTTTTCGTGGTCGCCTCTGATGGTTTGGGGGTACGTAGGTATATATAGGAGGAAGAAGTAGGTCGGTGGAGCCACGAGGGGCCCATGAGGGTGGAGTGCGCGCCCCCCTACCTCGTGGCTTCCTCGTCTGTTGCTTGGCGTCCACTCTAAGTCCTTTGGATCACGTTTGTTTCGAAAATCACGTTCCTGAAGGTTTCATTCTGTTTGGACTCCATTTGATATTCTTTTTGTGCAGAACACCGAAATTGGCAAAAAACAGCAATCTGGGCTGGGCCTCCAGTTAATAGGTTAGTCCCAAAAATAATATAAAAGTGTATAATAAAGCCCATTAATCATCCAAAACAGAATATAATATAACATGGAACAATAAAAAATTATAGATACGTTGGAGACGTATCAGCAGGTCATTTAAAGCGTAGATTTTCTGGATACTTGTCTCGTCATATTGAGTCTACCGAAGATCCAAGATATCCTCCAAGACAGCAAAAGGAATGTCACACCAATTGCGCTCACGGTGATCCTTTCCAAAAAACTTTTTGGAAAGAAAATAATGGTTTTCTGAGGAAAAAGGAATTTCCAAACTACCGAATTGAACTTTTGCAATGGTCGGAGTCTCGTCGGAGCAAGGATCATCCCGATCAACATTTGTGTGACAAGAAACCTCTTAAAATGATTTTATTAGATTGGCAGATACCTGTTTGGATAAACCAAATTTTGCCAATTCAGTGCTAGAAGAATTATCCTTAGAAGCACTTTGCTCAAGAAAACCCAGATTGGAACGAATGGCTTTGGGTGCTCTGGCCCATAATTCATTGATTTCATGTGGCGTAGTCCAACCATCAGACCCATCAAACGGAGCAGTCCAGGGCTGTTTGAATAACCCAAAATTACAAATAAAGTCTAGCCAAACTCTATCCCGTAGGGCATAGATGAAATGACCCACTTTATTCGAGGCCACCGAGAACTGAAAATTCTTTGCACCAAGATGGGTCACATTGAAACCAGAAGCAACACCCCCAATGCAACATTGCAATGCCAATCTAACCGAAGCACATGAGAGGGGGAAGGAAGCTGAGGAAAAAGTGACCACCAAGAAGAATTCCTTGGAGGTAGGAGAGGGAGAGAAGTGCGCCGTGGATTTGAAACGACTACGAACCTGGTCCTCGACCTTGAGGCCAGGGTTAAAGTCCCAATGGAGTAGGCCTTCCATGATGCAAGCAAGGTGCTCATGATCGCTGAGGGTGGGGTAGATCGCCGGAGGTGATGGCGGCGGCGATGGTGGTGGTGGTAGTGGTGGGGGAGGTGGAGGGAGGAGCCATCCGTTGAATGCACTATACTAAGCGTAACCATGTGTTTGTTGCAAGTCTAGGCTTTGTTTCCGATATGTTCATTTGCACTTGTTGTAATTTTTTATTGACTTTGGGGGAGCTATGATCCTATTTTGTGCACTTTGTATCCAAATACAAAAATTCTTATGTGCGCACAAATCATGGGGAGCTTCTCTAGTTTCTTTATAACACTCCTTTGTTCATATCGTAATATCCTTTATTCATGTGGCTCATAGGATCTTTGGTCTAGTTGGTTCAATTCATATCCTTTGATTTCTTGCTTCAATTGGTATCTTTTGATTGCTTGATTGCTTCTGTCTCTCTTTGTTATGTCTTTGTGGCATACCTTTCTTTAGCAATCTTTGGGCCTCAGTATAGTTTGTCTTCCTCCAAGTAGTTACCGTTGGATATGTGTATTGCATTCCACTCTCTTGTTGAGAAATACACAATTTATGGAGGACCACAATTTATATTGGCCTTCTAAGCTTTTCACCCATTTTGGCAATCGATGCCAATGGGGGAGAAGTTTCAGAGAGTTTTGTGGAGAAGTTTAGAGAGTTATTTCTTCTTCTTCTTGCTTTGGTTTTGTTCCTAAGCATTTGCATCTCATACGCATGCATTATTGGTTGTTGCATTGCATGGTGATGCATAATTCCTTATATAAACTCTCTTGAAAGTGATTGTCATCAATTACCAAAATGGGGGAGATTGAAAGGACATGCGGTGCCCCCATGTGTGGTTTTGGTAATTGATGACATTCTCTATGGACTAATGGTTGCATTGAGTTATATTTGAAGGATTTGTCCATAGGGATTTCTTGAAGTCCATGTGTTGGTTTCAAGGAATTTATGAGTTGACCAGGGTGCTATTAAGGAATTATCCAAAGATTGGTCATGTGAGTATTGAGCTTATTGCAAGCATGTCTTGAAGAAGAAGATTGTGTGATCATTCATGTTTACTTTCAAGACATCATCCAAATGAAGAGAGTTGGAAAGATTCAAGGTTGATCAAGACTAAGTCAAGAGTGAATCAAGTTGATCAACTCACAAAGCATAGAAGATGTACCGAGAGGGATCAAGTGATCCCATGGTATGGTAAGCATTGTCCATTACGCTTTGTGTACTAACCCATGGTCTATGTGAGAGTTCTATGTGGGGTTAGGTACGTGTCCATGGGTTTGCATCAAGAGGAAGATCTCATACAACCCATGGAGGATGACATCAAGTGGTGATCGTCATCAAGATTGCGGTGTGCAAGTTCAAGTGGAGCATCACGAAGAGATCATCCTTGAAGCTTGCCGTCAATTGTGTTGTCAATGGAATTGTGAAGATGTGCCGAAGAGTGGCTCACCCATAATGGAGTATGGGGGAGCAATCATCTAGTCTTCATCGACCCAACGCAATCAAGAAAGGTGGTCCATCTTAAGGAGGACAAGATCGTCATAACCTAGCTCAAGTGGATCATGCGCAAGGCAAAGGTTTGCCCTGGATAGGTTTTCTATTTTACCGGTCTCATGGTGCTAGTTGGGAGACCGGGTTATAGGATTGTTTGTCGTACTATCAAGGGGGGCTCTCAAGTTGGTAGCTTGATCGTATCGTTCGTAGAGAGCTCAAACCATTGCATCCTTGCATCATATTTCTTGGTTCTTGTTTGGTTCTCTTTGTGAGTCTTAGAGCTTATGTTCATATGGATGACAAGCTCGAGTTCATCGAAAACAGAGTTCACTTGCATCTTCTATGATATTTTCGATGTTGGAGGTTATGCCGGTTCTTCTCTATTGGAGGTTTCACTCCTCTATTTGCTATAAATATCTCCCCTGCCTCTTCTTACTATCCAACAAGCAATGCTACTCGTTCTCTTCTATCCAACAAGCTTGAGTTTTCTCAATTCGAAGCTCATTTGCAGAAGTTATGGCAGTTCTAGTTTTATAGTATCCTTCTGTTGTCTTTAGCTGCGATATGAAGGCGGCCAAGTGCTAAAGCCTCTGTGGCATGCAGTAGTACTGCTCATGGGAGCGGTAGTACCGCAGGGGCCAGCGGTAGTACCGCTGCCTCCAGCCCTGACACTGATGCATGTGGAAGTAGGCGCGGGTGTAATTTTTTTATATCCGCCCTTACGCGGTAGTACCGCTCCCTGTCAACGATAGTACCATGTCGGCTTTCTACTCAAAGGTAGCTCCAGCGGATGTAGCACTACTAGGGAAAAGGCTAGCAGCAGCGCGGGTTTTAGGTGTATCAGTAGTGCGGGGTCCGGCGCTACTAATAAGGCGCTTCTGACTATCACGTAGCGATGGCCAGCGTGCTCACCGCCATCTTGCTACACAAGTGTAGCAAAGATCACGCTTAATGGAAGCTCGCCATCGCTAATAGCTCTAGCGGCGCTTTGCTGGACGCCGCCATCGCTATCGTGGCGCTGCTGCTAACTTTTCTCCACTCGCTACTGCTAATTTTAGTAGTTTTTTGTTTTTTTCCGGCATATTTGTTTTGTATTTGAACAGGCTTTATAGAAGAATCTTTAGCACATACAAATGTCATCATGATACACATACAAATGCCTGCGAGACCACAAATGTAATCATAGCATATACATACAAATAGTCTCATCATAATCATCATCCAACACAAAGTGGTATCTTGTCATCATCTCGAAAATAGCGACTTCGTTAGGAGCAACTGCGTCAAATGTTCTTTACTCCTTAAGTCATCGTCGTTGATGCTCGCGCATTCCCGTAGGATGCATCCTACTTGGTTCCCATAGCACTTGCGAGGTTCTTCCGGCTCTAATGGCTCAAACTTGCCAGGTGCCATCTTTGTGATCACAAGTCGTCCAATCCCTAGTTTGTTAGGTTTTCGTATCCTCTGCTTCTTATGCTTCCTCTTTTCCGTAGCGGCATAGGCGCCGGTACCTTCCCTGCCGGTATCTTCCCCGCCGGTACCTTCCCCATCGGTCTCGGTGCCGTCATCGGTGCCGGCGCCGTCGGTGTCGATGTCGGCGCCAATACCATCATCGAGGCCGACCTGCAAACCTTGCTTAGCAGTCAAATAGTCGAGGTACTCTTGTTCACCCTCATAACCCATCTAAATGCGCATCTTGGTCGAAGGCCCAGTTTCTTCGTTGTTCGACATGTTTCCTATGATTAAGTGTCCTCATTTATTTCTAAAAGTATGAATAAATGAGAAATGACATAAAAAGAAATCTATGTGCCAAGACTCGATATGCCAACTATGTAGCACAAATCATGCCTTTATTCACGGCAAATTTCGCATGACCTTTGCTAAAAAATGGACATATCGGCGCCTGAAATTCACGGAACGGAAATGAATCAACATTCGGCGTAACATAGGCCACTCGGATCATTTACCAAAATTGAACCAAAACATCACATGTCCAAATGACATGTTCAAATTCCAAACATGACATGTCCAAAACATGACATATCCACATATCACATGTCCAGTTCAAATTTGCATATAAATTCAGCCTACCTAAATTTGCTTTAACAAGGGATGTTGATTTGGACAATTGCTTAAATGTTGCCTTTTCTTTTAACTACAATTGCTTAACCCTAAATTTCTGTCCTATTTTAAAACCTAGATAAATTCATAACTAAATAGAGAACCTAATTAACCTACTGCCCTAACTAAAACCTAAGTAAATTAACCGAAGAACCCTAGCTAGCAGAGAGAGAGAGAGGGGGGTTTACAGAGGTGCAGGGCGAGGAGGCAGGCCCGACGACGGCCGAGGTTGGGAGGGGAGGAAGCAGAGGAGGAGGCGAGGGCCGACGGGTCGGGGCGAGCGCCAGGTCAGGCGAGGGCCGGGTCGGGGCGAGAGCCGGGTCGGGGCGAAGTGCCGGGCGCCAAGGCGGGCAGGGAAGAGAGAGTGGGGATTTGGGGCGAAAATGTTGGGTTACGTAGTAATTTCAAAAAATTTCCTACGATCACGCAAGACCATGGTGATGGCATAGCAACGAGAGGGGAGAGTGTCCGTCCACGCACTCGTGAGACCGAAAGCGGAAGCGTTATAACAATGCGGTTGATGTAGTCAGACGTCTTCACGATCCGACCGATCCAAGCACCGAACGACGGCACCTCCGAGTTACGCACACGTTCATTTCGATGGCGATCCGGACTCCGATCCGCAAAGTGTCGGGATGAGTTCCGTCGACCTGACGGCGTGATGACGATGTTGATGCTCCACCGACGCAGGGCTTCGCCTAAGCTCCGCGACGATATGACTTCTCCGCGCAGGGCTTCGCCTTAAGCTCATGACGATATGACGAAGTGGAATATGGTGGAAGGGGCACCGCACGGCTAAGGAAAGATCCGTAGATCAACTTGTGTGTATTGGGGTGCCCCTGCCCTCAGATATAAAGGAGACAAGGGGAGGTGGCGGCCCTAGAGGAGGCGCGCAAGGAGGAGTCCTACTCCCACCGGGAGTAGGACTCCCCCTTCTCCTAGTTGGAGTAGGATTGGGGAGGGAAAGGGGAAGGGCGCCGCCTCTCCTTGTCCTATTCGGACTGGAAGGGGAGGGGCGCGCAGCCCACCTGGCCGGCCCTTCTCCTTCTCCCTCAAGGCCCATGAGGGCCCATATACCCCGGGGTTCAGTAACCCCCTGTTCCGTAACATCTGTTTTCACTCGGAACCATTCAGAAGTCCAAACAAAGGCTTCCAAAAAATCAATCTGTATGTCTCGAACATTTCGAGACTCCTAGTCATGCCCGTGATCACATCCGGGACTCGAACAACCTTCGATTGCATCAATACTTATAAACTCATTATGAACTGTCATCGAAGCGTTAAGCGTGCGGACCCTACGGGTTCGAGAACTATGTAGACATGACCTAGAACCATTCTCGGTCAATAACCAATAAGCGGAACCTGCATGCCCATATTGGTTCCTACATATTCTACGAAGATCTTTATCGGTCAAACCGCATAACGACATCGTTGTTCCCTTTGTCATCGGTATGTTACTTACCCGAGATTCGATCGTCGGTATCCAATACCTAGTTCAATCTCAAGCTTTGGTAAGTCTCTTTACTCGTTCCGTAATACATCATATCACAACTAACTCATTAGTTGTAATGCTTGCAAGGCTTAAGTGATGTGCATTACCGAGAAGGCACGGAGATACCTCTCCGGCAATCGGAGTGACAAAACCTAATCTCGAAATACGCCAACCCAACAAGTACCTTTGGAGACACCTGTAGTACTCCTTTATAATCACCCGATTACGTTGTGACGTTTGGTAGTACCCAAAGTGTTCCTCCCAGAACGGGAGTTGCATAATCTCATAGTTATAGGAACATGTATGGGTCATGAAGAAAGCATTAACATACTAAACGATCAACTGTTAAGCTAACGGAATGGGTCATGTCAATCGATCATTCAACTAATGATGTGACCTTGTTAATCAAATAACAACTCCTTGTTCATGGTTAGGAAACATAACCATCTTTGATTAACAAGCTAGTCAAGTAGAGGCATACTAGTGACATACTTTGTTTGTCTATATATTCACACATGTATTATGAATCAGGTTAATACAATTCTAGCATGAATAATAAACCTTTATAATGATATAATGAAATAAAC
Organism: Aegilops bicornis; assembly: GCA_021605145.1. NCBI lineage: Eukaryota > Viridiplantae > Streptophyta > Magnoliopsida > Poales > Poaceae > Aegilops > Aegilops bicornis. The sequence goes on along the minus strand of CM038674.1, from coordinate 476,277,700 downwards.
AATAACTTTATTATTTCATCTAGGTCATATATCCTTGATCTCCCACTTGCACTAGAGTCAATAATCTAGATTACAAAGTAATGATCCTAACACCCATGGAGTCTTGGTGCTGATCATGTTTTGCTCGTGGAAGAGGCTTAGTCAACGGGTGCGCAACATTCAGATCCGTATGTATTTTGCAAATCTCTATGTCTCCCACTTGGACTTGGTCCCGAATGGAATTGAAGCGTCTTTTGATATGCTTGGTCCTCTTGTGAAATCTGGATTCCTTTGCCAAGGCAATTGCACCAGTATTGTCACAGAAGATCTTCATCGGTCCCGATGCACTAGGTATGACACCTAGATCGGAAATGAACTCTTTCATCCAGACTCCTTCATTCGCTGCTTCCGAAGCAGCTATGTACTCCGCTTCACATGTAGATCCCGCCACGACGCTTTGTTTAGAAGCGCACCAATGACAGCTCCACCGTTTAATAAAAACACGTATCCGGTTTGCGATTTAGAATCGTCCGGGATCGGTGTCAAAGCTTACATCGACGTAACCATTTACGACTAGCTCTTTGTCACCTCCATATATGAGAAACATATCCTTAGTCCTTTTCGGTATTTCAGGATGTTCTTGACCGCTGTCCGATGATCCATTCTGGATTACTTTGGTACCTTCTGCCAAGCTTACAGCCTAAGCATACGTCAGTCCGGTACACAGACATTGCATACATGATAGAGCCTATGGCTGAAGCATAGGGAACATCTTTCATTTTCTCTCTATCTTCTGCGTGGTCGGGCATTGAGTCGACTCAATCTTACACCTTGCAACAGGTAAAAACCTTTCTTTGCCTGATCCATTTTGAACTTTTTCAAAACTTTATCAAGGTATGTGCTTTGTGAAAGTCCAATTAAGCGTCTTGATCTATCTCTATAGATCTTGATGCCCAATATGTAAGCAGCTTCACCGAGGTCTTTCATTGAAAAACTTTTATTCAAGTATCCTTTTAAGCTATCCAGAAATTCTATATCATTTCCAATCAATAATATGTCGTCCACATATAATATCGTAAATGCTACTGAGCTCCCACTCACTTTCTTGTAAATCTGAGGCTTCTCCAAAAGTGCAGTACAAACCCATATGCTTTGATCACACTATCAAAGCGTTTATTCCAACTCCGAGAGGCTTGCACGGCACCATAAATTGATCATTTGGAGCTTGCACACTTTGTTAGCACCTTTTGGATCGACAAAACCTTACGGTTGCATCATATACAACTCTTCTTCTAGAAATCCATTCAAGAATGCAGTTTTTACATCCATTTGCCAAATTTCATAATCATAAAATGCGGCAATTGCTAACATGATTCGGACAGACTTAAGCATCGCTACGGGTGAGAAAGTCTCATCGTAGTCAACCCCTTGAACTTGTCGAAAACCTTTCGCAACAAGTCGAGCTTTGTAGACAGTTATATTACCATCGCGTCGGTCTTCTTCTTAAAGATCCATTTATTTTCAATGGCTTGCCGATCATCGGCAAGTCAACCAAAGTCCATACTTTGTTCTCATACATGGATCCCATCTCAGATTTCATGGCTTCCAGCCATTTTGCGAATCTGGGCTCACCATCGCTTCTTCATAGTTTGTAGGTTCGCCATGGTCAAGTAACATGACTTCCGAATAGGATTACCGTACCACTCACAGTGCGTATTTTACTCTGGTTGACCTCACGAGGTTCAAGAGTAACTTGATCTGAAACTTCATGATCATCATCATTAGTTTCCTCACTAATTGGTGTAGTTGTCACAGGAACCATTTCTTGTGATGAACTACTTTCCAATAAGGGAGCAGATCTGATTATCTCATCAAGTTCTACTTTCCTCCCACTCACTTCTTTCGAGAGAAACTCCTTCTCTAGAAAGGATCCGAATTTAGCAACGAAAATCTTGCCTTCAGATCTGTGATAGAAGGTGTACCCAACAGTCTCCTTTGGGTATCCTAAACACATTTTTCCGATTTGGGTTCGAGCTTATCTGGTTGAAGTTTCTTTACATAAGCATCGCAGCCCCAAACTTTAAGAAACGACAACTTTGGTTTCTTGCCAAACCACAGTTCATAAGGCGTCGTCTCAACGGATTTTGACGGTGTCCTATTCAACGTGAATGCGGCCGTCTCTAAAGCATAACCCCAAAGCGATAGCGGTAAATCGGAAATAGACATCATAGATCGCACCATATCTAGTAAAGTACGATTCTGACGTTCGGACACACCATTTCTCCGTGGTGTTCCGGGTGGCGTGAGTTGTGAAACTATTCCACATTGTTTCAAATGTAAACCAAACTCGTAACTCAAATATTCTCCTCCACGATCAGATCGTAGAAATTTTATTTTCTTGTTACGATGATTTTCCACTTCACTCTGAAATTCTTTGAACTTTTCAAATGTTTCAGATTTGTGTTTCATTAAGTAGATATACCCATATCTGCTCAAATCATCTGTGAAGGTGAGAAAATAACGATACCCGCGCGTGCTTCAACATTCATTGGACCACAAACATCAGTATGTATGATTTCCAACAAATCGATTTACACGCTCCATAGTTCCGGAGAACGGCGTTTTTGTCATCTTGCCCATGAGGCACGGTTACATAAGTACCAAGTGATTCATAATCAAGTGATTCGAAGCCCATCAAGATGGAGTTTCTTCATGCGTTTTACACCGATATGACCTAAACGGCGGTGCCACAAATAAGTTGCACTATCATTATCAACTCTGCATCTTTTGGCTTCAACATTATGAATATGTGTATCACTACTGTCGAAGTTTCAACAAGAATAGACCATTCTTCAAGGGTGCATGACCATAAAAGATATTACTCATATAAATAGAACAACCATTATTCTCTCGATTTAAATGAATAACCGTCTACGCAATAAACAAGATCCAGATATAATGTTCATGCTCAACGCTGGCACCAAATAACAATTATTTAGGTCTAAAACTAATCCCGAAGGTAGATGTAGAGGTAGCGTGCCGATTGCGATCACATCGACTTTGGAACCATTTCCAACGCAAGATCGTCACCTCGTCCTTAGCCAATCTTCGGCTAATCCGTAGTTCTGTTTCGAGTTGCAAATATTAGCAATGTAACCAGTATCAAATACCAGTACTATCTGCGGTATTAGTAAGGTACACATCAATAACATGTATATCATATATACCTTTGTTCACCTTGCCATCCTTTTTATCCGCCAAATACTTGGGGCAGTTCCGCTTCCAGTGTCGGTCGCTTGCAATAAAAACACTTTCGGTTTAGGGCTTAGGTCCAGACTTGGGTTTCTTCTCTTGATCGACAACTTTCTTGCTGTTCTTTTTGAAGTTTCCTTCTTCTTCCCTTTGCCCTTTTTCTTGAAACTAGTGGTCTTGGCCGACCATCAACACTTGATGCTCTTTCTTGATTTCTACCTCCGCGGCTTTCAAAGATCGCGAAGAGCTCGAGAATTGTCTTAGTCATCCCTTGCATATTATAGTTCATCACGAAGCTCTTGTAGCTTGGTGGCGATGATTGGAGAATTACATTAATGACACTATCATCCGGAAGATTAACTCCCACTGAATTAAGTGATTGTTATACCCGGACATTTTGAGTATGTGCTCACCGATGTAACTATTCTCCTCCATCTTGCAGCTATAGAACTTATTGGAGACTTCATATCTCTCAATCCGGGCATTTGCTTGAAATATTAACTTCAACTCCTGGAACATCTCATATGCTCCATGACGTTCAAGACGTCTTTGAACTCCCGGTTCTAAGCCGTAAAGCATGGCACATCGAACTATAGAGTAGTCATCAGCCGCTTTGCAGACGTTCACAACTTCGGCTCAAGGCATCTGCAGCGAGCTGTCACCCAGCGGTGCTTCCGGACGTAATTTTTACGTGCAGCAATGAGGATAATCCTCGGTTACGGACCAAATCCGTGTAATTGCTACCATCATCTTTCAACTTTGCTTTCTCAAGGAACACATTAAAATTCAACGGAACAACAAAGACGAGCCATCTATCTACATCAAACATAGACAAGCAAAATACTATCGGTACTAAGTTCATGATAAATTTAAGTTTGATTAATCATATTAAAAACCTCCCACTTAGACAGACATCTCTCTAGTCATCTAAGTGATCACGTGATCCAAATCAACTAAACCATGTCCGATCATCACGTGAGATGGAGTAGTTTCAATGGTGAACATCACTATGTTGATCATATCTACTATATGATTCACGCCGACCTTCGGTCTCGTGTTCCGAGGCCATATACATATATGCTAGGCTCGTCAAGTTTAACTCGAGTATTCCGCGTGTGCAAGCTGTTTTGCACCGTTGTATTTGAACGTAGAGCCTATCACACCCGATCATCACGTGGTGTCTCAAAGACGAAGAACTTTCGCAACGGTGCATACTCGGGAGAACACTTCTTGATAATTTTTAGTGAGAGATCATCTTATAATGCTACCGCCAATCAAAGCAAGATAAGATGCATAAAGGATAAACATCACATGCAATCAATATAAGTGATATGATATGGTCATCATCATCTTGTGCTTGTGATCTCCATCGCCAAGCACCGCCATGATCACCATCGTCACCGGCGCGACACCTTGATCTCCATCGTAGCATCGTTGTCGTCTCGCCAACTATTGCTTCCACGACTATCGCTACCGCTTAGTGATAAAGTAAAGCAATTACATGGCGTTTGCATTTCATACAATAAAGCGACAACCATATGGCTCTCGCCGATTGCCGATAACTTCGGTTACAAAACATGATCATCTCATACAATAAAATATAGCATCACGTCTTGACCATATCACATCACAACATGCCCTGCAAAAACAAGTTAGACGTCCTCTACTTTGTTGTTGCAAGTTTTACGTGGCTGCTACGGGCTGAGCAAGAACCGTTCTTACCTACGCATCAAAACCACAACGATAGTTTGTCAAATAGACTCGCTTTTAACCTTCTCAAGGACCGGGCGTAGCTTACCTGGTTCAACTAAAGTTGGAGAGACAGTCTTCCGCAAGCCATCTATGTGCAAAGCACGCCGAGGGAACCGGTCTCAGCGTAAGAGTACGCGTAAGGTTGGTCCGGATCGTCTCGTCCAACAATACCGCTGAACCAAAGTATGACATCTGGTAGGCGGTATGACTTGTATCGTCCACAACTCACTTGTGTTCTACTCGTGCATATGACATCAACGCATAAAACCAGGCTCGGATGCCCTTTGTTGGGTTACGTAGTAATTTCAAAAATTTCCTACGATCACGCAAGACCATGGTGATGGCATAGCAACGAGAGGGGAGAGTGTCCGCCCACGCACTCGTGAGACCGAAGCGGAAGCGTTATAACAACGCGGTTGATGTAGTCGTGCGTCTTCACGATCCGACCGATCCAAGCACCGAACGCACGGCACCTCCGAGTTACGCACATCGCTCAGCTCGATGGCGATCCCGGACTCCGATCCAGCAAAGTGTCGGGATGAGTTCCACAAGACGACGGCGTGATGACGATGTTGATGCTCCACCGACGCAGGGCTTCGCCTAAGCTCATGACGATATGACTTCTCCGGCAGGGCTTCGCCTAAGCTCATGACGATATGACCGAAGTGGAATATGGTGGAAGGGGCACCGCACACGGCTAAGGAAAGATCCGTAGATCAACTTGTGTGTGTATTGGGGTGCCCCTGCCTCAGATATAAAGGAGACAAGGGGAGGTGGCGGCCCTAGAGGAGGCGCACTAAGGAGGAGTCCTACTCCCACCGGGAGTAGGACTCCCCTCTCCTAGTTGGAGTAGGATTGGGAGGAAAGGGGAAGGCGCCGCCTCTCTCCTTGTCCTATTCGGACCGGAAGGGGAGGGGGCGCAGCCCACCTGGCCGCCCTTCTCCTTCTCCCTCAAGGCCCATGAGGGCCCATATACCCTCGGGGTTCCAGTAACCCGGTGTTAGAATATCCTGCTTTCACTCGGAACCATTCCGAAGTCCAAACATAGGCTTCCAATATATCAATCTTTATGTCTCGACCATTTCGAGACTCCTCGTCATGCCCGTGATCACATCCGGGACTCGAACAACCTTCGGTGCATCAATACTTATAAACTCATTATGAACATCGCATCGAAAAGCGTTAAGCGTCACGGACCCTACGGGTTCGAGAACTATGTAGACATGACCTAGAACCATTCTCGGTCAATAACCAATAAGCGGAACACGGATGCCCATATTGGTTCCTACATATTCTACGAAGATCTTTATCGGTCAAACCGCATAACGACATACGTTGTTCCCTTTGTCATCGGTATGTTACTTACCCGAGATTCGATCGTCGGTATCCAATACCTAGTTCAATCTCATTCTTGGTAAGTCTCTTTACTCGTTCCGTAATACATCATCTCATAACTAACTCATTAGTTGTAATGCTTGCAAGGCTTAAGTGATGTGCATTACCGAGAAGGCACGAGATACCTCTCCGACAATCGGAGTGACAAAACCTAATCTCGAAATACGCCAACCCAACAAGTACCTTTGGAGACACCTGTAGTACTCCTTTATAATCACCCGATTACGTTGTGACGTTTGGTAGTACCCAAAGTGTTCCTCCGGTAAACGGGAGTTGCATAATCTCATAGTTATAGGAACATGTATGGGTCATGAAGAAAGCATTAACATACTAAACGATCAAGCTGTTAAGCTAACGGAATGGGTCATGTCAATCAGATCATTCAACTAATGATGTGACCTTGTTAATCAAATAACAACTCCTTGTTCATGGTTAGGAAACATAACCATCTTTGATTAACAAGCTAGTCAAGTAGAGGCATACTAGTGACATACTGTTTGTCTATATATTCACACATGTATTATGTTTCCGGTTAATACAATTCTAGCATGAATAATAAACCTTTATCATGATATAAGGAAATAAATAATAACTTTATTATTGCCTCTAGGGCATATTTCCTTCAGAAAAGAGGCGGGATGAAGCAGGGAGAGTGAGAATTTTGGGTTAAGTGGACGTAGCAGTAGCGCGTTTAGACAAAACGCGTTGCTACTACCTTCACTAGCTGTAGCGGTTTAGACCAAACGCGCTGCTACGTCCACTTAACCCAAAAGGGGGTAGGGGAGGTAGGGGAAAGGGAAGAGAGGAGGGGGAGGGGGAGGACAGGTGGGGAAAAGGGGGGGGGTTGGTGCGGATTAGCGATGGCGCTGACGTAAATGCGTTGCTAAGAAAGTAGCAGCAGCGCGCTTTCGGAAAGAGCGCTACTGCTAACCGGGACCAAAAGTGTGCCCAATTTGAAAATTAGCAGCAGCGATCTCAGAAAAACCGCGCTACTACTACAACTATAGCAGTAGCGCGGCTCGCGGCACCGCGCTGCTGCTAAATGGAGTTTGGTGGGCATTGTCGGTCGATATTTGTAGCAGCTGGTTACACCGAGCGCCATCGCTAAACACTTGTCAGTAGCGAGTTTTCCACACCCGCGCTACTGCTAATTAGCAGCAGCGCTCCTTTTTGAGTCGCGCTGCTGCTAAGATTCTGTGTATAGGATTTTCCCTAGTAGTGTAGGCGCGACAGTAATTTTTTACATCCGTGGACGCGCTGTAGTACCGCTATTCCCAGCAGTAGTACCGCTACCTCACTGTGTATACTGCCGTGTGCTGAACCTGTGTGGCCGTTGAATACTACCCCTGCGGTAGTATCATGAAGCGGCGGTAGTACCGCTCGGCGATAGTACCGCCATGTTGCCCGTTGCAGTAGTGTTCCTTTTGGCTACTGCCGCCCTAGCGGTAGTACCGCTCCTAGGAGCGGTACTACCGCTCGGTGCGGGCTGTGAGGATAACGGTTGGATTTTTTCCCACCTATAAAAGGGGGTCTTCTTCCCCAATGAACCTTATCCTTCGAGCTCGTGTTCTTCCCCCATTGTTGACCCTCTTTGAGCTTGCTAACTCTCAATCCCTCCATGGATTCTTGCTAGTTTTTGAGGGAAAAGAAAGAGGAGATCTAGATCCACATTTCCACCAATCACTTTCTCCTCTATGTGAGGGGAACCTCTTGGATCTAGATCTTGGAGTTCTTGGTGTTCTCCTTCTTGTTCTTCCTCTCATTTCCCTCCCTAGCATTAGTTATTTTGGTGGGATTTGAGAGAGAAGGACTTGGGCACTCCGTGTGCCCTTGCCATTGCATTTGGTGCATAGGTTTGAGTTCTTCACGGTGATACGTGGAAGTTACAAGTTGAGAAGCTTATTACTCTTGGGTGCTTGGTACCCTTGAGCTTGTTCCTCTTGGGTGCTTGGGTGCCCTAGATGGTTGGTGGTGTTCGGAGCTCAATCATTGTCGTGTAAAGCTCCGGGCAAGCGTCGGGATCTCCAATTAGGTTGTGGAGATTGCCTTGAGCAATTTGACGGGTTCCGGTGACCGCCCCCAAGGGTTGCCAAAGTGTATGGGTTCGGCGACTGCCCCCAAGGGTTGCCATTTGTACGGGTTTGGTGACCACCCTCAAGGGTCCCTTAGTGAAATCACGGCATCTTGCATCAGGCGAGGGCGTGAGGAGATTACGGTGGCCCTAGTGACTTCTTGGGGAGCATTGTGCCTCTACACCGCTCCAAACGGAGATTAGCATCCGCAAGGGTGTGAACTTCGGGATACATCGTCGTCTCCGCATGCCTCGGTTATCTTGCTATCACTTAGTTGTTTATCTTGCTTAGCATAAGTTGTTGATGCACATAGATGAGCCTAGTTGTTGTAGGTTTTGTGCTTGACAAATTAACCGCTAGGTTTATTCCGCATTTGTTCAAGCCTAAACCGTAATTATTTTAAAGCGCATATTCACCCCCCTTCTAGGCGACATCCTCAGTCTTTCATGGTGTCGGTCAGCCCGGACATTTAAGGCCCTTTTGAGGTGCCCATCTGGGTCGATTTTTCATGACTTGTCAGTGAGCTGGCCATCCGCCTGGGCGTTTGAGGCGAGTTATCTACTGATCGGTCACGAAAAATCGACCCAGATGGGCATCTCAAACGAGCCTCAAACGCCCGAGTGGACCGGCACCCCTCGTATCCAGCCCAAATATGGGGAGAATATGGGGACGCCCGGGCGCGTCCGCCACGTTGGACCTGGCCCATTGACCCACCCGACCCCACATATATTCTTTCCCATCCGCTCGCTAGACCAAACCCTAGTGATCACTTCACTCCACTCCTCCCTCCCCCCGCCATCCAAGCACCCGTCCGGTGAGCTCCGGACTTCTTCGACATGAAGGGTAGCGGATCTGAGTCCTTCACCTCCAGATCCGTCGACCCCGTGGTCATCCCACACAGCCCTAAGGAGGAGATGGTCGTCCGGCTTGCGCTCCATCGCTCCCGGGAGGAGGCCCGTGCAAGGTAGCGCTCGGACTCCTTTCGTCGAAAATCCATTGCGTCCGCCCAAATGGAGCATGGATCTGGAGTTAGGTGTGCCGTTGCTGCCTCACCGAAGACGATGCAGTCCATCTGGCGTCCGAACACGGTGGCGAACGCGCAACCACTCCGTTGGCCCGCCGAGGCCATGGACGCACCATGGGCGTCGTCCGATGCAAACATGGTGCGGCGTACCCGTCGTGCGAGGCAGTGGGCGCGGGAGGCGATGGTGGTGGAGTCGCATTCTCCGGCACCCTATATGGTGCGGAAGGCCAGGTGGCGCAACTGCGTCGTGGTGGATGTCGCCGGTTCGTCCCGGGACGGATCCATCATCGATCTGACGTCCACCGGCACTGTTCGGGCTCCGGCTCCGACGAGAAAGAGTAGGGCATGGGAGATGGCAGCGTCTTGAGTCCCGTGAGCCGGCTCGTGTCCCATGCCCTAGTCTACCTTGTCGACGATCAGACCAACACTTTAGGGAGCGCAACCGGCCGCCGGACATGGGCACCGCGGAACGAGACGAGCTCCGTTTAAAGATGGGTTTTACGTTGCATGTAATAATATGGATTTGAGGTTTCTAATTTGAGGTGTCCGATTGTAGAATTCAAATATTTAAGATATGACCGATCACTGTCCGCTGGCGTGGGTGGACGCATCCGCGAGCGTTTGACGGCCGGATTTTCGAAGTCCGGGTGTAGATGCTCTAACCCGCACCCAAACACGGCGGGTGGCCTGGTGAGATTTTTTTTTACGCCAATTGTCATCAGCTTCACAATGGACGGTTGAGATCGTCTACGACCTCTGGATAGAACGTGGGCCTACATGCAGCGGCACTGCCCCTCCAACAAAAAGGATAACGTTCATCCCCCAATCCTCCCCCGCCCCCGTCCGGCACCTCTCTCGCTTCTTCCTCCGGCCCATGCGACGGCACTGACATCTTTGCCCGCCTGACCTTTCAATGGCCGCCGCCGCCACCGCCGCCGCCGCGACCGGCACACTTCTTCCCCACGCACTATTGAATCACCGCTCGCCTCCGCCGCCGCAGCTCCTCGCGCTGTCCTCCTCCTTCCGCCGCCTCTCCTTATCCGCCTCCCATCGCCGGACCACCCATTTAGTCGCCCACGCAGACGCCGGCGCCGTTGAGCCCGAGCCCGTGTCTGAGCCTGCTCCTGAGGGCGAGCCTGTCGCTGCCTCTGCTGACTCCGAGGAGGGGGAGGCGGAGGGGGCTGTCGCATTGGCGGAGGAAGAGGAGGAGCCGGCGCCGAGGCCCAAGCCGATTAAGTTCGGCGAGATCATCGGGGTAAGCATCTCTTCCGCATACATTGCCTCTTCGGTTTGAAGAAAGGCAAACTGCCAATCAAGTTTGGCGAAAATGTTGGCGGTGGAGAAATACAGGTGGCGAAGCAGCAGGCCATGGAGGGTTATCATTTCTTAGCTTAATATATACAACATTGTAATCTCGATATGAATAGTTTTGAGTTTTCTGTTGAGTTGCTAGAAGCGTAGTCTCTTGAGCACCATCACATTAGGTTGAGTAAATTGCAGAAAAACACAACAATTGGGTCGAAGTTATCAATGCTTCAGAAAATAATCACCAGAAAACATGCATTTTGGTGGGTGTTTGATGACTTTTGCACAATTGTGGAGTTTTTTCTTTGTTGCAATTTACTCCATTAGGCTGTACTAACATATACTGTGAATTTAGCAATGAAAAGGATAACTAGTTTTTCTCGCTTAGGGTTCAGATAGGGGAAGATATGGCTTGCTAAAATAAGTTTCATGATTGCATTAGCATGCATGGATGGAGTCTGGTGGTTCCTTGGGTTTCTGTACACTTTTACTTGTTACATCCAAGACCATTTTGGTCTTTTGGAGCGCTTGACATGTGATATACTATTCCCTGAATTATTTGGTACCATAGATTCTGAACAAACAGTTCATCGAGGAGGCTGAGAAGGTGAAAGTGCTTCCGGATTTGAAGCCCGGTGACATCATCGAGCTTAGAATGGTGAGATTGTTCGCTACTCTTGAATGTGGTTTTATTTTCTTATTTGAGGGTTATTGATATCCTAAGCAAATGTTGTTGCAGCAACGTCCCAACAAGAGGAGATTGTCTCTCTTTAAGGGTATAATCATTGCAAAGCACAAATCTGGTGTTCACACCACGATCCGCGTCAGGAGGATTATTGCCGGTGTTGGAGTTGAAATTACATTCCCCATGTAAGTCGAGTTTACTTAATTTACCAAGCTTTTCATTTAATGTGGATACCATCACATGCATCAAATGGTGACAGTGAGTTTGTATTGAATCTATATTGCAAAACATTTATATGTATCTTTTGTTTGCTTTAACAACTCCGCCTATGTTGTCTCAACATAGCCGGTCCCAAGCCCGGGTAAAGGAGGAGGGTTGTGATAGGCTTGGCGAGCCAACGTAAAAACTCAGCCACTCTTATGGAGATGAAACCCAAAAGATTTTCGTTGGGGCGTAACTCTCTCAGCGACGCGCCACATCAGAACCTGGGTGTGGTGTCAAATAATTTGGAATTTCCCTTTGAATGTTTGAAAGGTGTGAAGCATTATTGCTCAAAATGCATTACTTACGTCCGTACGGAAGAGGCAAATTTACAAAACCAGTTCATTGATGCAACTTGGAATTTTCTATGAAGGATTGGACAACTATCAAGTATGAAAATTGCTTTTTGAGGCCGAGCTCCATGGAGGCCTCCAAATGCAAAATTCAAAATTCATGAAAATTCATATTTTTTACATTTCAAAAATTCTGAAAAAAATACAGAGATAGATGAAGGCATAGTGCACAAGTGTGTAACTTTTCAGGACGAAATACGTTGAAATGAGGGCTGTGCAAAAAAAGACAAATCTGGGGCTTTTTAACACATGGTACTATTCATCTTCTCAGATCATGAATTTGTCTTTTTTGTTCAGGTCGCATTTTAACGTGTTTCATCCTAAAATTTTACACACATACGCCTCACATCCTTGTTTACTTGCACAATATTTTTCAATTTTTTTGAAACCAAAATTTTTGAATTTTAATTTTTTTCCAAAAAATCAGCCTCCATGGAGGCCGAGTGCCAAAACGCCATTCTCCTATCAAGTAGGAGATGAATCATTCAATTAATCGCCAATATAGCCTTTCGTACTTAAACAGCTCATTGCAGAATTCTGTTTGGCATTGACGTTGTTGCACTATCATGAATGTGAAACTTTGGATTAAGCAAGTACCTTTTCCGTTACTCTTATTCTACTCACTACTCAGATAGGGTTATCCAACTTACAAATGCTCTCATTTCTGCAAATAAAATAGAAGAGTCTATTTGCAATATGATTCACTTTGCATATTGCTGCTGTTGAATGTGTTTATTTGCACGCATCTTCCGTAGTAACGAGAAAACAGCTGGCCCATCGTCTCATGTGTAAAAATTGAAATCATATGAGCAGTGGCCCTTTATTTGTGCTAAATATCATGTTTTGCTTTTCGTGCACCCGGAAATAGAAATGCTTGAAGACCAAACACTGTCCAGACTGATCCCTGCAACAAAATGATACTTACTGAGCCTATACATTCCATTGCAGATACTCACCAAGGATCAAGGAGATCAAAGTAATCAGACACAAGAAGGTGAGGAGGGCAAAGTTGTACTACCTGAAGTACAAGCTTCCCCGTTTCTCAACTTTCAAGTGAGATTAGATATGCGGCTTCTCACACTAGCATGTCGATTTCTCCTTGGCAAACGAGTTTTCACGATCATGTTCAGATCTGTGCATCCACTGTAATGATCTCTGAACCTCGAGTCGCATAATTTTACATCTTTTTTTAATTGGCATATATTTCGTCTTGCGGTGGAGTGTACTTCCTTGTGAGTGTATAAAATTCCTACCAGCGCTCCGGCATGAATATGATGATGTTTATTGCGCCCTTCCCTTGCTCCCAGCTACTCACCAGAGTCCCAACTGTTGGTTAACAGTACGTAACGCTGCTGTTATGAAAGAAGAACAGTGGTTACGAAATAGTAGGTCTGGGCTCTTATGTACTCCTATATAATGAAGAAGGGTTGAAGTTTTCTGCAGTACCACTGGTTGGTTTGATGGCAAGTCATGTCGTATCAATTTTCTCTCCAGCTTAGGAAACTTGTACCCAGGGGTTAGACGACATTGGGTGTCTATGTGCCCGTGGCATTGCTGCCCCTGAAAGTGGAAACTCACATTGCTTACTCAGCCCAGAAACACAATAAAGGTTTCACTCAGTTGGCAAATCTGTATGACATGGAAGCTTCAGGCCATACTAGGAGTAGTTTTTATTTATTTATTGCTGAAGATGTGAGTTATCTATATTTTTATTACTGGAGCATCCACATCCAAGTTTGAGCCTAAGTTTAGCTCTTAAGCTAAGAAGAAAGATTAGCTCTTGTTTGATTAAAGCAAGCAATAACTGGGTCCTACGTTGTTGATGTTCTCGTGTCTTATCCGTAATGGCGAAAATGATTGAAAACCTCGTCAGCTACTGCTAGCAATTTTGTTGGGTAGGGCGCCTAACGTGAGTACAATAAGAGCAACAAATACTGCAATTATTCGTTGATAAGAGTACCAACGAAAGGGCAAATTATTATAATCAGACAAGAATATCCTTCCGATCCCCTTTTTGTACTTCTTAATTAATTAATGTGCAATGTATGAGTATTTTATCACTATGGCCTTTTACGTTTTCTCAGTGGGCAAAGGCAAGTGTGGCAACATGATCTCACTATGCTCTTACGCTCGAATTTTTCTGGTGATTTATTACATTATTATTAAACATGTAGGAAAAATGTACTGTATAGATTTGTTTGAGAGAGCAAGCAATTCATCTCCAGTGCATTTGGGTAAAAAAGGTGCTCCCGAAACATGATAAAAAATCACCGGCCAAGTGGCCTTGACAAGAACACACGGAATAAAGTAGTAGCATAAAATCACCAACCACCAATAAAATATGATTAGATAAAGGAAGAGTGCTGTTCACTCGCGGAAAAAAAGGGGGGAGAGGAAAACGCAAACTGCCAGCCACGGGCCCAAGAAGTGAGTGCTGCCCCGTCAATGTCGCCGGGAGGCCAAGAAAGGCAAAGCGAACCCATTCATTTCCCTCTTTCTTCCTCCCCTCCACCCTCCCTCCCTCCCCATTTCTCCCCCGAATCGCTGCTCGTCGTTGATTTTCGCTCCGGCCCGGCTCCTGCCTTCCTCGACAGAAAGGTTGGGACGATCCTCCTCTGAACCAGCAGAAACCATCTCCTCCTATGTTTCTTCCAATGCAGACGATTTACGAGCGTCGTGGTTTCTTCCCCGTTTCTCGCGTCAGGTTCAGGTGCCGCAATGGTGGGAGGGGCGCTGATCTCGGTCTACCCGGACGACCTCACCTTCCTCTGTAAGTTGTTCTTGAGATTTTCTCCGCATTCTGCAAGAAAAACAAAATAAAAAAGGGGCTCTCAAACCTCCGTGGTTTTCTCTGCGTTGGTTGAACTGAATTCCTGTGCGTAGTCGAGCTGGACAAGCCGTGCTACTGCAATCTCAAGGTGGTGAACAACAGCGAGCACCATGTCGCCTTCAAGGTTCGTGCCATTTCCATTCCACGGCGCAGGACGGACTCTGGTTTTCCGCTGTGCGTTCCGGTGAAGCTCTTGGAGAAGATCGAGGTTCAGGTTTGATCAGAATCTGTTCATTTTTCAGGTCAAGACGACGTCTCCGAGGAAGTACTTCGTCCGGCCGAACGCCAGCGTCGTCCAGCCGTGGGATTCCTGCACGATAACAAGTAAGCATCCATGCATACATGCATACATACTCCAGGATTCTTCATTTGGTTCTGATGTGCGCGCATCTGCCTTCTTGTTTTGGGTTATAGTTACCCTACAGTCACAGAAAGAGTATCCCCCAGATATGCAATCAAAGGATAAATTCTTGATTCAGAGCACCAGGGTGGCTGCCAGCACCGACATGGATGAAATCCCCCCTGACACTGTGAGCATAGATAGAACTCATAATCACTGGTTTCTACTCCCTCCGTTCCTAAATATTTGTCTTTCTAGAGATTTCAACAAGTGACTACATACGGAGCAACATGAGTGAATCTACACTCTAAAACATGTCTACATACATCCGTATGTTGTAGTCCATTTGAGATGGCTAGAAAGACAATTATTTGGGAACGGAGGAAGTATGATCTAGTGTCGCATTGTCATCAGAATGAAATGATTGGGATTCCACCAACTATATTCCACCTTTGTATGTATTCCTCAGTTCAACAAGGAGGCTGATAAGGTGATTGAGGAAATGAAGCTCAAGGTTGTCTACACATTGCCCAGTGGAAGCTCAGACGACTCTGGTGTTACATCTTCAGCAAATAGGAGCTTCAAGCAGGGCGGCGACGATCTCTCGGTGAGATTGGCTAGCTCTATCATCTATGTAGGAAACATATGTTGGATCTGCTAGTAAAATTTAGTACAAAGGCTAACTGTATTTCACATGTTTATGCTTTACCTTGCAGATGCTGAAGAATGCAAGCATTGAAGAGGTAACACGCTCTATCCAAACAGAAATTTCACATGTTTATTTAGAAACCTGACCAAAAAAATGCTAGCAAAGACATTTCCCCTGATGAGTTCTGAGAAAGAATTATTCTACCATTTAGACTTGACATGATTGAAGCCTCTACCAAACTCTGTAATATTGCGCTGCGCACTTCCAAAAAATATACATTACTTTCATCTTAGGATCTTTTTAATAGTTTGCAGTACGTTTTTGCACTGAGAGGTACTCCCTCCGTCCCATAATGTAAGACACTTTTTGACACTAGTGTAATGTCAAAAAACGTCTTATAGTATGGGACGGAGGGAGTAGTTGCTATAGTCTTGCAAATACTATTTCTCTCTTAGATTCTTAAATGCAGAAGCAAATACATGCTATCTTTTCTTATATAAAATTGTGAAAAGAGCAAATGGGAAATAGGCCAATGTTCAAGCACCATCAAATCATTGTTGAAATCAGCGTAAAGTTGATCAAGCGTGAGAAAAGGTACCTATACTTCCAGGCCGGTGTCATAATTGAGGTAGGAAGGGATGCCCAGAAGCCCACGAGCATGTTGCCCTATGTACATAGTTAATTGTGCAATGGGACCAGAATTTGGAATTTTTTACCCACTTTTGTTCATCTGGACCAGAGTATCTTCCTTTATCCTGATTGACATATTCCAACTCAAACTTTTTTCAAAAAATCATGATTCTAAAGTGTGTCCTGGATGAGATATGCTCACTATGCAGCAATTAACTTTTATGATCAAGCTGTTACTAATAAAAAAACATATTATGCGAACCTTTTGTCCTTTTTACTCAGTAAATTGTTCCTTTCCTTTTATCCAGATCCAGACAATACAGTGTCTGAAGGACGAAAGGGATAACAATCTTCAGCAAAATCAACAAATGCAACGTGAACTGGTGCTGTATATTGACCTTTTCACGCTCCATGTCATTTCTACTCACTGTTTTAGTTCAGTTCAGCTCCTAGTTTGCTTAAGCATATTAACATTTGGTTTTTGATGCTTTTGCTTGTTTCTCGTTGTTTGAATCCATAACTAAATATGTAAAAGGCAGATAATGATAAATATTATTTTATAAAAACGTATGACTTTTGAGCAAATGCAAAAGAATATGTTGGTCCTTGATGAGTAACAAGTTTTTTGTTTTGCAATGTGTCATTAATCACATTTTATAAATATAAATATATGTTTTTTTGGCTTGATTACCATTTTTCCCTTGCCATAAATTACTTTGTGGATGTTTTAGCAAAAACAAAGTCAAAGCATATATTATTTTTTCCTTTGTTCTTTTTTTTGTGGGAAATTTTGTCCTTTGTCCTACTAGATTATTTATTTATCGAGAGGACACAGACTACGAGCTGGACCTTGGAAATGGAAAACCAAGTCACTATGGCGTTAGCTCAATTTTGGAGTGAAACTAGATTGCCAAAGGGTAGTGGGCCAGTTAAATCAGACTTGATATTATGGATATGCCATGGTGTCTACTGTTTCGTTCTTTTTCTGCCAGCAGTTAATATGGTCGCTTTAGAAGCTGATATAACAGAAAATGAACAGAAATGTGAGGTGCCACCTGCCAATCATGCTAAGTTTATTTCCATATTTTCATTACTTTTGACTCTAAAATGTAGATTGGCGGTTGATATCGAAGTACTAAACCTAGGTTAATTTCTGCATGAAATGCTGATTGCCTACATATACATCCTCGCTTATATTGGATTTATTCCTAAATATAAAAATTAACATTTCAGGACATGCTGAGGAGGCGTAGAAGCCGCAAAGGCGATGCTGGTTTCTCTTTGACCTTTGCTGCTTTTGCTGGGATCATAGGTCTCCTGGTTGGGCTCTTGATGAGCCTCATCTTCTCTTCCCCACCAGCGACTGCTTAGATGCCAAGATTGAAGCCTAGAGTAACAGTATTCAGCTCAGTTTCCAGATGCTTGGGGAGAAAAATTAAAAGTTATATTACTCTAGTCTCAACTATCATTCTTTGTTCTTTGCATTGTAGGTGTACATGTCTTATCACAACGGGCTTGCAATGTTTAGCCCGTGTTTGCTTCGTCTTCCATTTGTATTTATATTCCTCTACTGTGTATTTTTTCTGTATAATTAGTTTGGCATATATCAGGAAGACAAATGTATGCATTCACCTATTAGAAATGTAAAGGCTCAAAAGGAAGCATGTGTTATCTATCCTAGTGACCCTCTTTCAAAATGTAGGACATATTTTGTTCGTAGACTTTGATCAATAGTATGTAATTTGTTTTATACAAAAATTGATAGAAACACGTGTTCAAAAACATTTTTTTCCTTATATTTTCCATCTCATAACAATTACAGAATATATTATACAAAATTTACGGTCAAAATACAAAGTCGGAAAACCAAAATATGCCACATATCTCTGAATTTGGGGGGGGGGGGGGGGTAACTTTAAGAAAACATGTTTGAAAATCTAATGAACTACCTGACGCATGGGCCATTCTTATGTTTAGAGCCTCGTTTCTTCAGTGGATTATAAAACATGGGAATAGGAAAAACTTAAGACTTTAATATCATGAGATAGAAAACACAAAAATATGCAACAAAAGTTGTTTGATCACGCCACAAGAACAATGCACACATTACTTTTGAAGAATTAGGTGTTCACTATAGTTGTTATAGAAACATATGAATGCTTCCATGAGGTTGCACTCACTCAACAAAAATCCTTTGAATTACATGCAAATTAGTTTATAGGAAAATAGAAAAACCTAAAAAATGCATTCCTGTAATTTCCTATTCAACAAGGAGACGCTTGGTTATTATTATGCTCATGATGGTATTAGATTGTAGTCGGCTCCACTAAAATAAGGGCTTGCAAAAAGGTCCCGATTGCACTTCTCGAGCTAGAGTTTGCTTTTGAGAAGATTTCTTGCCTTCTCTTCTTTCAAATTTCCATTTCTAAGTCATGTGAGAAATAATAATTTGTATATCAACCAAGTTGCGCATCATGAAACATGCATGTATTTATTTAGAGTGATCTAAAAGATCTTATATTACTTTACAGAGGGAGTACATGGTTGTCACCCTAGAAATAAAAAATGGATGGCAGATAACCTTTTTTTTTGTAGAATAGGAAGTTCATAGGCATGATGCCCCCATACTGAGTACTCCCTGGTGCTCCCAAGTCCAGAAACATCTCCCTATAAGTCATGATCTATCATGGCACAAAAATTGAAATTTAAACCCAACTCACATACTATGAAGCAAAAAGTGTATATATATATATATATAGTGTAAATCATACATAAAATGTGATTTTTCTGGTCTTATAACCTATATTTTTGTTTGTTATATCAAATTTTATATATTGAATCAATATGCATGTAACTATTTATATTCTAAACGTAATTTATTTAGGAAGTGATCGCAAGATTAACTCGGGTGAAGAATAACTTATTCTACAACCTGGGTGATAAATAGTAACACTATATATATATATATATATATATATATATATATATAGACACACACACTAGTACAAATGCCCGTGCGTTGCAACGGGCGATAAAGTTAATAGAACCTGCTCCGTGTGTCATTTCGCAACATTTCTTATATCCAACTTTGACAAATGTCAGAAATAATGTAAATCCGAGTATCGCTTTTCAGTCCATGAAGTGTGAATGTGAAGAAGCCTGCTTAACATTCTTCGTCACAATATATTTCAGCTCCGCATATTCGTCCAATGACGAAGTAGTGATATAAGGAATAGTCTTTCAATCATTTTTGTTTGTTTAGAATAACCTGATTTTTTTAGATTTTTTTTGTAATTTGTTGTAACATTATTTGAAAATTGTAAATAATGTTTAAAAATGTAATCATTTTTTATGACTAACATGTTTTATTTTCATAATTATATTTCATTTGTAAGTACTCCCTAATTGTTTCTGCATCTATTTTCCCTTGTCAATAATGTTGTTTAAATATGATTCAATGTGTCATATAAAAGATCTTGCAAATTTCTTGCTCAAAGTAAACTTTGGTATATTACTTGTTTGGATAATCCAAATCGCTGATGTTAAATTTATTTTGTTACATTACAGGTACCGGTGTTCATTGACATGTTGAAGGATGTCGTATATGGAACAGATAACAACAATACATGATGTAAAGCTGACTTGTCAAACAACTTAATTGAACCGAAGGTGACGACGTGTGAAACTGACAGTTTAATTGAATCAAGGACCTGGGATTGTGTAAGATAAGAATCATTGGAGATAGTATGTATTTATAGCACAAAAGGTGCCTGCCTCTAAGTAGGTTTCGGACACCTGTGAGAATCTAAAATAGGAGTTGGACTCCTGTAGGAAGCCAGCGAGCGGCGCGTAGGAAGCCACCGAGCGGCGCCTCCGTACGCTCTGCGTCCTTTCCTTCATCGATATGGGCCAGCAGCTTCCTTTCTTTTGGCAACTAAGAAATAGAGATATGGGCCGGCCGGCCGGCTCGGATTAGTTTTAAGCGTACGTCCCGATACCTTGATTTGTACGTTCGATTTTTGATTTTCCTTAAACGGACAAAAGCCTCCTAATGGGACGAAATAAGCGAAACCAAACCAAGAATATCTATTTTCTTTAATAATAGGTATAGATAGATATAGAAATAGGATTTGGACTCCTGTAAGCCAGCTAGCGGCGCCCCTCCTTTCCTTCATCTATACGGGCCGGCGGCTTTTGTCAATTAAAAAATAGAGATCCATCCGTCCTTTCCTTAATTGATACGGTCGGCGGCTTCGCTTGTTTGGATCGGCCGGCGTACGTGGCGTACGTCTATTTGACAAAAATTTCATAACGGGACGAAATAAAGCGAAACCAAATCGAGAATACCTATTCTCTTTTAATACTCCCTCCGTTCCCAAATATTTGTCTTTCTAGCCATCTCAAATGGACTACAACATACGGATGTATGTAGACATGTTTTAAAGTGTAGATTCACTCATTTTGCTCCGTATGTAGTCACTTGTTGAAATCTCTAGAAAGACAACTATTTAGGAACGGAGGGAGTAGTAGGTATATATATATATATAGGTAAAATGTTTGGGGCACCTAGGTGCCTGGGTACCTAGCTGTTTTTTCATTAATGCCTCATGGATTCAAACCCATTAAATTTTGTATGCAAGATTTTCCATATGTGATACTAGCACGCATGCATTTGTTTCCAAAAAATACATCCATCCATAACTTCGCTTCCATGCATGATCGCCCTTTGATTCTGTTCAAAATAAAAATATATACCATTGTACAGACAACATGCTTGATATACCCAAGGTACGGTAGATGAAAATGATATACCAAAGAAATATACAAAAATCAAGTGACATACGTATGGAGAACTAATGGAGATACATGGTACGTTGGGCTCAAAAGATATACGTAGGTATCACATACTCTCCACTATGTATGAAGAACTGATGGAGATACACGATATTGGGCTCGATGAAAAAAAAATACCCACATACGTATCGTCTCATACTATGGGTATATAATACCTTGTAATTTTCTTAAACGTCTTAAACATCTGTGGGTATATGATACCTTCAATTCTTAAAATATTTACATTGAGTTGCAAGTTTTCGTATGGACGTTATATTCTATTCCCGCAAAAAAATGGACGTTATATCCTAATTAGTGGATAGCCATTTGTTATATGATATATTCATCGTATATATCACATACTCTCTACTGTGTTTAAAGAACTGATGGTTATATCTTTTTTTATTGTGTTGTTTAATAATTTCTAGGCATGTCGATAGTTTTGCTAGTTTTCTTGTTATATCAATTTTATATATTTTAAATATGACAACTGTTTATTTCTTTTGTGGTATATTATTGCTAGCTATGTCACATATCATGGGTATATATTTTTGGGAATATGGTTTATGGGTATGTCACACTTATTTATTTTTATAATGTAAAATGCATTGGATATGACATACCCGCAATATTTAAAAATATTTGTGGGTATTCGATTCCTTGGAGTGCTTTTATAAAGTGACAAAAGAACACATTGCATTTTGTACAATAGTTTTCTAATAGGTATCTGATAATAAAAGCGGAAAATGTTTTAGCCATTTAGACAACTGTGGGTATGTGAAATTTATGGATATGCATGAGATATTTCATCTAATATGTGAACTACGAATTATTCTCCTTAAACACATTACTATCCTTTGTTTAAATTATATAATATTGAAAAAATACGTCCCACATAACAATACCATATACCTCCTATTAATACACACACGAAAAAATGTCTCCATATACCAAAGAACATGAATGTATACAAATCATGAGGCATTTATTTCTGATTTCTCTTTCCTATTTATATTAATGACTCCAAATATGCAACGTCGCCATGCATGTTATTCTCTTTCCTTTTTTCTAGTACAGAATTGTTCCCATGTATGGTGTGCATGAGCCTTAATTTATGGCATCCAATTATCGTTTAATGCATTAATACACATACCCGTTGTAATAGCACACATCTAAATGCAATCGAACGGTGGAAAGACAAGGAGCCTGGGCACCTAGGTGTCCCAAACTGCCGTATATATATATATACTCTATTAGACTCCCAGGGTGAGGAATTATTTATTCCTCACCCTGGCCAATCGACCGAGCCAGCAGATTGGATGGGCCACAATCGCACCCCCACCCCTCGGCCAGCCATCTGTCGTAATATGCGTGCCTCTCCCTGAGGTAAAATTACCAACCAGCCTGCTATCAAAAAAAAAACTTTACCAACCGGACTCCACTACATCCACGTTGTAAGCTAGCCCATGTTCCCATATTTTTCTAATCTGGTGCAACGTAACCTGCGATTTGCTTGAGGAGTCTCGATGGCGAACAACAGGAGGTCAAAGGCGGCGTCGTGATTGGGGGATTTGCTCGGCGGCAAGTCACCCACGGGAGCGACGACTCGTGAGCAGCGGCATCTGGACTCGAGGGTGTGGTGGTTTGCGGCTAGCATGCCGGTGTGCTGCTCCACGGCGTGGTGATCACAACGTTGTCCCCACTTGTGTTGGTCACCGGGCAGGTGGGGTGGGTGCCCTAGGTATTGGGCGGGCACTGTGGATGCTGCTCACGGCAGAGCCGGCCATTGTGATTGCCGCGCCGCGGTGCTGCAGTGCGTTATTGCCGCCGGGTTGATCTGGCCAACATCGTCTGCATTTGGATTCATTATTGCTGGGTATGTGAGTTCATGAGAGGAGACAGACAACATCTAAGCTACTGCTTCAGTTTCTTTTTTGGCTTTTTCTCCCCTTCTTTATGCGCTTAATTTTTGACGAGCCTCCAGTTTGGTCTCCGGTTATCTGTAAATATTGATTGAATGAGTTTACATTCTTGGGTCTGGACTAAACAATTGGTTTTCATTACAAACATTCTGTAATTATTTGCAATGTGCCAGGTTCTGGTCAATTTACAGCACACCTAGCAGCTGTTGCTTGCTTCTTCATGCGGTTTGTGTCTCCACCCACCACGACGGACCACAACCAGGCCTTCGCAGCTGGGGCTCTTCAGTATCAGCCCCTCTCTGTAAATTTGCAACAGTATGTGTACATTTATTCTCCAAGTATAGTTAGATTTAGTAAGGAATTTAAGTTAACTGAATTTCATCTTAGAAAACGTTACGAGAGGTAGCCTGCCTATTGACCACACGATATACCTCCTGATAACATTAATGTAATTGGGTTATTTACTGAAATTTAAGCATCCCATCCTCGTATATTCTTCTGAAATTACATACATGAACTAAGAAGTTTTATCCTTCCCCTTGTTCTTGCATAATCTGCTCATTTTAACTAAAATCTATGTATATCTTCACTGCATCTAATTTATCTTTCATTTGCTCTCTGCAGAGCGATGCAGTTCTGAGCACTACTACCGGTATGTTCCATGTCCCTCTGAGAAATGTTAGAGTGGCAGGTGACAATCAAGATCCTTATCTTGCTGGCCGACGCAGCTAACTCTGTTGTTCATCAAGCTGCTGCTTCTTCCACTCCCCTCCTCGCAAAAAAACATCCAAGGCCATCAAAACCTCCCAGTCTCAAACGAGAATCTTGCTACAAAGAGGAAGGTTAGGGCATGCAAGATCTGGCGATGATGATTTTGTGTGCCCCCCTGCCCCTCGTGTGACCAAGGCCTCTAAACCTGCTAATGGGAAGTTCAAAAAGGTAAAATGTTACCAGGTCCCCATTGTTTCTACCATGTTCATATTTGGGTTATGCCGTTTAAAACTTTTGACAATTCTGTCATGTCCTACTGTTTCTCGAACCCTATTTTGTTGTTATTCTGTTGTCTCATCAGGGTAATATTAATCATTCTAAAAAGATATGCCCGAACTATAAGTGTGCTCCCAATCAAGTTTTACTTGCCATTAACAGTTTGTGTGTACCTGCCAAAGATAAGCTCAAAGAATATGACTTTGGAGTTTTTCTTGGACTTGAAACTAAAGAGTATTGAGAACACAAGGTTACTGATGTTCCTAATGGATAGGCTGGACTCCGATACGCTCACCTTGCACTTTTCTGATAGTAAGTGCCTGAAAATCACTACACACTCCATCCAATGTGTTCTTGGGTTGCCAAATAGGGGCACAAACATAGTTGTACCCGATAAGCAAATCCAAAAAGCAGCATTATGCAAACTGAAGCAGAAACTTTGCATCGATCAAGGTGTAGATGTCAAGGTGCAAGATTTGATTGCACAAATTGCAAAAGATAAAAAGGGTGATGATTTCGCAATCAGGTGCTTCCTAATGATTCTCTTGAACAAGATGCTTTTGCCGGGGACTACTGATTACATCACAGGAAAGGAGGCTGCAATAACCGAGGACATCACAATGTTGCGCTCCGTAAATTGGCCAAAACTAATTTTTGATGACATTTCCCATGCCTCTAAATCGTGGCACTCAAAGAAGACCGGTGCCACTAGCCCCTCTATTCATGGTTGTGTGTTGTTCCTAATTGTGAGTATCAAAGCATTTTTCCTCACACTAAACCATCAATCCAATTTACTCCATGCATACCCCTTACTATTGGAGTTATGACTGTCTTAATGTATGTTATTTTTTAGGTCTATTATTTGGATAATTTATTGGGAGAGCCTTCTACCGATCCGAACGTTACACCACGTGTAACTCATATTACGAGGGAACAAATTTTGAGTCTTATTGACCAAGATAAGATAGTGATTGACGGCCTTGAATCATTTGGTGCTTTGTCGGTCAGTTGCTCAACTATTTTGTGTTCTGCAAAGCCTTTCTTTGATCATATCCTGTAACGTATGTTAATCATTTTCTTTTCTTGTTTTACTAGTTGAGGAGTCAGCAGGACACTTGCTACATGGAGGGTGCATCCCCATCAACTGATGTCCCTCCAGCATATAGTTCAGCTGATATCCCGTCTCGATCCCATTGTCCTCCTCCTACACCTTTGATTAGCATGCTTTCTCATCTTGCTGGTTGCTTCAATGATTTGTTTGGAGCAAAACAGCTTATGCCAAGCGGCGTTGCAAAGGTGCGATGACGACATCAACAGGCTGGTCCTCAACATACGTGATTGTTAGATGAGGGCAGTTGATGACATCAAGTGCATTAGGCGGGATGCTCTGTCCCATCCACCACCACCACCAAGCGACAAGGGTGCTCATACTGCCGCTCCATCCCCACATCACGGGTCGGCTGAGATTCAAACTTGACGACGAGACGCAACACCCATGCCCTGCAGATCTGGTGTTGCTAACGCTGCAAATGTTTTGCTTAATGAGGTGCGAGAATGTTGTACATCTGAGCGGCCTTACCTTCACTCGAGATGCTTTCCTCGGAAAGGTTTCCAGAATCTCAACAAGGTAGCACGATTTGGGTGTTTCCACAATTCTCTATGTCTTTATCTTTCGATATGTTTTTTATGGGTGGACTTATCATGCAGATGCATTTTTGGTGGGATTATTTATGGAACCGCAGTGTACCAATCCTTCTCACGAATTTAACAGAAATGGTGTCTACAGAACCTGCTATGGAATTGGTATGTTCTTCTTCATAAGGTCTCCTTTTTTTTGCATCATGCTCTTCTAACCACTTCATCTCCCTTAAAGATGAAGCCACTTGCTTAGATGAGGAAGGGCATGCTGATGTATACCCCACAGATCGTTCTGCTTGCGCTGACGAAGGTCATCTTCTGCATCCTCCATCAAGTACAAGCATTTTTACATTGCCCCACTCTCTTTATACATCACTAATGGACTCAACACATTGGTATCTCAAACTCCACGGCAGTTACCGTCGAGGAGGAAACTGTGCCCACTAACGAAATCATTTCAAGCAAACTTGATGATACAAATCTTGGTATGGATCATGTACAAGATCAGCATCCAAACGTTGATGCACCACTACAGGCTGGGCTGTTCGCAAGCTATCAGACTAATGACTTCAGTCCGTTCAGGAATATGGTCAGCTACTACATTTGTGTCATTATGAATTTGTTACATGATTCTGCTACATGTTGATTTTTTCTGCTTGTGTTGCTTTCACTTCCATATTTCAGTCTAGTGGGTTGCGAGGTCCTGTTTATGACGAGACACCAAAAAAACAACATCAGCCATTCACCACATCTGCTCATGGCACTGCAAACTTTACACAATCGTGCGAGGCGTCTCAAAAACTTCCAAATGTTGAGGTACAGTGCTTTTAGGCATTACATTCAACTAAAATTCCTATAATTATGTATGTTTTGCTTCCTGTGTTATCCTTGCCTATTTGCCCTTTCAGCAAGTACCTCCTATTGTCTTCGACAAGACACCAGATCACGCAATTGGCTCACCGCCCCGACATGTTAATGTCAACGAAAATGTGAGGCAACCCTACAAAGTGTATTTTCGTCCAGATGTTATCTATGGAACACAACCACCGATAACCAAGAGGAGAACCAATCAATTAAGAAAGAAACCACTTCCGGTTTTCATGTTCCCACTGAACTTAATTGATTGTTCTATTAATGTTGTCGATGCTGCTATAGTTCGTAAGATTATCATATCTGACACAAGTTTGAAGAAGTAAGTAATTTCATTTTGCATTTGCTACATTTAATTTCTGATTATTTGTTATTCGACATTAATTTCATGCATTGGCAGAGTACATCTTATTTCCAATGCCTCCCTTGGCGTCTCCACACTAGGCGAGGATTTGGCTGATTGTTTTAGGGACAATGAAATGGCCTTGATAGAGATCATGAATTTTTTCACCGAATGCCTTCGACATGATGAGAAGCTACACCCAAAACAGTGGAGAGGCCATACGCTTTTCCTAAGTTGGACTCTTGGGGCATGTTAATAGCCCCACCCCGTACTCAGAACGCACACTTTTTGTTTTCCCCTTCATATATGATTAATGACTCCTTCCTGTATTTTTTCGTTTTTATTAGTCCTCGCTCAACTGCGAAGAGCTCCAGAATGGTCAGATGTATAATAGTCACACAACCGCTAGATTATTGGCCGAGCATCCCGATGGCATTAATACTAAAGAAATTAATCAGGTTTCTACTTGTAATGTCATCCAATAAGTTTTTCAATATGCTAGATTTAGCTTGTTACTCATTATTCTCTCTGTACAGATCCTTTGGACATATCACCATTATAACCACTTCTCAGTGTTCTGCGTCAACTTAGAACACAACCGTTTTGATGTTCTGGACTCGATTGACTGGTCTAAGAGTTTAAGCTCATTTGAAGAACGACATTTTCCCGGGGGTCATACATCGATTCAACGCCTGAGTGATGCTTTCAACACAGTTACTCGTGGAGAGTTTTATGATTTTTCTGAATGGCCTATCTGGAGCAAGGATGTTCCTCGACAACAAGGCAATGATTGTCCCATTTTCACTACAAAGTTCTTGCGCCACTATGGCCGAAGTTGGTCAGCTCCGTTGTAACATTAAGCTGGTATTTTTCTTCTTTTCCCCTTTCTCTAAGATGATGTTCTTCTGTTACTTTTTGAGTTCTAATACATAATTTATACATTGCAGGAAAAGGTTAGTCAGTACAGGGATGAATTTCTCTCCTATATCTTGTTCCATGAGTTGAATGAAACAAATCCCTTACCCACCTCGCTGGAGGATTTCAGGCACAAATAAGATGATTTAAATTAGATAGCTCCTCGGTTGTTCATAACCGAAAATGATCTTTCCTTGTGTTTGTTCTTTGTAATGTACTGGTTCTGAGTGGTTTGAGGCTTGTCGTTACAATCAAATCAATGTATGTTACCAATGAGTACAAAGTCACTTTTGTGTGTTCCACTACTGCAGCCACACTTCACGCATTCCACCATTTTTGTCATATTAAGTTCGGACCACAAACTTGTCAGGGTTGTCTGTGATTTTCTCCTAATTTAGTACGCCCTCCGATCAAAAATATATGTCATGGCTATAATCTAAATATTTGTTCACATAACCGTTAATTACAAAATGTTCCCATTTTTTACAAGTGAAAAATAGAGATTATTACGACATATGGGTTTCTGAATAATAGAATTTTCCACTTTGATGTTCATGTTTGAGTTTATGATTTGTACTAAATAGAATACTATCAAAAATTATAGTAATGCATAAATGTTCCTACCAGTTATCAGGGATATTTTTCAGATAAGGTTTAATTTCAGCTCGATATGTTACAACAGATAGTTCAATATTCAAAATGGACTTGACAAATAGAAAACATAACATCAATTCTAAAATGTTCCCCACCAGCAACCACGTCAAATATGAAATTCTTTCTGAACACTGATTCTACACATAATGCTTTCAGTTATCTTTCACACTACTACAAATAAACTAGCTGTAATGGTGACACAACATAGTTTCACAATGAGTTATTTACAAGTCACCATATCTTTGGAATAATTGCTATCATCTTTTCCGCAAGATTATTCATCACCTAGCAGATCATCTTCTTCCTGATAATCTAAGTCTTCATCTTCGTCCACCTCATCATGTATCAAACGGCGGCGAGTTGCCGTTCCCCTTCCCCTACCCCTGCCCCTGCCCCTGCCCCTTCCCTGGGCCGCTCTGCTGCCACCAACTGTGAAGCTTTCTTTTCGTTTTTTGCAACTCGCCCTATTGTGACCTGCCTTAAGGCCGCAATTGCTGCATCTTCTTGTGCACTTCTTTGGCCCGGGTGCGCCGATCGTACGCCCTTCTCCTTCGATTCTACAACCCTTCGTTTTTGCAATCGGCGGTGCTTTAAATTTATCTAGCTCACGGTCAGCTGGATCACTGCAACCTCCATAATCAAACACAGGCATGACATCAGGAGGAAGTGCCTCAACCTGATCCCTAAGTTCCGTCATCACATGAATTACTCTTTCATATCCAACTGTTGATCTGTCCCCTGCTCTAACACATGCATAAGCCACTCTGAGCATATTTAAGTGCTTTCCACTATTTGATGTCCCATCGGCTCCAACTTGGAGACTGTCATTCCTGTCATATGGTGGGTCAATCCATGCATTCCTTGTGTACCTTCTGTACACATATTTGCTTGGAAGTTTCTAAATCTGCTCATTTGTCATCACTATAATAAGGTGTGGGCATAGCAGTCCTGTGCAATGTCACACATACAAAAATTAATGTTCATTATCATCATAAACTTTGCCGTTGAAAAAATCAACAAACCAAACTCTACTAACCCGTGTGCTCCCACTGCTTGCACTAACACTTGTATTCTTCTTTCTCTTCATCACAAACCACTTTGAACTCATGTTGGGACCATGAAAAAGTCGGCCCGTCTCTACCGTACACCACAAGGAAACGACCATCGCCAACTTTCTTTGTAAGAAAAGAGGTTCCATAAACATATGCTTCTTTGTATTTCCTGAATACTGCACGGGTATAGATTCTGCTCAACTGATGTTCCATAAACTTACGTTCCTGCCAGATTCTATATTGCGGTTTCAAACTTCGGGCCCCAAGACGTGGGACTGGCATTGTTTCTTTTCTCAGGGGCGCGAGAGGAGAGACGCACCCGGCGGTTTCCCTCATGGACTCGCCGGATTTCCGCCGGCGAGAATCCGAGAACAATGAGACTTGTCCGAGAAGGTTTGCTGCTGCTGATGGTGCGCCTCCAGCAATTTTCTCAACGCCAGAACATGGCGTTGGAACTTCGGCCGGCAGTGGTTCAGAATTTCCCATAGCCGATGATAACTCATTGGTGTGTCATCCGGCGATGCACTCATCCATATTGATGCCACCGTGTACTATTGAACCAAGGGAGATGATGACACCGGATGTCAGCGCAAGATACATACACGTAAGTTCTCTCTCAAACAAGAGATTATGAATTCTTCTGTAGGTTGCCACGTTTCTGTAACATTGACCATATATGGAAAGGTAGAGTTGAAGATGCGTATGTATGAAATTGTCTGCAATGATCAGTTATTTGATGATCGCACGTGAACAGTGGGAAATGCCCAGTATTATCTTTTAACTTCTCTAAATGAAAGAACTAGATAGCATATCATGATTCAGTTTTGACCAAAGCGTTTTCCAGTCATATGATTCAGTTTTATACATTAGAAGGATGTGGGTCCATTGTAATGTTTGGTAGCACAGTAATCTGATTTGCTTCCTGGAACTGTTGGGACTGAATAATACGAACAACGAAATCTTGTCCAAATCAGTAGATGCGAGAAATGCCAATTGTTATGCTTCTTCATTAGAAATATAGATCTATGAATGGTCATTCAGATCAACAACAAATAGTGTCTAATGTATTTGTGAAACGATCATGATGGCAGGGTGAGCAAGTCCGTGAAGATTTTGTGCCAAAGAGAAATATGGGTTTCGTCACCGAGGAGGAAGGGTATGAATTTTATCTACAATATGAAAGAGCAGCTAGTTTTGGTATTACGAAGCTCAAGAGGAAGCCAATGTCGCGTCTATATGCATGCTCCCGACAAGGTACTTCTACATTTTACAAGCCCGGGGAGGAACGGAAACGTGCAAAGATGTCAAAGAGAGTGAACTGTAAGGCAGCGGTTAAGATGAAGAAAAAAGGGAAAGAATGGATATATGAGAAAATACTATTGGATCACAATCATACCCTAAATCCTGAGCCATGGGAGTTGAAGCACATGCGTTCACACAAGAACAAAGACCCTGCTATCATGGAATTCCTTGATGATCTGCAGATGTGTGACGTCTCTCCTAATGCCACCATGAACGTGTTGACCAAGATGCATGGCAACCGTGAGAACATGCCATGGAGTGAACGTGACTTGCAAAATAGGTAATTGTATGACTTTTCACTATACGGTGCAGCTGCCCTTAGATTAAAGTCTGTTTGATTGTAACATATTGACTGTTGCTTGCATGTGTGAATATGAATTTCAGAAAAGCTGAAAATGTGCGTAAGGAGCAAGCGGATGATGTAAAAAAACTAAAGGCTTTCTTCAACGAGTGCAGAGCAGAGAATAGTAAGTTTTATTATGACATAGAACATGACTCCGAGGGTGCTCCGAAGAATACATTTTGGAGTCATGCTAGCTGCCAGGCTAACTATGCCGAGTTTGGTGATGTGGTTACTTTTGATACTACATATAAGTGCAATTTTTACAATAAGCCATTAGCAATGTTTGTTGGGAGCAACCACCATTTGCAGAATGTCATTTTTGGTTTTGCACTCCTTGGTGATGAGAAGGAGGAAACATTTGATTGGGTGTTTCGCACTTTCAAAACGTGCATGGAAAACAAAGAACCTCATTGCATACTTACAGGTATACGTGGCCTTTTTTTTGTTATGTACATGCGAACTGGAACAACTCGGTAGAACTTGTTAAATTACTAACATCATCTCTTGTAGATCAAGACCAAGCAATGGGAAATGCTCTTCCGGGAGTGTTTCCAAACACTATTCATAGGCTATGCAGATGGCATGTTTTGCATAGTCACAAAGACGGCTTGAAGGTGTTGTATAACTTGTATGATGGTTTGAAAGAGAAGTTGTTGACAACAATAAATCACCCCCTCACCCCCGTGGAGTTTGAGAAGGCATGGATGGAGATGGTGAATTAATATGGACTCGAGTCAGATCCTACAATTGGCAGTTTGTATGATCTGCGTACAAGATGGATCGCTGCATACTTTAAGGATGTTTATTGTGGGAGAATGACATCTACGCAACGCAGTGAGAGCACAAACAGAATTGCGAAAAGAAACCACATTGACCCTACCACACCTCTGCATGTGTTTGCAAGAAAAATGTTTCAGGTTTTGCAAGGGAGAAAAGAAGCAGAAGCCCGAGAGACCATGGAATCTCAGGTATGACGTCTCGGATGGCAGCATCTTATAGTATGACTCATGCATGAATAAAAAGGGAAATGTTTGACACATCTTTGCTGATGCAGGCCAGGACAAAAAAAGTAACAAATTACCCTCTGGAACATCAGTTGAGCAGAATCTATACCCGTGCAGTATTCAGGAAATACAAAGAAGCATATGTTTATGGAACCTCTTTTCTTACAAAGAAAGTTGGCGATGGTCGTTTCCTTGTGGTGTACGGTAGAGACGGGCCGACTTTTTCATGGTCCCAACATGAGTTCAAAGTGGTTTGTGATGAAGAGAAAGAAGAATACAAGTGTGAGTGCAAGCAGTGGGAGCACACAGGTTAGTAGAGTTTGGTTTGTTGATTTTTTCAACGGCAAAGTTTATGATGATAATGAACATTAATTTTTGTATGTGTGACATTGCACAGGACTGCTATGCCCACACCTTATTATAGTGATGACAAATGAGCAGATTTAGAAACTTCCAAGCAAATATGTGTACAGAAGGTACACAAGGAATGCATGGATTGACCCACCATATGACAGGAATGACAGTCTCCAAGTTGGAGCCGATGGGACATCAAATAGTGGAAAGCACTTAAATATGCTCAGAGTGGCTTATGCATGTGTTAGAGCAGGGGACAGATCAACAGTTGGATATGAAAGAGTAATTCATGTGATGACGGAACTTAGGGATCAGGTTGAGGCACTTCCTCCTGATGTCATGCCTGTGTTTGATTATGGAGGTTGCAGTGATCCAGCTGACCGTGAGCTAGATAAATTTAAAGCACCGCCGATTGCAAAAACGAAGGGTTGTAGAATCGAAGGAGAAGGGCGTACGATCGGCGCACCCGGGCCAAAGAAGTGCACAAGAAGATGCAGCAATTGCGGCCTTAAGGCAGGTCACAATAGGGCGAGTTGCAAAAAATGAAAAGAAAGCTTCACAGTTGGTGGCAGCAGATCGGCCCAGGGGAGGGGCAGGGGCAGGGGCAGGGGTAGGGGAAGGGGAACGGCAACTCGCTACTGTTTGATACATGATGAGGTGGACGAAGATGAAGACTTAGATTATCAGGAAGAAGATGATCTGCTAGGTGATGAATAATCTTGCGGAAAAGATGATAGCAATTATTCCAGTATGGTGACTTGTAAATAACTCATTGTGAAACTATGTTGTGTCAGTCATTACAACTAGTTTATTTGTAGTAGTGTGAAAGATAACTGAAAGCATTATGTGTAGAATCAGTGTTCAGAAAGAATTTCATATTTGACGTGGTTGCTGGTGGGGAACATTTTAGAATTGATGTTATGTTTTCTATTTGTCAAGTCCATTTTGAATATTGAACTATCTGTCGTAACATATCGAGCTGAGATTAAACCTTATCTGAAAAATATCCCTGATAACTGGTAGGAACATTTATGCATTACTATAATTTTTGATAGTATTCTATTTAGTACAAATCATAAACTCAAACATGAACATCAAAGTGGAAAATTCTATTATCTGTAAACCCATATGTCAGAATAATCTCTATTTTTCACTTGTAAAAAATGGGAACATTTTGTAATTAACGGTTATGTGAACAAATATTTAGATTATAGCCATGACATATATTTTTGATCGGAGGGCGTACTAAATTAGGAGAAAATCACAGACAACCACGACAAGTTTGTGGTCCGAACTTAATATGACAAAAATGGTGGAATGCGTGAAGTGTGGCTGCAGTAGTGGAACACACAAAAGTGACTTTGTACTCATTGGTAACATACATTGATTTGATTGTAACGACAAGCCTCAAACCACTCAGGAACCAGTACATTACAAAGAACAAACACAAGGAAAGATCATTTTCGGTTATGAACAACCGAGGAGCTATCTAATTTAAATCATCTTATTTGTGCCTGAAATCCTCCAGCGAGGTGGGTAAGGGATTTGTTTCATTCAACTCATGGAACAAGATATAGGAGAGAAATTCATCCCTGTACTGACTAACCTTTTCCTGCAATAGATAAATTATGTATTAGAACTCAAAAAAGTAACAGAAGAACATCATCTTAGAGAAAGGGGAAAAGAAGAAAAATACCAGCTTAATGTTACAACGGAGCTGACCAACTTCGCCGTCATAGTGGCGCAAGAACTTTGTAGTGAAAATGGGACAATCATTGCCTTGTTGTCGAGGAACATCCTTGCTCCAGATAGGCCATTCAGAAAAATCATAAAACTCTCCACGAGTAACTGTGTTGAAAGCATCACTCAGGCGTTGAATCGATGTATGACCCCCGGGAAAATGTCGTTCTTCAAATGAGCTTAAACTCTTAGACCAGTCAATCGAGTCCAGAACATCAAAACGATTGTGTTCTAAGTTGACGTAGAACATTGAGAAGTGGTTATAATGGTGATATGTCCAAAGGATCTGTACAGAGAGAAAAATGAGTAACAAGCTAAATCTAGCATATTGAAAAACTTATTGGATGACATTACAAGTAGAAACCTGATTAATTTCTTTAGTATTAATGCCATCGAGATGCTCGGCCAATAATCTAGCGGTTGTGTGACTATTATACATCTGACCGTTCTGGAGCTCTTCGCAGTTGAGCGAGGACTAATAAAAACGAAAAAATACAGGAAGGAGTCATTAATCATATATGAAGGGGAAAACAAAAAGTGTGCGTTCTGAGTACGGGGTGGGGCTAGTTAACATACCCCAAGAGTCCAACTTAGGAAAAGCGTATGGCCTCTCCACTGTTTTGGGTGTAGCTTCTCATCATGTCGAAGGCATTCGGTGAAAAATTCATGATCTCTATCAAGGCCATTTCATTGTCCCTAAAACAATCAGCCAAATCCTCGCCTAGTGTGGAGACGCCAAGGGAGGCATTGGAAATAAGATGTACTCTGCCAATGCATGAAATTAATGTCGAATAACAAATAATCTGTAAAATTAAATGTAGCAAATGCAAAATGAAATTACTTACTTCTTCAAACTTGTGTCAGATATGATAATCTTACGAACTATAGCAGCATCGGCAACATTAATAGAACAATCAATTAAGTTCAGTGGGAACATGAAAACCGGAAGTGGTTTCTTTCTTAATTGATTGGTTCTCCTCTTGGTTATCGGTGGTTGTGTTCCATAGATAACATCTGGACGACAAGACACTTTGTAGGGTTGCCTCACATTTTCGTTGACATTAACATGTCGGGGCGGTGAGCCAATTGCGTGATCTGGTGTCTTGTCGAAGACAATAGGAGGTACTTGCTGAAAGGGCAAATAGGCAAGGATAACACAGGAAGCAAAAACATACATAATTATAGGAATTTTAGTTGAATGTAATGCCTAAAAGCACTGTACCTCAACATTTGGAAGTTTTTGAGACGCCTCGCACGATTGTGTAAAGTTTGCAGTGCCATGAGCAGATGTGGTGAATGGCTGATGTTGTTTTTTGGTGTCTCGTCATAAACAGGACCTCGCAACCCACTAGACTGAAATATGGAAGTGAAAGCAACACAAGCAGAAAAAATCAACATGTAGCAGAATCATGTAACAAATTCATAATGACACAAATGTAGTAGCTGACCATATTCACGAACGGAATTTGAAGTCATTAGTGCGATAGCTTGCGAACAGCCCAGCCTGTAGTGGTGCATCAACGTTTGGATGCTGATCTTGTACATGATCCATACCAAGATTTGTATCATCAAGTTTGCTTGAAATGATTTCGTTAGTGGGCACAGTTTCCTCCTCGACGGTAACTGCCCAGGGAGTTTGAGATACCAATGTGTTGAGTCCATTAGTGATGTATAAAGAGAGTGGGGCAATGTAAAAAATGCTTGTACTTGATGGAGGATGCAGAAGATGACCTTCGTCAGCGCAAGCAGAACGATCTGTGGGGTATACATCAGCATGCCCTTCCTCATCTAAGCAAGTGGCTTCATCTTTAAGGGAGATGAAGTGGTTAGAAGAGCATGATGCAAAAAAAGGAGACCTTATGAAGAAGAACATACCAATTCCATAGCAGGTTCTCAGAGACACCATTTACATTAAATTCGTGAGAAGGATTGGTACAATCATGGTTCCATAAATAATCCCACCAAAAATGCATCTGCATGATAAGTCCACCCATAAAAAACATATCGAAAGATAAAGACATAGAGAATTGTGGAAACACCCAAATCGTGCTACCTTGTTGAGATTCTGGAAACCTTTCCGAGGAAAGCATCTGAGTGAAGGTAAGGCCGCTCGTATGTACAACATTCTCGCACCCCTCATTAAGCAAAACATTTGCAGCGTTAGCAACACCAGATGCAGGGCATGGGTGTTGCGTCTCGTCGTGCAAGTTTGAATCTACAGCGACCCGTGACAGGGGGGATGGAGCGGCAGTATGAGCACCCTTGTCGCTTGGTGGTGGTGGTGGATGGGACAGAGCATCCCGCCTAATGCACTTGATGTCATCAACTGCCCTCATCTAACAATCACGTATGTTGAGGACCAGCCTGTTGATGTCGTCATCGCACCTTTGCAACGCCGCCTTGGCCGCAAGCTGTTTTGCTCCAAACAAATCATTGAAGCAACCAGCAAGATGAGAAAGCATGCTAATCAAAGGTGTAGGAGGAGGACAATGGGATCGAGACGGGATATCAGCTGAACTATGTGCTGGAGGGACATCAGTTGATGGGGATGCACCCTCCATGTAGCAAGTGCCCTGCTGACTCCTCAACTAGTAAAACAAGAAAAGAAAATGATTAACATACGTTACAAGATATGATCAAAGAAAGGCTTTGCAGAACACAAAATAGTTGAGCAACTGACCGGCAAAGCACCAAATGATTCAAGGTCGTCAATCACTATCTTATCTTGGTCAATAAGACTCAAAATTTGTTCCCTCGTAATATGAGTTACACGTGGTGTAACGTTCGGATCGGTAGAAGGCTCTCCCAATAAATTATCCAAATAATAGACCTAAAAAATAACATACATTAAGACAGTCACAACTCCAATAGTAAGGGGTATGCATGGAGTAAATTGGATTGATGGTTTAGTGTGAAGAAAAATGCTTTGATACTCACAATTAGGAACAACACACAACCATGAATAGAGGGGCTAGTAGCACCGGTCTTCTTTGAGTGCCACGATTTAGAGGCATGGGAAA
Source organism: Aegilops bicornis (assembly GCA_021605145.1). Taxonomy (NCBI): domain Eukaryota; kingdom Viridiplantae; phylum Streptophyta; class Magnoliopsida; order Poales; family Poaceae; genus Aegilops; species Aegilops bicornis. The sequence continues at coordinate 476,240,196 of CM038674.1, read as the reverse complement.
TGTCATCAAAAATTAGTTTTGGCCAATTTACGGAGCGCAACATTGTGATGTCCTCGGTTATTGCAGCCTCCTTTCCTGTGATCTAATCAGTAGTCCCCGGCAAAAGCATCTTGTTCAAGAGAATCATTAGGAAGCACCTGATTGCGAAATCATCACCCTTTTTATCTTTTGCAATTTGTGCAATCAAATCTTGCACCTTGACATCTACACCTTGATCGATGCAAAGTTTCTGCTTCAGTTTGCATAATGCTGCTTTTTGGATTTGCTTATCGGGTACAACTATGTTTGTGCCCTATTTGGCAACCCAAGAACACATTGGATGGAGTGTGTAGTGATTTTCAGGCACTTACTATCAGAAAAGTGCAAGGTGAGCGTATCGGGGTCCAGCCTATCCATTAGGAACATCAGTAACCTTGTGTTCTCAATACTCTTTAGTTTCAAGTCCAAGAAAACTCAAAAGTCAAATTTGAAAGAACATGCGGTGCCCCCATGTTTGGTTTTGGTAATTGATGACAATCTCTATGGACTAATGGTTGCCTTGAGTTTATTTGAAGGTTTTGTCCATAGGCTTTTCTTGGAGTACATGTGTTGGTTTCAAGGAGAGTTTGTGTCGACCAAGGTGCTATTCAAGGAATTATCCAAAGATTGGTCATTTGAGAGTTGAGGTTATTGCAAGCATGTCTTGAAGAAGAAGATTGTTTGATCATCCATGTTTACCTTCAAGACATCATCCAAATGAAGAAAGTTGGAAAGAATCAAGGTTGATCAAGACTAAGTCAAGAGTGAATCAAGTTGATCAACACACAAAGCGCACAAGATGTACTGAGGGATCAAGTGATCCCATGGCATGGTAAGCATTGTCCATTAAGCTTTGTGTGCTAACCCATGGTCTTCGTGAGAGTTATTTGTGGGGTTAGGTTGCGGTGTGCAAGTTCAAGTGATGCATCACGAAGAGATCAAGTGCTTGAAGCTTGCCGTCCATTGTGGTGACAATGGACTTGTGAAGATAAGCGGAAGAGTGGCTCACCCATAGTGGGGTATGGGGGAGCAATCAACTAGTCTTCATCGAGCCAACGCAATCAAGAAAGGTGGTCCAACTTGAGGGAGTCAAGATCATCATCATCTAGCTCAAGTGGACTTTGTGCAAGGCAAAGGTTTGCCCTTGATAGGTTTTCTATTTTACCGGTCTCATGGTACTTGTGGGAGACCGGGTTATAGGATCGATTGCCGTACTATCAAGGGGGGCTCTCGATGAGTTGCTTGATCGTATCGTTCGTAGAGAGCTCAAACCATTGCATCCTTGCATCATCTTTATTGGTTCTTGTTTGGTTCTTCTCCTTGCGAGTTTTGGAGCTTATGGTCATTTTATGACAAGCTCGAGTTCATCGAAAACGGAGTTCACATGCGTCTTCTATGATGTTTTCGATGTTGGAGGGTATGCCGGTTCTTCTCTGTTGGAGTTTCACTCCTTTGCTTGTTAGGCATACCTCCCCTGCCTCTTCTTACTATATCCAACGGAGTTCACTCTTCGCTGTTTCGATGCTACTCGTTGTCTTGTTTCCAACAAGCTTGAGTTTGCTCAATTCGGAGCTCATTTGTAGAAGTTATGGCAGTTCTGGTTTTATTGTTTCCCTCTGTTGTCTTCTCTGCAAAATGAAGGACTCCTAGTGTTGCTAATCTGGGCATGCGGTAGTACTGCTCTCCGGAGCGGTAGTACCGCAGGTCCTCTTGATAGTACCGCATGATCCACATGGGTAATCTGCAGGTGCTCACGGTAGTACCGCTCTGTGGGAGCGGTAGTACCGCGGCCTCGTGCCAGCGTGACTACTCGAGCGGTAGTAGGGGTGGATGTAATTTTTTACATCCGTGCCCTACGCGGTAGTACCGTGCCGCGGGCGCGGTAGTACCGTGGGATCTGGCCAGGCTTAGCAGCATGAGCAGAAGTAGGGGTGGATGTAATTTTTACATCCGCGCCCTACGCGGTAGTACCGCTCTTCGTGTGCGGTAGTACCGTGCGGATTTTCTTGCGCAGTCCTCCCTCGGCGGAAGTAGGTACGGAAGTAATTTTTACTTCCGTGCTTTCTCTATGACTAGTGTTGCCTGCCTTACGGTAGTACCGTGAAGTAGCGGTAGTACCGCTCGGCGGTTCTACCGTTCGTTGCCACAATGCAGCGAGCCTTCATCGGCGATCTTGCACTTGCGGTAGTACCGCAACCTGCGTGATAGTACATGACCGACCCGGTAGTACCGCAGCTCCGTCTTGATAGTACCGCGTCGTGCGGGCTGAGTGAGGGGATAACGGTTGGTTTTCTCCCCACCTATAAAAGGGGGTCTTCTTCCCCCTTGAGATCTAATCTTTTGAGCTCGTATTCTTCCCCATTGTTGACCTTCTTCGAGCTTGCTAACTCTCAATCCCTCCAATGATTCTTGCTAGTTCTTGAGGGAAAAGAGAGGAGATCTAGATCCACGTTTCCACCAATCACTTTCTCCTCTAAGTGAGGGGAACCCCTTGGATCTAGATCTTGGAGTTCTTCGTGATCTTCTTTCGTTCTTCCTCTCATTTTTCTCCCTAGCATTAGTTGCTTTGGTGGGATTTGGGAGAGAAGGACTTGGGCACTCCGTGTGCCCTTGCCATTGCATTTGGTGCATCGGTTTGAGTTCTCCACGTGATACGTGGAAGTTACAAGTTGAGAAGCTTATTACTCTTGGGTGCTTGGTGCCATTGAGCTTGTTCCTCTTGGGTGCTTGGGCGCCCTAGTCGGTTGGTGGTGTTCGGAGCTCAATCATTGTGGTGTAAAGCTCAGGGCAAGCGTCGGGGTCTTCAATTAGGTTGTGGAGATCGCCCCGAGCATTTTGACGGGTTCCGGTGACCGCCCCCAAGGGTTGCCAAAGTGTACGGGTTCGGTGACCGCCCCAAGGGTTGCCATTTATGCAGGTTCGGTGACCGCCCTCAAGGGTCCCTTAGTGGAATCACGCCATCTTGCATTGTGCGAGGCGTGAGGAGATTACTGATGGCCCTAGTGGCTTCTTGGGGAGCATTGTGCCTCCACACCGCTCCAAACGGAGATTAGCATCCGCAAGGGTGTGAACTTCGGGATACATCGTCGTCTCTGCGTGCCTCGGTTATCTCTTACCCGAGCCCTTTAATTATGCACTTTACTTTGTGATAGCCATATTGTTCTTTGTCATATATCTTGCTATCACATAGTTGATTATCTTGCTTAGCATAAGTTGTTGGTGCACATAGGTGAGCCTAGTTGCTTTAGGTTTTGTTCTTGACAAATTAACCGCTAGGTTTATTCCGCATTTGTTCAAGCCTAAATCGTAATTATTTTAAAGCGCCTATTCACCCCCCCCCTCCTCTAGGCGACATCCTCGATCTTTCAATATTCTTTGAGCTTATCTTTGACAGGTACACACAAACTATTAATGGCAAGTAAAACTTGATTGGGAGCACACTTATAGTTCGGGCATATCTTTTTAGAACGATTAATATTACCCTGATGAGACAACAGAATAACAACAAAATAAGGTTCGAGAAACAGTAGGACATGACAGAATTATCAAAAGTTTTAAACGGCATAACCCAAATATGAACATGGTAGAAACAATGGGGACCTGGTAACATTTTACCTTTTTGAACTTCCCATTAGCAGGTTTAGAGGCCTTGGTCACACGAGGGGCAGGGGGGCACACAAAATCATCATCGCTCGTACTGCATGCCCTAACCTTCCTCTTTGTAGCAAGATTCTCGTTTCGGACGCTGGGAGGTTTTGATGGCCTTGGATGTTTTTTGCGAGGAGGGGGAGTGGAAGAAGCAGCAGCTTGATGAACAACAGAGTTAGCTGCGTCAGCAGCAGCATAAGGATCTTGATTGTCACCTGCCACTCTAACATTTTCTGTAGGGACATGGAACATACTGGTAGTAGTGTCTGTAAACTGCATCGCTCTGCAGAGAGCAAATGAAAGATAAATTAGATGCAGTGAAGATATACATAGATTTTAGTTAAAATGAGCAGATTATGCAAGAACAAGGGGAATGATAAAACTTCTTAGTTCATGTATGTAATTTCAGAAGAATATACGAGGATGGGATGCTTAAATTTCAGTAAATAACCCAATTACATTAATGTTATCAGGAGGTATATCGTGTGGTCAATAGGCAGGCTACCTCTCGTAACGTTTTCTAAGATGAAATTCAGTTAACTTAAATTCCTTACTAAATCTAACTATACTTGGAGAATAAATGTACACATACTGTTGCAAATTTACAAAGAGGGGGCGATACTAAAGAGCCCCGGCTGCGAAGGCCTGGTTGTGGTCCGTCGTGGTGGGTGGAGACACAGACCGCATGAAGAAGCAAGCAACAGCTGCTAGGTGTGCTGCAAATTGACCAGAACCTGGCACATTGCAAATAATTACAGAATGTTTGTAATGAAAATCAATTGTTTAGTCCAGACCCAAGAATGTAAACTCATTTAATCAATATTTACAGATAACCAGAGACCAAACTGGAGGCTCGTCAAAAATTAAGCGCATAAAGAAGGGGAGAAAAAGCCAAAAAAGAAACTGAAGCAGTAGCTTAGATGTTGTCTGTCTTCTCTCATGAACTCACATACCCAACAATAATGAATCCAAATGCAGACGATGTTGGCCAGATCAACCCGGCGGCAATAATAACGCGACATGGCGCGCGTAATCACAATGGCCGGCTCTGCCGTGAGCAGCATCCACAGTGCCCGCCCAATACCTAGGGCACCCGCCCCACCTGCCCGGTGACCAACCAACGTTGTGATCACCACGCCGTGGAGTAGCACACCGTCATGCTAGCCAGCAAACCACCACACCCTCGAGTCCAGATGCCGCTGCTCACGAGTCGTCGCTCCCGTGGGTGACTTGCCGCCGAGCAAATCCCCCAATCACGACGCCGCCTTTGACCTCCTGTTGTTCGCCATCGAGACTCCTCAAGCAGATCGCAGGTTACGTTGCACCAGATTAGAAAAATACGGGAACGTGGGCTAGCTTACAACGTGGATGTAGTGGAGTCCGGTTGGTAAAGTTTTTTTTTTGATAGCAGGCTGGCTGGTAATTTTACCTCAGGGGGAGGCACGCATATTACGGCAGATGGCTGGTCGAGGGATGGGGGTGCGATTGTGGCCCATCCAATCTGCTGGCTCGGTCGATTGGCCAGGGTGAGGAATAAGTAATTCCTCACCCTAGGAGTCTAATAGAGTATATATATAGCTATGAATAGCAACTAAATTAAAATTTTCTTCTTCTGTGTATTCGCCCACTAACATTAGTGGCATTATTTTACCTTTTTTCTCTCTCAATAGTTTTGATTTAGAATTTGGTGACATAATCAATACCCTAGGCCAAATTATAGGGAATCCCAGCCCCAACTATTATACTACAATGTCTGTTCGGGTTTATTAGTCCCCCTTTTATTTTGGGCTAAACTTTGACCTTTAGTTGAACTACCAAAAAAAGATAATTTATATACCACAAAAATAGTATCATTGAAAAGATATTTTTAATATGAGTCCAATAATATAAGATTTATGACATATAATTTATATTTTTTGTCAAATTTATGGTTAAAATCGAGCATTAAATACAAAAGGACCAATAAACCCGAGCATTTTTTTAGTCCATGCTCCACGTTTTTTTTGAGCGGTAAACCAAACTTTTACAGTTTTACTCAATTGTCAGGTTTACATGAATTACAAAAGGGTCGTGGGGTGTCCCCAGCCACACATGACGTCCTTCTTCTAAGGATGTAGAGAACTTCACTAAATTATGGGCATCAACATTCATTGCCCGGCCTTCAAAAACAAACTTGCAGCTAGTAAGTCCCCTTGCCCTTGCAACAATCTCCTTAATGATCATATCATATTTCCCATCCGAACCTTTCTCTATCTCATCCACTAGTGTTTTACAGTCACATGCGATAACAACTCGATCCAAAGATAAATCGAGTGCAAGAGACAGAGCTTCTCTACAAGCAAGCGCTTCCAGCGTAGGAGGGTCCGTAATTAGATCGAAGACCATAGCCGACGAACCAAGGTATTTGCCAGTATGATCTCGACAAATCGAGGCTGCCGCCCCCCGTCTCCCATTCCTTGCGAGTCCTCCGTCCACATGGATCTTTGCGATGCTTTCGGCTGGCGCGTTCCATCCTCTCCTGTCTCCCGTTCTTGTGACAGTTGCTGCTCGAGGCTTGTCGCCGGATGACACATGCACCCTCAAAATTTCAAGCTCCGAGATGAAGCTCTTAACAAAAGAGAAAATGGCATGTGGGCTCTGAAAGATTGCTTCATGGATAGCCTTCCAACGTGCTGTCCAAATTGCCCATAAAGTAACAACACAGTTTATTAACTGGACATGTGGTAGATTATCAAACAAAGTGAATAACCATTGCTTCGCACTCGGCTCGCTTGTTGCATGTAGATGTTCAGCGAGATCGCCATCAACGAGGGCCCAAACGCAACGAGTCATTGAACAATCCAGGAGGGAATGCCTCCATGAATCTTGTGCTCCGCACAGCTGACAACAATCAACATCGGACATATTTCTTACATGGCGCACATCCTCAGTCGGGAGAGAATGTTCCACGTGAGCCCGCAATCTCTAGCAGTGGGCTTGCAGCGCATGGCGCATGATCCGGGGCGAACGAACGATCCGCAGGGGAAGTCCACAGGCCCTGTGAGGCACCCCAGTAGAAACGGCCTTTTTCTCAAAAAAAAAAGAGAAAGAGCAGAAACGGCCTTCTTCTAAAAAAAGAAAACAGAGACGGCTTAAACGGAGCTCAATTCATGACTTCTTCGCGAGGACGGCCGTCCCGCGGCGCGTCGGCGGCGCAAACAGCAAACCCCTCTCATCACCTCAAAAAAAGAAAAAGGAAAAAAAGCAAGCCACTCTCACCGTGCGTCCTGCCACCACCGCCGCCCGCGTTCCAGTGCTCTACCGCCACGCCAGGCGCGGCAAATTAGGCGGGCTCTGTTTCCACGCCTGCATGTGTCCGTCGCTAACGGGCCTCGTCGTCGCCGATACAGTTCCTAGTGGGATCGTTTGAATGCGTGCTTTCGGAACCCCTAAAAAAAAGGATGCGTGCTTTCGGATTCGTACAGTAGCGGAGCTCGCGGCTTCCGCACGCCGCCGGGGCAAAAAGAGGCCTCGTCGGCTTTCAGATCCCCAGCATGATCCCCAGGGCGCGGGAGGAGCAGAGCTCGCCGATCCCGAACCTCCATCGGAGACCTCCGGGGGGTTGGCCGTCTCGGTGCGCCGTATCCAGCGCGCCATGCCACCATCTCCAGGACGAAATCGGACGTGCCGATGCCATGTCCACGCACCGCCGCATTACTCTGTGCCTGCGACGATCGCGATGCGCTATCCGTGCGACCATGCCTTTGTTTAATGTGCTCGTCATGCGCGCCGCACGCACCGGTCACCGGTGTGTCGGCCGGTGGCATGGAAAGGCTTCTCCCACGCCTTGGAGAGCGGAGATCGGCTAGCCTGCACGGCAGCGATCGATCGCACCGAGGCATCCGCCGCATGTGCGTCGCCGTGTTCCCATGCTCCGGATGACTCAGCGCCAAGCTATTATCTAGGCCGATTTATCACCATCCGCAAATAATTAACTGGACAGACTGCTGAGAATCTGTGGGAGTACGCACGCACGCGTTGCAGTACAGGCCTCTCGAGATCCCAGGTGGTTAACATCAATGGCCCAAGGTCTGCACATACTATCAACATTCAACAATGCCCATGTTCAACACTGTTGTTCTTGTCGACGGTTTGCCTCCTACTCCATTTAGGTGTTCTTGCTGCCACTTTCTCTCTGGAACTTGCACTGCACACTGAATGATGTGCTTTCTGGATCAGTTTAGCTACACATCAGTCAGCTGATTCGAATTCGGCGTCAGCCGATTTTTCAGTGAAGGAAGGAGAAGGAAGGGCCTCGTCGGAGAGAAGGAAGAAGCTCGCCGTCATCACCTCAATATCTATCTTAGGGATCAGGGTGAGGGCGGTGGTGTGGCGATTCACCGGAGAAAAAGCTCAGCACGAGGGGCCCTAGAGGGATGGACGGGGCCGCGGAGGACCGGCGGTGGGGAGTGGTGGCTCAAGGAAGGGGATGCATCGAGAGGTTGAAGAAAGACGAAGACCATCGGTTTCCCATCCAACGGTCATAGAATCAATTGATCTCAAACAAAATTTTCAGCTGATTGGTTTCTAGTCAGACCCTTCATGCATCAAGAGGTTGAAGATACCGACGATCGAATCTCGAGCAAGTAACCTATCGACAGACAAAGAGAATTACGTATGTTGTCATAAGGTTCGACCGATAAAGGTCTTCGTAGAATATGTAGGAACCAATATGGGCATCCAGGTTCTGCTATTGGTTATTGACCGGAGATGTGCCTCGGTCATGTCTACATAGTTCTCGAACCCATAGGGTCCGCAAGCTTAACGTTCGTTGACGATATAGTGTTATATGAGTTATATGATTTGGTGACCGAATGTTATTCGGAGTCTCGGATGAGATCACGGACATGACGAGGAGCTCCGGAATGTTCTGATGGTAAAGGTTGATATATAGGACGATACTATTCGGACAACGGAATAGCTTCGGAGTGTACCGGGTAGTCATCGGATCGCCGGAAGGGTTCCAGACACCCCCGGGAGGTCTATGGGCCTAATGGGCCAAGGGGAGGGACACACCAGCCCGCAAAGAAGGATGGCGCGCCCTCTCCGTGGCCGCCGGCCCTAGGGGAAGGAAAGGGGGAGGGTTGGCCCTTCCCACCTTTCTCTCCTCATGTGAGAAAGGAAAGGGGGCGCCACCTCCCCCTGTCTTCCTCCTGCACACAAACATGGCAGGGGCGCGGTTAGGGGTAGGAGCCCAAGTGGGATTCGGCCCCACTTGTGGCGCCTCCTGGCTGCCTCCCCTCTCCCCCACCTATATATATGTGGAAGGGGGCGCCACATATAGCCCACGACAATCTTTTAGCCGTGTGTGGCGCCCCTGTCCACAGTTTTCACAATTTTCATAGTGCTTAGGCGAAGTCATGCGGACATAACATCATCATCATTGTCATCACGTCGTCGTGCTGTCGGAACTCATCCACTACTTTGCCATCTTGCTGGATCAAGAAGGCGAGGACGTCACCGAATTGAACGTGTGCTGAACGCAGAGGTGTCGTACGTTCGGTACTCGATCGGTTGGATCGCGAAGAAATTTGACTACACCAACCACGTTACTAAACGCTTCCACTTACAGTCGATGAGGTACGTCGATACACTCTCTTGTCTCGTTGCTATGCATCTCCATGGATAGATCTTGCGTATGCGTATATTTTGTTTTTGTTTTTCATGCAATGTTTCGCAACAACTGACTCCAGTCTTCTCAATTGCAAAGGCATTTATATTGGAGTTTCTTAATTCACTTTTTTTTTAAATGGATCCTTAGAAGATGGATCCTCGCTGAAAAAGAAAGGAGATGCGATCCGACCGACTGCCACGGACTTGCTGCTAATTTATAAGAACAATAGATACCTTTAGTTCATTAACTAGGTGCTAAGTATAAGTGTGAAGCTTGAGCATACATGGACGAGCCTGTCATTTGAAAAACTATTTAGTGGTGGCTTTACAACCTTAAACCATGATTACACAGACAGCGTAGTAGGTGGCGTACTTCATGAAAAGAAGCGCCACGAAAAGATGAGCTTGCTAAAAGTCGTCCTCATAATATTTATTTATTTTCGAGTAAAAAAGTCCTCCTACTTAATCCTCAAATGATGGTCTCGCCTGATCTAATCATTCCGGCTTACTCTTTTGTTGAACTGATGATCTTTTCACCAGCTAATCCAATATAGGATCGTTAAGCACTGTCACCTAATTAAATAGTCGAAGAAACGTCGTGCCTACAACTTCATACGGCTGCCGCTGCCAGTTACCTATGCTGATCATTTTATAAGTCCCAACATAATACAATGACATTTCCTCTCTGTTTTCATAGACAAGTACATTTTACTATTCTCTTTGTTCACTTTTATAAGACATTGAAGACATTTCAGACAAGGCGCAAAGTATTTTATTTTCAGTTATGACTTATAAAAATGAACTGAGAAAGCACCTAGCTATCAACTTTTTTTTTTCGACAGACGATCTCATTGAGCTGTTGGCAGAGCAAGTAAAATAACGCTTTCTGCATTCAGAAAAAAGAAACGCAAATTTCATCGACACTCTCGCTGTCAGTACACAATCGCCACAGTTCCATGGGGTTCCAGTATTCCTTCCAAGCACAAAATTCCATCCCGGAACTACACCCATCGTCGGCCCCCCCTGCTTACGTGACCGCAACCATCCGTCCATCCATCGACGCGACCGATGCACCGGAAGGCCGGCCGGGGCGCACATCACATCCCATCCGCCCCCACGTTCGAGCGGATACGACGTACGCACGCACGCGAGCGCGCAGCGCACGTACACGTCCCGCGCCAGCACCGCCCCGACAGGTTGGTTGCCTGCCGGCGCTCCTACGCGTGTCGCGGCCGCTTTACACGGGCGCCGGGCCTCCCGCGCGACACCCACACGCGTCGAGCCAGTGGCCGTCGCCGTCGCCCCGGGCTCGGCAGCGCGCGTCGCGACGCCAGCCGTCTCCCTCGGCGGCCACGGGGAGCGGGCGCAGGGCGAGCCCAGCGAGGCGAGGCCGTGCGAGTCGTCTGTGCGCCCCACGAGTCCGCCCGTCCGGCCGGCGCGTGCCCACCGCCACCGGCTGGGGTGGGGTGGCGCCGGCCTAACAGCGGAGCGGGACGTCTCACCGTCGCACATGCATGCCGTTGCCGTCCCGAGGAGAGGAGCTGCCATTATAGCACGGCGTTGCGGCTGATCACAGCCATCTTTCCAGCCTGGGTAATCAGCTACCACTACTAGCAGATTTCGTCGACATCCTTTTTGCTCGTGCCGTAAAACTAATGGGCCGAGTACTCCAGGGGCGATTTGCTCGTGCCGCGCCCGCACCCGCACGCATTGTCTCTGCACGGCGCTGGCTGGGCTTCCTCGCGACTCCTGACCGGTCGGTCGCTCGTAGGCGTATACGGCAAGTGCTGCTCATATCTGGATCCTGACGTGCCTATTCGTTTGTGTTCGACAAGATCTAGGCAATTACTTTGTCAGCTGCGGACTTGCGGTGAAATATTTGGTTGCGCTAGCTGTTCTAATCGACAGCCACTACCACTGTATGTCATATACAGCACATCTTCAGAGCAGAGGCGACATCAAGGGAACACGTAGCGGAGATGAAAGGTGTCATTTTTTATAGTAGAAGATGAAAGGTGTCGCTGAATTTATTTCTTACTATTTGGGGACGAAAGTAGCAGGCAGGGGCGCATCACGCATGATTAGACTGGCCGATTCCCTGCCTTTTGAAGAGGAACATATGGGATTAGGTCAGTGGACAGCAACTCACAGCATATGATGCGCGCGCGTTTGTTCGGTGCAGATCCACTGCTCCAATATTGAATTTGAAGTCATCCGTCATCAAACCAAACTGCTGTCTGGAAGTCTGATGCAACGGTGATGGGGCTGACTCCGCCAAAGAAATGCACACGTATATGAAAATCAATAACAAGAGTCGTGCAACTTTTCTGGAAGTTCCTTGGGTGGTTGAAGCAGACCACCTATAGCTACAGGGTGCTTATTACATAAATAAAAATCTGTATAAATTTTCGTTTTTTATGATGCCATACATATCTGGGTAGAATAACACAAAATATCAAAATTAAAACCGGAACCATTTATACGTCATGATTTTGCAAACAGAGGATCAGGAAAAACATATGATTTGTATGTCATAGCTTATTGAATCCTTGATAAAAAAAAAGATACATGCAACAAGGGTTTTCCGTATGTGAAACCGCTGCGAGTGGTCCCCCTTGCCTCCAGGTGCCTTCAAGCGTCGGCGATGTCAGGGCAGCCCCAGTTTAGGAATTGGTTGTAGAGTTTGTGTCGTCCTAGACATGACTAGGATTTAGTCTACATGTATTGCCGGCGGTGGTGAGACGATGACGTCACTATCATAGTGGAAATATAAAAAATCCATCATGTCCTCCTTTCGGATATGTTGGTTGGCGTCGACGGAGGGTGTGTTAAGCTTTGCTGATTTGGCGCATCATGTCCTCCTTCGACTGAAAAGCACCGATGACTTGTCTCAATTACTGACCTACACTCCTTCAATATGGCAATGCTTTCTTGTCAGATTTGGTGCATCATCCAAGTGCCGGATTCACTTTGTGCGCAAGTGATACATGCCAAATACTTCCTCGAGGGTTGTTCTTAAGGCAACTAGCCACCCCGGTATGAGCTATGGGTGGAGGAGCCTACTTCAAGGAGTGGAGGTCATAAGGACAGGTATGATCTTGAGGGTGAGTTCGGGTGGGCACATTAACATTTGGTCGGACCCCTGGCTGCCTTCAAATGATACAAGGCAACCTAGGACCTTGCAAGGAGCCAACATTCTGACGAAGGTGTTCGGGCTCTTGGACCTTGTTACAAACACATGTGATGTCCATCTTGTTCGCCAATCTTTCTGTCCAATGAACGCATCAACAATTATGAGCATTCTGATTTGCGATCAATATGATGATTTTGTGGCCCAGTATTTCGATCCAAAAGGAATGTTCTCAGTACGGTCTACATACAGGGTGTAAGTGGATATATAGTCGAGAAAATGAGTGCAACAAGTGTGTGTGTGTGTGTAGGAAGCCTATAGATGATTTCGTGCCTAGGGAGAGTTCACCATTTCATGTGGCGTCTTACACATGATAGTCACCCTATGTTATGAAATGTGGAACATATTGGAGTGGAATTGGATACTAAGTGCGTGATTTGCAAATGCCTACCTGTAGGCAGTGCACATTTGTTCATGCGGTGCAAGGAGGTTAAAAAGGTCCGAAGAGGAGGTGGTCTAGAGCTGATTCGCCAAAAGCTTCTTTACATGCCAAACACCTAAGGAAATGCTTGCAGCCATTTTCAAGCTCCCAAAGGACAAGAAGTTGCGGGCTATCTGCCTTCTATGGTCATGGTGGTCATAAAGGAATAAACCAAATCACAAACAACTGAGATTAATGTTGACCATGCAATTGCTGAATGGCAGGAGTTCTTGGGGCAGTAAGATGACCAAACAGACGAAGCCCAACCCCAAGTGGACGCTGCCCCCCCCCCCCCCCCACCGTGCAAATTTATGAAGATAAACGTCGACGCAACCTACAAGACAGGCGGGAGAGGGGGGTTGGGGAGCCATTGCCACTAACTCAGACAGTGTGGTTATCCTCATTGCTGCTGGGAAGTTGGGCAACCAAAGTGCTGCTCTACACGTAAAAACGGAAGCTCTTCTACAGGCTATTCAGCGAAACACATGGTATGGGGTGTCTGTTTTTTGAGATGAATTGCTTGACCTTGCAACATGCTACATCCTCTCCTTCCCAGGTGTATTATTCCGTGGAGCTATGTGTTGTCTCTAGTTATGTAATCTCCCAACACTGTGTTGGCTGCTATTGGGTCGAGTGGAGCTCCTAAAAGCCTGCATGTTTCGCAATCGAACTTAACATGAGCGGACGGCCCGGTCAATGACCAGTCAGAAAATCTCAACAAGCTACACTTCGCATATCGCCCATATACGTTCGAGGTGACCGGCATCACTCATATCCCTCCAACCATAAACAACCAAAGTACCCCTAAATCCCCACTTTAAGTCGAATAACATAAAGATCTGCATCTAGAAAAAAACATATAGCGAATCAACCTGTGGTTGAGTTGGTTAGGTGGACGTGGTATCCCCAACCCACCAGGGTTCAAATCCTGGTGCTCGCATTATTCCTGGATTTATTTTAGGATTTCCAGCGATGCGCTTTCAGTGGGAGGAGACGTTCCCGTCGATGACGAGGCGCCTATGGTGACTTCGTAAATCTCAAAGATGATATGCCGACGCCTATGATGACTTCGTAAATCTCAAAGATGATATCTTGCAATTTCCGATCTACCGGAGGTCTTTCGTAGGGGTAGAAATGACGTATGTCTGTACTTGATCTTTAAAAAAAGAAAAAAAACATATACCCCAAATCAGATAGGAGAAAAAAAAAGAAACGAATCAAAGAGAAGCATGGCACGCTGGGATGGATTATTCATTTATTTGCAGCATCGCTACCACCACCAGCAGTTCACCAGCGCAGCAGCAGCGGAGCGCCCCCAATCAGAAAGAGAAAGAGGCAGGCAGCACAGCCGAACCAACCAACTAACCAACGGACGGAAGAGACCGCCGCCAAGCCTCGCCCCCCTTCCCTCCTTTTCCTCTTCTGCCTCCCTCGGGATCCGCCGCCGAGATTGGAGCTCCGGCCGGCGCATGGACCCCCGCCGTCGCGCGGATCGCGCCGAGTAGCGGGAGGTAGAGCTGGGAGAGACGCCAGTGCCGCGGGGCGAGGCGGGCATGGACACCAACGCCGGCTCCTTCGTCGCCGTCCGGCGGCTCGCCGGCTCCGACCGCGCGGCCGGCGCCGTCGCGTTCCATCACTCGTCCTCAGGTTGGCCGTTCTCCGACTCGTCTGTCTCCTCTTGGCAGCTGTTGTTCTTCCTTCTTCGCCAATGGATGCTTACGTTACGCTTCGTGTGTTCGCGTGCGCTGCTGCAGCGGAGGTCGTGACAGGGTCGACGGCGTGGATAGGGAGGGGGCTCTCCTGCGTCTGTGTGCAGAGTAGGGACAGCGACGCCCGCCTTTCGTTCGATTTGACTCCCGTTCAGGTGAACATAGCTTAGCTCCCCCTTCATTCATTTGATCCCCAGGATTGCTTCTGTGGTGTCAATGTTGTGCTAGAATTTGGACAACGATCGTGAGTTTGTAATTTTTTTGGCTTAGCGTCTCCGAAGCTCGTCTTGTGTTTACTAACCCACACCCGGATCTCGCATTGCTTTATGCACTTTTTGCATACATGTTGCAGTGCAACTAATTGGCTTTCATGCTACTTTGAACGTACTTCAGTTTTTCTCGACTAATTTTGTGCGTTTCTCGTGTTAACCACATGATATTAAAGTTTTCCATGGAAGTAATATCTTTGCCTTTTGCCTTCCCTATTCCAGGAAGAGTGCCTACTGAGGTTACAGAACCGGATAGAAATTCAGTATGATAGTTCAAACATAGAGCATCAGGTACCTGTGTTTTCTTGATATTGCCACCGAACTGTTCATACATGGATCGTAGTTGAGTACTTATATTCCATATTGTTCTGTTGTGAAGTGGGCGTGTGCCACTTTTGCCAAATTTCCTCAACTAATCTCTTAGTACAAGATGACACTTGAAAGTGGAGTTAGTTACTAAGTTAGGTAGTTCTGGTAGTCCATATGTTTCTTTATGAAGTCGGGGCGCGCTATGTCTTGCAAGCTTCGATACAAAATGACCCTTCATAAATTGGAACTATTTGTTAAGCTGTGACCTCATTTTTCGCTCTATCAGGAAGAACTGAAGGCCCTTTGGTGTGCCTCCTTTCCTGGAACTGAGCTTAGGGGCCTAATATCGGAACAATGGAAAGAGATGGGCTGGCAAGGGAAAGATCCATCCACGGATTTTAGGTATTGTATTTATCATTCATTCCAGTTAGTATGCAACATATCAGTATTCTGTCGTTAAACTACAGAACCTGAGAAGTATGATTTTTTGCCGTGTATGCTACAGAGGTGGAGGCTTCATCTCCTTGGAGAATTTATTGTTCTTCGCCAGGAACTATCCGGTGAGTGTAGTTGTCAATTCCAAGGATATGTGTATCCTATGATTCATTTAGTCACTGTTTACAGGATGAAGTTCTGACAAAGTCTTCCCTCTTTAGCAGTTAACACTTGGTTTGAGCACAATAGGCATAATATAGATGGCTCTGCAATGCTGCAGTGCTAAATATGAAATGTGGCACCATTTGCTCTTACTGGATGCAGGGCATGTAGTATTCCTCTGATAATTGCCTTAATGTAGAAAAGTAAAGAAGAAAATGTGAAGTATATCCAGTAGACTAAATAAAGCGAATCCAAGGTACACCTTATACAGAATAAAATGCAGAAACAGTCCAGTTTTACCTGTAATGTTGCTCAATATGACACTGAATAGTCAAAAAAAAATATGGCACTGAAACAGTAATCTCATACCCTTTTTTTTTCTATTTATGGTCATGACACTAGCAATGCATGTCCTGTGCAGAAATCTTTTCAGGAACTTCTTCGTAAGCAGAATGGTGACCGTGCAATTTGGGAGTATCCATTTGCGGTAGCTGGTGTAAATATAACATTCATGCTCATTCAGATGCTTGATCTACAAGCAGGTTTTGTTGCCAAAAGTTTTGTGCTTATCATTGTTTACCAGACAATACTAGTTCCTGCAGTGAAATCTGGAGTATCCATTTTCATGTTGAACTGACACTTGATCTTTGTTTCCTCTGCAGTCAAACCAAGGTCATTGTTGGGAGCTGTTTTCCTAAAGCTACTTTCAGGTACAGTCTTTCTTTCCTCTTTCCTTTTATGGAAAGCAGTTGAGAATCTACAAGAGCTGCTTACCATTAGATTTTTTCCGCCGCAGCTGAACAATATATGCTTGTGATGACTACAAGTGCATTAACAGTTCTTACCACTTACCGATAATTTTCATTATTAAATTGATAAGGAACATTCTCTGAATTCTCCTTTATGGTCCAAAGCCAGCATATCATACCTTTTAGTTTTACTTCTTAAAAGTAGGAACCACATACTACTAATACTCCTGATACTGATATTTCTTTTATTTATTTTTGTAATTCAGAAAATGATCGAGCTTTTGATATCCTGTACTGCATAACCTTCAAGCTGATGGATCAGCAATGGCTTGACATGCATGCTACTTACATGGACTTCAATGTATGATGCCGTTCTACCCAAATTCTTGCAACCAGGAATTTCCCCCATACTAGGGCCTGTTTGGAACAAATACCGACACTTGACCAAGAAATACCACTGTTCCAGACAGGCCCTTAACCTTAACACTTTCTGAACAGCTTCATATATTCGAACTTGAGAGCCCTTCCTGACCCGATTACACTACTAAAATTGCAGACAGTTATGAAATCCACACGACGCCAGCTAGAAAGGGAGCTGTTGATTGAAGATATTCAGCGGGTTGAGGATATGCCGTCGTACAAGCTTCTAGCCCGCTAGCTAGTAACTGAAACCTTAACATGGCTTACATGTCGCCGCGAGGCTTGAATTGCTGAACGATGCAACCAGTGTCCTTACACAGTGAGAGAATTCCAAGATGTAGATGCCCCTGTATCTTGTCGCGTTTTAGGTACTCTGATAACCCGGGCTCTCATGTGTTTACATAGTAGGGTTTTATTGGCCAGCATGCCACGTAGGGTAACTCCAGTATCCGACCGACTACCAGGAGGGCAGGGTGTTTGTAGGGTGTGTGTGTGTGTGTGCTGTTAAAGTTTGGTTATTGCCCATTATACCACGGAATGTAGTCCTTGTCTCTGTCCTTGTAACCAGGAGCCTCTTGTGAAAGCTAATCTGAGTGCGCAGCAACTACGATAGCTGTTCTTGCTGGTCTCCAGCTGATACAGATCCGATGTTTTCTTCGTTGCCCTGATGCATGAACCTTGTTCCAAATGCAAACCATTTTGTGGTATGTGGCCTAGCTGCAACTCAGAACCTATGCCCTCGGTCCCATAATATAAGAGCGTTTTTGACACTAGTGTACTAGTCAATTATACCCACCTGTTCAACCAAATTACTAAAGAATGAGTTCTTTAATAATATAGAGAAAAGGGAGGCTGAAGTCTGAACAATGGTTGCAGCAGCCCCAGGGGTGGTGGTGGTGCTTGCCTGCTGTCTGGGTGAGATGGCTTCCACTCTTTGGTCTGCCCAGACCTGAGGCAAACAGGCCCCCTCCAACAGCCATGTATACTACATGTAACATGTACAGCAACCTACAAGCGGCTAGCTGATACTGCACCCTCAAAAGCTGATGCGTAGAATGGGCACCGCATGCTGTTGTTTCGGTCGTGCAAGTATGATGATCTTATTTACTATCGATGGTTTTTCAATTGGGCAATCAGTCGATGGCGCTCTACTCAAGCGAGTGGCCGGATCGGAGGACACATCCTTCAGTTATGCTCGCCGCTGTCTGCAACTAGTTAAATCCTCTTACCACGTGTGGGTAAGGGTCTAGGACCGATTGCTAGAGAGATTGAGAGGTTCCGACCAAATGAACACGCTACCGCTTTGGTTCTCTAGACTCTGTAGGCCGACGCCTTGCCATCCCTTTTGGGGATCAAAATGGGACTAGGGGTGTCATGGTGTATTTGACATGTGTGCAACCGTGCAGTCGCGGAGATCAGAGAAGATCTGCCCATGCTCATTCATCTATCTACCTGGCATGAAGCTGTCGAGGGCACACGAAAGGCATCATCATAAGAGGAATCCTGATGGGGCGTTAGATTTCATCGGTCCTATCATATTACCGATCTGGGGTGGGGATACCGTTGCCTCGGAGAGCACTCAGTCTTGCCAACCCTATACTATGTTGAAACTTCAAAGATGAAACTGAAGAAAACACATTCATCAACATCCCGCAATCCTCCTTCTAGTCGACCCCCCATCCATGTTTGTGAGTAAACGCATCTCGAATCACCATCTTGATCAGGTTGACCCCTTCAAGATCTTTTCGCCCGGATTTCTTCTGCGGCGTCGCCCAAAAATTGATGTAATCACACATCATAAAAATCACATTAGCAGGAACATTAGAGAATTCTTGTCGGAAGCATTGCGTGAACATTTGCTTCCGACAATGAAAATGATCAACATTGCGTGTCTTCCATATTGTCCACACTACAATCGTTGCCTCACAAAGCAGCAGGTTGCGTTGCTTCACTGGAAATGAAAAAGATCCTTTTGCATCAGTAGGGGATCTATGGCGATTCGGAGCAGACAACACCACCTGCCAGATAAATCTAGCTACAGAGCATATAAATAAAAGGTGATCTACAGTTTCGTCCTCGGAGCAGAAATGACATTGCTTATTTCCCGTCCATCCCCTCCTAATCAAATTATCCTTCGTTTGGTATGCTGTTCTTCAGCAGCAACCAAAAGGAAAATCTTGATCTCCAAAGGCATTTTGTTTTTTCACAAGTTTTTGTAGTGGACCACTGCCACTGCCTTCAGCCGTAAAAACTACTCCTAGTTGATACTTGAGATGGCCTCCTGCGACACATAGACCAACCACGAGTTCTTCTTCTACCACTCAAAAAGAAAGAAAAAGAAAAGAAAAGAAGAGTTCTTCTCATGTGCGCTGTGCGCTCTCGCGCGTTTGTCTCTGAAGTGACACGGTTTTCCTATGGGTTATTTGCAAATCCTTTTTTGCGGCGTGTGGCCAAATTTGGATCAAATTGTTTGTATCATACACATGTGGACCTAATACATTGTGTGGCAAATGTATAAATCTTGGTGACAAGCACATGCCGCAGTTCGAGACACTGTTACAGGTAAACCCGGGCATGGACAGCCCGGCCCGATGACCCGGGCCGGGCTTGACGTTCGGGCCAGGCTTGGGCCTTGTTTTGCAGCCCGGAAGATAGTTCGGGCCGGGCTCGGGCTTCAGTTTTTCTGTTTTCCGGGCTGGGCTTTTGGGCTTCTGTCCGGGCTTGCACGTGCGTACATTAAAAAACAACATTTGACCCGGGCTTTCGGGCTTCGGGCTTGATTTCGGGCTAGGCTCGGGCTTGAAAACATGGAGTATTTCGGGCTTTGGGCTGGGTTCGGTCCGGCCCGACGTTTGCCCAGGTTTAGTTACAGGCTGCATGTTGGTGCGTCGTTTCTCTCTTTTTTCTTTAAAAATAACTTCAGATCTATTCATCTTCAATCATGTCGGTACACCGATCATCAGAAATAATAATAATTATATCTAGATTTATAGACCAGCTAGCGAGGACTACAAAACTGAAGCAAGCCGAAGGCGTGCCACGGTCATCGCCCCTTCCTTGCTGGGGCCGGGCAAAACTTGTAACTTGTTGTAGTAGACAGTTGGGAAGTCATCGTGCTAAGACCCCATAAAACCAGCGCACCAGAACAACAACCGTTGTCGATGAAGAGTAGCGTTGATCGGAAGGATCCAACCTGAAGACACACGAACGTAGGCGAACGACAAACAGATTCGAGCAGATCCACCAAAGATAGATCCGCCGAAGACACATCACCACACACCAACCGACGGTGCTAGACGCACCACCGAAAAGTGGGCTAGACGGGGAGAACATTATTCCATCTTTAAGGAGTCGCCGCTGTCTCTCTTTCCTGAGCAGGACATAAACCCTAACAAATCATAAAGCAACATCTAAAAATGGAGCCCTCCCATCGGCATGGATCGTGATCCAACACGCCTCCATAGCCCTAAGGCCACCGGAGAGGGCGGGGCGATGGCGCCGACGGGAGGCAGAGAAAACCTAAACTTGGGAGAGGAGGCGGCGGCTACATTGGTGCGTCGTTTCTCATCACCCCCTTCTTGTGCTTATCCTGATTCATTGGTTATACTCCCTCTGTAAACTTACTTTAGTGATCTAAATGATCTTATAGAAGTTTACACAGGGAGTATGTGCCAAAAATTATTGGGTTTGGGTATTCCGGACATAGTCTAATGCAATTTTGACAAATAATTTCTACTTCAATGTAAAATAAAATGAAATTTTTATACTTTAAAGTCTTTTTAGGAAAAATCTACACATGTATCTCTCGCACATCAACAAATATATTGTTGGACAAAGTTTTAAAGGATCGACTAAGAGCCTCTTTGATTTGGCCGGGGGCCATCCTCCATTTAAAAAAAAGAGCCTCTTTGATTTGCAGGATTCTGAAAAAAAAACAGGAATATGATAAGTACAGGATTAGAGTGGCGTATCCATTTAAATGCTATATGATTAGCAAGGAGTGCTTGATGCTAAAAAAACAAAGGATTTGTAATAAGAGATTGGAGTAAATATTACATTTTCTATAAAATTTTAGTATAGAAGATTCCATAGAAAAAAATTCAATGAAATCCAAATCCTATAAATCAAAGGACCAACGTAGGAGAAAAATTCTAAGGATTTCAATCCTCCAAAAATCCTATAGATTCTTTTGAATCAAAGGACCCAAACATTTTTCGAATATGCCACTTTTCATACTGAAATGAAGGTGTGACCTTTGTGACTTATTATATAACACAAAAATGCCTTAGAGCATCTCCAACGCTGACCCGTAAACTAGACATCGCTTCCATGGGGAGCAGTCCGCGGGCAGTGATACGAGAACCGGCTATCCAACCATGCCCGCATACATTTAAACCGCATTTCAACAAACCAAATGAATTTAATCGAACATGACGAAATTCAACATAGTTCAAACATAATTTACATAAAACAGATGGTATTTTGTTCGTTTAACTAAACCAAGCCCCCCACACTCAAAGTAATTATAGAAAATGGCACAATTTATCCATGCAAATATCTATAGTACAACAATAGTTCAAATTCAATGAGATAACCAGATGTACAACAAAGTTTTCAAAATCATCTATTCCAAATGCAACGATACTAGAGCCAGAACCGACACATGTCATCCCACACACACTGCCCCTTGAAATTCATCCAATAGTATATGTGCGCGAATGGCCTGCCCTCGGTTATGTAGTATGTCATGGCAGCGCATGCAGGCTATATAACATGTACATCAACATATTAACGAACATCAAGAATAACAAGAAGCAACAATTATGATCTCCATGTTTGACAACCCCAACAACCACCTTGTCTCCACTTGGTGAATCGCACGACAAAACTTCATGACAGAGTTGTAGAAAGTGTACCACCGATGTGTTAGTGACTTCACATTGCGTGCATGGATGCCATGCATGTTGTGGGGCGCAAAGTTCTTTTGCTCATGAAACGAAGCATGCAAGCTTTGCCAGTCAGACCATTGTTCATGGCTACAAAGTCCTTAGAAACGGCCAACCACACATCGCACAACAACTCATCCTCGAACACCGAAAACCCTGCCATCGTGCTTCTCGAGAAACAACAACAAGTTCAAAAAGCTCAATGCCATTTGACTGAACACCTGCCGGGCGCGGTGTCCACCATGGATGACGTCGGCGGGGCTGCAGAGGGATTCCTAGGCAGACAACGACGTAGTCCAAGAAGGGAAGTTGCGTGGTGGGGTCTGCAGACGTCCAAGGATGCCTCGGTGGAGGCTAGAGAGGTTCTGCGGCGACGACGGACGACGGGGGTGTGAATGAAAAGAAGGGGGGCAGGGGTGGAGTGAAAGAAAAGGGGACCGGGAGGGGGATTTCAGTTGGGCGGGGGTGTCGGAGTCCTACGTGATTGGTGTCTGCACTCCCGCAAAGCCCCCCCCCCCCACTCCCCGAGTTTGCCTCTAGTTTGCGGAAAAAAGGACGCCTGGACCGGCCAGCTAAAGATACAGGTTCATGTTGAATGACAAAACACGTCCGGTCCGCACGGCCCAGACGGGTGCAGGCGGTTGAGGGTCCGCGTTCGAGATGTTCTTAGTGCAAAATCTGTATGCATGGTGATTTACTCTAATCATCCTTGGAGCTGATGAAGGGCAGGCGTCCAATATGATCAATTAGGGTTCCTTTGCCTCCCGCCGACATTGCCGCTGGCCCGCCTCGTCTCTAGTGGCCTTGGGGCAATGGGGGCGCGGTGGATTCTGGCCCTTGCCGATGGGAGGGCTCCGTTTTTAGACGCTTCTTCGAGTTTTGTTAGGATTTGCGTCCTGCTTAGGAACGCAAAACGGCGGCGGCTCCCTGAAGATGGAATAAGATTCTCCCCGCCTAGCCCGTTCCGGTGATGTGTCTAGCATCATCGGTGGACGTGTGGAGGTGTGTCTCCAGCAGATCTGTCTTTGGTGGATTTGCTCAGATCTGGTCGTCATTCGTCTACGTTCATGTGTGGATCCTTCCTACATACACTACTCTTCATTGGCGACAGTTGTTGTTCTAGTGCACTGGTCCTATGAGGCCTTAGCGCGAAGACTTCCCAGCTATCTACTACAACAAGTTTTGCCGGGCTCCAACGAGGGAGGGGCGATGACGACAGCGCGCATTCGACTCCCTTCAGTGATTTCAATCGTCACTAGGTGGTCTACCAATATGGACCCAATTTTTATTATTTTTAGTGTTCACTGTACTGTCATGATTAAAAACAAATAGATGAGAAGTTTTTCAAAAAAAATAAATAATATTGATCAATGATTTCCCGGGAACACGGAAAAGAAACATCGAAAGCTTGTGATGAGAAAAAGCACTATAGCTATGAGGCTATAAAACGCATGGGCGGATCCCCAGTACCATAGTTAGGTTGTGTTGTTAATTGGTGCCATGCTCTCGATCAGCAAACATTGCGCAATAGTATGCCTAGCTGCATCCACGAGACACGTCCACCAGCCACCAGCTGCCGCACAATGATGGCTATTTGTTTGTCCCCATGGACGAGGGGCTGCAGGACGCAGATGGCACCGGAAGGCAGGCGACACCGACGAGGCTATGCATGCAAAGGCGAGGAGGGGAAAGAAATGACAGCAAGAAAGATGATGATTCGTTCGTGCGCGGTGCAAGCATGCGCATGCATGCATGCACGTACGCGGGTGTAGTGTAGCTAGCTAGCACCCCATTGTCTCGCATACATCTCCTTGTCTCCTTGCCTTTGCCCCTTCTCCACGTACGTACGTATTCCTGGTCTGGGTCGGCACGCACGGCGCTGGCTACCACGGCGACACCGGCCGCCACTTTGGGGTTTCCATCCTTTTCTTGCCGCTGCGGCCGCCGTTTCCTGCGCCTGCCTATGCCAACTCTTTGTGCCTCGCCGTTTCCGGGGCACGCCATCCGAGCTCTCGTGGATTCTGCGCGTTAGCCCAGGAGCGGTAGTGGCGCTCACGTGCATCTATGATGCACCCCCTGCCTAGCAAAGTGCCTGCTTCATGTTCACGGACCAACCATTTGGTCGTACGTACATACAGTAGTACTCCTTGATCATGTACTGTACTGCTTGATCGGATCAATGCATGTATCTTCATTTTTTATAATGAAGAGTCAGGGTCTATATTGTTTTATGCTATTTTATCTTAAAGGTGTTTAGGTCCTACCTGATACTGATGATCATGTGCTAAGAACAATTATGTTGGATTGGGTTCAATGACTATGAGGATGATAATCGTATGACTTATTATTAATAACGAGTAGAAGTTGTATGATGATGCATGATTAGTAGGATTTGTTATTATATATGATGATGTATGATGCAAGCATGCATGAGTTATTATATATCGTGAATTGAAATGAACATAGCAGTAGCGTTGGTGAACCAAGGACGAAGATATAAGAAAGGACACTTCTCTCTATTAGCTAGCTAATAACAACCTAAAAATAACCCCCAAAACCCCTAAACCAGCCACTTCTTTTGAAAAAAAAGAAAAACCTCAGCTCCAGCCAGCTGCTGACACGTGAAAGCCTTTTGGTCCCGATTTATGTCACCAACCGGGACCAAAGCCCCGCCTGCCTGGGCTGCCGCAGCGGCCACGTGGATGCCCATCTGTCCCAGTTCGTGTAAGAACCGGAACTAAAAGGGGGAGGCATTAGTAACGACCTATTAGTCCCGGTTCAAGAACCGGGACTAAAGGCCCTTACGAACCGAGACAAATGCCTTTTTTTCTACATTCACCACGCAGATGATAAACACAGTAGTACTTGCATATGCATGGATCTTGCACCTTTATTCGAATTAATTGGAGATCATACACATGCATGCATGATGGATTTAGTGGCAGAGATGTGTGTGCATTAAGGGAGAAGTGGCCAAGGAGAGCAGGGCCTGAAGAAGAGGCTTTTGCCGCAGCTGCAATGATAGGAAAATCCCCCCTTGTCTGCCGCAGTCCGTGGCTCAATCTGGAAGCATCAATGGGCGTGGTGAGTGCCTGCACTGCCTGCTAGCTGCAACGTGTTTGGTTCGCCAATATCTATCTATCTTCGCAGCCCCACTGCCGCAACAAAGTGAAATACCCTATAGTTATGAATGAGTATATCTTGCATATACTCCTCTCATCATCTCTAAATACAAGACGTTTTGGTAGTTCAAATCAAATTACCAAAATGTCTTTATATTTAGAAACATAGGGAATAAATAAGGGCATCTTCAAAGCTGACCCGCAAATTTGCTCTAGCATCCGTCCGCGGACACGAATGCGGGAGGCGGCTATCAAACACTGTCCGCATACATTTGAAGCCGGGTTTGAACTAGCCGGACGAAATTCATGCAGGCAGTGAAGCCTAGTTCTGTTGTTGCCTCGGTACTTCCGAAATTATCAACTCAGTAATTCCGAAATGTTTTCTGTGAAAACCTAAAAGTGAAGTTTGAACTTAGTATTCAACATGTCAGATTCAGAGGACAGTTAGAACATGTTTGCAGAGGCCAGTGTTGACTTGGATGCAGGCACTAGTCCAGAAGGAAGCTTTGAGGACCCAGACACTCCCAGCTCTCACAGTCTTCCTAAGGCTGCAACTAGGGCTAGGAAGAAGAAGAACTCAGATGAAGAAGATGAAGACTTCCAACCAGAGGAGGTCACCTCAAAGAAGAAGAATGTTGTAGTTGCCAAGGAGTATGACAATGCTCAAAAGGAGAGACCCAGATTTTTGAGCAGTTGTCGAGCGCTGATAATGATCTCCTGCTATCCCCCCCCCCTCTGAAGAGGAAATCTTCGATACGATTCGGACCGCCAACTCTAATGCGGCTTCAGGCCCTGACGGATTCTACATTCCTTTCTTTCGGCATTTTTGGCCTCAGTTAAAAGGCCTTATTAAAGCAATTATCCAAGGAGTTTGGCTGGGCACCGTTGATATCTCGAGGCTCAACTAGGCGGTTCTCACCCTTATCCCTAAAATCAAAGGTGCTGACTTGATATCGCAATTTAGGCCCATTGCTTTAATTAACAACTTTGCGAAGATGCCAGCTAAAGGCATGGCCACTAGAGTTTCCCCGATAGCTCATCGGGTCATTAGCCCTTTTCAATCTGCTTTCATTAAAGGGAGATTCATCTTGGATGGGGTGCTTTGCTTACATGAGATAATTCATAATCTGCAGATTAAGGGGACCAAGGCTGTGGTCCTTAAGCTTGATTTTGAGAAGGCTTACGACTCGGTGAGTTGGAATTTCCTTCGCCAAGTCTTACTGGCTAAGGGTTTCGAGGGCCCAGTGATGCATCGTCTGATGCAACTTGTGACTGGTGGGCACACGACTGTGGTTGTGAATGGCCAAACTAGTGATTTTTTTTGCTAATGGTAGGGGCCTTAGACAAGGGGATCCGGTGTCCCCTTTGCTTTTCAATTTTGTAGCCGATGCTTTATCTCGTATCCTCTCTCGTGCCGCGTTGGCTGGGCACATTTCCCCGGTGAGCTCTCACCTTATTCCTCATGGCATTACTCATCTTGATGATATGGACGACACCATCATTATGGTGGAGCTCAATGAGACCAGTCTCACTAATCTGAAATTTCTTACGCCTTTGCTTGAAGCTCTTCGGGTCTTAAAATTAATTTTTCAAAGAGCGAGGTCATTGTGACCGGGGTTTGGATTTGGAAGCTCAACGGGTGGCTCACCTTCCGAACTGCTCCTTGGCTCTTACCCTCTCAAATATTTGGGCTTACCTATTTCTCCGTTTAAGCTCTTGGCAAAAGATTTTGCCCGGTGGTCGCTAAAGTTGGCAATAGAGTCCTTCCATGGAGAGGACGGTATAACGCAGCGGCAAGGTTGCCCTTACCAATTCGTGCCTCTCTTCTCTCCGATGTTCCTTATGAGCTTCTACCTTACGTCCGCGGAATTCATTACGGTTTCGACAAGCATAGGGGTGCCTTTTACTGGAACTCCGCCGACAATAAACGCAAATATAGATTGGTAAGATGGAACCTCATTTGCCGTCCTAAGGACAAGGGTGGTCTTGGCATTATTAATACGAGAGTTATGAACAATTGCCTTTTGATTAAATGGTGGTGGAAGATAATGTCTCTTCAGGAGCGCCCAATCTGGCTATCGATTCTCAAATCTAAATATTTCCCTTCGTCGAGCCCTATGTTCGCCTCAGCTTCTAGTGGCTCTCAATTTTGGCATCAACTGGTTATAGTGCGGCCGATTTTCTGGTCCCTTGTCAAATTTGTTGTCAGGAATGATAAGTCCACTCGGTTTTGGTTAGACTGGTGGGTCGGGGACACCACGCTTGCGGTTGCCTTTCCGTCCCTGTTTTCTTATTGTTCTGATCCCGAGATCTCTATCTTTGAGCTCTCGGTTCAGGGTTGGGTTTTAGATTTCCGGCGCTCTCTTTCCCCTGTAGAGTTCGAAGACTGGTAGCGCCTTACTGCTTGCTTCCCCCTGCTCTCGGAGGTAGTGGATTCCGTTGTGTGGCCCCTTTCCTCTTCGGGGCGCTTCTCTGTTAAATCGGCTTACTCTAAGCTTATTTCGGTGGCAGCTCTATGAAGTTTAAGGATATTTGGTCTTGAATCCCCCTAAGATTAAAATCTTTCTATGGCAAGCTGTCCATTGTAAGCTTCCGTGGTGATCAAATTAAGAAGAGGAACGGGCCGGGAACTGATACATGCGTGCTATGTGGGGCTCTTGAGAACACTGAGCATATTTTCTTCCATTGCTCCTTAGCTAAATTCATGTGGAGTTGCATCAGACTTTGGCTTCATGTTAATTGGACTCCCTCCTCCTTTGAGGACCTGAGGCAATATACTAACTCCTTATCGTGCCAGTCCAAGAGGGTCTTCTTAGTGGGCTGGGCTGCGATCGATTGGTCATTTGTGGACTACTAGGAACAAGTTCTTGATTGAACACATTTTTTCGGCTAACCCTGTCAGCTGCTTATTTAAAGCCAATGTCTTTTTGCAGCAGTGGAGATCATTGACTAAGGAAGGGGACCTTCAGGTGTTCGACGTCATGCTATCCAAAATGAAATCTGGCGTCTTCCACTGCTTCCAGCGCTCTTGAGGACGGCTTCCTAATTTCCTATTTGGCGTTCTAATATTTTCTTGGCTGCGTGCCATGTTAGGCTGGAGGCCTTGTAATGTTACTTATGTCCTTTGGCCGTTAAACTTGTGTGATGTGTGGTACTGGTGGTATAACTCTGCCTGGTGGCTTTATCTATAAAGTCGGGCTAACGCCTTTTCTCTAAAAAAAAGAGACCCATATTTTTTTGAGATTGCAGCTAGCTCAAAGCAGGGTCAAGGCAAATCTATAGCCAAAGTGGCCGGGAAGAAAATAGAGAGAAAGCAAATTGCTCATGTGGTGTTCAAGCAAACATCAATGAGAAGAGAGGAGGTGGATGATGCAAAGCTGCATTCTAGTAGTGATGATGAGCACGAGGGCACAAGTCTTCCTACTACTACTCGGTTCAGAAGATGCCCAGGTCAACAGCCATGCCAGTCACCGACACCAGAGCCATAGTCTCAGCTCCAGCTGCTGCACCTTCAGTTGCTCCCACAGTCTCTTCAGTTGTTTACACTCCACTAGTTCTGCAAACATCATCTGAGATCTTTCCAGACACACCTCTCTCTACTCCAACAATGTCTACGCACACCAGAGCTGCCGGAGATCGAGCCAGGAATGACGTTTAGCTCTGTACTCATTCAAACTTTTTGGTACTTATTGCCAAAGGGGGGAGAGTTAGTATAGATCATTAGACTTAGAGAGAGAGAGAGAGAGAGAGAGAGAGAGAGAGAGAGAGATTTGCTTGTTTGATTGTCGTTCAGTTTTTGCTACTTCATGATACATTTGTTTGATGCTTGTATGAGACTATGTTACGTTTGTGCTTGATCATACTATACTTCGATGATATGCATGTTTATCTATCTATCTATCTATCTATCTATCTATCTATCTATCTATCTATCTATCTATCTATCTATCTATCTATCTATCTATCTATATGCTTCTTGTATGATCATTCACGTGTATGCTTGGTGATGAGTGCTTGTTACATTTCATTCATATCATTTTGAGCGCTCCACCAAGATGTATGTGACATGGAAGAGTGACCCATGAACCTAATCGATTGTCCATTTGCATTCAAATGCAAATTTTAATAATGCCCAAATTTAGGGGGGAGCTCTTGCTTATCACATACTTCTCAAAGGGCGATATTTTTCATTGATTATATCATTTGTTAAAGCTTTTATCTATATGTTGTCAACAATTACCAAAAAGGGGGAGACTGAAATTGCAACTAATCCCCGGGTGGTTTTGGTAATTCATAACAACATATGTGTCATTGAACTAATGCTTTTCAAGATAGATTTTAGAAAAGTTCAATGATTGGCATGGCAAGGACATGAGAATGTGGACCCCTCAAAATGCTAAGGACATGGATTGGCAAAGCTTCAAGACTCTACATTTTTGTTAAGTGATCCAAGATCACATTGAGTCCATAGGAAAGCCAATACTATTAAAAGGGATGAGGTTTTGATCATGACTCAGTTGCTCAAGTGCTTGAAGACATTGCTTCAAAAAACCTCAACCACCTTCTCAACGTCATATTTGTCCAAACCCTAAAAAGCCAACCCAGTCCCACCGAAATTTCCACATCCAGACCCACCGAGTTGATCCTATACTTTGCCATAGCCAAACCCTAGAGTTTCGGTCTCACCGAGATGGCGATTGGTCCCACCGATTTGCACTGACCAAGTTTTTTCAACCCAATTGATTCATTTCGGAATTGCCGAGTTGAACCGTTTGGAATTACCGAAATGCAGTCTCGCTTAGGTCGTCACATATCGGTCCGTTCGAGATTCTTTGCTTCGTCCCACTGAAAATCCCAACGTTTAAATCTTTTACATAGGTCGGTCTCACCGAATTTTTGGTTCGATGTTACTGAGTTGAGTCAAAAGGTTGTAACAGTTGGATTTTGGGTGAAGGCTATTTATACCCCTCCACCCCCACTCACTCTGTAGGAGAGCCATCAGAACAAAACTACACTTCCACCATTCATTTTTTGAGAGAGAGAATCACCTACTCATGTGTTGAGATCAAGGCATTCCAATCCAACCATCTTAACCTTCATTTCTAGCCTCTCCAAGTTGCTTTCCACTCCAATCCTTCTCCTACCAAAGCCAAATCCGTGAGAGAGTGATTGAGTGTTGAGGATACTATCTTTTGAAGCACAAGAGCAAGAAGTTCATCATCAACAACACCTTCCATTACCTTTTGGACATTTGTGTATCCTAGATTGGTTAGGTGTCACTTGGGAGCCTCCAAGATATTATGGAGTTGAACCAAGGAGTTTGTAAGGGCAAGGAGATCGCCTACTTCGTGAATATCTACCTCGAGTGAGGCTATTCCTTCGTGGACGTAAGCAATGGTGGAATAGACAAGGTTGCTTCTTCGTCGAACCTTCATGGGTGGAGCCCCTCGCGCAACTATTACACTCCGTAGGTTGAAGTCTACATCAATGTAGACGTACGATAGCACCACCTAGCGAAACCACACCAAAAATCACCGTGTCTTCATTGCGTTTGATTTCTCCCATCCCTCTTTTACGTTCATATGCAAAGTTTTTTACTTTCCGGTGCTAAATTCTTAGACTTGCATGTGTAGGGTGTTAATTGACTTGGTAGAATTTCCAAAGCTTACCTACAAATAAAATTGGGAATATGATAAGGTTTTATTCGGTTAAGTAGTCTAATCACCCCCTCTAGACATACTTTCGATCCTGCAACAGTTGGTGTACTCGTAATCATAATGTTCTTACTCTCAAGAATTTATCCATATGCTTGGGCGGGCAGAGGCCTATGAAAAAGTGCAGTCATGTCATCAGAAGACAACACCATAGAGAGAGAATTCAAATCATCTATGGCAAAATAATGGAGTGTAAGAGATTTGTGAATTAATGGTTGATCTAGCCATTTGTGAGAAGTGTCTCCCTCCCCAAATTTGTAGGTAGCTGATATATCTCCAATGTATCTATAATTTTTGATTGTTTCAAGCTATTATATTATCATTCTAGCATGCTTTATATGTCATTTTATATTATTTTTGTGGACTAACCTATTAACTTAGTGGCGAGTGCCAGTTCCTATTTTTTTCCTATTTCTTTGTTTCGCAGAAAACCATACCAAACGAAGTCCAAACACGATGAAATTTTACGGTGATTTTTATGGACTACGAGAGACCCTAGAAGCTTTAGGGAGAGACAGAAGACGTACAAGGGAGCCACAAGCTCACATGGCGTGCCCTGTAGGGGGCGCTATCGACACTTGTGGGCCCTACGTGGCTGAGTTTACCCTAATCTCTGGTCTATAAATTCCCATATATTGCAAAAACACCAAAGCGAGACCTGAACCAATTTTATTGTCACCGCAAGCCTATGTTCTTCCACGATCCCATTTGGAGGCCTTTTCTGGTACTCTAACGGATGGGAAAACCATTGAGGAGGCAATCTTCATCGACCTTGCTAACTCCATGATGATGTGTCAGTAGTTCCTTCAGGACCTACGGGTCCATAGTAGTAGCTAGATGGATTCCTCTCTCTCTCTCTCTCTCTCTCTCTCTCTCTCTGTCTCTCTCTCTCTTGATCTTGATCTTTAATCCAATGAGCTTTTGAGATCTATTCGATGTAATTATCACGGTGTGCTTATTGGGATCCGATGAATTGTGGGTTTATGACAAAATTATTCATTGAAACCATTTGGGTCTTTTGATATTTAAGCTCTGTGTGATTTTATAGCTATGCATGCTTGCCGATCTATGAGTCTTCTTTGTTGAATTGGACGAGTAGATCTTCAGAGGGAGTGGTGCATAGTAGTGGGTTCAATCTTGCGGTTAGCCTTACTTTGTGACAGGAGGAGCTAGGGCACTTATTGTATTGTTTCTACCAAGTATAAAACAATGGGTTTCTAACATATTGCTTGGTCTTACTTTGTCTGCATTATATCGTTTTGCTTAATGTGTTACTCTGTTTGTATGAACTTAATACTTTGAGATGCATGTTGGATAGCGGTCTTGGGGTGGAGTAATAATAGTAGATGCAGTTGGATTAACGGTCTACTTGTTACGGATGTAATGCCTATATATGAATCATGACATGAAGAATCGTAATCATAACTATGAGCAATTCTGTCAAATTGCCCAACAATAATTTTTCTACCCACTGATGCTATGCTTATGAGAGAGATGCCTCTAGTGAACCTATGGCCCCCTAGTCCATTTTCATTATAACTAAAAATCGTACAATTGCTCGTTGTTTTTAGTTTCTTTATTTTATTTTGTTTGATTACCTACCACTATCAGATTTAATCTTTACAATTGGCGAGAACAAGGGGATTGATAACCCACTTGCCTTCGTTGGGTGCAAGCATTTTCTTTGCTTGTGTGCATGTACTATTTACGTTCTAGTTTGATAAACCTTGGTTCTTAACTGAGAGAAATACTATCTCCTACTATACTACCTCACCCTTCCTCTTTAGGAAATCCCAACAACTGTATAGAGAGTAGCAGTAGCAGGTGCTTTAAAACAAGGCAAGTGTTTCAGGATGATTTTGCACCAACATGAGCCTTCCAATTTGTCAAGAGTTTCCCAAAGCTATAGTATTTTTCTCATATCAGCTTCATCCAGGGAAGTTCTTATTTATTAAAGAACTTATGCAGATACTTGAGGAGGAGAGACTTGTTGTGGGTGGTGACATCCAAGATACCCAGACCACATTGATTCTTTGGCCTACAAACCCTTTCCCATGTAATCAGAGTAGGACCCTTATCCTCCATCCAAAATTTCTCCAAATGGAATGTCTTAAATATTTATCAATTTTATTGACTACTGTCATAGGCAATACAAGTGTGCGCATGAAGAAGGTGGGCAGAGAAGAGAAAACTGATTTGATCAAAATAATTCTTCCATCATATGAAAGCATTGTAGAGCACCCAAATAGCCTTATCTCAATCCTCTGCATTATGTTTTGGCTTAGATCTTCAATTTTTGGTTTAGATGTCCCATAGCTAAGTCAAGATAGGTGCATGGAATGATCCCTATTGGCATCCCAAAATTGATGTCAATTTGACCAGTCTTTGGGCAAGTAAATTAATTAGAACCAATACAAACTTATTGTAGTTGAGTTTTAAACCAGTATGAGCTTCAAAGTGTAATAACAGATTCTTGATTTGGCATAGTTGAGGCTCTTCAGCAGGGAGCATTACAAAGTATCATCAATATACTAATAAATGGGAAATCAGGGCATGAATGAACTTGCAACGGAGCTTGAGTGATATTTGTGTGCATGACTTCATCAAAAAAATGTCTAAGGAGGCTGGGAGCCAAACGAAAGAGGAGTGGGAACAATGGATCCCCTTGCCTGACATCTCTTTTACATTGGAACCACTTTTGAGGGATGCCATTAAGTAGGAAAGAGGAGGTGCGAGAAGAGAAGATCATTTGCATCCATAACATCCATCTATTCCAAAACCTTTTGCCCTGAAATATCCAAAATGATATTGCGCTCAGTCAGATCAAATGCATCTTAAAATTCTAACCTTAGTACTAGAATTTTCTTCTTGGAATGATGACATTGATGAAGATATTCAAATGCCCAGTCAAGGCAGTGCTGATGCTCCTGCTTTTGATAAAGCCACACTAATTAATATGAACCATCTTAAGAATGACAACCTGGAACCGATTGGTCAGAAAGTAATAATCTTGATGGTGCAAGAAAAGATATAGGTCTGAAGTCACTAGCAGTCACAGGGGTATCCTCCTTTGAATCAGGGTAATATATGATGCAATGATACTATGCAAGTAAACCTTACCGTGGTAAAAATCTTCAACAAGTGTGTAGAAGTTCAGACAAATAATGCTCCAACAAGCTTTAATGAATGCACCATTAAATCCATCAGGCCAGAAGCCTTGTCCACCTGCATTAGCCTAGTAACCTCATCAATCTCATTTTCGGAAAAGGGGACTTCATGGCAGTAAAGATCATCACACCTTGGAATTAGAGGGTTCAGACCCAACAGGGGGCATGTTTCCATTGGAGTGCCAAGTTTATCTTTTAAAGCTCTCCAGAGCACAACAACTTTAGACTCGTGGTCATGAAATTCAGTACGAGAATCATCTTTCAGAACATAGATCTTATTGTGTCTATATTGATGGTGGCTTTAGCTTGAAACAACTTTGAATTTTCATCCTGTAATGGTTGTATTTCGCTACGAATTGAACGTCAGATTTTTTAGCATGACAAATTATGTTGCCGAGAGGAGGCAATTTCCTTTAGCAAGCATGGTAAGTCCTCGCCATGTTCATTTTTTTGCGAGGAATCACCATACTTGCTAAAAGAATTTGCTATCCTCGCATTAACATAATTTGCCATAAAAAGTCTATTTACCATGCTTAAAAATCCGACCATTCCGGATTTTAATATATGACCTTGTCCTTCTAAAAAGAAGTTATCTACTATATGTTTACCCTGCCAGAGCAAGTACAAAAGGATGGCGTAAGCGGGCTGTAAGCCTTTAAATATTATATTTTGGATGAGTTGAAGGAGAGAGAAAGGAGAGAAACGGACTACTGATTAATAGCCAGCTGTAACACGTACTTCTAGGCATGTTGTGAGACAGAAAGATGGGCCATATATAAAAAAATATATATATATATTTATATGCAACTATTGTACTTGCCGTCTATAAAATTAGATATAAAAGATGTGGCAAGACCATATAGCCAGCTGGCTATA
This sequence comes from Aegilops bicornis, assembly GCA_021605145.1. Taxonomy (NCBI): domain Eukaryota; kingdom Viridiplantae; phylum Streptophyta; class Magnoliopsida; order Poales; family Poaceae; genus Aegilops; species Aegilops bicornis. The sequence goes on along the minus strand of CM038674.1, from coordinate 476,205,389 downwards.
CTAATGCTCTCACCCATCAGCAGGTTGGGTGGTCAAAGAAAATAGAGGGTCGGTAGAGATACGCGTTCAGAACAAGTAACCTAGATATATACCAAGAAAGAGACGAGGTGATGATTCAAGAATAGACTAGGCGCACATACGTGTGCGTTTCAGAAGACTGAAAACGAGTGGCCTTCTGTGCAATGAAAAGGATATCTAACGAGCAATCACAGGGAACAAAAGGTACAATCAGTGCTATCCTGTTGGCGGAACAATCGCTGCAATAATGTCTGCCCCACCTGAAAAAGCTCTGCTGATCGACCAAAAGATTCAAAGTGGCGGCAAGTTTCTCGTTGAATCAACGCTGAAGCTGCAACCAGGAAAGCTGCGATACGAACATAATTAAGCGACGATTCACGTGGGTTAATGAACGATTAATTAGTTGCATGTAACAACTAACAACCGAATGCGTTGTTTTCTTCCACTGCAAATTTGCCAAAGCATGTTAGCAACAACGCTGCCCTTCCTGGACACGCTCCTACCTAATCTGCGGTGGTTCCCTCAGGAAATTTCATGGAACTTATTATGCTTCTTTGATTTGGGCTATTTGGGACAGTAGAAACAAAAATACACAGATGAATATGGTTCCACGCGTACCCATATGAACATTAAATTTTTCAATACTAGAAAACTAACTAAAAATCATTTTTTAAATATCAAACTTGGTCGATCATTCTACTCATGTATGATGCATCGTGAAGGAATGACAAGCGAGGTACTACCTTACTATTCGGTAGTGAAGAAACTCCAATCCGACCTTACTACTCCTTAAAAAAGTGTTTTCAAAATACAATTCAATTATGTCATTTTTCCTCATAATACCATGGATATCATTTCTTTGTGAAACTTCATATGCGAGTATACTAGTTGACCATGTATATTACCCAAAAAATTCAGTTTTTTTTACCTTTTCTAGTATTCTTCAAATTTACTATTCATATGGAGTTCCCATGGAACCATGTTCCACAAATCCATATCCCACTAGAAATGCATACATTATTAATGTAATTGTGTCAAAAGGAAATCACTTGGACACAAAGTTCGTCCCCGCGTGGGAGACCGGGAGGAAAACCTAGCGCTGCCGCCAGCGCGCCTCCTCTCCTCCCTCCCTCCCCGGGCGAAGCCCGGTCGGCACAGGCGACGGCGATGTCCTCTTGTCTTCTTGTGACGCAACTCTCGTGCGGGTCGTGCGGTCAAGCCAGGATGCGGCGCTAGGTGCCGGGCGTGGTGGCGTGCCAGAGTAGTACTGCAGCATCGGTGTGGCGTCATGTGACGCGCGCGTGGTAGTGGTGCGGGTTGGGGATCGGGGATGGCGACGCAGCTGGTTGTGAGGTGGCTTGGTTATCTGGCCCCGCGACGGCGCGGGCCACGGGCGGCTGCCTCTGTCGTGGCCATCTTGGCTGGCGGAGGTGGTGGTGCAGTGGTGGTGGTTCGGCTCCCCCTCCTCCTTTGCTCATGGTGTGCTCATCTGCGGCTGGATGCGAGCCTTGCGTGTGAGGAATGACTACTCGATGCGTTGCACACCCATGGATGGCCGGAGGTGGCAGGGGCGTTATGGTGAGGCATACAGGGGTGTCTCTCGGCATTGCTGTCGCCATGATTTGGTGGTGATAGCGGCTCTTGTCCCTGGTTTTTGTGGCGGGGTGGCTGCCGTGTTGCTTGCAGCCGCTGACGAGCTTTCCCACTGGCCGGTTCCGCTCCTTCTTGCCAAAGGGATCGTTTTGGGGTCAAAGGAGGGGCCTTCTACTGCCCCACGCCTCAAAAAAAAGGAGGGGCCTTCTACCCCTTTACCGATTGGCGGCGTATGTAGAGAGTGGCAAAGCTGGTGGGTGGTCTCGGATGTCAGGGCGACGTCCCTGGTGGTTGGAGTCATGGTACTCGTGGGCGTTGGTGCGGCAATCTGTCCATACCACATTTTGGGAGCAGTAAGGGTTAGCCGGGGTGAACTTTTTTTCGAGCTTTGTCCAGGCCAATGGTAGTGTCGCCTGTGGGCGTTGTCTCCTTGAAGGCACCATCATGGCTGCTCATTTCCCTCCGAGACACTCCGGGTGAAAACCATGATCCTGTGGATTGGGCGGTGGCGGCGCTTCGATGTCGTGTCTTTCTGAAGGCGCCGCTTTGGAGGCCCTGTCTTGTCAATGTTTGGCTTCATCCCCTCGCGGTGACTCTTTCATATCGAGGGCTCCTTCGACCTCTAGTGGTGCTATATTTTCTATGTCGTTTTCGTGGAGTCCTTTGGAGTGATGTAGGCGTTCTTCAGCACCTTTGTATCCGGCTTTGGATGTGTATGCTTTTGTGTTGTATCCATTGGGTTGTATGTTGGTCATTGCTTTATCTATAAAACGGGGCGAAATCTACCGACTTCCAATCATGGATGGTTAGTTTCATGTAGGTTCTCTCTGAGATTACTTCTCTATTTTAGAAAGGAGGATAACCCTGGCCTATGTGACAAAAAAAATATAAAGGCATGCAGTAGCTAGAATGCTACTCCCTCCGTCCGGAAATACTTGTCACTGAAATAGATGTATCTAGATGTATTTTAGTTCTAGATACATTTATTTTTATCCATTTTGATGACAAGTATTTCCGGACGGAAGGAGTACTGTTTTACGTAAGAAAAATAACAATCAAAGGCATCTGTGTATTGAGCTAGAAAGTCATACCCGACATCTAGCTAAGAGGTGGTGAATTAGCAGCCAGTAGCTAGCTATCAAGAAGGCAAACAGCTGCTACTGAAGTAAGTACTGTACCCACGACACAACTTGAGCCAAAAAGGCCCTTTAAAAGGGGGCAGCTTAGACCAGCGCCCAGAGCACCATAGCCCACCACTTCAAACCTAGAGACATCAACCCTATCAGAATTTGACACGAAAAAATAAGAGAGAGAGAGAGAGAGAGAGAGAGAGAGAGAGAGAGAGAGAGAGAGAGAGAGAGATTGACAAGTCTATCTCAAGAATTCTGTGCCCCAAGAACCACCTTGGGTTCAGTACGCCACGATCTACATGCATATATGCATGGATCAAGGGAAACCAATTGGGGATGGCTTACTGTCTTCCTAACCTCAGTGTGCCAGATCACTACTACACCACCCCTGTTCTTCTTTCTCCACTTCAACTACCCTTCCATCCCAAGCCTCTCCAGATGCCATTCGACCAGGAAGAAGCCTTGATGCTCTCTTCTGACCATTGTGGGCTATACCCGCTGCCGGCGCTTCCGTTCGGCGGCGGCCACTCCGCCGCCGCGCCTGCCACCGTCTGTGAGAAGCCCACGGTCGGTTTCATGCCTAATATTGGGGCTGAGGAGGTGTGCTCTTTGCTAGCTTCATAATCATATATAGAGAATCACAAAGATGATCAAATTACATATCGATGCCTTTGATTTGACTTCTCTTCCTGATCAGGTGGGCACGTCGGTGACGGCAAGAGTTGGCTATGAGGGTGCCACTGCCTGTAATGGTTATTCTAGTAATACATGGTGAGCCAGTGAGCGAGAGCATGTTACGGGATGCGTTTGTACCGAGTGTTGCTATGTTCATGAGATTTAACTGCATGTTTAGCGTTTGATGCCATTGTGGTGTGCGGTACAGGTGGAGGGGCTCGACGATGTTGGCGGGGGAGAAGGGGAAGATGAAGGTGAGGAGGAAGATGAGGGAGCCGAGGTTTTGCTTCCAGACCAGAAGCGACGTGGATGTGCTGGACGATGGCTACAAGTGGAGGAAATACGGGCAGAAGGTTGTCAAGAACAGTCTCCATCCCAGGTAACTTCGGTTCTATAAGCAATTAAGAACCCTAACCTATTTCCATTTTTAACTATCATTTATGAACACCTCAAGACCTTTGCCTGTCTCTGCTAGGATCGAGTAAAACTAGAAGCTCGTACAAATTGTTTGAAAGGATCAGTTTTATGTGGTAGTGGTAGGTTAATCTTTTCCCTTGAGAGCTAGCAGCTTCAGAAGTAACTTGGTTGTAGAGAAATCGATCTATTTGCTTCAATTAATGATCTATCTGCTTCAATTAATTGTGGCTAATAGATCCAGGGGGAACCTGATTTGAGATTAATTAGCCTGCAACAATACCGCAGTTGTACGTCCAAGTTGTTTTTATGGGTACAAATCTGAGAATACTAAATAGCCTGATATACTCTGAGCACAGATGTAATATGCATGAAACACGCTCTTAACATAGAATAAAAGAAGATCTCTTAATTTGTGGTTTTGAGGTACTTAATAAGAAAAATGGTTTCATTGGACACACAAGCTTAACTAATCCATACATATAGTTCAGTTGTTTCGGATCATCTGGGTCTCGATCGCGTGCTTCTTCAGATAAATACAGAAGGCCTAAGAGAGTTCTCTTCTATTATCCGATTTTTTTTCTTTCAAACCATCTATATCCTCTGTTGCTAATTTATTCTTACAGACTTGCTAAGTCTCAGTCGTCCGAGTCTTTGTTAAGTCTCAGTCGATGATATGTCCATGAGATATTACATTAAGATCTGTGCAAAAAAATTTCTTTAATTTTTTTCTATCTCTTGTATGTTATGTCACTTGACTGAGATTTAATTAAATGTCAGTTGACTGAGACCTAACCACTCCCTTATTCTTATCAGACTGGTAGAACGGGTGAACTAAGGAGTACTTATCAGTTCACCCGTTCACTAGCAATGTGGAAAGGCAGTGGCATTATGACAGAGGAGATTGTAGAAGGGATATCATCTTGCACACGAACAAATATATGGCTGAGAAGTAGCGTGCGATAAAGCTGCACGGATCATTAGCGGTGGTATATATAATTTAGGCACATCTACCTAGCTATATATATGCATATACGAAAAAGGCTCTCATGTGTGTGTGTATATATATATACATATATATATATATATATATATATATATATATATATATATGAGATAAGATGAGATACTTCATTGTATCTATGTTTAAAGGTAGTTTTCAACTAGTGTGTCCCATTCATTAATAACTTATTTGGTTCATGGAGTATTAATTGGTATCTATATATGCATCTAGAAATTTTATATTCTTTTCCAAATTACAACGCATTATTTTTCCACGTTTTATACTGATTGCATAGATGTTATCCTTTGATAACTGTAGCAAAAGAAGAATAGAAAAAAAATATTCGTGATAGGGCAAATACTACTCCCTCCGTTTCCAAATATTTGTCTTTCTAGCCATCTCAAATGAACTACAACATACGGATGTATGTAGACATGTTTTAGAGTGTAGATTCATTCATTTTGCTCCGTATGTAGTCTTTTGTTGAAATCTCTAGAAAGACAATTATTTAGGAACGGAGGAAGTACTATGCATGCATTGCCTCCTGCATATATGCGCCAGGACAAATGGAACGGACATTTTAAGATGATTGTGTTTCTTCAGAGAGTCTGAGACTTCAGACGACAGCTAGCTAGGTCAGTCAGTGCGCCATATATAGGTCTGGCAGCTTGGTTTTCAGCAAACTGTGTACGGGCTAATGATTTCTCTGCTCTGCTGAAGAATAGATATATTCTGATCTCCTTTAGAAGTGGTTCTGGAGTAGTAGTACTACCTAAAGCGGGGCATACCAGTGTAAACATAATAGTAAAAAAAACACATCATGCATACTGTAATAAACATTTTCTTGCCAATGGCCATGCAGGAGCTACTTCAGGTGCACGCACAGCAACTGCCGCGTGAAGAAGCGCGTGGAGCGGCTGTCGACGGACTGCCGCATGGTGATCACCACGTACGAGGGCCGCCACACGCACCCTCCCTGCGAGGACAACTCCTCCTCCTCCGGCGACAACACCACCACCTGCTTCTGATCACCTGCTCCGATCCGTCCATCGTAGCCATGCAAGTGCTCGATCGATCGATCGAGCGAGCAAAGTGCATCCACCGATCCACGTTTTGATCGATCGATCGGCTCCTTATACTTTGAAGGGTGAACGATGAGACGGCTCCTTATACTTGTACGATCGATGTACTGCAGATATATACTATTCACGCGATCTATCCACGTACCAGTACTGCATCTGCATGCATGCATTTCTTTCACGTAGGCAATAGAGATAGTAGTGCACTTTCTATGTACGAGTATCTTTGCATGCGATGGACTAGCTACACAAGCTCTAATTTGATCCCTCAAACATCTGCGGACACGCCTGATCAGTGACCGGATGTGTTTGTTTTGAGCCCCTATTTATTCATTCACGCAACCATAATCCTCATTTCCTTCCTCGTATATCCAGTCACTTGCAACGCAGGGTAGCAGCACCGCGCATCAACTACTCAAACCGGTGCCCACCGCATGCATGCGCAGGTGATCTGTCCGGCCGTATGCATGCATGCGCTAATTAAATAGACCGTTGTGCGTACACTACGCAGACGGCCGGGCCTGACAGAACATGTACACGCGAAAGAGTTACAGAGACGACGGTGTGCACATCAGGCATGCATGCTAATGATTGCGCAACGTGCCACAGCTGTGGGAGTGCTGTGGCGCCGAAACGAACACGGGCTCCCGACCAAAACCGCCATTAATTCCGGCGTTGTATCCTCAGGCTCATCAGGATGAGATTCAGAGGTTACTCCATCACCGGTCAAAGCAGCGGTCACGCAGCGTGAATGGACAATGATCATCGTCTACGACGACCTCAGGTCGATGAGGTCCCGGAATCATTGCGAGATCGACCGTGTCGCCGGTTAAAGGAGTATATCATGGAGTGTGAGCTTTGGGTGTGAGAAAATTAGTATAGGGCACCAGTCGCCGCAGTGCACTAAACTACCAGTTTAGCATTAAAATGTCTTTTGAAACTGTTCTAACATGCATCTATCATGCCACGACTTTTGGATCCAAATTAGATGCACATCTCAAGGAAAAAGGAAACCACAAATTCTACTGTTGGTACTACTATACCAATTTATTTTTATCTTTTTGAAAAGGAGGATTACCCCCGGTCTCTGCATCCGACAGATGCATGCGGCCATATTATTAAAAGGTGCTAACGAAATACAAAGTCTGCAATCCAGTACAACTTGCAAACGGAGCAAAAGAAAACAAAATATCCAAAAGAAAATAAAACCGGCATAAAAAAGGGGATGAGTTGACTAAACACCTATCCAACTAATGGGTCGCCATCCAAACCGGTTGAAGATACCCGCACAACCATCTTCCAACGGTTGCACCCAATAGTCAAATGCTCACTAGAGTCGTAGGAGTGAGTAACGACCACGTACGGATCCATGCCGTAGCTCTGAAGATGACCTGCAAGAAATTCAAAAAAATTTGTCTATTAAAAATCATATCATTCCTACAGTTTCATATAACCCACAATAAAGCACATATTCCTATCTGAATGCGTGCCGCAATAACCGAGTCTACTCCAGTTAACCACGTCCCAAATAACGTGTCAATGCTATTTGGAGGAATAATATTGAAGGCTATATGAATGATGCGCCAAAAGTAGCTTCATGAGAGGGCAATCAATGAAAAGGTGTTGTATTGTTTTATCTCGGTCACAAAAACAACAACGTGCACTGCCTACCCATCTTCGCCTAAGCAAATTATCTTTGGTAAGGATAACTTGCTTGTGGACATACCACACCAAATATGAATCAATCTTGGGATTGGGCCAGAACTGATTAGATCCATGTACAAAGATTTGACCGTAAACACTCGCTTCCAGTTAACTTCCACTGGAAAGTATCAGGCCGGTCAAAGAGTTGAACATCCAGCAATCTCTGCACAAGGTGAAGCCAGGAATTCCAACGCTCCCCAACTAAGGACCTCCTGAACTGGATATTTAATGGGACCTCTTGTAATACTATAGCCACGTAATCGTCCTTATGTTGCGCAATATTATACAAGGTGGGATACTGTAAGGCTAGCGGCATCTCCCCTAACCACTTGTCCTTCCAAAATCTTGTTGTGGTACCACTACCAACAACGAATTTTGCTCTATGAAAGAAGGTATCTTTTATCCTCATTAGCCCCTTCCGGAATGGCGAGTCATTAGGTCTTGCGGTAACCTGGGCCAGAGATTTAGAGTGTAAATATTTGTTGCGCAAAATCTGTGCCCACATACCATCATTCTCTACTAATAATCTATACAACCATTTGCTCAGTAGGCATTTGTTTTTAACCTCCAGGTTCTCGATCGCAAGCCCCCTGGTACCTGGGTCTGCAAATAATATCCCATCTTGCCAAGCGGTATTTTGATTTAACTTCTCCCGATTGCTGGAAGAATTGAGAACGATAAAAATCTAACCTCTTCCGTACTCCTTTGGGTACTTCAAAGAAAGATGATAGGAACATCGGCATACTGGTAAGTACTGAGTTAATCAGCACCAGCCGACCTCCATAGGACATAAGCTTACCCTTCCAGCAGCTTAGTTTTTTCTCAAATCGGTCTCCGATGCATTTCCATTCTTTATTAGTAAGTTTATGATGGTGAATCGGGACCCCTAGAAAACTGAAAGGTAAGGATACCATTTCACACCCAATCAAATGTCTATACGCCTCTTGCTCCTCTTTGGCCCTACCAAAGCAGAACAATTCACACTTGTGAAAATTAATCTGCCCCGACATTTGTTCGAAGAAACAACACACTAGTTTTATATTCCTAGCCTTTGCAATATCATGTTACATGAATTTGATAGTATCGTCAGCATATCGTAAGATGGAAACCCCACCATCAACCAGACAGGGAACTAGTCCACCTACTAGGCCATTCTCCTTGGCCTTGCCTATAAGCACGGCCAACATATCAACCACGATATTAAAAAGAATAGGAGACATTGGATCTCCTTCTCTTAATCCTTTGTGAGTTTGGAAATAATGGCCCACGTCATCATTCACCTTAACTCCGACACTGCCCTTTTGGATGAAGGAATCCACCTGCTTCCTCCATTTTTCATCAAACCCTTTCATGTGCATGGCCTGCTATAAGAAAGGCCATTTAGATGCTGTAAGAAATGCCATTTGACCTTGTCATATGCCTTCTCAAAATCCACCTTGAAGATTATCCCATATAGTTTCTTCGAGTGGATTTCATGAAGAATTTCATGTAAGACAACAACCCCTTCCAGGATGTGTCTCCCAGGCATGAAGGTTGTCTGACTCGGTTGCACCACTGAGTGGGCAATCTGTGTTAATCTATTGGTGCCAACTTTCGTGAAAATTTTGAAACTCACATTCAGAAGACATATCGGTCGAAATTGTTCAATACGAACTGCTCCTTTTTCTTTGAACAGGTCCTGGAACATGGGTAGAAGGTCTCCCTTTATGATATGCCAACATTTTTTATAGAATTTGGCAGGAACCCATCTGGTCCCGGCGCCTTATTCGGTTTTGTTTCCGAAATTGCCTCAAACACCTCTTTCTTTAAAAAGGTGCAGATAAAATCTCATTTTTTATCTGACGAAGCTGAGGAATATCCTCAACTACGAGCTCTACTATAACAACATGGCAACATTGTACTCCATATCGGTTACAAAATACATGTCGATGTTTGACCAACTTCATAGAAGGAACTTTCAATGTCTACAATATCAAATAACTAAAATATGAAAGTACAATTCCTGATGGATCTGGTGATACTAAATTCGGTATCATAGACGTTGATTTCTTCCTATCTAAACTAATATGCATTATATTTTGAGGCGGATGCAATACTAAGATGAACTTTGGGTTTTAATTTGACACTATTCACAATCTAGCTGCTTTTGTCATTTTCTTGTGGAATGGGTTTGGATTCGTAAGAGCAACTCGATCTAGCATACCCCCTTAAAGGGTTCCCACTAAAATGGTTTCGGAGGTTCTCAAGTCTTGTGCTTTTTTGTATTCACTAGTACACGTCGGTGCTATATAAACGGTTTTTAATCCCTTTCCGCGACGGCGTTCGGAACCAACACCTAGTGAGTGACTGCGATAGGGGGGGTCCTTCCCACACGACCCAAAAACCGTCCGAGATATGCCCTCCTGGCACACACACTCGGCAAAATGAGGTCGTGTGCTACCGCCGAGCGACCAAATATGGTTATACATACAGTAGTGCTAAAAAATACAATTATACAGGTGAAATCGTTTCCGGTCGTAAGTACATCCCACACAGCCAGTCCCCGCTAAACGTTTTCGTTCGTATATACATCCCACACAGTCACTCCAAGGAAAATGTTTGCGCAAGATGGCGTAACGCAAACAGTTTTCAAGAGAATATCGTGTGTGATTGTTCATTGATCCAACACGGTTTATTCCTAAAAACTGTGTGCGTTGCTCGAGGTCATCACCCACGGTGTTTTCTCAATAACCATTTGCAATAGGAAAACCCAATTAACAGGCTAATTGGCCAATTAGCAGGCTAATTGCCCTATTATTAATAATCCATTAACTAATCTAATTGACATTCATATTAAGCACATAATATATTTCATTTCCATATTAAGGAAGCAGGATTTCTGTAACATCCCAAATTTTCAATTTGAAATGTTATATATTAAGTCATCATGCATATCATATTTTCTTGCATTTTGACGATCCTAGAAATTTCACGCAACTCAAGGACCCTCGGAGAGAGTTGGAGATTTCATTATTTTCATATTTGGGTTTTCTCAAATTTTGAAAATAGGATCATTTGGATTTATTTATTTTTATCTTCAAATATTTTTCCAATAAAAAAATAAAGAGAGGGAATAATATGACTTTCCCAAAATTTAGGAAAAAATGAAGATTTAATAAATAAATCAAGTTTTGGATTTTTCGGAGTTTATTTGCTTTAGGGAAAAAAATGAGTATTTTAAAAATATGCATTTTGGCTCCGTATTAAAGTTTATTTTGTTCGACTCATTTTTAGGAGTCGGGAAAAATTTATTTTATTAAATTTGGGGTTCGTCTAGATTTATTTTAATTCGCTTTTCGGTTTAAAAAACCCGCTTCGCCTGGGCCAAGGGCCCACTGCCCAACCAGCCCCCGCCGCCTCCCGCTTGGGAGGAGTCCCCGCCGCCGCCTTGAGTCGGCTCGGCCACGCCGCCCGCCGTTGCCCCTCCCCCAAGGCACCCTCCTTATATACCCCACCCCTCTCTCTCCTCCACCAGTAGCCGCCGCTTCAACCAGCCCAGCTTGCCGCTTGAGCCGCCCGGTGCCCCGTCACGGAGCCCTCCTCCCACCCCCGTCGCCCGCCGCCCCAAGCCGACCTCACGGAGCCCGGTGCCCTTGGCGGCGACCTCGCCGGAGGTAGACGCCGCGCCACACCCACCCCCCGGTCCGGTTTTGTTTAAAAAAAAACCGTCCGGTTTTCTTTCGTTGTTCGTTTTTTTAAAACCCTAGATTGGTTTATATTTTTTCGGTTTAGTTATTTAGTGAACGTTCACCGATCCGTTCGTTTTAACGAACGCGTTCGCCGGTTAGTTTCTGTTAACGAACGTCCGTTCGTTTAACCGTTCGTCGTTTTTCTTTTTAATCAGATTTAATCCGTTATTTTCCGATCTCGATTTCAGATCAAATCTTCAATCTAGTTTATCTTCTCGCTCGTTTATCGGAATCAGGTGATTCAAGCGCCTGGAGTTTCGTTTCGACACCGCCGTTCCGACTAATCCACTTAAACAGAGTTTTGCTACTGTAAAATTTGACCTAGTTTCAAATTGCTAGAACCGAGTCGTTTTCTTTCGACGTTTGACTTTCGTTGCTTTATTTGATTCGATTCTTGTTGCAACCAAGGTTCTTAAGTTGAACTTTACGGTTAGATCTTCTATCCGAGATTTCCTGTGCATTAGATGAGTACTTATTGTATGCTTGTTGTTTGTCTGCGATAGATCACCGGAGTGCGCCGCTTGTTACTTCGAGTCTCTAGGTTTCGCGGATCGTCAGCAAGGCAAGTAACACTTGATGATACCTTTTCTACACCCAGTTTTTATGCATTAGATCTATTCCTCAAACACTTGCATGATTAGGATCTAATTAAATTGTGGGATGGGAAGTAGATTGAGGTAGTACCTATTACCTGTTTTACTTATGAAACCTTGGGAGTTACTTCTACGTTTGCTTATTATGCCATGCTATGCTAGTAGACGTGGATTGGCTGAGTGAATATCCATGACAGATGTGAGATTGTTAATTAATGGTTTATCTAAGGTGGCAACTTAAACTCACATCTGGGTGGATTGAGGCACCTAGTTTCTATCAGGACTTGCCTGTTTTTCTTCGGACCGCCGCCCAGGCTCAAAGGGATCATAAGATTATTCAAACTAGAAACTTCCGTGTGCAGCCACAAGCCATTATGGGCTCTGGCATAGTTGAGTAAGTCGTGCGAACTCTTATAGTGGTGGGCTAGCAGATGTAGGGGATGTAGGTGTACCGGTCCACCCATCGTAAGGTGCTAGCGCTTCTGAAAGACTGTGTCTCGGTCATCCGTCTCTCAAACACCATGAAGTGCGAGAAACCAAACGGAGGCGATCGAGTCTTGTGGGGAAAAGTGCTAAACCTCTGCAGAGAGTGTATAAACTAATCATGATTAGCCGTGTCCCCGGTTATGGACATCTTGAGTATCTAGTACTTGAATATCATGTGAATCTCAACATGTTACTCTAATTAATATTGTTGGGTTTTTAATGAGTACTTTTAATTGGGATTGAGGATGCTGTCAACCATTCTCAATGTTTAACAACCATCATGATAGTTAAACAAATTTATTCCTTTGTAGTAGGGACAAACTAGCTTTATGCAAAACTGTAACCGTAGAGCTTTACCACCAACCATATATGCATGTAGTATAGGCTTATTCCTTCATTACTCTCTATGTGTTACATTGCCAGCATATTCCATGTGCTGACCCGTTTTCGGGCTGCAACTTTCATGTTGCAGATTTTTCGAAGAACAGTAAGGTGTTTTAGGTCGTGGTTCTATACTCGATGATGCATTTGGAGTTGATGGACTCACTTATCTTCCAAGTCTTCCGCTGTTATCGTTATTAGATGGCCTTAAGCCATGTTTATTGTAATAAGTCCTCTTTTGGACAACGCTGTAATAAGTGTGTGATTGCTACTCTGCTATAAATCCTTCGGCATCTTGTGTGGTGTCGGCATTATCGATCCAGTGGATGACACACGAGCACGTAGACTTGATCCATTCGGTCGGGTCGCTACAGAGATGGTATCGAGCACACGCCGACCGTAGAGACACGACCACTAAGTTAAAGCCATAGATCACTACTCTCTTCTCAATTTCTAACTCCTCATCTTTTCCACTCTTTTTAGGATGAAGGACGCGAAGATCAAGTACACCCAACCGGATGAAGGCACACCTTTTGGATTTCACTTGAAGGAAGTCACTAAGTACACGAACATTGGACTACCAAGTTTCACCGGACGTTCAACACCACTCTGCACGAAGAGGAGCTGGAAGATTCAAGCTCATGTACCGGGAAGGACGTCGCCCGATCACCAAGCCTATAGATAGTGTTTTGATTGCACCAACTTGGAGTGCAGGAAAGAGCATGGCAGCTCATATCACCATGGGACGCATTGGAGAAGTTTACCAAGAAGACCTCAAGGACACCATCTATCCAGTTTGCGGACGCCGAGATGAACAATGGGAGATAGTCAGCACCAAGAAGGACCGATCCATTGCAGCTTTCATCCAGGAGTTAAACCAGCACATTCGACGCCAGGAAAACCAGATGTGCAATGATATGCTCGAGTTGAAGAATGCGAAAGGAAGGACCACCGAACTTGAAGGAGAACTAAAGTCTACACGCAAGGACTACATGGACGAGATCGTAGCTCTAGCAAGACACAATAACGATCTTAAGTATGAGATTGAAGAACTCAAGAAGAAATTGGCACTCAAGAATGAAGACCATTATGCCAGTTGTCCAAGCGACTACATCAACATCGACGACACCGATTCGGATCCAAGTGAACCCGACTTTGAAGATGAAGCTGGAGCAGACATCATGGAGTCTTCCACCGGTTCAAATTAGTAGATGACCCCCACATATTAGTAGTATTTCCTCCATGTAACATTTTTAGTACACGCACTTTTGCGATAGTTAGATCGTTGTAAGCCCTTTTGTTTGAATTGAATGAAGTGATTTTGTGTGCATTTGCTCATATACATTTGGGTAGTGTTTCTCCTTAGACCCCACTCTATTCTTAATTTCTCATCTTTTCTAAACCCATCAGATGCCTCCGAGACGCCAATTCTCGGATTTGTTTTCCGCCAGAGATCACCCAGTTGATTCAAAGAAGCGTAACACTTTGATCCAAACATTGGTGCGAGAATCAAGGCAACAACAACAACAACAACCCACCGCCACCACCACCACTGCGGATCACTTGACACGTTTCTTAAGGCTGAACCCGCCGGTGTTTTCAAAGAGCACCGAGCCGATAGTAGCAGATGATTGGCTCCGTAAGATAGGAAGGAGTTGACCAACTGCAGGATGTCTGAGATGGAGAGAAGGTGAAGTTTGCTGCACACCAACTTGAAGGACCAAAGAAGAGCATGGTGGGAGAATTTTACTGATCACTTACCTCAGAATCTTGTCACATGGGATCAGTTTCAGCAAGCTTTCCGACCTTGCCCATGTTTCAAAGGAGCTATGGCCATGAAGAAGCGTGAGTTTCGCAACTTACGCCAAGGAGGAAGGACTGTTGGCACAAGATGTGGATGATTTTAGTAAGTTAGCACGTTATGCCCCGGATGACGTTGCCACAGATGCAGCTAAGGTGAGATGTTTCTGGAAGGACTGAATGATGAGTTAAGCATGCAGTTGATGGTAGCAAGTTTCAATAACTACCAGGAGTTGGTAGACCGTGCCCTCATGATTGAAGGAAAGCAGCAGCAAATTGAGAATCGCAAGAAGAAGTATGGACAGGGGAAGTATAACTCTGGAGCTCAGCAAAAGCCTCGTTATACCCCTAAACAAGGAGTTCAGTTTCAGCATACCCACAGAGGAAGTAATTCACACAACCATAATGGTACCAAGAATGGGAACGGGAATGGAGGAAGCAATGGACAGAACCGCACCACACCATCAACCCCAACCAAGAAAGACTTAAGCCATGTCACCTGTTTCAAGTGTTCCAAGACCGGACATTATGCAAATGACTGTCCAGAAGGCCAAGGTGGCAACGGAAGCTCTGGAAAGAAGCCCAACCCTTTCAACAGGGGACAAGTGAACCACATTGATGTGGAGGAGGTTGAAGATCAGCCCGATGCACGATGTCGGTAAGTTTTGGTTAAGTCATTTACTGCACTAGTTCTTTTCGACACGGTGCATCGCATTCATACATATCAAGGGATTTGTAGAGAAGTATAGTCTACCTACTCGGATTCTTAAAACCCTTTGCTAGTAAGCTCACCAGAGGCGGAGTATATGGCCGGACAAGGATGTTTTCAAATGCCATTAAGAATAGGAAGGCATGTGTTCCCGACGGATTTAATCATTACGGAATCCCAAGGATTTGATGTGATATTAGGCATGGATTGGCTGTCGATGTATGGAGGAAACATCGATTGCGCAAGTAAGACGATTTTGCTCACAACACCAGAAGGAAGAAGGATTAAGTATGTATCACGACATCAGCCGAGGAGAGCTCATATAAATTGCCTATCAGGAGTGGTGCAGGAAGAGGTGCGGTAGTAAAGGATTTCCACGATGTATTTCACGAGGAATTTCCGGGAATGCCACGGATAGAGACATTGAGTTTATGATTGAACTTTTGCGAGAATGTGCCCAATATCGAAGCGACCATACAGGATGCCCGCACAAGATTTGGCGGAAATCAAGAAGCAGATTAAGGAGCTATTAGATAAAGGTTATATACGCCCAAGTTCTTCACCTTGGGGATCACCCGTGCTTTTAGTGGAGAAGAAGGATGGATCGTTAAGGATGGTTGTTGATTATCGTGGATTGAATGAAGTAACAATCAAGAACAAGTACCCACTACCAATGATAAATGATCTGTTTGATCGTTTGCAAGGAGCTAAAGTGTTTTCCAAGATCGATTTGTGATCAGGGTACCATCAGTTGAAGGTTCGAGAGCAGGACATACCTAAGACAACATTTACCACGAGATATGGACTGTATGAGTACACCGTTATGTCATTTGATGACTAACGCTTTGCCTATTTCATGAACACGATGAACAAAGTGTTTATGGAGTTTTTGGATAAGTTCGTCGTGGTGTTCATAGATGATATTTTGATTTTCTCGAAGAATGAAGAGGAACATAAGGAACATTTGCGATTGGTTTTGGAGAAACTAAGGGAACATCAGTTATATGCCAAGTTCAGCAAATGTGAGTTTTGGCTAAAGGAAGTTGGATTTCTTGGACACGTTATATCCGGAGAAGGGATAGCAGTTGACCCCACAAAGGTTGAGACCGTAACCAAATGGGAAGCACCAACGACAGTTGGAGAGATTAGGAGTTTCCTTGGACTCGCAGGTACTACCGAAGATTCATTGAGAATTTCTCAAGGATTGCAAAGCCTATGACATAATTCTTTGAAAAAGGATACCAAGTTCATATGGACTGAGGATTGTGAGGCAAGTTTTCAGAGTTGAAGAAAAGATTGGTTACCTCACCAAAGGTTAATTTTGCGGATCAGACCAAGGATTATGAGGTGTATTGCGACGCTTCACGCCGAGGACTTGGAGCGATGCTTATGCAGGAAGGAAGAGTTGTTTCGTATGCTTCACGACAGCTTAAGCCTCATGAATTGAATTATGCCACACACGATTTGGAGTTAGCAGCCGTTGTGCATGCATTGAATACCTGGAGACATTTTCTCATTGGAAATCATTGTGAGGTGTACACGGATCACAATAGTTTTAAGTACATCTTCACGCTTGAAGGAGTTAAATCTCAGACGGAGGAGATGGTTGGAGCTTATCAAGGATTATGATATGAGATTGCATTATCACCCGGGAAGGCTAACGTTGTAGCAGACGCATTGAGCCGTAAGAGCCACGTCAATACCCTAATGATGGGAGGAATACCCAATGAGTTAGCCGAGGACCTTCGAGAGCTATGTTTGGAAATAGTTCCGAGAGGCTATGTAGCGGCATTAGAGATTGATCAACATTGATGGACAAAATCAGAGAAGCCCAAAAGGCAGATAAGGAAGTTGCCTCTATAAAGGAGAAAATGAGCGAAGGAAAAGCTAAGGGATTTCGTGAGGATGAGCACGGTACCCTATGGTTTGAGGACCGTGTTTATGTGCCAAATAACCCGGAGATCAGGAAGTTGATTTTGCAAGAAGCCCATGATTCACCCTATTCGATTCACCCAGGAAATACCAAGATGTATTTGGATTTGAAGAATACTTTCTGGTGGACCGGAATGAAGAAGGATATTGCGGAGTATGTAGCAGTATTCGATGTATGTCAGAGAGTAAAGGCAGAACATCAGAAGCCAGCAGGATTATTGCAACCATTGCCAATACCCGAATGGAAGTGGGATAAACTAGGCATGGATTTCATCACAGGTTTGCCAAAGACTCGTTCAGGATATGACTCGATTTGGGTTGTAGTCGACCGCTTGACGAAGGTAGCTCATTTCATTCCAGTCAAGACTACCTGTAGCAGTGCTAAGTTGGCAAAGATATACATGACCAGAATTGTGTGTTTACACGGAGTTCCGAGGAGTATCAGACGAGATAGAGGAACCCAATTTACCTCAAAGTTTTGGGATCGGTTGCACGAAACATTGGGAACCAGGCTGGAATTCGGTATAGCTTTTCACCCAGCAGATGATGGACAGACCGAGAGAGTCAATCAGATTTTGGAGGATATCTTTGAGAGCTTGTGCACTAGATTATGGATCTAGTTGGGATGATAATTTGCCGTATGCAGAGTTTTCTTATAACAACAGTTACCAAACCAGCTTGAAGATGGCACCTTTCGAGGCTTTGTACGGAAGGAGGTGCAGGACACTGTTATCATGGGACGAAGCTGGAGACCGTCAGTTGTTTGGACCAGATTTGATCAAGGAGTCTGAACAGAAGGTTAAGTTGATTCATGATAGGCTCAAGGTAGCCCTGTCCAGACAGAAAAGCTATGCGGATTCAAAATGCAAGGCGATCGAATATGAAGTTGGAGACAGAGTTTATCTTAGAGTATCCCCTCTTCGAGGAGTTAAGCGCTTTGGAGTTAAAGGAAAATTAGCACCATGTTTCGTTGGACCGTATAAGATTTTGCAACGCATGGGAGAAGTTGCTTATAAACTGGAATTGCCGGAGGGAATCGGGGAGTTCATGATGTATTCCATATTTCTCGGTGAAGAAATGTCACGCCGAGATGGCGGAAGTACCGTTAAGAGATACAAGTGCCGCTTGAAGCAATTCAGTTGCAGGATGATTTGACATATGAGGAAAGACCAGTCAAGATTCTCGATTATGCCAGCAGAGTTACTCGCAGCAAGGTTTTCAAGTTTTGCAAGGTTCAGTGGAGCCACCACACTGAGGATGAAGCCACCTGGGAAAGAGAAGAAGATTTGCTCAAGGACCACCCTCACCTATTTTCTAGCCAACCCGAATCTCGAGGGCGAGATTCATCTTAAGGGGGGTAGGTTTGTAACATCCCAAATTTTCAATTTGGAATGTTATATATTAAGTCATCATGCATATCATAATTTCTTGCATTTTGACGATCCTAGAAATTTCACGCAACTCAAGGACCCTCGGAGAGTTGGAGATTTCATTATTTTCATATTTGGGTTTTCTCAAATTTTGAAAATAGGATCATTTGGATTTATTTATTTTATCTTCAAATATTTTTCCAATAAAAAAATAAAGAGAGGGAATAATATGACTTTCCCAAAATTTAGGAAAAAATGAAGATTTAATAAATAAATCAAGTTTTGGATTTTTCGGAGTTTATTTGCTTTAGGGAAAAAAATGAGTATTTTAAAAATATGCATTTTGGCTCCGTATTAAAGTTCATTTTGTTCGACTCATTTTTAGGAGTCAGGAAAAATTTATTTTATTAAATTTGGGGTTCGTCTAGATTTATTTTAATTCGTTTTTCGGTTTAAAAAAATAAAAAACCCAGCGCCCGCAGGGCCAAGGGCCCACTGCCAACCAGCCCGCCCGCCTCCCCGCCTTGGGAGGAGTCCCCGCCGCCGCCTGAGCCCGGCTCGGCCACGCCGCCCGCCGTTGCCCCCTCCCCAAGGCCCTCCTTATATACCCCACCCCTCTCTCCTCCCACCCAGCGCCGCCCCCAACCCATGACCCCTTGTTGCCGGGCCATGCAGTGCCGTCCATACAGACCCCCGTCGCCGCCCCAAGCCGACCCGGAGCCGGTGCCCTTGGCGACCTCGCGGAGGTAGCCGCGCGCCACACCCACCCCCCGGTCCGGCTTTGTTTAAAAAAAACCATCCGGTTTTCTTTCGTTGTTCGGTTTTTTTTAAAACCCCAGATTGGTTTATTTTTTTTCGGTTTAGTTATTTAGTGAACATTCACCGATCCGTTCATTTTAACGAACGCGTTCGCCGGTTAGTTTCTGTTAACGAACGTCCGTTCGTTTAACCGTTCGTCGTTTTTCTTTTTAATCGGATTTAATCCGTTATTTTCCGATCTCGATTTCAGATCAAATCTTCAATCTAGTTTATCTTCTCGCTCGTTTATCGGAATCAGGTGATTCAAGCGCATGGAGTTTCGTTTCGAAACCGTGTTCCGACTAATCCACTTAAACAGAGTTTTGCTACTGTAAAATTTGACCTAGTTTCAAATTGCTAGAACCGAGTCGTTTTCTTTCGACGTTTGACTTTCGTTGCTTTATTTGATTCGATTCTTTTTGCAACCAAGGTTCTTAAGTTGAACTTTCTGGTTAGATCTTCTATCCGAGATTTCCCTGTGCATTAGATGAGTACTTATTGTATGCTTGTTGTTTGTCTGCGATAGATCACCAGGAGCGCGCCGCTTGTTACTTCGAGTCTCTAGGTTTCGCGGATCGTCAGCAAGGCAAGTAACACTTGATCATACCTTTTCTACACCCAGTTTTTATGCATTAGATCTATTCCTCAAACACTTGCATGATTAGGATCTAATTAAATTGTGGGATGGGAAGTAGATTGAGGTAGTACCTATTACCTGTTTTACTTATGAAACCTTGGGAGTTACTTCTACGTTTGCTTATTATGCCATGCTATGCTAGTAGACGTGGATTGGGTGAGTGAATATCCATGACAGATGTGAGATTGTTAATTAATGGTTTATCTAAGGTGGCAACTTAAACTCACATTTGGGTGGATTGAGGCACCTGGTTTCTATCAGGACTTGCCTGTTTTTCTTCGGACCGCCACCCAGGCTCAAAGGGATCATAAGATTATTCAAACTAGAAACTTCCGTGTGCAGCCACAAGCCATTATGGGCTCTGGCATAGTTGAGTAAGTCGTATGAACTCTTATAGTGGTGGGCTAGCAGATGTAGGGGATGTAGGTGTACGGTCCACCCATCGTAAGGTGCTAGCGCTTACGAAATCGTGTCTTGGTCTTCCGTCTCTCAAACACCATGAAGTGCGAGAAACCAAACGGAGGCGATCGAGTCTTGTTGGGAAAAGTGCGCAAACCTCTGCAGAGTGTATAAACTAATCATGATTAGCCGTGTCCCCGGTTATGGACATCTTGAGTATCTAGTACTTGAATATCATGTGAATCTCAACATGTTACTCTAATTAATATTGTTGGGTTTTTAATGAGTACTTTTAATTGGGATTGAGGATGTCAACCATTCTCAATGTTTAACAACCACCATGATAGTTAAACAAATTTATTCCTTTGTAGTAGGGACAAACTAGCTTTATGCAAAATCAGAATCAGAGAGCTTTACCACCAACCATATATGCATGTAGTATAGGCTTATTCCTTCATTACTCTCTATGTGTTACATTGCCAAAGATATTCCATGTCTTTGACCCGTTTTCGGGCTGCAACTTTCATGTTGCAGACTTTTCGCATTTGACAGTAAGGTGTTTTAGGTCGTGGTTCTATACTCAGTGATGTCATTTGGAGTTGATGGACTCACTTATCTTCCAAGTCTTCCGCTGTTATCGTTATTAGATGGCCTTAAGCCATGTTTATTGTAATAAGTCCTCTTTTGGACAACGCTGTAATAAGTGTGTGATTGCTACTCGCTATAAATCCTTGAAATCTTGTGTGGTGTCAGACATCGATCCAGGGATGACACCTGAGCACAGAGACTTGATCCATTCGGGTCGGGTCGCTACAATTTCATAATTGAAATACATCCGAGTACAACATGATATAGCTTCAACACTGAGCTACCCCATTACACAACTGCACCAGCACCAAGTTTCACATGCAACATCTAGAACCTTTCAAAATTAGCATCATAGATGGTACATCGACAGATGCATCTCATCTGAAAAACTGCTGAAGCAGAAGGCGGATATTGAGCCTTCATTCATGTTGAAGGTCTTTGCAACTTTAGGCCAGTGCTTGTGGATGATTGACCATCCATCCTTCGACCTCTTCAGGAACACTTCAATATTGAACCATGGGTGTTGTATGAAAAATTTCCTCGCCTCCTGACCACAGAGGTGGTTTGAGAGGTAATCATCAGTGAACCCTGAAAATAAGGATGCGCATAAATATCTTCTCTATATTGGAAATGGGGTAAAGGATAAAAAAGGCAAGGTATAAAAGTTAGTACCATCTTGTAAACCTCAGTTTTTCCCATTGTTTTCCTGCAACACATATAAGGTAGTTAGTCACCAGGTTAACTAAGGGTTCGCATGCTATCAGTAAAATATGTTGATGATAAATAAGCACATTGCAGATTCATCAGATTAATTAAAGCCACATGGAAAACCCATTTATCCAAACCAAGCATGATTAAGAACTAGGAAATATAGCACTTGTATATATTTCTCATGTATTAAGTGCAGCCAAACTTGATTTATTCCTCACATGGTATACAATAACATAATGCAGCCACAACAATTGAACATCGCATTGCAGAATTGAACCAAGTAGTTAACTAAACACCACAACAAATGAACCAAATGTTAACTGAGCACCATATTGCACAATATAACATACTCCTAATAGAAGATCAGACAGTTAACCAAACCAAGCATGCTTAACAACTTGGAAATATAGCAATTGTATTTGTTTCTCATGTATTTAGTACAGCCAAATTTGATTTATTTCTCACATCGTGTACAATAAAAGAATGCAGCCACAACTATTGAATATCACATTGCAGAATTAAACCAAGCAGTTAACTATACACCACAACAAATTAACCAAATGTTAACTAAGCACCACATTGCACAATATAACATACTCCTAATAGAAGATCAGAAAGTTAACCAAACCAAGCATGCTTAACAACTTGGAAATATAGCAATTGTATTTGTTTCTCATGTATTTAGTACAACCAAATTCGATTTATTTCTCACATGGTATACTATAACAGAATGCACCCACAACAATTGAACATCGCATTGCAGAATTGAACCAACCAGTTAACTAAACACCACAACAAATGAACGAAACGCTAACTTGAGCACCACATTGCACAATATAACATACTCCTAATAGAAGATCGGACAGTTAACCAAACCAAGCATGCTTGACAACTTGGAAAATTGCACCCTGAAAAATTGAACATCACATTTGCAGAACTGAACCAAACAGTTAACTGAACACCACATTGCACGACATATAGAACATATACTCTAGAGCAGAAGATTTCTTGGTAAAAGTAGATAGCACAATCTGAAGGAAATATGCCCTAGAGGCAATAATAAAGTTATTATTTATTTCCTTATATCATGATAAATGTTTATTATTCATGCTAGAATTGTATTAACCGGAAACATAATACATGTGTGAATACATAGACAAACATAGTGTCACTAGTATGCCTCTACTTGACTAGCTCGTTGATCAAAGATGGTTATGTTTCCTAACCATAGACATGAGTTGTCATTTGATTAACGGGATCACATCATTAGGATAATGATGTGATTGACATGACCCATTCCGTTAGCTTAGCACATGATCGTTTAGTATGTTTCTATTGCTTTCTTCATGACTTATACATGTTCCTATGACTATGAGATTATGCAACTCCTGCCATCGGAGGAACACTTTTTGTGCTACCAAACGTCACAACGAATCGGGTGATTATAAAGGTGCTCTACATGTGTCTCCGAAGGTACTTGTTGGGTTGGCGTATTTCAAGATTACGATTTGTCACTCCGATTGTCGGAGAGGTATCTCTGGGCCCTCTCGGTAGTGCACACCAGTTAAGCCTTGCAAGCATTGCAACTAATGAGTTAGTTGCAGGATGATGTATTACGGAACGAGTAAAGAGACTTTCCGGTAACGAGATTGAACTAGGTATTGAGATACCGACGATCGAATCTCAGGCAAGTAACATACCGATGACAAAGGGAACAACGTATATTGTTATGCGGTCATACCGATAAAGATCTTCGCAGAATATGTGGGAGCCAATATGAGCATCCAGGTTCCGCTATTGGTTATTGACCGGAGATGTGTCTCGGTCATGTCTACATAGTTCTTGAACCCGTAGGGTCCGCACGCTTAACGTTTCGATGACAGTTATATTATGAGTTTATATGTTTTGATGTACCGAAGGTTGTTCGGAGTCCCGGATGTGATTACGGACATGACGAGGAGTCTCGAAATGGCGAGACATGAAGATTGATATATTGGAAGCCTATGTTTGGATATCGGAAGTGTTCCGGTGAAATCGGATTTTCTGGGAGGACCGGAGGTTACCGGAACCCCCGGGGACTTAATGGGCCTTAGTGGGCCTTGGTGGAAAAGAGAGGAGGCGGTTAGGTAAGGGCCGCCTCCCCTAGTCCGAATAGGACAAGGAGAGGGGGCGGCGCCCCCCTTCCTTCTTCTCCTCCACCTCTTTCCCCTCTCTCTCTTAGTCCAACAAGGAAAAGGGGGCGGGGGTCCTACTCCCGGTAGGAGTAGGACTCCTCCTGGCGTGCCCCCTCTCTAGGCCGGCCGCACCCTCCTTGCTCCTTTATATACGGGGGCAGGGGGCACCCCATGGAGACAACAATTGATCTGTTTGATCTTTTAGCCGTGTGCGGTGCCCCCCCCTCCACCATAGTCCACCTCGAGCACATCAGAAGGTGCTTAGGCGAAGCCCTGCATCGGTAGAACATCAACATCGCCACCACGCCGTCGTCTTGTGAAACTCTCCCTCAACACTGATACGTCTCCGTCGTATCTACTTTTCCAAACACTTTTGCCCTTGTTTTGGACTCTAACTTGCATGATTTGAATGGAACTAACCCGGACTGACGCTGTTTTCAGCAGAATTGCCATGATATTGTTTTATGTGCAGAAAACAAAAGTTCTCAGAATGACCTGAAATCCACGGAACATCTAGTTAAAAATAATAAAAAATCCTCGCCAAAGATGAAGACCAGGGGGCCCACACCCTGTCCACGAGGGTGGCCCCCCCCAGGGCACGCCCCCTACCTTGTGGGCCCCTGGAGCTCCTCCGACGCCAACTCCAACTCTATATATTTGCTTTCGGGGAGAAAAAATCGAGAAGAAGAAATCATCGCGTTTTACGATACAGAGCCGCCGCCAAGCCCTAAAATCTCTCGGGAGGGCTGATCTGGAGTCCGTTCGGGGCTCCGGAGAGGGGGATTCATCGCCGTCGTCATCATCAACCATCCTCCATCACCAATTTCATGATGCTCACCGCCGTGCGTGAGTAATTCCATCGTAGGAAGCTTGCTGGACGGTGATGGGTTGGATGAGATTTATCATGTAATCGAGTTAGTTTTGTTAGGGTTTGATCCCTAGTATCCACTATGTTACGAGATTGATGTTGCTATGACTTTGCTATGCTTAATGCTTGTCACTAGGGCCCGAGTGCCATGATTTCAGATCTGAACCTATTATGTTTTCATGAATATATGTGAGTTCTTGATCCTATCTTGCAAGTCTGTAGTCACCTAGTATGTGTTATGATCCGGGAACCCCGAAGTGACAATAATCGGGACCACTCCCGGTGATGACCATAGTTTGAGGAGTTCATGTATTCACTATGTGCTAATGCTTTGTTCCGGTTCTCTATTAAAAGGAGGCCTTAATATCCCTTAGTTTCCATTAGGACCCCGCTGCCACGGGAGGGTAGGACAAAACATGTCATGCAAGTTCTTTTCCATAAGCACGTATGACTATATTCAGAATACATGCCTACATTACATTGATGAATTGGAGCTAGTTCTGTGTCACCCTATGCTATGACTGTTACATGATGAACCACATCCGGCATAATTATCCATCACTGATCCGATGCCTACGAGCTTTCCATATACTGGTTTACGCTTATTTACTTTTCCGTTGCTACTATTACAACTACTATAAAATACCAAAAACATTGCTTTTACTTTCATTGCTCTTTTCTTACCTTTACCACCATTATCATATTACTTTGCTAGTAAACACTTTGCTGCAGATACTAAGTTTCCAGGTGTGGTTGAATTGACAACTCGGCTGCTAATACTTGAGAATATTCTTTGGCTCCCCTTGTGTCGAATCAATAAATTTGGGTTGAATACTCTACCCTCGAAAACTGCTATGCGATCCCCTATACTTGTGGGTTATCAAGACCTTTTTCAAGGCGCCGTCGGGAGCATAGCTCTATTCTTTGAGTCACTTGGGATTTATATCTGCTGGACACTATGAAGAACTTGAAAGACGAAAAACAAAAATTATCCCTCAACTACGAGGGGAGGTAAGGAAGCGCCATCTAGCTCGCACTTGATTCACCTTCTGTTATGAGTAAGCTTGCGACACCTAAACCTCGCTCGCTATTCGTTCCGATATGTCGCATGTTATTGATGATGCCACTTCGCTATGCATGATACTTATGATGAAACTACTTCTATGCCTGATACCATACTGTGCCCCTTAGTGAATTTCTTGATGAACAAATTGCTAGGGCTAGAGAGAAAGAAATTATTGAATCTGATAATATTGATGAAAATGATGATGAGGATAGGCCTGTTATTCCTGAAGGTTATATTTTTGATAAAGAGGCTTCTGCTGATATTTTAGCTTGCAACAATAACGATGAGCTTAGAAGGTTAATAGCTAAATGGAACAAAGAATCACTTAGAGATAAAATGAGGCCTGATCCTGCTTTTGCTACTTCACCTATTTGTGTTCCCTATAAGGATTATGAATTCTCTGTTGATCATGATATAATTACTTTGGTTGAATCTGATCCTTTTCATGGTTATGAATCTGAAACTGTTGTGGCACATCTTACTAAATTAAATGATATAGCCACCCTGTTCACTAATGATGAGAGATCTCGCTACTTTTACATCCTCAAAATATTTCCGTTCTCATTAAAGGGTGATGCTAAGATATGGTTTAATTCTCCTGATCCTGGTTGTGTGCGTAGTGCCCCAGGATATGATTTATTACTTCTCTGCTAAATATTTCCCTGCCCATAAGAAACAAGCTGCTTTAAAGGAAATATACAACTTTGTGCAAGTTGAAGAAGAGAGTCTCCCACAAGCTTGGGGGAGGCTTCTCAAGTTACTTAATGCTTTGCCTGATCATCCTCTTAAGAAAAATGAAATACTTGATATCTTTTATAATGGACTAACCGATGCTTCCAGAGATTACCCGGATAGTTGTGCTGGTTCTCTTTTCGTGGAAAGAACACGGATGAAGCTGAAATTTTATTGAATAATATGTTGACAAATGAAAATAATTGGGCACCTCTGAGCCAGCTCTGAGCCAGCTCCTGCCCACCATCGAGCCTATTCCTAAACCAACTCAAGAAGACAGGTGTTCTATTTCTCACCCCGAAGATATGCAAGAGTCAAAGAAATCTATGAAAGAAAAAGGTATTAAAGCTGAAGATGTTAAGAATTTATCTTCTATTGAAGAAATACATGGTCTTAATTTACCGCCTGTTGAAGAAACATATGATCTTAATCCCTTATTTATTGAAGAACCTCCAGACCTCGATAACCCGACACAGGTAGTAAAGGTAAATTCTCTCTATAGATATGATAAAGCTGAAACCCCTCCTACTAAAATTGCTAGTCAATGCTTGGATGAGTTTGATAACTTTATGTTTAAGCAAGAAGATTTCAATGCTTATTTTGGTAGACAATTAAAACAAAATGCTTATATGATTAAACGCTTGGGTGATTATATGGCTAATATTAGAGGTGAACTTAAACTTGTTAGTAAACATGCTTCTATGGTTACCACTCAAGTAGAATAAGTACTTAAGGCTCAAAAAGAATTGCTCGATGAAATGAATAGTAAGAAAAATTATTAATGATGTTAGAGTGGCTACTAGAACTGGTAGAATGACCCAGGAACCTTTGTATACTGAAGGCCACCTTAAGAGAATTGAGCAAGATTCTCAGAGAAATAATATTGATGCACCCAGTTCTTCTAAAAGGAAGAAAAAGAAAAATGATAGGACTTTGCAAACTTCTAGTGAACCTATTGCTGAACCACCTGATAATCCAAATAATATCTCTGTATGCGATCTTTGAAACACATCTGTAATGAACATGAACCTAGTGAAAATGTTAATGATGATGTTCATAATGATGCTCAACCTAGTAATGATAATGATGTAGAAATTGAACCCGCTGTTGATCTTGATAACCCACAATCAAGGAATCAACGTTATGATAAAAGAGGCTTTGTTGCTAGGAAACATGGTAAAGAAAGAGAACATTGGGTTCAGAAACCCATGCCTTTTCCTCCCAAACCATCCAAGAAAAAGGATGATGAGGATTTTGAGCGCTTCTTTGAAATGATTAGACCTATCTTTTATGCGTGTCACGATTGGTGATATGCTTAAAATGAATCCTTATGGTAAATACGTGAAAGATATTTTTACAAATAAAAGAAAGATACCGGAAGCTGAAATTTCCACCATGCTTTCTAATTACACTTTTAAGGGTGGAATACCAAAAAAACTTGGAGATCCAGGAGTACCTACCATACCATGCTCCATTAAAAGAAATTATGTTAAACCTGCTTTATGTGATCTTGGAGCCAGTGTTAGTGTTATACCTCTCTCTTTATATCGTAGACTTGATTTGAACAAGTTGACACCTACTAAGATATCTTTGCAAACGGCTGATAAATCAACTGCTATACCTGTCGGTATTTGTGAGGATGTGCCTGTTGTGGTTGCAAACGTTATTATTTTAACGGACTTTGTTATTCTTGATATTCCCGAGGATGATAGTATGTCTATTATTCTTGGAAGACCTTTTCTTAATACTGCAGGGGCTGTTATTGATTGCAACAAAGGCAATGCCACTTTTCATGTTAATGGTAATGAGCATACGGTACACTTTCCGAGGAAACAACCTCAAGTCCACAGTATCAACTCTATTGGAAAAATTCCATCGATTATATTTGGAGGTTTTGAATTTCCTATTCCTACTATCAAAAAGAAATATGATATACTTATTATTGGGGATGTGCATATCCCCGTTGAGGTAACCTAGTGTTATTCGAAATTTCTCCGGTTTCATGTTAATCGGAATGAGTTTGTTAACAAGACTTGATCAACCTTGTTAGTGGATTCCTTTTGATGAACATGAGATGGATGAAACTAGAAGCACAACCTTCTGTACCCTCTTTATACTTCTTGTTATTTAGTTGAAATAAACTAAAAATAGTATTTTTCTGTCTGTTTCCTGATTTATCCGTGCAATATAAATATGTCCCGAAAATAAAAGTCCTCAGAATGACATGCCAATTTAATATGATTTTTTCGGGAATATTTGAGGATTTATGGTGCAAAAATTACCGCGGGGGGAGCTGCCATCTGGCCATGAGGGTGGAGGGCGCGTCCTACCCCCTGGGCACGCCCCCCTGCTCCTTCTTTGTTTAATTTTGTACACTACAAAAAAAAGACACATCCGTGACATTTTGGGCCGAACGGAATTTTATTCTGTCATACATATGGCACTTCTATGACGATAATGTGACAAAACCCGGTATCATCAAAGATGTGGTGGGCTCCTACTTCTATGACAAAAAATCATGACAGAAAATGGGCTTTTCGTCCTGGGCGGGCCGGAGACGCAGCTGCATGACATTCTTTGGGCCGTCCATGACGGAAAAACCGTGGTAGAAGCGAGGGGAGGAAAATTTCGGGAGTTGCGGTTACGGTGGGAGGCGGGGCCGAGCGATGCGCTGCTTTCTCAGACACGACGCGCATGTAGGCGTTGGCTCTAATCGAACCCGAAGCGAGGCGTTGGGCTCTAATCGAACCCGAGTGATTGCACCGCAGCTATGCGTTATCGAACCCGAGCGATCGATCGATGGCGTTAATCGAACCCGATGGAGCGATTCTTCGCCATCGCTGCTAACTGAAGCCGATCGATTGGATGAGCGATGGCGTTGCGGGGGTTGGATGAGCAGTGAGCGGCGGCGTTGCCTACGGATGAACAGGACCCCATGGTGTGGAGGGCTGGATGAGCGATGAGACGTGGAGGGGTGGCCGTGGAGGGGTGGTTGAACAGGACCCCGTGGTGTGGAGGGCTGGATGAACAGAGAAGCGGTGGAGGGGTGCCCGTGGAGGGGTGGTTGAGCGATGGCCGGTGGAGTAGCGCACGGTGGAGGCTGGATGAACAGGAGCCCGTGGAGGCTGGAGGAGGTCGATGGTAGCCCGTGGAGGCTGGAGGAGGTCGACGGTGGAGATGAACAGTATCTCGTGGAGTCCCGTTTTGTGGTACGCCACTCCCGTCCAGATGAACAGGACCCCCGTTTCGACTGTAGCGCTCCAACACAAGTCCGTTTTGTTCGTTTTGCGGTACGCCACACCCCTCCCGATCAACAGGACCCCCGTTTCGACCGTAGGAGGTCCGTTCCTCCGTTATGCGGTACGCCACACCCCTCCCGATGAACAGGATCCTGTTTCGAACGTGGCCGGTCGAACACAAGGCCGTTTCCTCTGTTGTGCGGTACGCCATGCCTCGTTTCCATCGCCTGTTCCGTCCAAGCCCTCCCGATGAACACGACCACGCATTCCGTTCTGACCCAGCCGGTTGGCTCCCACGCGTTCCGTTGCCTCCCGATGAACACGACGCATTCCGTTGCCTCCCCATGAACACGACGCATTCCGTTGCCTCCCCATGAACACGATGACGACGCTGTTTCTCCGTTCCGACCCAGCCATGTACGTATGCACAAGTAGGCGTTCGAGACCCTGCCCGTATGTACGTACGTGGACGTATTTTCTTTCTTGCACCCTCGCCGCTGTACGTACGTGTACATGCTACGTGCGCGCCTCTACTACGACACGTGCGCGCCTCTACATCCACCAGTATATATATATATATATATATATGTACACGTTCGCGACGTAATGACAACGCCACGACGCTTGACCGGTGGTCCCGATCGAGCACTTCCTTGCCTACGAAGATGTACCTGGTGGGTCCCAGCAGTCAGGGGGCGAATCATTTTGTTTTATTGCCCGGACGCACTTCCTTGTGTGCGAAGATGTAGCTGGTGGGTCCCAGCAGTCAGGGGGGCGAATCGTTTTGTTTTTTTTGCCCGGACGCACTTCCTTGCGTGCGAAGGTAAGGCTAGGCCAGCGATGGGAGTACGGTGGGGCGGTGAGGCCTGCGCGGCAGCACAGCCGGCCGTGGGGAGGAGGGAGCAGGCAGTCCCGCCAGCGCTGGAGCAGGAAGAGCAGAGATTGAGGAAGCACAACGGCCGTTGGATGGACATCCAACAGTCACTGCTTGTGCGTCAATCTTTTTTTAGGAAAGCCTCAAATCTGTGGAAAACAACATACAACCCATCTGCCATTATTTCTAATAATTTACAGCCCATTTGCTAATTCTTAAGGTTTTTTTGGAGCCCATATTCTTTTGTTAGCATTACAACCCATACTGTGTACGGTTAAAAAATTATATGAAATTTTGCATATTTCGGTGCGGTCCGAACTGTTTTTAATCCCGAAATTTCGACTCACATTCAAACTGATTTTAAAAATAAATTTATATCAATATAAAATCCAACAAATTCTCCACACATAAAATTAACGTAATTTAAAATCTTGAAATGAAAAAAAGATATTTGAAACTAATTGCCGGTTTGATGTGTTTTAAAAATGTACAACCCATTTCTCATTACTGATGGGCCATTTTCTCAACCAGCCAAATGAAAGCTCTTCTCGTTTTGAAAGATTTGCAGCCCAACAGGCCTGACAAAGCGACTTACTTGGCAAATCACAAAAAAACTGGGCTGTGGCCATGGACCCAGCTGTCAGCCTCTCCACGTACAGTACTCTTCCGATGGAATGTTGTTGACCACATTGACCACGCCGCACCGAGAGCACCAAGGCGGTAGACGACGACGAGGCCTAGGAAGGGGACGACGTGGAGCCGGGGAAGACACGGCAGTGGATGCCCACGCATAGAGGAGTACGAGGGTTCACTGGTTCGGCTGCGATGTGAGGCTGCCGTCGCCGCAGGGCCTGGCTAGCGGTGGGAGTAGTAGGGGGCGATGAGGCCTCAACGGGAGAACAACCGGCCACTGGAGGCAGGAGCAGGCGGTTTCCCCGGCGCTGGTTTGGGCGGCTGGTGCAAGTAGAGCAGCGATTGAAGAAGCAGCAGGACCGTTCGATTCAAATCCAACGGTTACTGCTGCTAGTATCTTTTGTTGACTACGTTGACAAG
This sequence comes from Aegilops bicornis, assembly GCA_021605145.1. NCBI lineage: Eukaryota > Viridiplantae > Streptophyta > Magnoliopsida > Poales > Poaceae > Aegilops > Aegilops bicornis. The sequence goes on along the minus strand of CM038674.1, from coordinate 476,173,635 downwards.
CCCTGCGTGCAGCGTCAACGTAGTAGGACCACAGTGTCGGGGTCCCAACCGTGCGCCCAGATGTCGATGGGAGGAATCATTTTTTAGCGTAATAAGGAGGCAGTTGATTGCGTGCGGCGGCCAGAGAGGGAGTAGGGTGGGCCGGGAAGCACGCAGTATCACAATGAGCCACAAGAGGAGGGAAGCAGCAGTCCGCGGCCGCTTAGTTTAGGTGGTCGAGCAGGAAGATCAGAGATTGAAGAAGCACGTCGGCCGTTGGATGGACATCCAACGATCCTTTGCTAGAATCGTGTGTTCACTAACAAAGCCTTGCGTAAACAAGTCGACCTCTAAATCATGGGCGATACAGCCCATTTGCTATTATTTTCATAATTTTACTCATTTTGTAATTCATATGGAATTTATTGCAGCCTGCTTTTCCTTTTTTAGAATTGCGGCCATTTTAAGCCTGTGGTCAAAAATTAACTAAATATGTGGTAAATTTTGAAAATTTGCAAATTTTTGCTGGGAACGAAACATTCTTAATCCAAAAATTAATAGCCATACTAAAACAAATTTAAAAATAAATTAGTACTATGTCATGTTAAATTCAATGAAATACGTATAAGATATCGTTGAAGAACAAAATAAAAAACTAATATCCCATTTGCTATAATTTTTTGGAATTTTCAACCCCTTTTGATATTACTTTTAACAGACATTGACCATACTCTTTGGCCGTGACGGAATGCATCCCTCCTCGTCTTGAAAGATTTGCAGCCCAAGATGGTCGGAGAAAACAAATAGGCCTAGCTTGGGTATTCTTCAAAAAGAAATCTTTGGGCTACCTATTTTCCCAAAGAACTGGTGCATGAACAGTTAGCTATATTTATTTATTTACTTATTTATGTTTAGGGGACCATGAGCATGTACTGGGCCGGATTCATGTGAGAGCCTCCCTTCGATTAATTATGGGCTTCTCTATTGGGCCTTCATCAGTGGGCTGCATGTTATCAACAAGTGGAAAATGTGTTCCGTACAAAAAATAGTATGAGCTACGTACGGTGCGGGGCACTAAAGGATCGAACCGTGCAACGACTTCCAAAACAACACATTTATTCAACCAATGTATTTAAATATACTACTGATTGTACATTGAAAACAGCAGCAGCAGCAACCATGGCTGGGGGTGCAACAGAAGTAGTAAGCAGGCCAGAAGAGTGAAGATGCATCTCTCTCTTCCAAACCAAACATCAGCCATCATTACAAAAAGGCTACCAAAAAAGAACAAGTGTATGCATCAAACTAAATAAAGATCCTACTACACCAAGTGTATGCATCTAACTAATTGGCTCAGTTAGACGTTACTATTTATTAAGCTGTGGAGATTGGCTGACGGCTTGAACCAGATGGGTGCCTGACGGGAAACTCCGGCCAGCGGTCGAAGTCGATACTTGCGACCCTCTCTCCTACTTTGGGCTGCAGAGCGTGGCGGCACATATCAAGGTATGGTGCATGCAGAGACGCATGGTACAGCTGTGTACACACAGTTTTGCACGATGAACGAAACCGGCAGCCATCATGATCCTTGCCGTCGGTTATCTCTGGTTAATCGGATAATTCAGTCCGACAAACAAGAGAGCGTGTACCAAGGCTACTTACTAGCCTCCGGTCAAAATTCCTGAAGGCCTGAGAAGCTGGGATCCCGCTCAAAGACACATCGGTGGCTGTGATTGTATTCCAGCGAAACAACACGTCCGATGCGTCGCGAACAATCATCAATCTTTCATCGCCGTCGATCGAGCCAGAACCACCTGCAATCGCCATGCCGCTTTTCTTTGAAAGGTTATGGGATTAGGAAGGGTAGGGACACCAAAGTGACCTACAACATCATATAAAGTTGGAGTCAAATAAAAAAGGGCTCTTGATTTAGTCAATCTTAAGAACATCATGTTATGAGCATGAATATTTTTTTAGTAAATGTTGATAGTAATATAAGCAAGCCATCATGATATAATAGGAAAGTAACATACTGCTGTAACAGCCATTTGTAGCGATGGATCGGAGTAGGCCACAATACGTCCAGCTATAGAAGGAGTCGACAGCGTAAATGAAGCCCTTGTGTTCAATGGCATCAGAGAACCATGGAGGATGTATGATCCTGTGATGGACGTGCAGATTTATGCACTTACCGCAGTGACCTGTCAGATAGGCGAGACCGCGGTTGAAGAACACAATTAGCCTGAAATCTTTATAATTTGCAGATCTTGTGGGCACTTGGCAGATTACAACCTTGAGCAAATCAAACTTGGTATCATGTTGGCTACTGTAAGATTCCGAGTATTCTGGGCCGCGGTGCCAAAGCAGTGCAGTGTTAATCAAAGGAAGGGGGATCAATCGCCGGGTGTAGACCTCCACGATCCAGCTGCCGCGACAGTCGACGAGCACCATCCAAGACGTGTTCATGCCGACGCAGTACATACCGTTAATGTAGCTGAGGCTGACGGGGATCGGATCGCTGATGAAGGGGTTGATGCTCGCCACCCTACGATCGTTATGCTGCGTGACACGCCGTTTACGAAGATCAGCGGCATCGAAGCAAGGAGCTTGCTTAATAAGCTCCGGCCTGAGTCTTTGAGTAAACGGTACAACCCCGACGAGCATGCGGCGAGCGGCATGGTACTGAGATTGTCCACAGCGAAACAATGAGCTTGATTACCTCTGTGGGGAGCGAATTCCAGCCACTCTTTTGGCGGACGCTGTTCGGTTCTACCATTGTTAGTGCTTGGGTTTCGGACAAGGGGGGGAGGCTCCTTAGCGGGGATGGATGCTTGGGCGAGATTATGTGCGGACAAAGATGGAGAAGCGAATATGTGCTGCGGAAGTGGACGGTGATGATGACTACAAAGACGCCGCTTGACTTACGAAACACATACCAGCAGCGTAGGGTCATATCGATGCCAGGCAACTTGCTTGAGTGATCACAGTACTGGTACTCCCTACAGTACGTACTACAGTACTATGCCCTAGCTTGCTATAGTAGAGTAGTAGAGTAGGACTCTGCTCTACTACTAGCACCAGAGGAGTAGTATATTCTAATCTAAAATAGTTACAAACTTCAATGCCTGAGCGTGGAACGACTACGAACCATGCTCAAAGACCGTGCCTACGTGGTGTTTCGACTTATATGCAAAAAAATAGCAAGATGCCCGTGCATTGCACGACACACCATCATCACCAACTCGGTTTGTTCTCTACTCCTACTCCTATAGAAGACTCATTTGGTGATGATGGAGGCGAGGAGGCGTGTTTAGCCGGGCGTGCAGCGGACGGCGCAGCACTATTTGATTTGTTATTAAAAAAAGTAGTAGAGATAGAGACATAGGGAGGAGCACGAGGTTGTGGGAGATAAGGATGAACGAGGCAAGGCCTTATCTGTAAATGTGGAGAGAGGTGCGGGTATCTTTTGTAAAATTTTCATAGTTGGCTTTCTATCCGCCGAGGATATAGATCGGACGGTCTATATTACAAGATGGCAGGCATACCATCATCACCAACTCGGTTTTCTATAAGAGTAGATATATATAGATATAGATAGATAGATACTAGGGAGTACTAGTAAGGACACCATCTACTGCTTCGTGTGCTACTACTACGCTCCATTCGGTGGCCGCAACGTCCCCTACAACCACTCCCTCCTGCGCTCCAATCGGTGGTATTTGTTGAAATCTGGGAGCGCGCACTCTCGCATTTTGGCAGACACGACTTCACCGACGACGACTTCTTCCCGACCTCGGCAACCTCTTCCTCAACGACATGGGCGACAACCTCAACGCCCGGTGATGTTGCTCCCGTTGCACCGTATGTGTTTTTGTCCTTCCTGTTCGAAATCGTGGTAGAATTCATGTTTCTACTCTGTATCCTACTACTATGCTAGTCCACATGATTAGTTTCATCTCTGTTATAGCCGTAATGATTTATTTTGTGCTTATTCAGATTAAATCTCGTAGTAACTTGCTTACATATTCAACAGGCGCAACGTCCCATACAGCCACTCCCGTTTCATGGACGGCCTGGTCGATGCCTCCAAGGAGCCCTTCGTCCATCGCTATGAGTGCCCGATGCCGTTTGTGGCTCGCGGCGGACATGGTGCATCACCTCACGGATGCGCAGCGGTCACCGCTGGCCCTTGGCGGAGAACATCAAGTACGGCACGTGCTACTGTTCACCATGCCGAGTCGCTGGAGGATCACCGCTACCGCTAGTCTCGGAGGAGGACGACAACGCGTCTTCCTCTTGATCATGGGCACCGGCGAGGCCTGGTGCCGCCGCCGCCCGTCTTTGTAGCGTCAAGGCGTCGCCACGATAATCGGCTAATCTTGACACGAGGCAGATGTACGGGTGCGAGGTCAATTTACTACCCCTCCGGGTCACGTGGGCGTAAACCGGCCTCATCGGACAGAACTTGGACTCGAGGAGCTGGGACTATCCCGCCAATGTGGACTTGGAAAACCCATGGCATCCGTTCTATCCTTTACCCGCCGACTCGATGCACGGGGACTCCAAGGAGGTTCACCTGGACATATGCATTATCAAGTGCACTTAGAAAACATGTAGTGTGTGTGTGGGCGCTTATGGCCCATGTCTTTGCCGCTTTTGACTGTAAGCTTGTTGTTAAACTTGAGTGGCTTTCGGTGCAGTCCTTCCTTTGAACTGCTCCTCTCAGTGAGCTGATGTAAGACACTTTGGGTTTCATTTGATAATGGAACCGGGGAGGAGCCTCCCTGTTCTTCTAAAAAATACGCATTATCAAGTTAAATGTTGATCATTAGTCTTCGCTCAATGTAATCCATTGTCTAAGCATGTGGAGACTTCCATGCGAGGATCTTGCTCTATTGGAGTATCGGCGATGAATATAAGTGTATCTGTTTATGGTTTAGTCTAGAATCTTCCATGTATGAATTTTTACTACTGATCTTGGTGAAAGACTTACGATGAACCATTTCTTACATCTCCTCTGCCCCTTGCAAGTCATCTGATTTAATCCCTCCGTCTAGGTGTATAAGGGCATGGTTAATATTACTTAATAGTATAGCCAACTGTTGACTATAAGAAAGTTCCATGTCATCTGTAGCCAACATGTATAACAATCGATACTCAAAAACTAATTCTTAAAGATCATTTCTTGCAAAGCACAATAAGTGTTATTTCTTCACAAGTTTTGGATGCAGGTTGAACAGTTGAACACTTTTGTTTGCAAAAGATACCTTTTTATCTATTTCACCCAGATGTTTGTGAGCTCTAGAGATGAGATAATATCCGAAGAAACCTATCGATACTGTCGTGGTTCTAAGTCTGATAGTAGAATAGGGGGTAGGAATGGAGAGGCAAGATCCTAGCTATGGAGTAGTTGTATACGCAAGATGTTTACGAGTTCATGCCCTTCTCGGAGGAAGTAACAGCCCTACGTCTCGGAGCCCGGAGGCGGTCGACTGTATTATGGACGTATGAGTTACAGGGGTGCGAACCCTTTACACTGAGGAGGGGGGTGGCTTATATAGAGTTTGCGGACCTCCAGCCCTCGATTATGCAGGATTAAGGTACATTAAGATCGGGGTTACCGGTAACGCCCACATAAAGTGCTATGATGACCATAAAAGCTACTTAATGACCGACCGTTTGTTTGCAGAGCGACTTTAGATCTCTGGCGGTCGAAAGTGGTTGGCTTCATGGTCGAGTGTCTTTAAGTCCGTCGAGTGGAACCCTTCGTGTCATTGAAAGGTTTTTTCTTCTAGATATGTCCTTGGGGAGGGTATCTTGGACAGGTCCATGACCCTACCCTAGGTACATGAATTCATCATTAGCCCCCGAATGGATCGAGGTTTGAGTGGGGAAGAAGTTAAACATACTTCCGACCCATTCTTGTGCTGCGAGTGTGTCTTGTTTTGGATCAATGAACTTAGGTGACGGCATCAACTTCTTTTTCAGTCGCCTTGATCCATTCTTTGTATCCGTCGAGTGTGTTTTCCGTGCTTGGAGAACTCCGAATGATGTGACGAGGAGAAATCTTCGTTCGACGATTTGCTCTGCGGCTCGCGGATTTAGCGGGATTCAAATTTCGGGAAGCGAGCGGGGCGGAGGAGGCCGCAGTAATCGGACGGGATAAGGCAGGAACGCCTCGATCTTCGCACCACCTTTTTCGCCACGTATTGCTCGAGGCATCGCTATGGATTTGACAGGATCGCCCGGGCCTGCCAATCAGTCTACAGGAAGCAACCTCATATAAGGCCCCGGACGAGGGTTTTTGAACAGTGCGCTCCCATTTTCTCCTCCCTTCCCCAGATTTATCCGCCGCGTCTGCCTCCATCTCAGCGCTGCTGCTCCGTGCGTGTTTTGCCGATGATAATGGTGAAAGAGAAGATGGCGGCTTTGGAGCGGGCGAAGAAGGCGACGGCGAAGGCGAAGGGAAGAGCGACCAGTCGAGGCGGATCTTCGTCAAGGCTGGCTTGCCGCAGGGCTAGATCCAGGGCGACTGGATCCGCTTGACGATCTGTCAGAAGGATCTTGACGACATGGCCAATGAAGGACGGATCCCTCATGGATCAGCGCGGCTCCCGGGGAAGGAGTCGGAGCCACAACCTCAGGAGGGTGAGTGTGTTCTCTTGGCCACCCATGTTGACCGCGGTTTTCTCTGCCACCTCACCCTTTCTTTCGGGGATTTCTGAACTTCTTTGGGGCACAACTTCACCACTTCACTCCCAACTCCATCGTGTATCTCGCTGCTTTCGTGTCTTTGTGTGAGAATTTCTTGGGTTGTCAGCCTCATTGGGGCCATTTCAAGCACATTTTCACTTGTCGCTCCCAGACGGTGAAAAACGCCAATCCAAGTGACGAGAGAACTCAAGTGATTTAGATGTGTGGGGGTCTTGGGCTTCAAATGAGAGGAAAAAATTCTTTTCCGGCCATGATCTTACCCGAATCAGTCCGTGGATGGCAGTCGACTTGGTTCTACTGCAAAGACCAGCCGACGCCAGGGCAGTCGACTGGACTCCCTCCTTTTTCCATGGACCAAGTGAGCAAGCCATCCTCTTTGAAGGTGATCCCGGAAGAGAAGGCGGAGGTGAAGGTGTTGGTCGAACGTGTTGTCCAGCTCACCCGAGACGGAGTGACTAGCATGATCTCTTGGAGGTCTTCCTCCGACGATGCATCCAGCCGCTTCAAGCTCGAGACCATCCGATGTGGTTGTACTATGGCACTGACGACACCACTCGGATCCACCCGGAGGAGGTCGAGGACGCCATGCTGGAAAGGTGTCTGGCGAGCATCACAGGAAACAAGGACAACCCTCGAGGAGCCAGGAGGATTCCTCCACTCGACCAGTCATACGAAGTAGACAAGGTCCATTACTGCATCTTTGACTGTGATCCCGCTTTCTCCATCTGTTTGCTTAAAATCGGTCGGTGACTTTTGTCTTGTTTGTTGTCTTCTGTGCCACTACTGAGATGTACTCGATGCCCAACGGGGCGCAAGAACAGGTCAAGGAGGAAGAGGGGAGCGGAGGTGAAAGTCAGGAGGAATGGCAATCTGATGGTGAGGAGGACGAAGATGAAGACAGCTCCGGTGAAGAGGAGGAGGAGGAAGAGGAGGAAGAAGTCGACCCTCCTCCCACGGAAAGGCGAACCAAGCTCACCCATGACCCCGCGGTCGAGCGTGGAAAGGCTATCGCGCCTGTCGGGCAGTCGACAAAACGCCCTCGGACTACCTCTCCGGCGCCGACTGAAAAAGCGCCGAAGCAACCTCGAGCGACGCCATCACAGCCGACGAAGGCTCTGCCCAAGATGAGGATGTCTATTCCCACCATTTCCGGGTACATCAGAACTTGTGTTTTTTTGTTTAGCATGAACATACTCTTGATCGACTTGTTGACTGATCAACTGATTTCTGAAATCTGCAGCGCTGCTACCTCCGAGACCTCATCCAGGAACGAAGACCAGGAAATGGAAGATGCTGCCACCTCTAACCTTGGTATGATCTCTGTAGTTTCGCTTGTGGCCGATTGGACTTCCGTTTTTAACTTTGAATCTTTCCTGTAGTCCCACCTCATGTCATTGATCTCCCTGATGATGACGATGAGGCGCCGCTGAGGCGGAGGAGGACTAAAAAGGCGCTCACCGGCAAGGCCTTTCGAGTTGTATCAGTGCCTGAGACGCTGGTTCATGAGGGTGGCAACATCACTCGGACTTCTGTGTCTTTCGCTGTGCCGCTGATGAGTGTCCGACCTTCATCGTCGATTGTTGATCCGCCCTCCCTTTTCGCCACACACCACGTCCCAGAGGACCAAGTGGGTGCTGCTAAGGAAGCTATACGCCAGGCGGGGATCATGATGGAGCAAGTGAAGGTGGTCCGGGAAGCCAGCCAGGCGGCCTATGATGCTAGCTCACCTCTTCAAAGCAACATCTAGGTTATTTGGTCACCACTTGTTCTGTTAGGATATGCTACCTGAAAACTCTTCTTTCTGAAGATCTTCGTATCTGTACACCCACTGGGTGCGTTGATTGAATTTTTGGATTGGTGGGGGCATCTTGAGTGCACCCTTGGGTGTAGTCCCGAGACTATGGTGGATCTGGCAATGATCGTAGTCTTTATACTTTTAATATCTTCGCTCACTTCTGCACTCGGTCTGGTCGGTCCATGTTTCATGGAATCTTGGCACCGGTGGGGGCACGCTGAGTGCACCCACCGGGTGTAGTCCCCAAGACTATGGTCGACTGCTGGCAGTCGACTAAAGTCTGAAGAACTCTCTTTTTTTTAGGAATGGAGAGGCAAGATCCTAGCTATGGAGTAGTTGTATACGCAAGATTTTTACGAGTTCATGCCCTTCTCGGAGGAAGTAACAGCCCTACGTCTCGGAGCCCGGAGGCGGTCGACTGTATTATGCGCGTATGAGTTACAGGGGTGCGAACCCTTTACACTGAGGAGGGGGGTGGCTTATATAGAGTTTGCGGACCCTCCAAAATTTCGGTTATGCAGGGATTAAGGTACATTAAGATCGGGGGTTACTGGTAACTCCCCACATAAAGTGCTATGATGACCATAAAAGCTACTTAATGACCGACTGTTTGTTTGCAGAATGACTTTAGATCTTTCATGGAGACTTTCATGAAAGTTGCCAATACCAAGAAGTATGACTTCCAATCTTTCATGGAGACTTTCATTGCTTTCGCCACCACGATTCTTGTGGAATCGACCTGGACCAGTTTGTCGCGCCTTCCAGTCCTCCACCTGAGGAGTAAAAAACTTTTATGCTTCGTCTTAAACTTGCCTCGGAAAGCCGAGTGGTTTTGTAATCGATAAACTTTAACAGGTTTGACGCCTGAGCACTTCTGAATCCGTAGGATGTTATCTGAACTTGGCTTATCATCGAATATGCTTTCATTTGCCTTCGAGCGAACTTTGTTCTTCACTCGGAATATACTTCAGTGCTTGAGATGCAGCTCTGAGGTGAAAAATCCAGTCGACCTATACTTCATCGTTCTTGCAGGTAGGGATGGAGCACATATTGCAGTCGACCTACGTCCTTGCGGATCGGGATGGAGTGCTTGTTGTACTTGTGGCGCAGCTCTGAAGGAGAAGGTAGCAGTCGACCTGCACCTCGTCGTCCTTGCAGATCAGAATGGAGCGAACGTTGTACTTGTGGCGTAGCTCCAAAGGAGAAGGTAACAGTCGACCTGCACCTCGTCGTCCTTGCGGATCGGAATGGAGCGCATGTTGTACTTGTGGCACAACTCCGAAGGAGAAGGGTAGCAGTCGACCTTTACCTCGTTGTCCTTGCGGATCGGAATGGATTTCATACTTAGGCGAGTACTCGGACTGCAACTAAGCCTCCGAGTGGGCGGGTTGCTCTCCACTCGGTAGGGTTTTTAAATACTTAGGCGAGTACTAAACTGCAGCTAAGCCTCCGAGTGGGAGGGTTGCTCTCCACTCGGTAGGATTTTTAAATACTTAGGCGAGTACTAGACTGCAGCTAAGCCTCCGAGTGGGAGGGTTGCTCTCCACTCGGTAGGATTTTCAGATACTTAGGCGAGTATTGGACTGCAGCTAAGCCCCCGAGTGGGAGGTTTGCTCTCCACTCGGTAGGATTTTTCAAACTTAGGCAAGTACTGGACTGCAGCTAAGCCCCCGAGTGGGAGGTTTGCTCTCCACTCGGTAGGATTTTTTGTGTCGTAGCTCTGAAGGAGAAGGCAGCAGTCGACCTGCACCTCGTCGTCCTTGCAAAGCACACATTGTATTTAGTACTTAGGCGAGTACTTGGACTGCAGCTAAGCCCCCGAGTGGGAGGCTGGCTCACCACTCGGAAGGATTTTAAACACTTAGGCGAGTACTTGGACTGCAGCTAAGCCCCCGAGTGGGAGGCTGGCTCACCACTCGGTAGGATTTTAAACACTTAGGTGAGTACTTGGACTGCAGCTAAGCCTCCGACTGGGAGGCTGGCTCACCACTCGGTAGCATTTTTAAACACTTAGGCGAGTACTTGGACTGCAGCTAAGCCCCCGAGTGGGAGGCTGGCTCACCACTCGGCAGGATTTTCAGATACTTAGGCGAGTACTGGACTGCAGCTAAGCCCCCGAGTGGGAGGCTGGCTCACCACTCGGCAGGATTTTCAGATACTTAGGTGAGTACTGGACTGCAGCTAAGCCCCCGAGTGTGAGGCTGGCTCACCACTCGGTATTCACAGCTAAGCCCCCGAGTGGGAGGCTGGCTCACCACTTGGTAGGGATTTTTTTACAAACTTAGGCGAAACGGGTTCGCAGCTAAGCCACCCACTTGGGGGGGGGGGGTTCTCATGTAAACAAAAATTAATAACAATCACTGGGAAAATTATAACATTCTTGTCTTTGATAAACAAACTACAGAGGTACTTTTATTACATCTCATCCGAGTGAGTACTTAAGTATAAAAGGGCGGAGTAGCTCCGCATTCCAAGCTCGAGGCTCATCAATCAGCGATCGATGTTGTAAAGATGGTATGCTCCATTGTGGAGAACTCTGGTGACGATGAAGGACCTTCCCAAGTGGGAGCGAGCTTGTGTGGTTTCTGTTGATCCACTCGGAGGACCAAGTCTCCTTCTTGGAAGGCTCGACTCTTCACATTTCTAGCATGGAATCAACGCAAGTCCTGCTGATAGATAGTCGAGCGGATCAGGGCCATCTCTCTCTCCTCTTCTAGGAGGTCGACTACATCTTGCCGGGCTTGTTCCGCTTCATCTTCAGAGTAGAGTTCGACTCGAGGTGCATTGTGAAGGTGTCACTCGGCAGATCTGCTTGACTCCATAGACCAGAAAGAATGGAGTTCTCCTACCAAACAATTAGGAGTGGTCCTCAATCCCCAAAGAACTGATGGAAGTTCGTCGACCCACGCTCTGCTGCATGCTTGAGATCACGCATCACCGGGGTTTCGATCCTTTGAGAATTAGACCGTTTGCTCGCTCGCTTGTCCATTCGATTGGGGTGAGCAATCAAGCATAGTCGACTCGTGTGCCTTGAGAGGCGCAAAAGGCTTTGAATTTGTCAGAATTGAAGTTTGACCCATTCTCAGTGATGATGCTATGCGGAACTCCATATCTGAATATCAACTCTCTGATGAAACTGATAGCAGTGCACACATCGAGATTATTGATAGGCTTAGCTTCGATCCACTTAGTAAACTTGTCGACTGCCACTAGCAAGTGAGTGAAGCCGCTCCTGCCAGTTCTCAGTGGTCTGATCATATCCAATCCCCAAACAACGAAGGGCCAGACAAGTGGAATGGTCTTCAAGGCTGAGGCGGGTTTGTGTGACATATTGGAATAGAAGTGACATCCTTCACACTTGTCGACTATTTCCTTTGCCATTTCATTTGCTCTTGGCCAGTAAAATCCCGCTCGGTATGCTTTAGCCACAATGGTCCGAGAGGACGCATGATGACCACAGGTCCCCGAGTGGATATCATCAAGAATTATCTGACCTTCTTCCGGTGTTATACATTTCTGGCTGACTCCAGTTGCACTTTCTCTGTACAACTGTCCATTGATCACAGTAAAGGCCTTGGATCGGCGGACGATCTGTCGTGCCTCCTCCTCGTTCTCCGGGAGCTCTTTCCTTAGGATATACGCGATGTACGACACTGTCCAGTCGGGAGTGATGACCACGACCTCCATGATCAGGTCGACCACAGGTGGGACCTCAACTTCAGTCAGATCAGTGACACTTTTTGGCTGTGGGGCTTCTTCGGTGAAAGGATCCTCTTGAACCGACGGTGTGTGGATGTGCTCCAAAAACACATTACTGGGAATGGCTTCCGTCTTGGACCCTATTTTCACCAAATCACCAGCGGCTTGATTTTTCAGCCGGGGTATATGATGAAGCTCTAACCCCTCGAATTTCTTCTCTAGCTTTCTCCTTTGCATTGCGATGGCGATCAACATTTGGACTTCTAACGTCCCACTCCTTCATCACTTGATTAACCACCAGATCTGAGTCGCCATAGACCATGAGGCGACGGACGCCGAAAGTGCAATGGCCATACGCAACCCATACAAAAGTGCTTCAGATTCGCTTCATTGTTGGAAGAATCAAAGTGGATCTGGAGCACATATCTGAGCTTATCTCCTCGGGGAAACCAACACTACCCTCAAAGACGGAACCATTCAAAGCATCTTGGAACCATCAAAGAACATGGTCCAAAGGTTGCTCTGAGTGAACTTGAGTCGGTAGTTGCTGTTCAATCCACTCGGCGATGAAATCTGCTACTGCTTGGGACTTGATGGCTTTCTTTGCCTCAAACTTGACATCAAGGGGAAGGAGCTCAATCGCCCATTTCGCCACTCGACCAGTTGCATCTCTGTTGTGCAGAATCTCTGACAATGGGGCGTCGCTAACGACTGTAATGGAATGGTCAGACAAGTAATGAGCAACCTTCTTTGTGGTCATATAAATCCCATAAACAAGCTTCTGATAATGAGGGTATCTTTGCTTTGATGGGGTCAATACTTCAGAAAGATAATACACTGGGCGCTGAACTTTGAAGGCTTTTCCTTCTTCTTCCCGCTCGACCGTAAGTACTGTACTGACGACTTGTCCTGTGGCTGCAATGTAAAGCAGCAAAGGCTCTTTGCTGATTGGGGCAGCAAGCACCGGCTGGGTGGAGAGCAGAGCTTTTAGCTCTGCAAATGCTGCATCAGCTTCGGGAGTTCACTCGAACTTGTCTGACTTCTTCATCAGTCGGTAAAGAGGCAATGCGTTTTCACCAAGATGAGAGATGAATCGAATTAAAGCGACCAAGCATCCAAGAAAGTCGGACATCGTGCACACGCATTGCAGGCGTTTCATTCGGAGTATAGTACCAACTTTTACGGGTTGGCATCGATTCCTCGCTCGAAACGAAAACCGAGTAACTTTCCGCCAGAACTCCGAATGTGCACTTTGATGGATTAAGCTTGATATCATACCTCTGAGATTGGCACATGTTTCAGCAAGGTCACCAACAGGTCGGAACCTTTCCGTGATTTGACCACAATATCATCCATGTATGCTTCCACATTCGACTGATTTGAGTGAGCAAACACTTACGAATCATCCTCATGAACGCGGCTCCGGCATTCTTGAGGCCGAATGGCATGGTGACATAGCGAAGCACCCGAATGGAGTGATGAAAGCTGTTTTGATCTCGTCGGGTCCATGCTGCACGGATCTGATGGTAACCGGAATAGGCGTCTAAAAAGACAACCGTTCACATCCCGCAGTCGAGTCGACTATTTGGTCGATGCGGGGGAGGGGAAAATGATCTTTCGGGCAGGCCCGATTGATATGTTTGAAGTCGATGCACATGCGAAGGGACTTGTCCTTCTTGGGGACCATGACAACATTGGCGAGCCACTCGAAGTGGTAAATCTCTCGGATAAACTCTGCTGCTAAGAGCCGAGCCACCTCCTCGCCAATGGCCTTTCTCTTCTGGACGGCGAACCGTCGAAGATGTTCTTTGACAGGTTTAACTTTTGGGTCGACTCGTAGATGATGCTCAGCCAGCCCCCTGGGAACACCCAACATGTCAGCAGGCTTCCATGCGAAGATGTCCCAGCTCTCACGGAGGAACTAGATGAGCGCTTCTTCCTATTTGGAGTCGAGTGTTGTTGAGATATGGGTCAGAGCAGCATTGGGGTTGGTCGGGTGAATGTGAATCGGTTTCGTCTCACCGGACGACTGAAATGCTGATTCCGTAGCGGGCTTCTTGGCTCGCAACAAATCACTCGGGTCTGCAGTTTTCTGATATTCTTGCAGCTCTACCATCGCCATCCGAGCATCAGCGATCTTAGAGCCTTTCTGAAAACACTCTTCTGCTTTCTTCCGATTGCCAGTGACAGTGATCACACCTTTGGGACCTGGCATCTTCAGTTTGAGGTATACATAACATGGTCGAGCCATGAAACGTGCATACGCCGGCCTTCCCAGAATAGCGTGATAAGCACTCTGGAAATCCACGACCTCAAAGGTCAACTTTTCTTTACGAAAGTTCTTGGAATCGCAAAAAACCACATCAAGAGCAATTTGGCTGAGTGACTCAGCCTTCTTTCCAGGAATGACTCCATGGAAGCTCATGTTGCTGGTGTTGAGTCTGGACATCGGAATGCCCATCCCTTTCAACGTCTCTGCATACAGTATGTTCAGGCCACTGCCGCCATCCATCAAAACTTTAGTTAGTCGAGTGCCTTCGACGACTGGGTCGACCACCAAAGCTTTCCTCCCAGGGGTGGCTATGTGTGTCGGGTGATCAGACTGGTCGAACGTGATGGCGGTCTAAGACCATTTCAAATAATTGGGTGTCGCCGGAGCGACCATATTCACTTCTCGGTTGATAACTTTCAATCGACTTTTGCTTTCAACGTCGGCCAAAAATCATCGTGGTGGAATTGACCGGGGTATCCACCATCACTATCTTCCTTGTCCTCAACTTTGTCCGACTCCTTTTCCTTATCCTTGGGCTGCTTCCCACAGGCGCTGAATCAAGAGCCGACACTGTCGAGTGGTATGCTTTGGGTAAATGAGTTTACCCTCTTCATATTTATTCGTGTGAATGTGATATGGAAAGTCCAATACATCATTTCCATCTTGGTCTTTCACCTTTTTGGGTTCCAAGGCCCCTTGGGCTTCCCCTTGGACTTTCCTGGAGTCACGACCAAGGCTTCTCCAGGAGCAGCTGGCTCGGCTTTCCGCTTCTGCTTCCAACTGGAGTTCCCTCCCCCGGCTTCATTAGCGGCTGACTTGTACTTGCCAGTCCAGAGCCGATCCTCTTCTTCACCATTGGCATACTTGGTGGCAATCTCCATCATTCAACTCAGGGTCATATCTCCGGTCCGACTGAACTTCAAACTTATCTCTCTGTTCTTAACGCCTTCCTTGAAGGCACAGACTGCTTGGTGATCAGATACATTTTCTACCGTGTGATGTAAAGTGATCCACCTCTGGATGTAATCCCTCAGAGTTTCATTTGGCTTTTGCACACACGATTGCAGCTCTGTCAACCCTGCTGGTCGCTTGCAAGTTCCTTTGAATGTTCAGACAAACACTCGGGCGAGATCTTCCCAAGTGTAAATGCTGCTAGGTGCCAACTGATTCAGCCATGCTCTGGCCGAGCCCTCCAACATAAGAGGTAGGTGCTTCATGGCCACCTCATCATTGCCGCCGCCAATCTGAACAGCCACTCGGTAGTCCTCAAGCCAAGTATCAGGCTTGGACTCACCCGATGAACTTATCGACTCCAGTCGCCAACCTGAAGTTGGGAGGAATCACCGCAGCCCTGATGGCTCTGCTAAAACACTCTGGTCCTGAGACGTGAACTCTGCTGGTGGTGGGCACATCTCTGTCATGGACTTCTCGGTGAGCTCTGTTCCTATCGACCAAACCTTGAATGATAATGGATCTCGCATCAAAGCCTGGTTCTCTGGGGTCGACTGGAATCCTTCGCCCAACATTGTGCTGGCATCTGCCATCCTGCTGTCGAGGAGCGTATGATCCACCCCTTGGGGGAGGGGTGGGCACTCGACGTCGATCATTGCGATTGAATCGGTGCTCATACTGCTCACGGCTCTTGTACTGATCATCACACCAGCCCCCACGTTCCTCACACCTCGGGGGCGATCTCGGACTATGGGCCGACTGGACTGAATTCGCAGCGACATATCTGCTGTGAATCCTATTCCGTGACTGCGATACGGCTGAATTTTGATCTCCTGCTGCGTGGAGTAAATCTCTGATCTGTAGCAAACCTCTACCCGCCTCTGACTGGGAAGGCTGAATCGATTCTGCTATACGGGCCGCAGCTGCTAGATTCTGAATCGGGGTTCGATATACCTGAGTCGGTTGTGGAAAGAGTTGACATCGACTGGAGTCTGCAACCCGTTGTCGCGCACGCTCATCGAGTACTCGCTGGAGGTTCTCCAGTCGAGTGCGCTCAGCCAGGTTAGCCAAGCGCGCGTCCTCTAAGGCACGAGCCTCGGGGGTTTCTCCAACTATAGGAGTGTGTAACGCATCCATGTTCCAGCGGCAAAGTTCTTCCCTCTACAGCGAAGTGAGGGGATCGGGTTGATACTCTTCGTGAACCTGCGCCAGATCCCCTCCGTCGTCGCCTCCGTCGGTGCGGGGGAAACCAGGAGGACTGCATGGTCCATCGACCATCAGAACCTCCGCCGCTGGATCACTGCTGTCGCACTTTTCGGATCACGATCTGCGAGATCCAACAGATCGAACAGGCCGTAGAGATTCGGGCTCGATCGCCGCGACTTGGGGAGTGGCCGACTGGCGGGCCACCGCGTGCCTCACCCACCGCTGAAGCCTCGACCGACCGAAGCTCTTGCGCCGGTGGGAGACTGGGAGGGAGGACGGCACAGGAGCCGACCGATACTGGGTCGACGGTTGCTGCAGGAGGATGCCGCGGACGCACGCGCGAAAGTGCGTTGCCGGCCCGACGGGAGCGTCGGCGCCGAGTGGAGCCTCTGAAGCCAAGCGGAGTCGTCGGCGATGAGCGTGAGCGGCCGAGACGGATCTCATGCCCTCAACCAAAACTCCACAGAAACCATGATGAAGGAGATCGGAAAAATCCCAACTTCTCCAATAAATTGCTAAGACACCTGCCCCACGGTGGGCGCCAACTGTCGTGGTTCTAAGTCTGACAGTAGAATAGGGGGTGGGAATGGAGAGGCAAGATCCTAGCTATGGAGTAGTTGTATACACAAGATGTTTACGAGTTCAGGCCCTTCTCGAAGGAAGTAACAGCCCTACGTCTCGGAGCCCGGAGGCGGTCGAATGTATTATGCGCGTATGAGTTACAGGGGTGCGAACCCTTTACACTAAGGAGGGGGGTGGCTTATATAGAGTTCGCCAGACCCCTCCAGCCCTCGATTATGCAGGATTAAGGTACATTAAGATCGGGGTTCTTGGTAACGCCCCACATAAAGTGCTATGATGACCATAAAAGCTACTTAATGACCAACCGTTTGTTTGCAGACTGACTTTAGATCTCCTGGCGGTCGAGTGGTTGGCTTCATGGTCGAGTGTCTTTAAGTCCGTTGAGTGGAACCCTTCCAGGTCGACTGAAAGGTGTTTACTTCTAGAAATGTCCTTGGGGAGGGTATCTTGGACAGGTCCATGACCCTACCCTAGGTACATGACTTCATCAAATACCCGTTACACATGAGATGACCCCCACATCCTTTTTCAAAATAAACAACTCCCCGATCAATGCATTTCACTCTTCGGTGCAACGCACGGGAACCTTACTACTATAGATTAGTACGACCAAAAATTCAACTAACATTATATATAGTACGATAAATACTGATGCATGTCACCTAAAATTATATCATTCAAAACTATGTTCAAATACGAATCCAACGATATAGTTTTTGTTGACATGCAATAACATTTTGTCAATTAAATCTTCAGTCAAATTCAATGGGGGACTAATAAACCACGACCGATGTAGTACAAGTGTAGAGGGCGGCGCTGCACGGGAGTCTCACCTCTCAGTCGTGTAGCGGCGATAAAAGCCGTCATATCACAAAACCCAACCACTCCCAAGTAATAAGCGGCCCGGTAAAATAAGCGGACAAGCAACCATCACATCCCTCCGTCTTTTTGCATTTCATCTCTCTGCATTTACTTTCGGGTTCATCTCCCACACTCGATCCCTAGCTACTTCTACTTGGGCCAGTTCTTTTGGCGGCTTCACCATCTTTTCCCACAATACTAGTCACAGTGGAGAGTAACAATAAGGCGCCTCACTCATTTATTTGGGCTTCTAAACTACTACTCCGTCCTGGTTTATTCCTCACCATTTTAATTTGTGCTAAATTTTGACCAAAGATTTAGCTGATAAAATGTTACTCAAAACACTTAGGTGCGGTGCATCTAGGTGTGTAAGTCATGTTATGAAAACCAAATAGTCCCAAAACACTTAGGCGCGGTGCATTAACTTCTACCTCGTTTCTTGTTTCTTGACATATCAACCAATAGAGATAAAGAGTGTGCATGCTTTTAATGACTTGAGATATCAAACACGACATGCAGTGGTTAGTTCATTGCATGAAATACTATCAATTAGAAAATAAACATTAACATTTCTCGTTTTCTCCTCCTCCTTGGTCACGGTGCACAGCCTAAGATGACTTACTCACCTAGATGGATGGAGTAGTGCATGTGACATGCACTAACATTTCATTAGTTAAATTTATGATCAAAATTTGACACAGATTACAATGGGGACCAATAAACCAGGACGGAGGTAGTACTTATGGGATTACTAATCTAGAAGCCTAAAAGAACTGGCCCCTGGTACTCCTACTAGTAGTAGTACTCACGTTGGAATCGTTTCACAAGCTTGACTAGTCCTATTTTTCTACATTTACAAAAACCGCATCGTAATGTTTAAACGTGCATTTGCACATACATAAGTAATAGTAGTACTCCCTCCGTCTAGGTGTACAAATCTTCCCTCCTTCTTGGTCACCGTGCACAACCAAAGATGACTTATTGACCTGGACGGAGGGAGTAGAAAAGTCTGCAAGCATATATCGAGAGAGACATGTAGTCCTATAGTCTATAGTAAAGTTTGTGCTATATGCACATACTTGCAAAATGCGTAATAATACACAACGTTTCCAAACTTTCTCTTTTACATACTTAATTAAGGATGCTAAAAATTCCTGAACGTTCAGGATTTATCATTTGCGTCCCAAAACTAATGAGATCGCCTTACGAAACAAAAATTATACTCCTCCTAAAAGCCATGGCGCTCATGAGGCGCTTGCCGCCTTCTGAGTGCCACAGTGCACGGCCGTTTCAAGGCCGACACAACG
The DNA here is from genome assembly GCA_021605145.1 of Aegilops bicornis. NCBI lineage: Eukaryota > Viridiplantae > Streptophyta > Magnoliopsida > Poales > Poaceae > Aegilops > Aegilops bicornis. The sequence goes on along the minus strand of CM038674.1, from coordinate 476,154,269 downwards.
CCTCTTCCTCAGCCTCGCAACTCGCGAGGTGCTGATTAATGACTTCTTGCGTGGGCGAGCGATCTCACCGGTGTGGTGATCCGGGCGCCAACAGTACTCCTCCTGGCTGGAAGCGTGCACCGGTCCACGCATCGCCAAGCGTAGATGAGGCGCTTGGGACCGATCGCACTCAGAGGCGTCGGCAGGCGTCCTCCGCCACCCTCACGGCCCTCGCACGAGCCTTCCGGCAGAGAACCAATTGCTTGACTCTCTCGGACGCGACATAGATCTCCCGAAAGCTTGTTGCGGTGCGCTTCACTTCCTCGGCCTTCTTCTCCGCCTCTATTTTGGCGCGCTCTGCTGGAGGCAAAGCCTCCCACAAGGCGACATCCATTTCTTGCCAAAGCTCATCAAGGCTGGGGGGCTCGGCGGGCGGCGCGCCGTTCTCCTCGTATCAGGGAGCCGACGCGTCCTCCGACGCGTGTGCTGGGGAGATTGGAAACGCCGACGCGTCCACCTCGACACGTCGCGGCAAGGAGCGAAACGCCGACGCTGTTGGGGAACGTAGTAATTTCAAAAAAATTCCTACGCACACGCAAGATCATGGTGATGCATAGCAACGAGAGGGGAGAGTGTTGTCCACATACCCTTGTAGACCGAAAGCGGAAGCGTTATAACAACGCGGTTGATGTAGTCGTACGTCTTCACGGCCCGACCGATCAAGCACCGAAACTACGGCACCTCCGAGTTCTAGCACACGTTCAGCTCGATGGCCATCCCTGGACTCCGATCCGGCAAAGTGTCGGGATGAGTTCCACAAGACGACGGGCGTGGTGACGACCTTGATGTTCTACCGTCGCAGGGCTTCGCCTAAGCACCGCTACAATATTATCGAGGACTATGGTGGAGGGGGGCACCGCACACGGCTAAGAGATCTCAAGGATCAATTGTTGTGTCTCTAGGGTGCCCCCTGCCCCCGTATATAAAGGAGCAAGGGGGGGAGGTGCGGCCGGCCAGGAGGAGGCGCGCCAGGAGGAGTCCTACTCCCACCGGGAGTAGGACTCCCTCCCTTCCTTGTTGGAGTAGGAGAGGAGAGGGAAGGAGAGAGAGGGGGAAAGGAAAGGGGGGGCGCCGCCCCCCTCCTTGTCCAATTCGGACTTGGGGGGGAGGGGCGCGTGGCTGCCCCTTGGCCGCCTCTCCTCTTCCTCCACTTGGGCCCATGAGGCCCATTAACCTCCGGGGGGGTTCTGGTAACCCCCCGGTACTCCGGTATATATCTGATAACTCCCGGAACTATTCCAGTGTCCGAATATAGTCGTCCAATATATCAATCTTCATGTCTCGACCATTTCGAGACTCCTCTTCATGTCCGTGATCACATCCGGGAGTCCTCCCAACCTTCGGTACATCAAAAACTATAAACTCATAATAAAGTTGTCATCGTAACGTTAAGCGTGCGGACCCTACGGGTTCGGGAACAATGTAGACATGACCTAGAACTGTTTCCGGTCAATAACCAATAGCAGAACCTGGATGCTCATATTGGCTCCTACATATTCTACGAAGATCTTTATCGGTCAAACCGCATAACAACATACGTTGTTCCCTTTGTCATCGGTATGTTACTTGCCTGATATTCGATCGTCGGTATCCAATACCTAGTTCAATCTCGTTACCGGCAAGTCTCTTTACTCGTTACGTAATGCATCATTTTGTAACTAAATCATTAGCAACATTGCTTGCAAGGCTTATAGTGATGTGCATTACCGAGAGGGCCCAGAGATACCTCTCCGACAATTGGAGTGACAAAACCTAATCTCAAAATACGCCAACCCAACATGTACCTTTGGAGACACATGTAGAGCTCCTTTATAATCACCCAGTTACGTTGTGACATTTGGTAGCACACAAAGTGTTCCTCCGGTAAACGGGAGTTGCATAATCTCATAGTTATAGGAACTTGTATAAGTCATGAAGAAAGCAATAGCAACATACTAAGCGATCAAGTGCTAAGCTAACGGAATGGGTCAAGTCAATCACATCATTCTCCTAATGATGTGACCCCGTTAATCAAATGACAACTCATGTCCATGGCTAGGAAACTTAACCATCTTTGATTCACGAGCTAGTCAAGTAGAGGCATACTAGTGACACTATGTTTGTCTATGTATTCACAAATGTATCAAGTTTCCGGTTAATACAATTCTAGCATGAATAATAAACATTTATCATGAAATAAGGAAATAAATAATAACTTCATTATTGCCTCTAGGGCATTGTCGGATTTCGGGTTCCGGCAGACCCTATAGGTTCGAACTCTAGGGTGCACGCGGAGATCTCACCTCCTACCTACCTACACCTCGTTGCCTCGCAAGGATCTAAACTACACAAAGAGCAACACAAGGGACACAAGGTTTATACTGGTTCGGGCCACCATTGTGGTGTAATACCCTACTCCAGTGTGTGGTGTGGTGGATTGCCTCAGGGGCGGATGATGAACAGTACAAGGAAGAACAGCCTCGCGAGGGTCTGTTCTTGGCCGGTGTGACGAACTGCTAGGGGGAGTTCAGTCGCTTCTCTCTTTCTCTCTCTTGATTGATTTGCCGATCCGATCCGGCCTCTTCTCTGGATCCAGATGCCTCTACCCTGTGGGCGGCTAGTCCTATTTATAGGCAAAGGCCCTGGGCCTCTTCCCAAATATTGAGCGGGAAGGGCGCCAACAATTGGCCATTTTGAAGGGGAACATCTAGTACACTTATCCTGACTAAAGTCGGTCCTCGCCGCCAAAGGCTCTGACGATGACGCCGGCTTGGGCTCCACGGTGACCTCCTTCCTGCCGTTGTGTTGGTCCTGGTCTTGTTGCACCGAAATGGCTGCCTTTGCTTGATGCTCTCGCCTGCGCTTGCCTCCTTTGCACCAAAGAGGAAATGAGGACACCGCGCGGGCTGGCGCCCGCCTGGCGCCCTTGGTCGTCATGGCTTGCGTCATGGGCACCTCATGAGGTACCCCGCCTTGATGTTGGGTTACGTAGTAATTTCAAAAAATTTCCTACGATCACGCAAGACCATGGTGATGGCATAGCAACGAGAGGGGAGAGTGTCCGTCCACGTACCCTCGTAGACCGAAAGCGGAAGCGTTATAACAACGCGGTTGATGTAGTCGTACGTCTTCACGATCCGACCGATCCAAGCACCGAACGTCACGGCACCTCCGAGTTACGCACACGCTCAGCTCGATGGCGATCCCGGACTCGATCCAGCAAAGTGTCGGGGATGAGTTCCGTCCAAGACGACGGCGTGATGACGATGTTGATGCTCCACCGACGCGGGGCTTCGCCTAAGCTCATGACGATATGACTTCTCCGGCGAGGCTTCGCCTAAGCTCATGACGATATGACCGAAGTGGAATATGGTGGAAGGGGCACCGCACACGGCTAAGGAAAGATCCGTAGATCAACTTGTGTGTATTGGGGTGCCCCCCGCCCGTGATATAAAGGAGACAAGGGGAGGTGGCGGCCCTAGAGGAGGCGCGCCAAGGAGGAGTCCTACTCCCACCGGAGTAGGACTCCCCTTCTCCTAGTTGGAGTAGGATTGGGAGGGGAAAGGGGAAGGCACCGCCCCTCTCCTTGTCCTATTCGACTGGAAGGGGAGGGGCGCGCAGCCCACCTGGCCGGCCCTTCTCCTTCTCCCTCAAGGCCCATGAGGGCCCATATACCCCGGGGGTTCCGGTAACCCGGTGTTCCGGTAACATCCTGTTTTCACCGGAACCATTCGAAGTCCAAACATAGGCTTCCAATATATCAATCTTTATGTCTCGACCATTTCGAGACTCCTCGTCATGCCCGTGATCACATCCGGGACTCCGAACAACCTTGATTGCATCAATACTTATAAACTCATTATGAACTGTCATCGAAGCGTTAAGCGTGCGGACCCTACGGGTTCGAGAACTATGTAGACATGACCTAGAACCATTCTCGGTCAATAACCAATAGCGGAACCTGGATGCCCATATTGGTTCCTACATATTCTACGAAGATCTTTATCGGTCAAACCGCATAACGACATACGTTGTTCCCTTTGTCATCGGTATGTTACTTACCCGAGATTCGATCGTCGGTATCCAATACCTAGTTCAATCTCAAGCATCTTGGTAAGTCTCTTTACTCGTTCGTAATACATCATCTCACAACTAACTCATTAGTTGTAATGCTTGCAAGGCTTAAGTGATGTGCATTACCGAGAAGGCACGAGATACCTCTCCGACAATCGGAGTGACAAAACCTAATCTCGAAATACGCCAACCCAACAAGTACCTTTGGAGACACCTGTAGTACTCCTTTATAATCACCCGATTACGTTGTGGACGTTTGGTAGTACCCAAAGTGTTCCTCCGGTAGAACGGGAGTTGCATAATCTCATAGTTATAGGAACATGTATGGGTCATGAAGAAAGCATTAACATACTAAGCGATCAAGCTGTTAAGCTAACGGAATGGGTCATGTCAATCAGATCATTCAACTAATGATGTGACCTTGTTAATCAAATAACAACTCCTTGTTCATGGTTAGGAAACATAACCATCTTTGATTAACAAGCTAGTCAAGTAGAGGCATACTAGTGACATACTGTTTGTCTATATATTCACACATGTATTATGTTTCCGGTTAATACAATTCTAGCATGAATAATAAACATTTATCATGATATAAGGAAATAAATAATAACTTTTATTATTGCCTCTAGGGCATATTTCCTTGATCTCCCACTTGCACTAGAGTCAATAATCTAGATTACAAAGTAATGATCCTAACACCCATGGAGTCTTGGTGCTGATCATGTTTTGCTCGTGGAAGAGGTTTAGTCAACGGGTCCGCAACATTCAGATCCGTATGTATTTTGCAAATCTCTATGTCTCCCACTTGGACTTGGTCCCGAATGGAATTGAAGCGTCTCTTGATGTGCTTGGTCCTCTTGTGAAACCTGGATTCCTTTGCCAAGGCAATTGCACCAAGATTGTCACAGTAGATCTTCATCGGTCCAGTTTCACTAGGTATGACACCTATATCGGAAATGAACTCTTTCATCCAGACTCCTTCATTCGCTGCTTCCGAAGCAGCTATGTACTCCGCTTCACATGTAGATCCCGCCACGACGCTTTGTTTAGAACTGCACCAACTGACAGCTCCACCGTTTAACACGTATCCGGTTTGCGATTTAGAATCGTCCGGATCAGTGTCAAAGCTTGCATCGATGTAACCATTTACGACTAGCTCTTTGTCACCTCCATATACGAGAAACATATCCTTAGTCCTTTTCGTGTATTTCGGGATGTTCTTGACCGCTGTCCGTGATCCACTCCTGGATTACTTTGGTACCTTCTGCCAAGCTTACAGCTAAGCATACGCCAGTCTGGTACACAAGATTGCATACATGATAGAGCCTATGGCTGAAGCATAGGGAACATCTTTCATTTTCTCTCTATCTTCTGCTGTGGGCGGGCATTGAGTCTGACTCTATCTTACACCTTGTAATACAGGGAAAAAACCTTTCTTTGCCTGATCCATTTTGAACTTCTTCAAAACTTTATCAAGGTATGTGCTTTGTGAAAGTCCAATTAAGCGTCTTGATCTATCTCTATAGATCTTGATGCCCAATATGTAAGCAGCTTCACCGAGGTCTTTCATTGAAAAACTTTTATTCAAGTATCCTTTTATGCTATCCAGAAATTCTATATCATTTCCAATCAATAATATGTCGTCCACATATAATATTAGAAATGCTTCTGAGCTCCCACTCACTTTCTTGTAAATACAGGCTTCTCCAAAAGTCTGTACAAACCCATATGCTTTGATCACACTATCAAAGCGTTTATTCCAACTCCGAGAGGCTTGCACAAGACCATAAATTGATCGTTGGAGCTTGCACACTTTGTTAGCACCCTTTGGATCGACAAAACCTTCTGGTTGCATCATATACAACTCTTCTTCTAGAAATACATTCAAGAATGCGGTTTTTACATCCATTTGCCAAATTTCATAATCATAAAATGCGGCAATTGCTAACATGATTCGGACAGACTTAAGCATCGCCACGGTGAGAAAGTCTCATCGTAGTCAACCCCTTGAACTTGTCGAAAACCTTTTGCAACAAGTCGAGCTTTGTAGACAGTTACATTACCATCGGCGTCAGTCTTCTTCTTAAAGATCCATTTATTTTCAATGGCTTGCCGATCATCGGGCAAGTCAACCAAAGTCCATACTTTGTTCTCATACATGGATCCCATCTCAGATTTCATGGCTTCCAGCCATTTTTCGGAATCTGGGCTCACCATCGCTTCTTCATAGTTCGTAGGTTCGCCATGGTCAAGTAACATGACTTCCGTAATAGGATTACCGTACCACTCACTGGTGCGTATTTTACTCTGGTTGACCTCACGAGGTTCAGTAGTAACTTGATGCGAAACTACATGATCATCATCATTAGTTTCTTCACTAATTGGTGTAGTTGTCACAGAACCATTTCTTGTGATGAACTACTTTCCAATAAGGAGCAGATCTGATTATCTCATCAAGTTCTACTTTCCTCCCACTCACTTCTTTCGAGAGAAACTCCTTCTCTAGAAAGGACCCGAATTTAGCAACGAAAATCTTGCCTTCAGATCTGTGATAGAAGGTGTACCCAACAGTCTCCTTTGGGTATCCTATGAAGACACATTTTTCCGATTTGGGTTCGAGCTTATCCGGTTGAAGTTTCTTTACATAAGCATCGCAGCCCCAAACTTTAAGAAACGACAACTTTGGTTTCTTGCCAAACCATAGTTCATAAGGCGTCGTCTCAACGGATTTTGACGGTGTCCTATTCAACGTGAATGCGGCCGTCTCTAAAGCATAACCCCAAATCGATAGCGGTAAATCGGAAATAGACATCATAGATCGCACCATATCTAGTAAAGTACGATTACGACGTTCGGACACACCATTTCTCCGTGGTGTTAGGGTGGCGTGAGTTGTGAAACTATTCCACATTGTTTCAAATGTAAACCAAACTCAGAACTCAAATATTCTCCTCCACGATCAGATCGTAGAAACTTTATTTTCTTGTTACGATGATTTTCCACTTCACTCTGAAATTCTTTGAACTTTTCAAATGTTTCAGATTTGTGTTTCATTAAGTAGATATACCCATATCTGCTCAAATCATCTGTGAAGGTGAGAAAATAACGATACCCGCCGGCGTGCTTCAACATTCATTGGACCACAAACATCGGTATGTATGATTTCCAACAAATCAGTTGCACGCTCCATAGTTCCGGAGAACGGCGTTTTGTCATCTTGCCCATGAGGCACGGTTCGCAAGTACCAAGTGATTCATAATCAAGTGATTCCGAAGCCCATCAAGATGGAGTTTCTTCATGCTTTTACACCGATATGACCTAAACGGCGGTGCCACAAATAAGTTGCACTATCATTATCAACTCTGCATCTTTTGGCTTCAACATTATGAATATGTGTATCACTACGTCGAGATTCAACAAGAATAGACCATTCTTCAAGGGTGCATGACCATAAAAGATATTACTCATATAAATAGAACAACCATTATTCTCTGATTTAAATGAATGACCGTCTCGCAATAAACAAGATCCAGATATAATGTTCATGCTCAACGCTGGCACCAAATAACAATTATTTAGGTCTAAAACTAATCCTCAAGGTAGATGTAGAGGTAGCGTGCCGATTGCGATCACATCAACTTTGGAACCATTTCCAACGCGCATCGTCACCTCGTCCTTAGCCAATCTTCGCAATCCGTAGTTCCTGTTTCGAGTTGCAAATATTAGCAACAGTAACCAGTATCAAATACCTGTGTACTACTGCGAGTATTAGTAAGGTACACATCAATAACATGTATATCATATATACCTTTGTTCACCTTGCCATCCTTTTATCCGCCAAATACTTGGGGCAGTTCCGCTTCCAAAGGTCGATGCTTGCAATAAAAACACTCGATTTCGGGCTTAGGTCCAGACTTGGGTTTCTTCTCTTGATCAGCAACTTTCTTGCTTTGTTCTTTTGAAGTTTCCTTCTTCTTCCCTTTGCCCTTTTTCTTGAAACTAGTGGTCTTGCTGACCATCAACACTTGATGCTCTTTCTTGATTTCTACCTCCGCTGCTTTCAGCATCGCGAAGAGCTCGAGAATTGTCTTAGTCATCCCTTGCATATTATAGTTCATCACGAAGCTCTTGTAGCTTGGTGGCGTGATTGGAGAATTCTGTCAATGACACTATCATCCGGAAGATTAACTCCCAGCTGAATTAAGTGATTGTTATACCCGGACATTTTGAGTATGTGCTCACCGATGTAACTATTCTCCTCCATCTTGCAGCTATAGAACTTATTGGAGACTTCATATCTCTCAATCCGGCATTTGCTTGAAATATTAACTTCAACTCCTGGAACATCTCATATGCTCCATGACGTTCAAGACGTCGTTGAAGACCCGGTTCTAAGCCGTAAAGCATGGCACACCGAACTATAGAGTAGTCATCACTCTGCTTTGCCGTGACGTTCACAACTTCTCGGCTCAAAGATTCGCAGCAGTTCGCCACCCAGCCGGTGCTTCCAGGGCGTAATTTTTACGTGCAGCAATGAGGATAATCCTCAAGTTACGGACCCAGTCCGTGTAATTGCTACCATCATCTTTCAACTTTGCTTTCTCAAGGAACGCATTAAAATTCAACGGAACAACAAAGACGAGCCATCTATCTACATCAAACATAGACAAGCAAAATACTATCAGGTACTAAGTTCATGATAAATTTAAGTTTGATTAATCATATTAAAAACCTCCCACTTAGACAGACATCTCTCTAGTCATCTAAGTGATCACGTGATCCAAATCAACTAAACCATGTCCGATCATCACGTGAGATGGAGTAGTTTCAATGGTGAACATCACTATGTTGATCATATCTACTATATGATTCACGCCGACCTTCGGTCTCTCGTGTTCGAGGCCATATCTGTTATATGCTAGGCTCGTCAAGTTTAACTCGAGTATTCCGCGTGTGCAACTGTTTTGCACCCGTTGTATTTGAACGTAGAGCCTATCACACCCGATCATCACGTGGTGTCTCAAAGACGAAGAACTTTCAGAACGGTGCATACTCAGGGAGAACACTTCTTGATAATTTTTAGTGAGAGATCATCTTATAATGCTACCGCCAATCAAAGCAAGATAAGATGCATAAAGGATAAACATCACATGCAATCAATATAAGTGATATGATATGGTCATCATCATCTTGTGCTTGTGATCTCCATCGCCAAGCAATCAATCATGATCACCATCGCCACCGGTAGCGACACCTTGATCTCCATCGTAGCATCGTTGTCGCCTCGCCAACTATTGCTTCCACGACTATCGCTACCGCTTAGTGATAAAGTAAAGCAATTACATGGCGCTTGCATTTCATACAATAAGCGACAACCATATGGCTCCTGCCGATTGCCGATAACTCGGTTACAAAACATGATCATCTCATACAATAAAATATAGCATCACGCCTTGAGCATATCACATCACAACATGCCCCGCAAAAACAAGTTAGACGTCCTCTACTTTGTTGTTGCAAGTTTTACGTGGCTGCTACGGGCTGAGCAAGAACCGTTCTTACCTACGCATCAAAACCACAACGATAGTTTGTCAAATAGACTCCGCTTTTAACCTTCTCAAGGACCGGGCGTAGCTACACTCGGTTCAACTAAAGTTGGAGAGACAGTCTTCCGCAAGCCATCTATGTGCAAAGCACGCCGAGGGAACCGGTCTCACAGAAGAGTACGCGTAAGGTTGGTCCGGATCGTCTCGGCCCAACAATACCGCTGAACCAAAGTATGACATGCTGGTAGGCAGTATGACTTGTATCGTCCACAACTCACTTGTGTTCTACTCGTGCATATGACATCAACGCATAAAACCTGGCTCGGATGCCACTTTTGGGTTACGTAGTAATTTCAAAAATTTTCCTACGATCACGCAAGACCATGGTGATGGCATAGCAACGAGAGGGGAGAGTGTCCGTCCACGTACCCTCGTAGACCGAAAGCGGAAGCGTTATAACAACGCGGTTGATGTAGTCAGACGCCTTCACGATCCGACCGATCCAAGCACCGAACGTCACGGCACCTCCAGTTCTCGCACATCGCTCAGCTCGATGACGATCCCGGACTCCGATCCGGCAAAGTGTCGGGATGAGTTCCACAAGACGACGGGCGTGATGACGATGTTGATGCTCCACCGACGCAGGGCTTCGCCTAAGCTCCGCTGACGATATGACTTCTCCGGCGAGCAGGCTTCGCCTAAGCTCCATGACGATATGACCAAGTGGAATATGGTGGAAGGGGCACCGACACGGCTAAGGAAAGATCCGTGAGATCACTTTGTGTGTTTTGGGGTGCCCCCTGCCCCCGTATATAACGGAGACATGGGGGTGGGGGCCGGCCCTATCGGCGGCGCACCAAGGAGGAGTCCTACTCCCACCGGGAGTAGGACTCCCCCCCCCCTTCTCCTAGTTGGAGTAGGATTGGGGAGGGGGAAAGGGGGAAGGCGCCGCCTCTCCTTGTCCTATTCGGACCGGAAGGGGAGGGGGGCGCAGCCCACCTGGCCGGCCCTTCTCCTTCTCCCTCAAGGCCCATGAGGGCCCATATACCCCCGGGGTTCCGTAACCCCCTGTTCCGCAGAACATCCTGCTTTCACTCGGAACCATTCCAAGTCCAAACATAGGCTTCCAATATATCAATCTTTATGTCTCGACCATTTCGAGACTCCTCGTCATGCCCGTGATCACATCCGGGACTCGAACAACCTTCGATTGCATCAATACTTATAAACTCATTATGAACTGTCCATCGAAGCGTTAAGCGTGCGGACCCTACGGGTTCGAGAACTATGTAGACATGACCTAGAACCATTCTCGGTCAATAACCAATAGCGGAACCTGGATGCCCATATTGGTTCCTACATATTCTACTTAAGATCTTTATCGGTCAAACCGCATAACGACATACGTTGTTCCCTTTGTCATCGGTATGTTACTTACCCGAGATTCGATCGTCGGTATCCAATACCTAGTTCAATCTCAAGCATCGGTAAGTCTCTTTACTCATTCCGTAATACATCATCTCACAACTAACTCATTAGTTGTAATGCTTGCAAGGCTTAAGTGATGTGCATTACCGAGAAGGCCTGGAGATACCTCTCCGACAATCGGAGTGACAAAACCTAATCTCGAAATACGCCAACCCAACAAGTACCTTTGGAGACACCTGTAGTACTCCTTTATAATCACCCAGTTACGTTGTGACGTTTGGTAGTACCCAAAGTGTTCCTCCGGTAAACGGGAGTTGCATAATCTCATAGTTATAGGAACATGTATGGGTCATGAAGAAAGCATTAACATACTAAACGATCAAGCGTTAAGCTAACGGAATGGGTCATGTCAATCAGATCATTCAACTAATGATGTGACCTTGTTAATCAAATAACAACTCCTTGTTCATGGTTAGGAAACATAACCATCTTTGATTAACAAGCTAGTCAAGTAGAGGCATACTAGTGACATACTTGTTTGTCTATATATTCACACATGTATTATGTTTCCGGTTAATACAATTCTAGCATGAATAATAAACATTTATCATGATATAAGGAAATAAATAATAACTTTTATTATTGCCTCTAGGGCATATTTCCTTCACTTGATCTCTCCGCCTCCTCGCGAGCCAGCCTGACGAGGCCGTGCCTGAGGAAGCTTCCTGTCGTCCGCCCCGCGAGGCTTGGCCCCTCGTGAGGGTCTTGAGCTTGTGCTGATGAAGATGGGCCGTGCTGGGCCACCCCTTGAGCCACGCCGCAGGCCGCAGGCAGGCAAGTCTGGGTACCCCCCGTTCCCAGAACATCGACAGTAGCCCCCGGGCCCAAGGCACGCATGGACTTGGCTTAGCAGAGAGGCGAAGGGGAAAGTGCGAAGCGCCGCGGGCCCTAACAGCCTGCGGCCTTAAGCGCCACGTGGCGGTTGATTGGACGTGGGCGTCTCCACTTCCCCATGATGCCTTGGCAACTGCACGAATTGACAAGTCCCTGCATGCAAAGCGGGTCATGATTACCTGTGATCGTGGAGGTCGACGGTTGGCCTTCCCCGGCTATAAGTACGGAACAGCGCGTGCCCTTCCAGTCCATCTCTCCTTGCTTCTCCTTCTTCTCCATGGCTCCGCCGAAGAGGTTCTCGGCCACGGAGAAAGGAAAGGCCCGCCAGGTGGAGCCCGACTCTCCCCTTGCCAAGCGCGGTCGAGGCCGTCCTTGCAAGCACCCTGTGGCTCCCGTAGCGGCTTCCCGCGGTCGTGGAGGCGATCTCCCGCACGGCGACGGCGCCAGCCGCTGATGGGGCGCGCTACGGCCGCGCGACCCCCTAGGCCGCGCTTCCACTTGGCAGAGGTGCTGCCGGAGTTTGTCGTGTGGTCGGTGGAGCCGACTAGCACCTGGCTCCAGCTTCCCCGCTTCCTTTTAGGTGAACTTCCGGCAGGGGCCCTGGGCGATCTCTGGCTCCAGGCGGACGGTTGCTGCAGCCGGGCCTCCTGGGCTTTGCTGGAGGTCTCCGCCGCTGGGAGCGTGGCCCTGACCCACGGCTGGCAGACGTTAGCCCGTGCGCACGGTCTGAGCCGGCGGTGCACCCTGCACTTCATGTTCGACGGCGATGCCACCCTCTACGTGAGGGTGTTCGGGGAAGACGATCGCCGCGCTGGGTGCTGCCCCGAGGACGACGACCGCGGCCGTGGGCCTAGCCCCGGCGATGATCGGGATGAAGATGACAGTGCGCGCATGGTTGGCGGCGCACGGGGATCGTCGAACTTCGGCGACTCTTCTTCGGACAGCGGCTCCTCTAGCGGTGGCCATGACCAGCCTCCGCGCGGCCGAGCCCTCCTGGAGGGAGGTAGCGGGTCCGCCCGCCATCGCGCCTCGGTGAAGTGCGAGAGGGAGTCCGCCTGAGCTCCGGAGGCAGTTCGAGCCTCCGCTGCGAGTTGGTGTCAAGCGAGCCGCGCCTGTCTTGTTCTTTTCCTTTTCCTGCGCAAAGAGACAGTAGTGTAGAGCCCCGCGGGGCGTGCTTGGACTGTTGCTATTAATTATCATACTGTTTCCGCTATTTCTGTATTAGGCTTCCATGCCACACGCCTGCGCATAGAAATTACTTAGCTTGGGGGTGACCTGTCGCGGTCTTCGCCTCCCGAGGCCGAGGCCTTGTCGAACGCTTCATGCCCTGCAAAGATTAGCCAGGAGAGGTAGCTTCCGGCCTCAGTCGTGGAGGCGACCGACCCAGGTCCTGTGTTCGCGTCGCGGTGCCCGTGGGGCACGGACTGGAGGGGTGCTCCCGTAGTGGACCCGGTTAGGGAAGCCTCAAACAATAGGGGCAGAAAACACTCGCGAGGGTGCTCAGCGTTGCTCCCTCGCTGGGACTCAAGCGAGAGAAATTGAGGCAGAGAGGCGAAGAAGGCAAAGAGTCACAAGCCAAAGACGACAACAACTTCAATAAAACTTCAAATGGGAATGAACAAGCCAAGCTGCAGAAAGCAAATGAAAAAGCCGCGTCTCGACACCTAATCTAGTCTTCGACGTCTTCCCACCAGCGTGAGCTAAGTGCTGCCACTTTGGGCGTGGGAGGGAGCCCCAAGGCCCGAGGCCGGGCGCTCCACGAGACTCCGGGGCGTGTACAGCCCCAACTCATTATTACGTGAGAGTGTCACGGGCGGCGAGCTTCACAGGCATTGGCCTTCTTCACAGGCTCTGGGCCTTTCTTGGGGAAGCGAACTTCACAGGCGTTTGCCTTCTTCACAGGCACCGGGCCTTTCTCAGAAAGATAAGCTTCACAGGCGTTTGCCTTCTTCATAGGCACCGGGCCTTTCTCCGAAAGATAAGCTTCACAGGCGTTTGCCTTCTTCACAGGCACCGGGCCTTTCTCAGAAAGATAAGCTTCACAGGCGTTTGCCTTCTTCACAGGCACCGGGCCTTTCTCAGAAAGATAAGCTTCACAGGCGTTTGCCTTCTTCACAGGCACCGGGCCTTTCTCAGAAAGATAAGCTTCACGGGCGTTTGCCTTCTTCACAGGCACCGGGCCTTTTTAGGGGTAAAACCTCCGGAGGTGCTGGATGTTCCACGCGTTTTGGACGGGCACCCCCTCCTGAGTCTCCAAGCGCGTGGAGCCGGGCCTGGAAACATGAACAACCTTGAACGGGCCCTCCCACATGGGAGATAGCTTATGCAGTCCCTCCCTGGAGAGAACCCGTCTGAGCACGAGGTCCCCTACCTCAAGAGTTACAGGGGCGTATGTTGCGGCAGTGGTATCGCCGCAGTGCTTGTTGGTACCTCGCCACTCGTAGCGCGGCTTCTCGACGATGCTCCTCCCCCAGCACGAGGTTCGTCCCCCGCATGGCGTCCTGATGCGCCTCGTCGAACGCCAGGACCCGTGCGAAACAACGTCTGACCTCGTGAGGGAGGACCGCTTCAGCTCCATAGACCAGGAAGAACGGGGTCTCGCCAGTCGGCTTGGTTACAGTCGTGCGGATGGACCACAACACAGACTGAAGCTCATCGTACCAGCTCTGCCGCAGGCCTCCAGCTTCTTCTTGAAGGTCCTGGTTTTGAGGCCCCTCAGGACCTCTGCGCTGGCCCACTCGGCACGACCGCTGTTCCGTGGAGTGCGCCATCAAGCGTAGCATACCTGCGTCCCAAGGTTAGCACAATATGTTTTGAAGAGGTTACTGGTGAACTGCGAACAGTTGTCGGCGATGATGCGGTTCGGCACCCCGAACGGGCTCACGATGCCCTTGATGAACTTGACTGCAGAACCTGCGGGGATGGTGCGGACGGCCTCCACTTCAGCTCACTTGGTGAACCTGTCCACGACGACGTAGAGGTAGCGATAGCCTCCCGGCGCCCGAGGGAACGGGCCCAGGATATCCAGCCCCCAGGCTGCGAATGGCCACGAGAGGGGTATAGTTTGCAGACCTCCCGCCGGCTGATGGATCTGCTTGGCATGGAATTGGCGAGCCTCGCAAGCCTTCACCAGTTCCACGACATCATTGAGCACAGTGGGCCAATAGAACCCGCTGCGGAACGCCTTGCCAATGAGGGTCCGCGATGACGAATGATGCCCACAGTCTCCATCGTGTGTGTCCGCCAGCAGCTCCTTCCCTTGCTCCCTAGAAATGCAACATAGGGACATATCATTCAGTCGGTTCCGGTAGAGCTCTCCATCCCTGATGCAGTACACCGTGGCTTGCCGCGCCACATGCTCCGCTTCCTCCTCCCTTTCCGGCAAGGTCCCTTGCGTCAGGTAACTCCGGAGCTCTGTGATCCAGCACCCCTCCTGAGGCTCCAGCGCCAGGAGCAGGCGCGCTCCTGAGGCCGGGCCACAGACCGGGGCTCCCAAGGCAGGTGGCTGGGGGAGCTCTTCCCGAGGCTGCACCATGCTTGACAGTGATGGCGTTGCCGAGGGCTTGAAGAGCCGCTCCTCAAAGACGCCAGGTTCCTGAGGCAGCCGCCTGGATGCCCGTTTGGCGATGTCATCAGCCTCTTGATTGGTGCCGCGAGGCACATGCTGCAACTCCGATCCACGTAAGCTGCTTCTCCATCCCGCGGACCTCCGCGAGGTAGGCTTCCATGTGCTCATCCCTCGGCTCGTATACTTTGTTGGAGAAGTTGACGAGGAGTTGTGAATCACCCTTGATGGTAAGGCGCTTCACTCCTGTGGCGATCAAGGCCTTCAGCCTGCTATCAGGCCCTCGTATTCTGCTATGTTGTTGGAGACCTTTTCTCCGTGCTGGAAACAGAGTTGCACGGCGTAGTAGAGCTTGTCTTGAGTGGGATATATAAGCACTGCGCCAGCCCCCACGCCGTGTCTGGAGAACGCCCCGTCGAAGTACATGACCCAACCATCCGGTGCCTCGCTTCCCGGGGAGAGGGATCGATCCTCATCAGCCTTGAGGCCCGGCGCCTCCGCCCATTCCGCCACGAAGTCCGCTAGCGCTGCCCCCTTGATGACTCTGGTGGTGCTGAATTCTAGTTGAAACGCTTGCAGCTCGATGTTGCACTCAGCGACTCTTCCAGCCGAGTTGGGGCTCCTGAGCACCCTTTCCAAGGGGTACGCAGAGACAACCTTGATGGGATGGCCTTGAAAATAGTGCCGCAGCTTGCGCGAGGCCACCAATAGCGCGAGGAGGAGTTTCTGGTGCATGGGGTACCGCGCCCTCGTGTCCCGCAACACTGTGCTGACGAACTACACAGGGTGTTCGACGAGGTTGGGAGTGCTGGTGCTGCTGGCGTTCTCCGAAGGCCGTGGCGCCTCCTGAGACAGTGGAGCCCTGAGCGGCTGGTCGCCAGGGGGAGGGGTCTCTTCTGTTCCTAGTGCGCTTCCCTGCGGCGGCTGATCCTTCTCGGCTATGGTAGTGGTTTCTGTGAGGCCCCCTTGATCCTGCTTCGCCTTGACCCGGGCAGCTGCCGCGGCTTTGGTCCAACGCTCCTCCCTAACCGCCTCCAGGGCTGCACTGGCAGAGTAGGGAGTGGCTGCAAGGTAGAGCACCAGGGGCTCTTGAGGGCGCGGAGCCACCATTACCGGAGGACTAGTTAAGTACCTTTTGAGATCTTGGAACGCCTTGTCGGCCTCTTCAGTCCATTCAAAGGGGCCCTTTTTCTTCATCAGCTTGAAGAAGGGCAACGCTCATTCCCCGAACTTGGAGATGAAGCGTCCTAGTGCGGTCACGCGCCCAGTGAGCTTCTGCATCTCTCTGAGGGTCTTCGGCGGGCTCATGTCCTTGACTGCTTTGACCTTTTCTGGGTTAGCCTCGATGCCCCGGTGGGACACGAGGAAGCCCAAGAGCTTGCCCGAGGGGACCCCAAACACACACTTCTCCGGGTTGAGCTGCAGGTCCACTGCGTTGAGGCTCGCGAAGGTTTCCTCCAGGTCTTGTATCAGGGTTCTGGCCTCCCGAGACTTCACCACAATGTCATCGACGTAAGCCTCAACATTCCTCCCGAGCTACGGACCCAAGGTGATGTGCATCAGCCGCTGGAAGGTCGCTCCTGCGTTGCGCAGCCCGAACGGCATGCATGTGTAGCATTACACTCCACACGGGGTCAGGAAAGCCGTTTTTCCATGTCTTCTACCGCCATCTCGATCTGGTGATAGCCGGAGAAGGCATCCAGGAAACATAACAGGTCGCACTCGGCGGTGGAGTCGATGATCTGATCGATGTGAGGGAGCGGGAATGGATCCTGCGGGCAGGCTTTGTTTAGGTTGGTGAAGTCGACACACATGCGTTCCTTCCCCCTTTCTTTGGCACGACAACCGGGTTAGCCAACCAATCTGGGTATCGGACCTCGCGAATGACCCCTGCCGCCTCTAGCTTGCGGGTCTCTTGGACGATGAAAGCCTGCTTCTCAGTGGACTGCCGTCTCGCTTTCTGCTTCACGGGGCGCACGTTGGGGCACACGTTGAGGTGGTGCTCAATTACGCCTCTTGGGACCCCTGCCAGCTGATCAGGTTCCCATGCGAACACCTTCTTGTTCGCGCGTAGGAACTTGACCAGGGCCTCCTCCTGCTCGGGCTCGAGGTTGGCGCCTATGGTGAAGGTGGCGTTAGTGGATCCGTCCTCGTCGACCAGTATCTGCTTGGTTTCCGCCTTGTCTTGGGTGAACAACTGCTTCTTGTTGGCCGACACAGCCCCCCTTGGGCTCAGGGGCGTCTGAGTCAGCGGGCTGTGCCGCTGCCGCAGTCTTGAAGACGAGCTTGAGCACTTGCAACGCATCCCCGGTGTCTCCGGACATGGTGAGGACGCTGCTGCTCCCGGGCATCTTCATGAGGTTGTACGCCGGGTGAGTCGCGGCCATGAATCGGGCTAGTGCTGGGTAGCCAAGGATGGCGTTGTATGGGAGGCTGATGGGGGCGATGTCAAAGTCGATTAGCTCCGTGCAGAAGTTGTCGTAGGTGCCGAAGGTCACCGGAAGGCGGATCTGCCCCAGGGAGCCGGCGGAACCGCCTCCGACGCCCAAGAAGGGCCTGCTGGGCTGAAGCCGCTCCGGCGGTACGTGGAGGAGGCTCAAGGCTTCAACCGAGAGCATGCTGAGGCTTGCGCCGCCGTCGATGAGAGTCCGGGTGACGGCCACCTGGCAGATGGTGGGGGTGCACAGCATTGGGAGTGCGCCCGAGTAGGCTGAGTTGGAAGGGTGATCCTCCGAGCTGAAGGCCAGATCAGCCTTGGGCGCCGACCGACCCGGAGGAGCCCCATGCTGCGCGGAGGCAGCGCCGATCTGGCGGACGAATGGCTTGATGTGGCGGCCTGAAGGTGGCGCCTGCGAGCCGCCCAGGAGAGCTGCGACGACCGGGGGCGCCGGCGCAGCATGCTGGGCGAGGAAGAGGTCGCGCAGCTCCTCCCAAGAGGTCACGGAAGCCGCTGGCAGGTGGAGCAACCACATGCGCGGAGCGCCGGTGAGGGCCATGGGAAGCCAGTTTGCCATGACCCTGTCGTTGCCCCCCGCTTCGAGGGACGGCCCCCTCGTACGCCAGCAGGAAGGCCAGCGGATCAGTCGTGCCGTTGTAGCGCGGTGGCGTCTCCAGCTTGAACTTGTTTGGCCACTGCACTTGTCGCAGGGCTGGGGCCAAGGCTCGGAGCCCCCTGGTCCCTGCGTCGGTGCTGGCGACCGGAGCGGGCGGCGCGCTACTCATCATAGGGCGAATCGTGATGTTGGCAGAGAGCGGGTCGGCGGAAGGGAAAACTCCGGCGCACCCCTACCTGGCGTGCCAAATGTCGGATTTCGGGTTCCGGCAGACCCTCTAGGTTCGAACTCTGGGGTGCACGCGGAGATCTCACCTCCTACCTACCTACACCTCGTCAGCCGCAAGGATCTAAACTACACAAAGAGCAACAGAAGGGACTCAAGGTTTATACTGGTTCGGGCCACCATTGTGGTGTAATACCCTACTCCAGTGTGTTGTGTGGTGGATTGCCTCAGGGGCGGATGATGAACAGTACAAGGAAGAACAACCTCGTGAGGGTCTGTTCTTGGCCGGTGCGACGAACTGCTAGGGGGAGTTCAGTCGCTTCTCTCTCTCTCTCTTGATTGATTTGCCGATCCGATCCGGCCTCTTCTCCGGATGCCTCTACCCTGTGGGCGGCTAGTCCTATTTATAAGCAAAGGCCCTGGGCCTCTTCCCAAATATTGAGCGGGAAGGGCACCAAAAATTGGCCATTTTGAAGGGGAACATCTAGTACACTTATCCTGACTAAAGTTCGTCCTCGCCTGCCAAAGGCTCTGACGATGACGCTGGCTTGGGCTCCACGATGACCTCCTTCCTGCCGTTGTGTTGGTCCTGGTCTTGTTGCACCGAAATGGCTGCCTTTGCTTGATGCTCTACTTTGTGCTTGCCTCCTTTGCACCAAAGAGGAAATGAGGATACGATGGCGGGCTGGCGCTCACCGACGCCTCTTGGTCGTCATGGCTTGCGTCATGGGCACTTCGTGAGGTACCCCGCCTTGATCTCTCCGCCTCGCGAGCGAGCCACCTGACGAGGCCGTGCACGAGGAAGCTTCTCGTCCGCCCGTGAGGCTTGGCCCCTCGCGAGGGTCTTGAGCTTGTGCCGATGAAGATGGGCGTCTTGGGCCACCCTTGAGCCACGCCGTAGGTCAGCAGTGAGCAAGTCTGGGTACCCCCGTTCCCAGAATGCCGACAGGCATCTTTCCTTCAGTCTCCCGCTTGCACTAGAGTCAGTAATCTAGTTCACATCGCTATGTGATTTAACACCAATATTCATATATGTATATGATTAACACCCATAGTTCACATCGTCATGTGACCAACACCCAAAGGGTTTACTAGAGTCAATAATCTAGTTTAAATTGCAATGTCATTAACACCCAAAGAGTACTAAGGTGTGATCATGTTTTGCTCGTGAGAGAAGCTTAGTCAACGGGTCTGTCACATTCAGAGCCGTATGTATTTTGCAAATATTCTATGTCTACAATGCTCTGCACGGAGCTACTCTAGCTAATTGCTTCCACTTTCAATATGTATCCAGATTGAGACTTAGAGTCATCTGGATCGGTGTAAAAGCTTGCACCTATGTAACTCTTTACGACGGGCTCTTTTATCACCTCCATAATCGAGAAATATTTCCTTAGTCCTCACTAAGGATATTCTTGGCCAATGTCCAGTGATCTACTCTTAGATCACTATTGTACTCCCTTGCCAAATTCAGAGCAAGGTATGCAATAGGTCTGGTACATAGCATAGCTTACTTTATAGAACCTATAACTGAGGCATAGGGAATGACTTTCATTCTCTTTTCTATTTTCTGCTTTGGTCGGGATTTGAGTCTTACTCAATTTCACACCTTTGCAACACAGGCAAGAACTCTTTCTTTGACTGTTCCATTTTGAACTACTTCAAAATCTTCACAAGGTATGTACTTTTTGAAAAACTTATCAAGCGTCTTGATCTATCTCAATAGATCTTCATTCTCAATATGTAAGTAGCTTTACTGAGGTCTTTCTTTTAAAGAACTCCTTTCAAATACTCCTTTATGCTTTCCAGAAAAATTCTACATCATTTCCGATCGACAATATGTTACTCACATATATTTATCAGAAAGGCGGTAGTGCTCCCACTCACTTTATTGTAAATACAGGTTACACCGGAAGTCTGTATAAAACTATATGCTTTGATCAACTTATCAAAGCGTATATTCCAACTCTGAAATGCTTGCACGAGTCCATAGATGGATCGCTGGCACTTGCACATTTTGTTAGCACTTTTAGGATTGACAAAACCTTCTGGTTGCATCATATACAACTCTTCTTTAAGAAAACCATTAAGGAATGCAGTTTTGACATCCATTTGCCAGATTTCATAAAATGTGGCAATTGCTAACATGATTCAGACAGACTTAAGCATCGCTACAGTTGAGAAAATCTCATTGTAGTCAACACCTTGAACTTGTCGAAAACTTTTTTGTGACAAGTCAAGCTTTGTAGATAGTAACACTACTATCAACTTCTCTCTTCCTCTTGAAGATCCATTTATACAATATGGCTTGCCGATCATTGGGCAACTCCACCAAAGTCCACACTTTGTTCTCATACATGGATCCCATCTTAGATTTCATGGCCTTAAGCCATTTTGCAGAATCTGGGCTCATCATCGCTTCCTCATAGTTTGTAGGTTCATCATGGTCTAGTAACATGACTTCCAGAACAGGATTACCGCATTCACCAAAAGCGGACTGTACTTTGGAAGACCTACGAGATTTTGTAGTAACTTAATCTAAAGTTTTATGATCATCATCATTAGCTTCTTAGCTAATTGGTGTAGGAATCACTGGAACTGATTTCTATGATGAACTACTTTCCAATTCGGGAGAAGGTACAAATTACCTTATCAAGCTCTACTTTCCTCCCACTCACTTCTTTCGAGAGAAACTCCTTCTCTAGAAAGGATCCATTCTTAGCAAAGAATGTTTTGCCTTCGGATCTGTGATAGAAGGTGTACCCAACAGTTTCCTTTGGGTATTCTATGAAGACGCACTTCTCCGATTTGGGTTCGAGCTTATCAGGTTGAAAACCTTTTTCACATAAGCATCGCAATTCCAAACTTTAAGAAACGACAACTTAGGTTTACTGCTAAACCATAGTTTATACGATGTCGTCTCAACGGATTTAGATGGTGCCCTATTAAAGTGAATGCAGCTATCTCTAATGCATAACCCCAAAACGATAGTGGTAAATCGCTAAGATACATCATAGATCACACCATATCCAATAAAGTGCGGTTACGATGTTTGGACACACCATTATGCTGTGGTGTTCCATGTGGCGTGAGCTGTGAAACTATTCCACATTGTTTAAAAATGAAGGCCAAACTCGAAACTCAAATATTCTTTTCTACGATCATATTGTAGAAACTTTATTTTCTTGTTACGATGATTCTCCACTTCACTCTGAAATTCTTTGAACTTTTCAAATGTTTCAGACTTGTGCTTCATTAAGTAGATATACGCATATCTGCTCAAATCATTTGTGAAGGTCAGAAAATAACGATACCCGCCACGAGCATCAACACTCATTGGACCGCATACAT
Organism: Aegilops bicornis; assembly: GCA_021605145.1. Classification (NCBI taxonomy): domain Eukaryota; kingdom Viridiplantae; phylum Streptophyta; class Magnoliopsida; order Poales; family Poaceae; genus Aegilops; species Aegilops bicornis. The sequence goes on along the minus strand of CM038674.1, from coordinate 476,132,112 downwards.
CGGTATGTATTATTTCCAACAAGTTAGTAGCTTGTTCCATTGTTCCGGAGAACGGAGTTTTAGTCATCTTGCCCAAAAGGCACGGTTCGCAAGCATCAAATGATTCATAACCAAGTGATTCCGAAAATCCATCTTTATGGAGTTTCTTCATGCGCTTTACACTGATATGACCCAAACGGCAGTGCCACAAATAAATTGCACTATCATTATTAACTTTGATCTTTTGGCATCAACATTATGAATATGTGTATGACTATGATCAAGATTCAATAAACCATCACCATTGGGTGTATGACCATAGAAGGTTTTATTCATGTAAACAGAATAACAATTTATTCTCTATCTTAGATGAATAATCGTATCGCAATAAACATGATCTTATCATATTTATGCTCAACGCAAACACCAAATAACATTTATTTAGGTTTAACACTAATCTCGAAAATATAGGGAGTGTGTGATGATGATCATATCAATCTTGGAACTACTTCAAACACTCATCGTCACTTCCCCCTCAACTAGTTTCTGTTTATTCCGTAACTCCTGTTTCGAGTTACTAATCTTAGCAACCGAACAAGTATCAAATACTCAGGGGCTACTATAAACAATAGTAAGGCACACATCAATAACCTGTATATCAAATATACCCTTGTTCACTTTGCCATCCTTCTTATCCACCAAATATTCAGGGTATTTCCACTTCCAGTGACCATTTCCTTTGCAGTGTAAGCACTCAGTTTCAGGCTTTGGTCCAGCTTTGGACTTCTTCGCGGGAGTGACAACTTGCTTGTCATTCTACTTGAAGTTCCCTTTCTTTCCCTTTGCCCTTTCCTTGAAACTAGTGGTCTTGTCAATCATCAACACTTGATGCTCTTTCTTGATTTCTACCTTCGTTGATTTCTACATCACGAAGAGCTCGGGAATCATTTTCGTCATCCCTTGCATACTATAGTTCGTCACGAAGTTCTAGTAACTTGGTGATGGTGACTAGAGAACTCTGTCAATCACTACCTTATCTGGAAGATTAACTCCCACTTGATTCAAGCGATCGTAGTACCCAGACAATCTGAGCACATGCTCACTAGTTTGAGCGATTCTCCTCCATCTTTTAGCTATAGAACTTGTTAGAGATTTTCTATCTCTCAACTCGGATATTTGCTTGAAATATTAACTTCAATTACTGGAACATCTCATATGGTCCATGACGTTCAAAACGTCTTTGAAGTCCCGATTCTAAGCCGTTAAGCATGGTGCACTAAACTATCAAGTAGTCATCATATTGAGCTAGCCAAACGTTCAAAACGTCTGCATCTGCTCCTACAATAGGTCTGTCACCTAGCGGTGCATTCAGGACATAATTCTTCTATGCAGCAATGAGGATAAACCTCAGATCACAGATCCAATCCGCATCATTGCTACTAACATCTTTCAACACAATTTTCTCTAGGAACATATCAAAATAAACATATGAAAGCAACAATGCGAGCTATTGATCTACAACATAATTTGCAAAATACTACCAGGACTAAGTTCATGACAAATTTAAGTTCAATTAATCATATTACTTGAGAACTCCCACTTAGACAATCATCTCTCTAGTCATCTAAGTGATCACGTGATCCAAATCAACTAAACCATGTCCAATCATCACGTGAGATGGAGTAGTTTCAATGGTGAATATCACTATGTTGATCATATCTACTATATGATTCACGCTCGACCTTTCGGTCTCCGTGTTCCGAGGCTATATCTGTATATGCTAGGCTCGTCAAGTTTAACCTGAGTATTCCGCGTGTGCAACTGTTTTGCACCCGTTGTATTTGAACGTAGAGCCTATCACACCCGATCATCACGTGGTGTCTCAACACGAAGAACTTTCGCAATGGTGCATACTCGGGAGAACACTTCTTGATAATTAGTGAGAGATCATCTTAAAATGCTACCGTCAATCAAAGCAAGATAAGATGCATAAAGGATAAACATCACATGCAATCAATATAAGTGATATGATATGGCCATCATCATCTTGTGCTTGTGATCTCCATCTCCGAAGCACCGTCGTGATCACCATCGTCACTGGCGCGACACCTTGATCTCCACCGTAGCATCGTTGTCGTCTCGCCAATCTTATGCTTCTACGACTATCGCTACCGCTTAGTGATAAAGTAAAGAATTACATGGCGATTGCACTACATACAATAAAGCGACAACCATATGGCTCTCGCCCGATTGCCGATAACTCGGTTACAAAACATGATCATCTCATACAATAAAATATAGCATCACGTCTTGACCATATCACATCACAACATGCCCTGCAAAAACAAGTTAGACGTCCTCTACTTTGTTGTTGTAAGTTTTACGTGGCTGCTACGGGCTTAGCAAGAACCGTTCTTACCTACGCATCAAAACCACAACGATAGTTCGTCAAGTTAGTGCTGTTTTAACCTTCGCAAGGACCGGGCGTAGCCACACTTGGTTCAACTAAAGTTGGAGAAACCGACACCGCTAGCCACCTGCATGCAAAGCACGTCGGGAGAACCGGTCTCGCGTAAGCGTACGCGTAATGTTGGTCCGAGCCGCTTCATCCAACAATACCGCCGAACCAAAGTATGACATGCTGGTAAGCAGTATGAATTGTATCGCCCACAACTCACTTGTGTTCTACTCGTGCATATAACATCTACACATAAAACCTGGCTCGATGCCCTTTGTTGGGGAAACGAGTAATTTCAAAAAAAAAAATCCTACGCACACGCAAGATCATGGTGATGCATAGCAACGAGAGGGGAGAGTGTTGTCCACATACCCTTGTAGACCCAAAGCGGAAGCGTTATAACAACGCGGTTGATGTAGTCGTACGTCTTCACGGCCCGACCGATCAAGCAATCAAACCACGGCACCTCCGAGTTCTAGCACACGCTCAGCTCGATGACGATCCCGGACTCGATCCAGCAAAGTGTCGGGGATGAGTTCCACAAGATGACGGCGTGGTGACGATCTTGATGTTCTACCGTCGCAGGGCTTCACCCAAGCACCGCTACAATATTATCGAGGACTATGATGGAGGGGGGCACCGCACACGGCTAAGAGATCTCAAGGATCAATTGTTGTCTCTAGGGTGCCCCCTGCCCCCGTATATAAAGGAGCAAGGGGGGGGAAGTGCGGCCGGCCAGGAGGAGGCGCGCTAGGAGGAGTGCTACTCCCACCGGGAGTAGGACACCCTCCCTTCCTTGTTGGAGTAGGAGAGGAGAGGGAAGGAGAGAGAGGGGGAAAGGAAAGGGGGGGGGGGCGCCGCCCCCCTCCTTGTCCAATTCGTACTTGGGAGGGGGGGGGAGGGGCGCGCGGCTGCCCCTTGGTCGCCTCACCTCTTCCTCCACTTGGGCCCATGAGTCCCATTAACCTCCGGGGAGGGGGGGGGGGGGGGTTCCGGTAACCCCCCCGGTACTCCGGTATATATCCGATAACTCCCGGAACCATTTTGGTTTCTGAATATAGTCGTACAATATATCAATCTTCATGTCTCGACCATTTCGAGACACCTCGTCATGTCCGTGATCACATTTGGGACTCCGAACAACCTTCGGTACATCAAAAACTATAAACTCATAATAAAACTGTCATCGTAACGTTAAGCGTGCGGACCCTACAGGTTCGAGAACAATGTAGACATGACCTAGAAGCGTGTCCGTCAATAACCAATAGCGGAAACTGGATGCTCATATTGGCTCCTACATATTCTACGAAGATCTTTATCGGTCAAACCGCATAACAACATACGTTGTTCCCTTTGTCATCGGTATGTTACTTGCCCGAGATTCGATCGTCGGTATCCAATACCTAGTTCAATCTCGTTACCAGCAAGTCTCTTTACTCGTTATGTAATGCATCATTCCGTAACTAAATCATTAGCTACATTGCTTGCAAGGCTTATAGTGATGTGCATTACCGAGAGGGCCCAGAGATACCTCTCCGACAATCGGAGTGACAAAACCTAATCTCGAAATACGCCAACCCAACATGTACCTTTGGAGACACCTGTAGAGCTCCTTTATAATCACCCAATTACGTTGTGATGTTTGGTAGCACACAAAGTGTTCCTCCGGTAAACGGGACTTGCATAATCTCATAGTTATAGGAACTTGTATAAGTCATGAAGAAAGCAATAGCAACATACTAAATGATCAAGTGCTAAGCTAACGGAATGGGTCAAGTCAATCACATCATTCTCCTAATGATGTGACCCCGTTAATCAAATGACAACTCATGTCCATGGCTAGGAAACTTAACCATCTTTGATTCACGAGCTAGTCAAGTAGAGGCATACTAGTGACACCATGTTTGTCTATGTATTCACACATGTATCAAGTTTCCGGTTAATACAATTCTAGCATGAATAATAAATATTTATCATGAAATAAGGAAATAAATAATAACTTTGTTATTGCCTCTAGGGCACCTTTCCTTTAGACGCGTCCTCCTTGACTAGTGGCGGCGAGGAACGGAACGGCGACGCGTCGCGTTACGGCGAGGAGCGGAACACCGACGCGTCCTCCTCGACTAGTGGCGGTGAGGAACGGAACGACGACGCGTCGCGTAGCGGCGTGGAGAGGAACGCCGACGCGTCCTCCTCGACTAGTGGCGGCGAGGAACGGAACTGCGACGCGTGACCGTCCGCGCAGTGCAGCGAGGGGCTCCTAGGGCTTGGGAGGGGCGATGCCATGGTGGTTGACGTGAGAGGGAGGGGGAGGAGATAGCGATTTACGTGAACATGAGGGGTAGGGGATAGCGATTTCGTGGGAGGCACAGTATTTATAGCGAGCAATGGCACACCTACGTAAGATATGGACTGAGTTGCACTGACTTAACTGCAGGTCCTGTTGCGTCACTGACATGTGGGCCAGTACACTGCTGGGCCCGTATGTCAGTGACCCAATGCAACTGAAGCTAAGTAAAAGCTACATGGGCATATTTGTTGGAGTAAATTACGGGGGAGCAAAGGGGTGGAAATATTGCTGGTCACAACAGATTGGACGAGCGTGGGGGAGGAGGGTCATGCATGCAGATTATTTCACACGGGGTGGAGTGGTGGGACCCACGGAGGGAGAAGGAGAGTTTGGCAGGCATATTGTTTCCACACATGGAGAGGAAAAGGTTTGGAGACGAACGGGCTTCCTGCAGGTATGGGGAATGGTGTATAATAAGTCATCTTGCATGCCGGGCTATGTATAGTCTCAAGTCATTAAAAACATACACGCCCCACACATGTTCATATTTCAAGGTGCACTAAATTATTGCATGCGATGGTTAAGGCTGGCCATAATGGTGGTATCTTAGCTGGTATCATGCACACGGGAATATCAAACATGCTGATGTGGCAACGACTTAAAGAAGAGATGGGGGTTTGGAGTAACTAGTGTTCATGCATGCATTGGTAAACACATTTTTTTGTGAAGAACGACATCATTAGTTGAGTACTTTTGCAGACTTCAAAAACTATTCCACCGCCTTTACTATCTTGCTAAGAGTTGGTGAAATTTTTGAGTCGAGCCCTTTAAACTAGAAGGGAGGTAGTGGCACTCTAATAGCTAGGTGTGTAAGTCATCTTACGAAAACCAAATAATCCCAAAACACGTAGGCGTGGTGCATTAACTTCTACCTCGTTTCTAGTTTCTTGACATATCAACCAATAAGAGATCAGGGTGTGCATGCTTTTAATGACCTGAGACTATCAAACATGACATGCAGTGGTTAGTTCATTGCATGTAATACTATTTAATTAGCAAATAAATATTAATGTCTCTCGTTTTCCCCTCCTCCTTGGTCATAGTGCACAGCCTAAGATGACTTACTCACCTAGACGGAGGGAGTATCAACATTCATAATGTCAAATCAATATTTTTACACTCATTATAAAACGTAGTTCTTATACTCATTATAATCAGTATTGTAGATATTGGTATTTTTAGTATAAATTTGGTCGTGGGATTTCATTGATGCCTATCAAAGCATGGAGGAACCAGAGTTTACGGCTTGCATTTCCGGTCTCTACATAGGTATTTCTCTTCATAATCCTGTAATTTTAGAGACTGATTGCGCTTTTGTGGTAGCATCTCTTGCATCGGGGGACTATGACAGGTCTGCTATGCGTGACCTAAAGATGAAAGCGTTGAGCATCTCGAAGTTGATCAACAATCTTCAATTGTCAAAGATTAGCTGCTCGCCAATAAGGTGGCACACTTAATCGCTAAGTATAGCTTTGACAGTAGATTAGATGGTATTTTTGTAAATAACGTACCGCCTTGTGTGGTGAATATTGTATCGAATGAGTGTACTGGTGTGGCTGGTTAATTAATATAAGGTGGTGTTAAAAAAGTATATATTTGGTTAAACACTTTGCAAACGGTTGATGGGAGTAAAAAGGACCAGAGGGAGTATCATGCATGCTGAGTAGGCAAAAAAAATTGCTCATTTATAGCCGGTCGAAGTCTCAAAGGGCGCGGTCGTGCGAGGGAGGTGAACGTCGTGGGAGGCGCGATGGTTGACGGTCGTGGGAGGCGAAGGTCGTGGAAACCAGCAACCCCACGCCATTCGCATGCCCTACTCGTCCCCGTCTTCTACCTCACAACAGTTCGCTCCCAGTCGTCCCGTCCTTTCACATTAGTTCGCTCCCAGTTTTTGCGGGGTACAAAAGTTCAACTTCTCCTAACCCTCCTCCAAAATCCATGGCCTCTCAAATCTCCATGGTCGCCGCTGAGTACCAGGTTAGAGCCATCACCGGCGATCAGTTCATCATCATCTACACACGTGGATCCGCGACGGTGAAAGCATAGCTTGCTTGCTTCCTACGCATGTTCAACAGTTCAACGGATGAGTGGGTCGTTGGGCTAGATGTTGAGTACACCACAGTCCTGGGACGAGAGAGGGATCTAAAGGACGAAGAGAGGAAGAAGACCGCCGTGATCCAGGTTTGTGTACATAACGTTTGCTTGGTCTACGACATATGCCATGCCGACGTTGAGTGCCAGGATTTTAAGAACTTCCTCAAGGACAAAAGAGTGAAATTTGTTATCAGAGGGCTTTAAGAACGACAGGGATGTCCTGCGTTGGATATGTCTCATTGTAGGCCAGCCCTTCGATCTCCAGAAGGCAAGCCAGGTGTCCTCCTCTCAACCTTCAATGCTGACCCTAGCAGTAGCCATGATTGATCCTTCGTACGCTAAACTGAAGAAACCTCATCACGAGTTTCATCATGCATGGGAGTCGAAGACATTAGATGAAGATCACATCCTGTACACAGCAATGGATGCCTACCTTTGTTTAAATATCTACATGGGTTGGATGAAGAAGCAGAGCCCAGTGTCCGGTTCAAGCAAAGAAGCGTCGGCGAAGAGGAAGAGGAAGAGGGACGAGGATGAAGTCGAGGACGTGGACTCAGACTCCGAGTAGGTGGCAGTGCCATCACTCATGCTGGTTCTACTGCAGTATCAAGCGGACTAGTTGCTTAGTTTATTTTCAAGGGTGTGTTGTGCTGAGGCCCCAGCAGAACTATGTTTATGTTCTTTCTTGTTATTTGAACTCTTTAGTACGTACAGTAGTACTAGTACTATGTCTTACTACTGTTCTTCTTGCAGTTGGTACTACTGCTCGTATCTTCGTGTTCCTACTGTACTTAATACGTTCGTACTAGTAGTATAATTTGGGTCAGTCGATTTGTGAAAGAAGTTCGATGGAGCGAAGGAAGAAGACGGCAGAAGAGGTGGAAGAATCCCTTCTAGCCATCCATGTTGCATCAAACGGCTCACATGAGTCGACTGACCCAAATTGATCCTTCAGATTGCAGGATCCACGTGGAATTCAAGGTCTCGAAGGTAGATTCCGCGTCCGCATCCGGTTTCCGGGCTCGACACGCACGCGACCGGCTTCCGCCGCGACAGCCACCATGCGCGCCTCCTCCGCGCGGGCGGAGACGACAATGACACACTAGTTCCTCCTCGCCGGCGTGCTGGAGCACGCGCTCGTCCTCCTCTTCGTACGCTGCGTGCATGGACGCGGCTCCACCAGCTGCTCGCGTGCTTGGCAGGGCGGCGGCATGGCGAGGAGGGACTACAGCCGACGTGAGCGGGCGAGCCTTCGGCTTCATGGCATAGGGATGGCGGCGACATGGCGGCGATGGGCGAGAAATTGTTGGCCGGAGCAGGCGGGCGCCGACATGCACAACGACGGCGGCGACATATTGATGAGTGCGCATATGGGATCTTACTTTAGTTATATATAAGGTTGGTCAAACTTAAAAGAAAACCGTACTAGTACACGTAAACATTAGACTTAGGCAACGCTTTTATTAATTTTTTTAAGTTAGTACCATAGCCACGATACGGAATCCTGTGCAAGCGCGTGAAACACGGCCACACGGTCGATCGAACGGTGCGTCACCGTGTCGCGCTCGAAGGACATCCACCGAACCTTTTTGTGTGTGTGAAAACAATCCTCGAATATTACTCAAGTTTCTTTCCTGGGAAAGTTCTTGACGCTGCAATATTTCCATATATTTGAATTTAGCTCCATTTTGTGTTTATTTGGATTTGGACGTTTTAGGTGCGCCCTAGTTTTTTTAATAATTATTGTGTGTGTGTGACTGAGAGAGAACGTGTGTATGTGTCCATATGTGTGTTGTGGCGGAAGGGCAATGTGGAGACGGTGTGCGTGTGATACATACATAGAGAGGTGTGAATGTGCAAATGATCATGCATGAGTGAGACATAGACAGATGCCAATACGTTGTGTATACATGAGAGAACGGTCTTCTAGTTTACTTGTGTGTGTGTGTGTGTGTGTCTGAGAGAGAGAGGAGCATCCGTAACACAACAACCATCTCTCTCTCTCGATTCGTCCGTCCCTCGCACGATCGCATGCAACACATGCATCAACGCGCACATTTTGACACCCTCACTCGGCCCCTGCCCACCTCAAGGCCCGCACAATCTCTTCGTGAATTCCATTTCTCTCCTTAGGTTTGTTTTCGCTCAGTATCTGACACACACACACGCGCGCACACACACACACACACACACACACGCAGCACAACACACACGCACACTCCCCCGAACACACAATTCATCCCCATCCAAGGTTATACGGCGACCACTCTCGCTTGTGCTTCTTTGCACCCCAACATGCACAACACCTCAATCTTCAAAGAGGGCATCGAGTAGATCGAAGACGGCGACCACACTGCGCTAGAGAATGCAGGGTCATTTGGAAGGTGGTGACGTGACGACGGTGACCGACTCCTCCCCCACCCTCTCTCTCTCTTGCACAAAATTACCAATCCCTCTCTCCCCCGCACAAAATTGTCAATCCCTCAACCCATGTGATCCTTCCCCTGTCGTCCATGTTTTTCCAGCTCTCTCATCAAACATGTTGTCTCTTCTCCTTCCACGTATACAGAATCGGGATGCACACGCATCTCACGTATATTACATGTCTCCATCTTTCTCACAGACCTAACTTCTTCCTCTCTCTCTTTCTCTCTCTCTCTCTCTCTCTCTCTCTCTCTCTCTCTCTGTCTTGTTAGGTTTGTCTCCTACTCTCTCGTCCACATACATACAATCTTTCCCGCCCTATCTGCTCCATCTTCAAAAGCTCTCTCTGCACGTTTCATTCACATAATGGGATATGTCAAAATGTTGCTTCTATAATGGGTGATGTAGAGTTTTGGTTGCATCCTACGAAGTAATAACTATGAAATGCATTTAGATTCTCATTTGACTGGGATTATGTGAGTTTGAGCATGTTGTGAAGTACTATAGACCCTGTATACATCTTGGGATTCGACAATGATTGTAACTATTGAATTGTATAGACCATTACATTCAAGTCAATAGCCTAATATATTTATTTCACAATTTCAACAAATGATTAGTTCACTACAAACTAAGAAAACAAATGTGTACTCCCTCCGCTTTTATTTAAGTCCGCCAGATTAGCATTGGTCAAAGTCAAGTTTTGTAAACTCTTAGAAAGCTTATAACAAAAATATTAACATATACAATAACAAATAAATACCATTAGATTCATTATTGAATGTACTTCCACATCATACATATTTGTTATGGTAAATGTTTATATTTTTATATAAACTTGGTCAAACTTTAGGAAGTTTGACTTGGTCAAACCTAATATGCAGAGTTTACTACTACTACTCGCTAGTTGCTTAGCCGAATCACTCAACACGCCACACGGGAGTCCAGTGTCACAAAATTTTGAGGTCGGGCGGAAAATCTCCCGCAACCCTGATTCGATAAAGGGGAAGTTACCATCATAGCCTTCGAACAGGCCTCACGGACGACGCTTGGTAGGGGCTGTTTTCGTAGCTTCAGTTCACCCTACCCAGCCAACCCCACCCGGCACCCAGAGTAGTACACCTGAATACACCCATTTTCTATCCCCACCGCAAAATAGACTTCTCCACGGCACCGCAGCCTTCGTGCTCCTCCCTTTACATCGGGCAAGACTTCGTCCACCGCGCAAGATTCCGCCTCATCGACGACCTCGTACGCCGCACTGGAGCTGGTCCATCGTCGTCGTCGTACGCGGAGCCTCTTCCCCGGCATCGTCTTCCATGGTCTCGGATATGCTTCCCGGAAGCCGACGCCAAGCGCAGAAGTACCACCATCGTGGACAATGAACTGACTCCCGTTGCCGACCATGACTCACAGAGGCCGCCGCGACCATCGTTCTCCTCCTCGATTGGTAATGTGTGTATTGAATCACTTAGCAGTACATATGCAGTTCCAATCTTGTTCATACCTACCCTTCAATTTTCCTGGGTGCTATTGTTCCCGTAACAGTAATTGGTTATAGCCTCCATTGTCCAACAGAATATCAGCTGGTAATTGTGTGTCGCTCCTGTATCGCTATTTGTGCTTGGTAGGTTTTTCATCCGCAACCTGTAGTGTGGCAAATGATGGAAAGGTTTTTAGAAGTAGCAAGATGCCCATGCGTTGCACGCATCAAGATGCATTTGTATGAGTAGTTTATCTTGTGGGAGAAAAAGATGAACGAGGGAAGGCCTTGTTTGCAAATCTGGAGAAGGGTATGGGTATCTTTCTGCAAAATTCCCATTTGTTTCCTTCCTATCTGTCAGATATAAATCGGACGGCCTATATTGCAAGAAAAAAAAGTATAGAGAAAAAAAGTTGACGGTAAAGGAAGTAGAGATAAATATTAAATATTAAATATAAAATAAATATAACCATAGAGAAGAGAGTAGAGATAGCAGAGACGTCGGGAAAGGATCGCGCGCGCGCGGGAAAAAGCGGCCGGGCGTGCGCTAGTTTTGGCGCGCGGCGTCCGGCGTGCTTTATAAAATCCAACGCCCTCCCACCGCTCTGTGCCTTGCCACCGCTCTGTGCCTCGCCACTGCTCTCTCCCCGCTCTTTTTCGCCTCGCCGCCGCCGCGCCACCATGCCGCCGCATCGCCGGGAAACTTGGGGATACCGCGGCGTCCGCGCGCGCCCCTCCGGTGGCTTCTCCGCCGAGATCCGGTTCCGCGGGATGCGCCTCGGCCTCGGCAATTTCGACACCACCAACGAGGCCGTCCGCACGTACGACACGGCGGCGTGGCGCCTCCGGTGGCCTCGTAGAACATTGAACTTCACCAAGGTGCCGACGCGGGAGAGGGCGCAGGAGCTCACGCCTCTGCCACGGCTTAGCACCGATGAGGATCGTCGCGACAACCGGAGGCGGGAGCATCGCCGAGATGGACGAGGAAGCCATGGCGCTGTGGCGCCAACACTTCCCACTGGACATCATCAACGAACGCGAGTTCTACGCGCAAAGGAGGGCGGAGAGGGATAAGAGGAGGGCGGAGCGAGCCGCCTATCGCGAGGACAAGCGTAGGCGAAAAGCGGACGCTCAATTCAACATAGGCTAGGAGCAGCGTCGCCCTGGGAATCCCACGATGATCGGTATCTTCACGCCTACAGTCAGACGTCGGATGAGGACATCACCGAGGAGGAGTCGGACGATGAGGAGTAGTTGAATTATCTTTTTTTTATCTATCTATGCTGAGAACTATCCTCTACTCTCTAGTATCTACTTCTCGATCTCAGCACTGTAAACGCTTTTTTAAAGCGCCGCGCGTTGTGATTCTGTTGGAGATGCTCTAACATGGCAGACAAGTGCTTTAATGTTGCCCACAAGATGCGCGAGTATTACTAGTAGTATTTTTCTTGCCATGTTGAGATTTTAAAACCACGAGTGTGAACATGCAGAGGAGCAATGAAGACCAAACACGGGATATTCGGGACATCTTCAAGGAGCGTGGCAAGTTAAAGAGGAGCTGCACCGAACACAGAAAGCGAGCTTTGGTAAGTAACACCCTTTCAATTACTTTTGTTTAGCCTCGTGTTCTTCGATGTGTATATGTTGTAGTTTCTGTTTCTCTTAAGCGTGGTGTTCTTCGATGTGTAATAAGAAGAGTCTTAATCATCCCAATGCTTTCGTTTTTAACTTGATGTAGGAAGTGGGTGTTCTCACCTTGTAGTCTGTTTTTATATTTATTTTCCTTTTGAATTCACTTCTCCGAGTTCTGTTTATCCGGCTTCTACTAAATGGATCTAGGTTTCTCTGAGTATTGATCTAAAAAAGAAGTAACTTCATGTCAGGATGCAGTTCCTGCGAGGAGGGAAGTATGGTCAACCTCGAGATCATGTTTCCAAAATGAGGCTGGATTACACACAAGGTGCGAGTTCCCTAATGATGCTAGATTAGACACAAGGTGCAAATTCCCAGATGATGCTGGATTACACACAAGCCAGGTGGAGTCGTCAGCTTTTCGTGTCCTCGTGGCACTAGTAAAGGCTGAAAGAAAGCGTGCAGCAGCCCTTGAGAATGTAGCTGAGTTCCTGAATAAGCGAAAAGAGCAATCAGATGCTCTCTTCACCCAAGCCAAAGAAGAGATGGAAGAAGCCAGAAATAAGCTAGCAGAGGCAGAGCAGGCTAGGCGTCTCCTGCTATCTAAAACTGTTGTCAATACAAAATTTCCTTCATAATAGCTAGGTTCAAATGTTTATCTAGTCAGCGTGCCTGTTGTGATGTCTGTGCATCTACTGATCTGGCACAATTTTTTTTTTCGGGTCATGTAATAACAACAATTACTTTCGAAACAATAACAGACGAAGCATTGCACATGGTATAGTTCACGCGCAAGCCCAACATTCCAAGTTCAACTTCCACATCAAACTCATGTTCACAGATATCTGCACATTCATACATAATGTCCACAACCATGATTCACTTCAAAGCCAAAAAAATGTGAGGAGAGTTATAAATAAAGAAAAACCTCTACTAGTTCCTCGCTACGGCGAGCACAACAAGTCAAGACCATGCGTAAATTAATTACTCCTCCGTCCCATAATATAAGACGCTTTTTGACACTAGTATAGTGTCAAAAACGTCTTACATTATGAGACGGAGGGAGTATATTTTAGTCATGTTTTCTGTTCTAAAATGCCTGCTGGCTTGCGGAAGGACGTGTTGCCGGCACACGCGCGGATTCGATGAAGGCAGGGGGGCAGTCTTAAGCTGGTTGCACACGGCGAGGAGGCGTGCTCAGCCGGGCCTGCAGCGGGTGCGGCCCTCTTGGCCGGCACGCCGGTTCAATGCCTGCGCTATGAGAGGTCGCGTCCGTGTCATAGCAATCACTCCCTCCAGTCCTTTTTTTGTATGGGTATAACAAAATCTCGCTTTCCATTCACATTTTACAAGTAAATTCATGGACAAACTTTGACCCGAAGTACGATGGGGACTAGTAAACCAGAATGGAGGTAGTAGTTTTTTTATTCAAAGAAGGGTTTCCTTCCGATTCATCGAAACCAGCATCTAAATCTAAACCATAGTATTTGCCCTAGAACTACCAGGTTCAACATCTCGCAACATAAACCCATACAACCATACGCCAAGGAGGTACGTAGTACTATGAATTCCATTTTCGCTCAATACCAATCGTTCTAAAAACTACTTACTACTTATAACGTGCCGTTGAAAATCAGAACTCTTAACCCCGCTAAAAACGATATTTTAAACGTGGCTAATCGATCTGTGGCAACTGGCGAGCCACCGCGCTCCAATCGTTCACCTGTGGTCCCGACCATCAACTCCTACAAAGGTGCTCCACCACGTACCCGGTACCCGCGAATGCAGCAATCATGCGCCTAGGGTTTTAGGGTTTATTTGTTAACGTCGCCTTTACGTAACACTCATGTGTGCGAGATGGGAGAGGCCGATTGCAAGGCGCGGCGCCTCTTCTCTTTGTATATGTACTCCACCGTTTGTCTGGTGTCCAAAAAATTATAATAACTACTAGCAATGTGCCAATGCGTTGCCACACGATCAAAGTAGATTAATACATATACACCGATTTGATAGAACAAAAAGTCTAGTTTTGAAATACGTATATCACTAAAAATATGTTATGTTTCACTCAAAATATATTCCTTTGGTGGTTTTGATGAGATAAGGGAGGAATGTTGTTGGTTTCAAGATTCGAGAAGTGGTATATGTCTAATTTCTACTCTTACTAGCAAGATGCCCGTGCCTTGCACGGAACATCAAGATCTTGTGGGAGAAAAGGATGAACAAGGGAAGGCCTTATCTGCAAATGTGATGAAGAGTGCGGGTAAATTGCCATATTTTCCTTCCTATCCGTCAGATATAAATCGTACGACCTACATTGCAGGATGGCAGGCCCACCATCATCATCAACTCTATTTTTTATCCCTACTCTTATAAAAAGCATTGTCGGTGATGATCGTGTGCCTGCCATCCTGCAATATAGGCCATCCGATCTATATCTGACGGATAGGAAGGAAACTATGGCAATTTTGCAAAAAGATACCCACACCCCTCTCCACATTTGCAAATAAGGCCTTCCCTCATTCATCCTTTTCCCCCACAAGATAAGCTACTCATACAAATGCATCTTGATGTTCGGTGCAACGCATGGGCATCTTGCTGTTTGTTGCAAAAGGCCCATGTGTGTCTGAGAGAGAGGGAGAGTGGAGGAGGGTGGAGTGCATGTGTGACAAAGACACAAGTAGTGTGTGTGCGATAGGTATCAGCTTAAAATGAGGCGATAGTGTGTGTGTGCACGATTGAGAGGGCTTGTCTCAAGAAGGGAAGAAAAAGCAACATAGATACAAGGAGCGGGAGAGAGACATGTATGCGATGGTGGAAGCACGAGTGTGCGGGTGTATAAACCTATCTAGAGCCTAGCCAGTCGATAAATGTTTGTGAGAGAAATACGACTCGGGGTGCGAAAGCGAGAGTTTTGTGTGTGTGTGAGAGAGACGATAGTCGGGAAGGGGAGTGGAAGCAGGAGTTGTGTGTGTGTGTCTGTGAGAGAGAGAGAGAGAGGAGACGGTAGTCGGGGTTGTCTGATCGATAAAAAAAATGAATAATGTCAGTCTGGGATGGAGACGAAAAGGAGACCTCAACAAATGTTGTGTCTACAGGAGAGAGAGAGAGAGTAATTTTAGTGGTATGAGTCATATGTAGAGACATATAGGGTGTGTGAGAGAATCCCATAGAGAGAAAAACAAAGTGAAAGACGAGTGGAGACTGTGTGTGGCGGTGAAAAAGAAAGCTTAGGTACCGAGTGATACCAGAGAACAGTAGAGACGTGAGAGATAATGAAAACTGTGTAATGTATAAAGATAGGGAGAGTGTGACACTTCTCAAGGGAGATGTCGATAGACCATGTTTGCGAGGATAGGAGAAACATGAAGTGAGCGTGCGGGTGAGCTCGAGAAAAGAGAGTGATAGCTACCTGAAGGAGCATGCATGCGAGAGAGATGGGCGTGAAAGGAGTGAACAAAAAAGGATTGAATATTTGAATTTGAGATGATGATACATGTAATCCATACTCGAACCAAAATTGATCTATCAAACATGCATACTCATATGAATTCACGCACATCTATGTTATTTAATATGTAGATATTACTGATCCATACATTTTAGCAGAACATAATTTGGTTAAATTTTTTCTAATTCAACCTTAAGATTTCGAGATCGTTGTATTTGTAAATCATATTATACATATAAAGGAGCAGAATTCTTTGTTGGGCTTTTGAAAGTATATATAAAAAAATGATGTATATAGAATGTAATTCCAACTGAAAATGGATGCGGCCCGAAAAAAAATAGTAGAATACAAACGGGATTCGAATTGAGTTGGCACGGTAAACGTGCACTGTGCAAAATTTGAACAAAGCGGGGAAAGTCGCAGTAACCCCGCCCGAAACCAAAATCTGCGAGATGGAAATCACTACTGCCTATCCCTGCCACACAAAGCTTATCTGCTGGATTTCTATAGGTTTCGATAGGGGTAGATTTGTAATTTCACCCAAACGTGATGTAACCGCCTCTCACCCGGATTCATACACGGTGGGCGACAAAACATAGTGTGCCCTCGGCCGAAATCGACTCCTCCCCGATTCATATTCATACACGGTGGGCGCTAAAACAAACTCTCATCGGCAAATATTCGATTGTATGCGAGATTACCATCCTATCCCCAACCGACTAATGTTCTTTGTGATGTAGTAGAAATTTGAAACAGGGGCTAAGTTTGTAAATTTCCTCGCATTTGAGACAAGCGCGCCCTGAATACATGGTTCCCCCTTCCTCTCTACCTCCCTTTTCCCCATTCGTACTCCGTGGGCGCCAAAACACCCTCTGCACCCCACCCTCCTCCGTCCTCCACCGTCTGCCACCCCATCCACCGCCGTCCTCCTTGTTGGGGAACGTAGCAGAAATCAAAAAAATTCTACGCATCACCAAGATAAATATATGGAGTTATCTAGCAACAAGGGGAAAAGGAGTGCATCTACATAACCTTGTAGATCGCGAGCGGAAGCGTTCAAGAGAACGGGGTTGATGGAGTCGTACTCGTCGTGATCCAAATCACCGATGACCGAGCGCCGAATGGACGGCACCTCCGCGTTCAACACATGTACGGTTGGGGAAGACGTCTCCTCCTTCTTGATCCAGCAAGGGGGAAGGAGAGGTTGATGGAGATCCAGCAGCACGACGGCGTGGTGGTGGATGCAGCGGGGATCTCGGCAGGGCTTCGCCAAGCTCTACGGAGGGGAGGAGGTGTTGGAGAGGGAGAGGGAGGCGCCAGGGGCTAGGGTGCGCAGCCCTCCCTCCCCCCACTATATATAGGCCCCCTGGGGGGGGGGGGGCGCCGGCCCTAGGAGATGCAATCTCCAAGGGGGGCGGCGGCCAAGGGGGTGGCTTGCCCCCCAAACTAAGGGGGGCGCCCTCCACCCCTAGGGTTTCCTATGCTAGGCGCAGGGGGAGGCCCAAGGGGGGTGCACCAGCCCACCAGGGGCTGATTCCCCTTCCCACTTCAGCCTATGGGGCCCTCCGGGATAGGTGGCCCCACCCGGTGGACCCCCGGGACCCTACCGGTGGTCCCAGACAATACCGTGACCCCGAAACTTTCCCGATGGTCAAACTTTACTTTTTATATATAAATCTTTACCTCCAGACCATTCCGAACTCCTCGTGACGCTCGGGATCTCATCCGGACTCAACAACTTTCGGGTTACTGCATACTAATATCTCTACAATCCTAGCGACACCGAACCTTCAGTGTGTAGACCCTACGGGTTCGGGAGACACGCAGACATGACCGAGATGACTCTCCGGTCAATAACCAACAGCGGGATCTGGATACCCATGTTGGCTCCCACGTGCTCCTCGATGATCTCATCGGATGAACCACGATGTCGAGGATTCAATCAATCCCGTATACAATTCCCTTTGTCAATCGGTACGTTACTTGCCCGAGATTCGATCGTCGGTATCTGAATACCTCGTTCAATCTCGTTACCGGCAAGTCACTTTACTCATACCGTAATGCATGCTCATTATGATGATGCATTACCAAGTGGGCCCAGGGATACCTCTCCGTCATACGGAGTGACAAATCCCAGTCTCGATTCGTGCCAACCCAACAGACACTTTCGAAGATACCCATAGTGCACTAGCCACCCAGTTACGTTGTGACGTTTGGCACACCCAAAGCACTCCTACGGTATCCGGGAGTTGCAAAACCTCATGGTCTAAGGAAATGATACTTGACATTTGGAAAAGCTCTAGCAAACGAACTACACGATCTTGTGCTATGCTTAGGATTGGGTCTTGTCCATCACATCATTCTCCTAATGATGTGATCCCGTTATCAATGACATCCAATGTCCATAGTCAGGAAACCATGACTATCTGTTGATCAACGAGCTAGTCAACTAGAGGCTCACTAGGGACATGTTGTGGTCTATGTATTCACACATGTATTACGATTTCGGATAACACAATTATAGCATGAACAATAGACAATTATCATGAACAAAGAAATATAATAATAACCATTTTATTATTGCCTCTAGGGCATATTTCCAACAGTCTCCTACTTGCACTAGAGTCACCAATCTAGTTACATTGTGATGAATCGAACACCCATAGAGTTCTGGTGTTGATCATGTTTTGCTCTAGGGAGAGGTTTAGTCAACGGATCTGCGACATTCAGGTCCGTATGTACTTTAAAAATATTTATGTCTCCAGCTTGAACATTTTCACGAATGGAGTTGAAGCGACGCTTGATGTGCCTGGTCTTCTTGTGAAACCTGGGCTCCGTGGCAAGGGCAATAGCTCCAGTGTTGTCACAGAAGAGAGTAACCGGCCCCGACGCATTGGGTATGACTCCTAGGTCGGTGATGAACTCCTTTACCCAGATTGCTTCATGCGCTACCTCCGAGGCTGCCATGTACTCCGCTTCACATGTAGATCCCGCCACGACGCTTTGCTTGCAAGCGCACTACCATCGCCCCACCATTCGAAATAAACACGTATCCGGTTTGTGACTTGAGTCATCCAGATCTGTGTCGAAGCTAGCATCGACGTAACCCTTTACGACAAGCTCTTCGTCACCTCCATAAACGAGAAACATGTCCTTAGTCCTTTTCAGGTACTTTAGGATATTTTTGACCGATGTCCAGTGTTCCATGCCGGGATTACTCTGGTACCTTCCTACCAAACTTACGGCAAGGTTTACATCAGGTCTGGTACACAGCATGGCACACATAATAGACCCTATGGCTGAGGCATAGGGGACGATGCTCATCTTTTCTCTATCTTCTGCCGTGGTCGGGCATTGAGCCGTGCTCAATCGCACACCTTGCAATACTGGCAAGAACCCCTTCTTGGACTGATCCATATTGAACTTCTTCGATATCTTGTCAAGGTAATGCATTTTGTGAAAGACCAATGAGGCATCTCGATCTATCTCTATAGATCTTGATGCCTAATATATAAGCAACTTCTCCTAGGTCCTTCATTGAAAAACACTTGTTCAAGTAGGCCTTTATGCTTTCCAAGAATTCTATATCATTTCCCATCAATAGTATGTCATCCACATATAATATGAGAAATGCTATGAGCTCCCACTCACTTTCTTGTAAACATAGGCTTCTCCATAAGTGCATGTAAACCCAAACGCTTTGATCATCTCATCAAATTGAATGTTCCAACTCCGAGATGCTTGCACCAGCCCATAGATTGAGCGTTGGAGCTTGCACACCTTGTTAGCATTCTGGATCGACAAAACCTTCCGGCTGCATCATATACAATTCTTCCTTAAGAAAGCCGTGAAGGAATGCCGTTTTGACGTCCATTTGCCATATCTCATAATCATAGAATGCGGCAATAGCTAACATGATTCGGACGGACTTCAGCTTCGCTATGGGTGAGAAAGTCTCATCATACTCAACCCCTTGAATTTTTTTTGATTGGAAGGACAGTAGGGGAGGCTCCTACTGTGTTTTCATATATAAGGAAGAAATTTACACAGTTACATCATATGTACATACATCTCCACTGGGACCACCCACAAAGAGGGTGAGGATCCCAAAACAAATAAAGTACAAGATGAAACTTCTAACGTATCAAAGATCAGCTAGGAAGGAATCTATGAGAGCAAAGTGCTCTCTCTTGGTTCTGTGTTGTAGAAGTCCAAAGTCTTCCTTGAATCTCCAAAGCCAAGAGTTGATGGAAGGGTCCACCCTCCTAAAATGCTTGTTATTTCTCTCCTTCCATAAGCTCCAGGCTGCGACAAGGAAGATGTCAAGGAATAGAGGGCCGTCCCAGGTGTCTTTGGTTGTTTGGAGAAGGTGTAGACGGCAGTGAAATGTCGGCCAAACGATCCCAAGTTTCTCCCAGCAGGCTTGGCTAAAAGGACACATAAAGATCATGTGATCCACCGTTTCTTCATCTGGGCCTCCACATAGGAGGCAACTGTGGTCATCCCCGATGTCATAATGGCGCCGTTTCAGCATGTTACGCGTGTTAAGCCTGTCGTGGAAAAGGAGCCATCCGAAGACCTTAATCCTCATGATGCAATGAGAGCGCCAAAGACTTTTGAAAATGGGGTGGGCTTGGACATCTCCGAAGAGATACTGATAGTAGTCGCTTGATCTAAACTCTGTCTTGCCCCAAATATAGTGCCAAACATCATTAACGGATGTGGTCGGGCTCATGTGCAGGGAGAGCAACTGGATATCGCGCACCTCAGACAAAGCTTGCGGCGAGAGCGGAAGATGAAAGGCCTCAGCCAACGACGTTGTCTCCAAGAAACCCTTGATGGATGCATCTTCCTGCATGGCAAATGAAAAAGCATGGGGGTGTGTGGTTTGGAGAACATCTTGGCCCCATAGATCCTTCCAAAACAACGCAGACGTGCCCGACACCACTTGCACTTGAGAGATCCCACGGAAAATTGGAGTGAGCTTCAAAATGTCTCGCCACCAGAAAGAGCCGACCGGTGGCATGGCATGTGGTATTTTGTCAGTATAGTAGATGCCCCATGTGAGTTGTACCCATGGAATGTCCAAATTGTTGTAAAACTTATGAAGGAATTTCATTAGCAAGGCTTCATTAAGCAGCTTAATGTTGATGACCCCGAGGCCTCCATGCTTCTTAGGCTTACACACCATATCCCAAGCGGCAAGTGAGTTGCACTTCTCCCCTTGCTCACTTTTCTTGGTCCATAGGCATCTTCTCCTGATCTTGTCGAGCATCTCAAGCAGTTTTGGTGAAAACTTAAGCGTGCACATGGCATACATGAGGAGCGAGGTAACAGTAGCATTAAGCCAAGAAAGCTTACCCCCATACGACATCATAGAAATGGTAGAGGTGAGACGTCGTTCAGCACTTCAAACCATCGGCATAAGATCAAGGATCGTTGGTTTGGAGGTGCCAAGGGGTAGACCAAGGTAAGTGAACAACATCGATCCAACAGAGCAACCGAAGAGGTTCGCAAAGGAAGTGGCAGCATCGGTAGATAGATTGATTGGTATGAGTGTGGACTTATGGAAATTGATTCGTAAGCCGATCGAAGAGGCATAATCAGTCAGGATCCCTTTCATGGTGGCAGCTTGTTGCAGGCAGGCAAGCATTACAAGGATCGTATCATCCGCGTATTGGATCACCGGATATTCCGTTTGACTAGCGCATGGGAAAGGCAGCTGGATACGTCCTTGTCAGAAGGCCTTATTAATGGCAGCCTGGAGGAGGTCAGCGACAAGGACAAAGATCAGGGGGGAGAGCGGGTCTCCCTGGCGCACTCCCGTACGGCAATGAAATTGTCGACCAGGAACTCTGTTAAGTAGTACTGAAGATCTGCCAGTGGAGAAGATACAATCAATCCAAGAGATCCATTTGTCATTCAAGCCCATGTGCTTCATGATATTAAGCATGGGAGCGTGCTCAATCGTGTCGAAAGCTTTGGCGAAATCCAGCTTCAAAAGAATGATCTCTTGCTTTGAGGTTTGACATTGGAGAATATACTGGAAGGCCCAGGCGAGGCAGTCTTGGATCGTGCGACCTTTGATGAACCCCTTGAATTTTTCGATAACCCTTAGCGACAAGTCGAGCCTTATAGATGGTCACATTACCATCCGCATCTGTCTTCTTCTTAAAGATCCATTTATTTTCTATGGCTCGCCGATCATCGGGCAAGTCACCAAAGTCCATACTTCGCTTTCATACATGGATCCTATCTCGGATTTCATGGCTTCTAGCCATTTGTCGGAATCCGGCCCGCCATAGCTTCTTCATTGTTCAAGGTTCACCGTTGTCTAACAACATGATTTCCAAGACAGGGTTGCCGTACCACTGCAGTGCGGAACGTGTCCTTGTGGACCCACTGAAGTTCATTAGGAGCTTGATCCAAGTACCTTGATCATCATCATTAAGCTCCTCTCTAGTCGGTGCAGGCACCACAGAACATCTTCCCGAGCTGTGCTACTTACCGCTTTCAAGAGGTAGTACTTCATCAAGCTCTACTTTCCTCCCACTTACTTCTTTCGAGAGAAACTCTTTCTCCGTAAAGGACCCGTTCTGGCAATGAGATCTTGCCTTCGGATCTGAGGTAGAAGGTATACCCAATGGTTTCCTTAGGGTATCCTATGAAGACGCATTTTTCCGACTTGGGTTCGAGCTTTTCAGGTTGAAGTTTCTTGACATAAGTATCACATCCCCAAACTTTTAGAAACGACAGCTTAGGTTTTTTCCCAAACCATAATTCATACGGTATCGTCTCAACGGATTTCAACGGAGCCCTATTTAAAGTGAATGCGGCAGTCTCTAAAGCGTATCCCCAAAATGATAGCGGTAAATCGGTGAGTGACATCATGGATCGCACCATATCCAATAAAGTGCGATTACGACGTTTGGACACACCGTTATGTTGAGCTGTTCTAGGCGGCGTGAGTTGTGAAACGATTCCACATTTCCTTAAGTGCGTACCAAATTCATGACTTAAATATTCTCCCCCACGATCTGATCCAGTCATGTTGATTCTCAACCTCACTCTGAAATTCCTTGAACTTTTCAAAGGTCTCAGACTTGTGTTTCATTAAGTAGACATATCCATATCTACTCAAGTCATCAGTGAGAGTGAGAACATAACGATATCCTCCACGAGCCTCAACGCTCATTGGAGCGCACACATCGGTATGTATGATTTCCAGCAAGTTGGTTGCTCGCTCCATTGTTTCGGAGAACGGAGTCTTGGTCATTTTGCCCATAAGGCCTGGTTCGCATGTGTCAATTGATTCATAATTGAGAGACTCTAAAAGTCCACCAGCATGGAGCTTCTTCATGTGCTTGACACCAATGTGACCAAGGCGGCAGTGCCACAAGTATGCGGGACTATCGTTATCAACTTTACATCTTTTGGTATTCACATTATGAATATGTGTAACATTACGCTCGAGATTCATTAAGAATAAACCATTCACCAGCGGGGCATGACCATAAAACATATCTCTCATATAAATAGAACAACAATTATTCTCGGATTTAAATGAGTAGCCATCTCGCATTAAACGAGATCCAGATACAATGTTCATGCTCAAGCTGGCACTAAATAACAATTATTGAGGTTTAGAACTAATCCCGTAGGTAAATGTAGAGGTAGCGTGCCAACGGCGATCACATCGACCTTGGAACCAATCCCGACGCCAAGCATCGTCCACCTCGCCCTTCGCCAGCCTCCGCTTATTCCGCAGCTCCTCGCTTTGAGTTACAAATATGAGCAACCGCACCGTATCAAATACCCAGGAGCTACTATGAGTAATCGGTAAGGTACACATCAATTACATGTATATCACATATACCTTTAGTGTTTCCGGCCTTCTTGTCCGCTAAGTACTTGGGGCAGTTCTGCTTCCAGTGACCACTTCCCTTGCAATAAAAGCACTCAGTCTCAGGCTTGGGTCCATTCTTTGGCTTCTTCCCGGCAACTGGCTTACCGGGCGCAGCAACTCCCTTGCCGTCCTTCTTGAAGTTCTTCTTACCCTTGCCTTTCTTAAACTTAGTGGTTTTATTCACCATCAACACTTGATGTTCCTTTTTTGATCTCCACCTCCGCTGATTTCAACATTGAATATACCTCAGAATGGTCTTTTCCATCCCCTGCATATTGAAGTTCATCACAAAGCTCTTGTAGCTCGGTGGAAGCGATCAAGGATCCTGTCAATGATCAAGCGTCATCCGGAGATTAACTCCCACCGAGTCAAGCAACAGCAACCCGGACATTTTGAGTATGTGCTCACCGACGTAACTATTTTCCTCCATCTTACAATTGAAGAACTTGTCGAGACTTCATATCTCTCGACCCGGCATGAGCTTGGAAAACCATTTTCAGTTCTTGAACATCTCATATGCTCCGTGTTGCTCAAAACGCTTTTGGAGCCCTGGTTCTAAGTTGTAAAGCATGCCGCATCGAACGAGGGAATAATCATCAAGACGAGACCGCCAAGCATTCATAACGCCTTGGTTCTTCAGGATGGGTGCTTCACCTAGTGGTGCTTCTAGGACATGATCTTTCTTGGCAGCTATGAGGATGATCCTCAGGTTCCGGACCCAGTCCGTATAGTTGCTGCCGTCATCTTTCAGCTTGCTTTTCTCTAGGAACGCGTTGAAGTTGAGGGCAACATTAGCGTGGGCCATTTGATCTACAAGACATATTGTAAAGATTTTAGACTAAGTTCATGATAATTAAGTTCATCTAATCAAATTATTCAATGAACTCCCACTCAGATAGACATCCCTCTAGTCATCTAAGTGAAACATGATCCGAGTTAACTAGGCCGTGTCCGATCATCACGTGAGGTGGACTAGTCAACGTCGGTGAACATCTCCATGTCGATCGTATCTTCTATACGACTCATGCTCGACCTTTCGGTCTTCCGTGTTCCGAGGCCATGTCTACACATGCTAGGCTCGTCAATTCAACCTAAGTGTATTGCGTGTGTAAATCTAGCTTACACCCATTGTATTCGAACGTTAGAATCTATCACACCCGATCATCACGTGGTGCTTCGAAACAACGATTCTTCGCAACGGTATACAGTTAGGGGGAACACTTTCTTGAAATTATTATGAGGGATCATCTTATTTACTAACGTCGTTCTAAGAAAATAAGAAGCAAAACATGATAAATATCACATGCAATCAAATAGTGACATGATATGGCCAATATCATATTGCTCCTTTGATCTCCATCTTCGGGGCGCCATGATCATCTTCGTCACCGGCATGACACCATGATCTCCATCATCATGATCTCCATCATCGTGTCTTCATGAAGTTTTCACGCCAATGATTACTTCTACTTCTATGGCTAACGCGTTTAGCAATAAAGTAAAGTAATTTACATGGCGTTATTCAATGACACGCATGTCATACAAAAAATAAAGACAACTCCTATGGCTCCTGCCGGTTGTCATACTCATCGACATGCAAGTCGTGATTCCTATTACAAGAACATGATCATCTCATACATCACATATATCATTCATCACATCCTTTGGCCATATCACATCACAAAGCACTTGCTGCAAAAACAAGTTAGACGTCCTCTAATTGTTGTTGCATGTTTTTACGTGGCTGTTATAGGTTTCTAGCAAGAACATTTCTTACCTACGTAAAACCACAACGTGATATGCCAACTTATATTTACCCTTCATAAGGACCCTTTTCATCGAATCCGCTCCAACTAAAGTGGGAGAGACAGACACCCGCTAGCCACCTTATGCAACTAGTGCATGTCAGTCGGTGGAACCTGTCTCACGTAAGCGTACGTGTAAGGTTGGTCCGGGCCGCTTCGTCCCATGATGCCGCCGAAGCAAGATAAGACTAGTAGTGGCAAGAAAATTGACAACATCGACGCCCACAACTGCTTTGTGTTCTACTCGTGCATAGTAACTACGCATAGACCTAGCTCATGATGCCACCGTTGGGGAACGTGGCGTAAATCAAAAAATTATATGCATCACCAAGATCAATCTATGGAGTTATCTAGCAATGAGGGAAAAGGAGTGCATCTACATACCCTTGTAGATCATGAGCGGAAGCGTTCAAGAGAACGGGGTTGATGGAGTCGTACTGCCGTGTGATCCAAATCACCGATGACCGAGCGCCGAACGGACGGCACCTCCGCGTTCAACACACGCACGGTTGGAGAAGACGTCTCCTCCTTCTTGATCCAGCAAGGGGAAGGAGAGGTTGATGGAGATCCAGCAGCACGACGGCGTGGTGGTGGATGCAGCGGGGATCTCGGCAGGGCTTCGCCAAGCTCTACGGAGGGGAGGAGGTGTTGGAGAGGGAGAGGGAGGCGCCAGGGGCTAGGATGCGCAGCCCTCCCTCCCCCCACTATATATAAGCCCCCTGGGGGGCGCCGGCCCTAGGAGATGCAATCTCCAAGGGGGGGGGGGGCGGCGGCCAAGGGGGTGGCTTGCCCCCCAAGCCAAGGGGGGCGCCCCCACCCCTAGGGTTTCCTGCCCTAGGAGCAGGGGGAGGCCCAAGGGGGGCACACCAGCCCACCAGGGGCTGGTTCCCTCCCGATTCAGCCCATGGGGCCCTCCGGATAGGTGGCCCCCACCGGTGGACCCCCGGGACCCTTCCGGTGGTCCTGGTACAATACCGGTGACCCCTGAAACTTTCCCGATGGCCGAAACTTGACTTCCTATATATAAATCTTTACCTCCGGACCATTCCGGAACTCCTAGTGACGTCCGGGATCTCATCCGGGACTCCCAAAAACTTTCGGATTACTGCATACTAATATCTCTACAACCCTAGCGTCACCGAACCTTAAGTGTGTAGACCCTACGGGTTCGGGAGACACGCAGACATGACCGAGACGACTCTCCGGTCAATAACCAACAGCGAGATCTGGATACCCATGTTGGCTCCCACATGCTCCTCAATGATCTCATCGGATGAACCACGATGTCGAGGATTCAATCAATCCTGTATACAATTCCCTTTGTCAATCGGTACGTTACTTGCCCGAGACTCGATCGTCGGTATCCCAATACCTCGTTCAAACTCGTTACCGGCAAGTCACTTTACTCGTACCGTAATGCATGATCCCGTGACCAGACATTTGGTCACATTGAGCTCATTATGATGATGCATTACCGAGTGGTCCCAAAGATACCTCTCCGTCATACGGAGTGACAAATCCCAGTCTCGATTCGTGCCAACCCAACAGACACTTTCGGATATACCTGTAGTGCACCTTTATAGCCACCCAGTTACGTTGTGACGTTTGGCACACCCAAAGCACTCCTATGGTATCCGGGAGTTGCACAACCTCATGGTCTAAGGAAATGATACTTGACATTTGGAAAAGCTCTAGCAAACGAACTACACGATCTTGTGCTATGCTTAGGATTGGGTCTTGTCCATCACATCATTCTCCTAATTACGTGATCCCGTTATCAATGACATCCAATGTCCATAGTCAGGAAACCATGACTATCTGTTGATCAACGAGCTAGTCAACTAGAGGCTCACTAGGGACATGTTGTGGTCTATGTATTCACACATGTATTAGGATTTCCGGATAACACAATTATAGCATGAACAATAGACAATTATCATGAACAAAGAAATATAATAATAACCATTTTATTATTGCCTCTGGGGCATATTTCCAACACTCCTCCACCATGCCGGAGCTGATACCCCACCGCCGCCGTCCATTACAAGAGATCGACCCTTCTCATCCACGCCTTCGCGCCGTGATACTTGCATCCCATCCTCTCGCTTCATCCCCGCTGTCGTCCACCTTGCCGGTGCCGCTCTTACGACTGTCTCGTCCACCGCGCCCTGCCGCCACCGTATACCCTCCTAGATCTGCTTCCACGCTGCCGAGAGCCATCGCTACCGCGGCACCGTCAAATTCTCAGCAGATGCGTACACGGCGCCACACCAGAGGCGGTACTCTTTTGTATCTGCTCAACTTATTTATCGCAGCAAGAAAATAGATCGCCACTGCTTTACTCTGATTTCTTGTCTTGGTTGTGAAGTTGCCTTTGTCCGTTTGCACCTTCAGATCCGCCATGGCACGCTCAACACTATACTCCCAATGCTTATGGTTTTCCCCTTTTATATTCCACACTAGTAAAATCACAGTAGACTAAATTTCAAAATTGCGTGAGTCGATTTTTCAGAGCTCTCCGGAGTTCGCCGGTGCGGTCCAAGGGGCTCGGGTGGTTGTGGGGCCTCGCCGAATGAAGAAAACTCAACGCGGGTGGGGGGTGTGGGTGGCGGAGGAACACAGGCGGTGGGGGCCGGTGGTCCTGCCCGGCGTCTGCAAGGTGTTCTCAGTATGGGAAGAATTAAGAGACGAGGAAGACGAAGGGTTAGGAGACGAGGATCTTCATCCAACCGCTGAAATGGTCGAGAGACAGCTTGGGAGTTGCATTCTTAATGCGCTCGTTCATCTTAGGTGGGCAATCAAGCAACCAACATTTTATTATCCAAAATCTGATTGCTCTTCTTTACCATGTTCCTCTTTCGTTCTTCTTCAATATGTACTCTCTCCGTTCCTAAATAAAAGTCTTTGTATAGATTCCACCATGGACTACATATGGAGCAAAATGAGTGAATCTACACTCTAAAATGTATCTGGATACATCTGTATGTGATCCATAGTGGAAATCTCTACCAAGACATATATTTTGGAACAGATGGAGTATGCTAGTAGTACAAAGATGTTCCTTGTAATCAAGATGAGCAGGGACATTTGCAGTGTAGAGGTCTATACGGTCGGTTGTGATGGACACTTTGAGCCTCTTTGATTCGTAGGATCTTGTAAACATAGGAATAGGATTTGTAGTGGCCTGCCCACTAGAATCCTATAAGAATAGCAAGGAAATGCGCGGAGCTGTGTCGCCTTTGAGAGTTAGACTGATATTAATGCATCGCACCTTCACTTGAAGAGAGCTGGTATCCGAAGCCTTTCTAGCCATACCGGCAATACTAGCACATATATTCCAGCAAGTTCCACTTTGCTGATTTTACTCTGATGCTCAAGGTTTTCCCGTGATATCTACACTATGACCTGTGTAGCTGCTTTGTGTCGCACTAGCAGCAGTCCACTCTTGAAGCTAAACACTGCAATGACTTACAAAATTGGCACCAAGGCATTGAGTGCCATTCTGGATGCAATGGAACTCATACGCTTCCCACCTATTGACTCTTGTTCAGAATATGATCCTAATGACTATTCTAACCTCGAGGAGTCAAAGGCAGATGGCCTGTCCTGTTCACCCATCAAGGTGCCTGTTCTAATTTGGCAATGTTTTATTGATTGCGGATATCTTGCATATGTTGTCTTGCATTTCTTCTACTTTGTTGCACCGCCATCTGCTTAGTTTACTCATCATATATGTCGAGATGCCATGCCCATCCATTATCAATACATATTCCATCTGTCATCATACCATGTTTTCCACTCAAATGTTGTTCGTGTGCACCAGACATCAAAAAGGAAGAGGGTGATTGCCGAACCTGAAGGAGCACCAACAAAGTCCTTGAAAAACATGGTGGTGCCGGAGAAATCAGACATCACCCCACTTATATGGGCTGTACAACCAGTCACACAAAACGTAGGGCCGACTCCAGTAGACTGTACCCATACTTCACCGGACACACCACTAGCCCCACCACACAGGAGCTGCACTCCGGCAAAAGGTATACCGATTTCATTTGCCATAGCACCAGATGTACCACAGAAAAATCCCACTCCAGCAAAAAGTACAGCAAGTCCACCGGCTGAAGACCTATCCCAACTGCAGAGACGACCAATTCCTGCAGATTGGAACCCCATTCCATGTATTCCCAGTTTAAAAGACAATGTTTTCAATGTTGTTAGGGACTACGTGCATATATTCCCATCATGGGAAGAATATTGTGAAGACAAACACCATTTTCACATCTTCCCGCCCAACTTACGTGTAAGTGCTATTATTCATGGTTATTATTTTCCTGCTTTCTTACGATTGAACACATCAATGATTTACAATACATTGTTGTAACTAGGCGAGGGTCAATCTGGATAGTCATGACGAGCAAAGCTTGCTTGTGCTTTTCAAGGAAGCATTGCAGCAGTATCTGTGTTACCTGAGGAAATCACACTTTGGTGGCAAGTCTATAAATGAATTTCCGGTGAAGTCTCCTGTGCTAAATTTAGAAGACATTGAATGGAAAAACCTTGTTATTCACTGGTCTCGCTCCTGTGATGAGGTAATTGTCTATGAAATCACATGACAATTTGAACTTCTACTTTTCCGCATGTGCCTTACGGATCTTTTTTGCAGGAAATCTGCTCGAAGAAGAATTCCGGTTTCAAAAGAACGACAGGATATTGCAAATATGCTTCCCACTACTTTGCTCTTGTTAGTACTTGTTGTCCTGTATCACTGTACTTGCATACATACCTGGTTCATTATGTGACAGCAGTATGCATGATAGCTTGCTTATCAATTGTCTGCTCCAAATTATCTGGTCTGTATGAATGGTTACATTAGTGTAGAATATATCCAATGCCAATGTTTTTTTAGCTCTGCATTGTTCTTGTAAGTACATGCTGTCCTTTATCAAAGGTACTTATAATGACAGTAGTTGTTCATGTACCATCACCGCAGCTTATTTTCCTTTGCCCTCCATTTTCTACACATCGGATCTATATTTACTCTTACCATAAGGTTGGTAATCAAGAAGTTTAGCTGTGCATTGCTCTTGGTTGTACCTTTTGCTGTATCGCTGCACTTACATTTATAGCTACTTGGTTATGTAGCATCACTCTTCATCTTATCTTAAATATTCTCAATTTTTTCAGATATTATCACATCTATATTTACTCTTAACAAAATGTAGAATAAAGGCAATGCTTATGAAGAAGATTCTGTGGTAAACTTCTTGAATTGCCCCCATCAGCATGGACAAGGCCTTTATAGAGCCTGTCTTCACCAATAATGTAAGTTTGTCCATCTCAAGCCTTCAAACTTTGTTGTATATATTTGGTTAGGCATGACTGCAATAGCTGTTTATTTTTGGTGTTTGCATCAAATTGCTTATGTGAAGTTTATTATGTAGTTCATAAACAAAAGTTTGTCCTTCCTCAATTTAAGTTTTCAGTTGTACAACCAAGTTCCTTCTTCATACCATGTAAATTGAACTATACAGAGCAAGTGATCTTCTTTTGCACTGCATGTATGCTTCATTCTTCATCCGTAATCCGATTGGTGTGGTGAACCTACCCACTACAGCACAATGTCATATTCTGCAATGTCTTAACTATGAACAATGTCATATCATTCTACTATTATTTAAACCGTTTCTTTATTTGCCAATTTGAAATGGTACAAATTGACAGCACACTAACCATTGATACTTATGAGTTCTTGATCTGTAATCCAGTGTTGTCGTGAAGCTACCAACTCCTTCACAATGTCATTTCCTGCCATGTCTTGACCTGAACAATACCATATTGTGTGAATGCAATTTTAAACTGTGTCACTTTATTCACAAGAAGAAATGTTATGAATTGTCAAGACCGATACTTTAATGTGCAAAACCTGTCATCCGTCTTCGCTTGTTTATCTTTCAGAGTGAGGAAGATATAAGTGTTGAACAAGCGCTAGCCTCATCATCTTGCTCAATCGCTATGCAGCTCCCAAATAGGCTCACCTTTCTTGAACTCTATTGAAGTGTTGTCGGTTTTGTATATTATTTTGTCGGCGTGTTTATTTGCACTGGTGGCGATCTTTGATGCCCAGTGTATGTAATCTGCTATCTACTTATGCTTTATTATCATAGTGGCGAACTTTGATGCCCAGTGGATGTAATATGCCGTAATTTCTTTATTGTATAGTCTAGGTTTTTTCTTATTCACGATGCTGCAGTTATTTTACTGTATATATATATATATATATCCTGTCTTCGCAGTAAACCGGCCAAACCGTAAAATTACGGTACATAATCGGGCCGTCATGCAATCACGATGTAGGTTGGGCCTGAAATGTGCCGAACAGCTCACGGGCCGGCAAAGAGTCGGAATGAACCCCGCCCATGATTGTGCGAATCAAATCACGGGCTTTTAACATGCCAAAATTGTCTCGGTCCTTGTTTGGCCCAATCGATATCGGTCATGAGTAGGCGGATGCAAATCGGGCCGTAGTTAGGCCCAACTATATGACGGGCTTTTAACGGCGAAATTATTATAGGGCCGAAATGTTAAACGGCCCTTAACAGGCCAAAACTAATATCGGGCCGAATTACTAAGTGGGCCTTTAGCAAGTGGGCCCAAAAGCATAGTGTCCATTCTTGGGGCGAATTTGATATGGGCCATAATTGAGCCCAAAGCCTCTTAAAGGGCCGGACCTCATCCGGGCCGTAATTTGGCCTAGAACATGGTAGGCTTATAACGGGTCGGATCTCATATGGGCCACTTTTAGGTCTTAACGTGGCGTGCCATTAATGGACCGGATCGATATGGGTCGCTATTTGGCCCAAAACATGGCGATCGATTAATGGGCCGGCTTACTAGGGTCCTCAAAATCTTGTGGGCCTACAAATGAGCCGCCCATTAATGTCAACAAATCTCGTGGGCCTTTTAGTCGGGCGGCCCATTATGATCCGCAAGAATCTTGTGGGCCTTTACCTCGGTCGGCCCATTATAGCACACAAAAATCTTGTGGGCCTTTAGCTGGGCCGGCCCATTATGGCCCGCAAAATCCTGTGGGCCTTTACCTGGGCCAGCCCATTATGGCCCGCAAAATCTCATGGGCCTTTAGCTGGGCCGGCCCATTATGGTCCGCAAAATCTTGTGGGCCTTTAGCTGGGCCGGCCCATTATGCTCCGTAAAACTTGTGGGCCTTTAATTGGGCCGGCCCAATTAAACTTGTTGGGTCGTGCCACGTGTCGACGTATCATAGGCGCCTATACATCCCTAATCGAGTGGATGACATCTGTCCCAGCGGTGAGCCGACACTGTTTCCTCCAGCCAATGATGATTTTACACGTGGAAAATCCCCATTGGTCGGGCTGTTAACGGGTTATCGGATCCAAAACCCGACCCGATAGCTTAACGGCGTTCGCTACGGTGGATGCCACGTGTCGGTCACCCTTGACGAAAAGCACTTCAGGACGCGCGATTTATGGTCATGGAAGTGGACACTTCCATGATGATAATTTTCGTAATGTCATGGAACACTTCTACGACAGCACATGTATGACTATCTTGATTTTGTCATAAATTTGTCATGGATGTACATGCATGACAAAAATGCGACCTACTGTGACAAACACGTATCATCACGGAAGTGTATTTTTTTTGTAGTGGTAGGACCCTATCTCGTTATGTGGGCTGCAGTTCAAGCTTACAAGAATCCTGCACCAGCCCCGGAACCGGAACCACAAGATGATCCTCCACGACAATCTGTTTATTCTTGGGATCCAGAGATGGCTGTCAGCCAATGGCAGTCAGAGTCTTCCTCATCACACTATGATCCCAACTATTCTTCGTCGCAATACGACCCCAGCTACACCTACGGGTATCCTCCAGGCTATAACCTAGCAATAGATCAACTTAGGCCAAAAGCCTAAGCTTGGGGGAGTACGTATTTCCAACCGACATTACATTTATGTTCACACACACTCATTGCTAGATGTCGGTGCTCATACTCTTTCACTGTAATATCCAGGCTAGTTTATTTTCTTTGTCCTGCTTTCTTCTTGTGTGTTTAATAAACCTTAAGAAAAAACAAAAAAAATAGTAGTAGTTTATTTTTCTGCCGTAGTAGTAGTAATTAAAAGGAAAACCCAAAAATATTTTCCGTTCTTCTTTTGCTTGTTGGGAGCTTTCCCATGTAAATAGTTTTATTTCTTTTCTTTTCTTTGGGGGTCAGTAGGAGAAGACCATGATTAAATTGTTGAAGTGGCTCTTATATGCATTATTGATTGATTTAACCAAGAGCCCATATTGCCTTGTCTTCTCCTGTTTATTGAATGCTCGCAGATTCCAGCTTAGTCCAATGCACGTGCACTCTTATTATTATTCACATCGTTCGGTCATGCAAGTGAAAGGCAATTATGATGATATATGATGGACTGACTGAGATGGGAAAAGCTAGTATGAACTTGACCTCTTTTGTTTTTGTAAATATGATGAGTTCATCGTTCTTGATTCAAATTTTATTATGAATAAACATGTTTGCAATGACAGTTAGAGATCATAGTTGCTTATGCCATACTTGATTAGCTATGAGTTATAATGGTTTACCTTGCATGCCAACATGCTATTGAAATGGTTATGATGTGGTATAGCGGGGTGGTATCCTCCTTTGAATGATTTAAGTGACTTGACTTGGCACATGTTCACGCATGTAGTTGAAACAAATCAACATAGCCTTCATGATATTTATGTCCATGGTGGATTATATCCTACTCATGCTTGCATCCAATGTTTATTAATTTTAATGCATGTACATGGCTGTTGTCGCTCTCTAGTTGGTCGCTTCCCAGTCTTTTGCTAGCCTTCACTTGTACTAAGCGGGAATAATGCTTGTGCATCCAATCCCATAAACCCCAAAGCTATTCCACATGAGTCCACTATACCTTCCTATATGCGGTATCTACCTGCCGTTCCAAGTAAATTTGTATGTGCCAACTTCAAATAAACATTCTGTTTTGTATGCTCGAATAGCTCATGTATCAACCAAGGCTGCCCTTATCTACCATGTTAGGCGGGTTATTCTCAAGAGGGGTGGACTCCGCTCCTCACTCACGAGAAATGGCTGGTCACCGGGATGCCCAGTCCCATGCTTTATGCAAACTAAATCAAAATTAATTGCAAACAAAACTCCCCCTGGGACCTGATGTATGTTGGAGGCACTCGTTGTTTCGAGCAAGCCGTGGATTGATGCTTGTTGGTGGAGGGGGAGTATAAAATTTACCATTCTGTTTGGGAACCGCCTATAATGTGTGTGACATGGAAGATATCGCCATCTCTTAGTTGCTATGTTGACAATGAAAGTATACCGCTAAAAATATTATTTATCTCTATTTCAAAACCGAGCTCTGGCACCTCTACAAATCCCTGCTTCCCTCTGCGAAGGGCCAATCTATTTACTTTTATGTTGAGTCATCGCCCTCTTATTAAAAGCACTAGATGGAGAGCACAGCTGTCATTTGCATTCATCACTATTAATCTATATTGGGTATGACTATGATTGGATCTCTTTTACCATGAATTACAATGTCTAGTCATTCCTTGATCTTTAAAGGTGCTCTGCATTTATGTTTTGCGGTCTCAAAAAGGGCTAGCGAGATACCATCTTGTTATATCATATTATGATTGTTTTGGGAAAGTGTTGTCATCCGAGATTTATTATTATGGCCCGCTAGTTGATTATGCTATTGATATGAGTGATCACGAGACCTGAGAATTATTGCAAATGTGGTTAGTTATAATCTTTGCTGAAAACTTGAATGCTGGCTTTACATATTTACAACAACAAGAGCAAACAGAGTTTGTAAAAGTTTTTCTTTCTTTCTTTCAGTTTGTCAACTGAATTGCTTGAGGACAAGCAAGGGTTTAAGCTTGGGGGAGTTGATACGTCTCCATCAGATTCTACTTTTCCAAACACTTTGCCCTTGTTTTGGACTCTAACTTGCATGATTTGAATGGAACTAACCTTGACCGACGCTGTTTTCAGTAGAATTGCCATGATGTTGTTTTATGTGCAGAAAACAAAAGTTCTCGGAATGACCTGAAACTCCACGGAACATCTAGTTAAAAATAATAAAAAATCCTCGCCAAAGATGAAGACCAGGGGGCCCACACCCTATCCACGAGGGTGGGGGCGCCCCCTAGGGCACGCCCCCTACCTCGTGGGCCCCCTGGAGCTCCTTCGACGCCAACTCCAACCCTATATATTTGCTTTCGGTGAGAAAAAAATCGAGAAGAAGAAATCATCGCGTTTTACGATACGGAGCCGCCGCCAAGCCCTATAACCTCTCGGGAGGACTGATCTGGAGTCTGTTCGGGGCTCCAGAGAGGGGGATTCGTCGCCGTCGTCATCATCAACCATCCTCCATCACCAATTTCATGATGCTCACCGTCGTGCGTGAGTAATTCCATCGTAGGCTTGCTGGACGGTGATGGGTTGGATGAGATTTATCATGTAATCGAGTTAGTTTTGTTAGGGTTTGATCCCTAGTATTCACTATGTTCTGAGATTGATGTTGCTATGACTTTGCTATGCTTAATGCTTGTCACTAGGGCCCGAGTGCCATGATTTCAGATCTGAACCTATTATGTTTTCATGAATATATGTGAGTTCTTGATCCTATCTTGCAAGTCTATAGTCACCTAGTACGTGTTATGATCCGCAACCTCAAGTGACAATAATCGGGACCACTCCCGGTGATGACCATAGTTTGAGGAGTTCATGTATTCACTATGTGCTAATGCTTTGTTCCGGTTCTCTATTAAAAGGAGGCCTTAATATCCCTTAGTTTCCATTAGGACCCCGCTGCCACGGGAGGGCAGGACAAAAGATGTCATGCAAGTTCTTTTCCATAAGCACGTATGACTATATTTGGAATACATGCCTACATTACATTGATGAATTGGTGCTAGTTCTGTGTCACCCTATGTTATGACTGTTACATGATGAACCGCATCCGGCATAATTATCCACCACTGATCCAATGGCTATGAGCTTTCCATATACTGGTTTACGCTTATTTAGTTTTCCGTTGCTACTGTTACAACTACTATAAAATACCAAAAACATTGCTTTTACTTTCATTGCTCTTTTGGTACCGTTACCACCACTATCATATTACTTTGCTACTAAACACTTTGCTGCAGATACTAAGTTTCCAGGTGTGGTTGAATTGAAAACTCAACTGCTAATACTTGACAATATTCTTTGGCTCCCCTTGTGTCGAATCAATAAATTTGGGTTGAATACTCTACCCTCGAAAACTGTTGCGATCCCCTATACTTGTGGGTTATCAAACACTCGGCTGGATCGCAGTTCGAGGGACGTCATCGGGCTGAACGTGTGCTGAACTCGGAGGTGCCGTGCGTTCAGTACTTGATCGGCCGGATCATGAAGACATACGACTAAATCAACCGCGTTGTGCTAACGCTTCCGCTTTCGGTCTACGAGGGTACGTGGACAACACTCTCCCCTCTCGTTGCTATGCATCACCATGATCTTGCGTGTGCGTAAGATTTTTTTTGAAATTACTACGTTCCCCAATAGTGGCATCCGAGCCTAGTTTATGTGTAGATGTCATATGCACGAGTAGAACACAAGTGAGTTGTGGGCGATATAAGTCATACTGCTTACCAGCATGTCATACTTTGGTTCGGCGGTATTGTTGGATGAAGCGGCCCGGACCGATATTACGCGTACACTTACGCGAGACTGGTTCTACCGACGTGGTTTGCACATGTGGCTGGCGGGTGTCGGTTTCTCCAACTTTAGTTGAACCAAGTATACGCCCGGTCCTTGCGAAGGTTAAAACAACATCAACTTGACAAACTATTATTGTGGTTTTGATGCGTAGGTAAGAACGGTTCTTGCTAAGCCCGTAGCAGCCACGTAAAATTTGCAACAACAAAGTAGAGGACGTTTAACTTGTTTTTGCAGGGCATGTTGTGATGTGATATGGTCAAAGCATGATGCTAAATTTTATTGTATGAGATGATCATGTTTTGTAACCAAGTTATCGGCAACTGGCAGGAGCCATATGGTTGTCGCTTTATTGTATGCAATGCAATCGCCCTGTAATGCTTTACTTTATCACTAAGCGGCAGCGATAGTCGCAGAAGCATAAGATTGGCGAAACGACAACGATGCTACGATGGAGATCAAGGTGTCGCGTCGGTGACGATGTTGATCATGATGGTGCTTCGGAGATGGAGATCAGAAGCACAAGATGATCATGGCCATATCATATCACTTATATTGATTGCATGTGATGTTTATCTGTTATGCATCTTATCTTGCTTTGATTGATGGTAGCATTATAAGATGATCTCTCACTAAATTTCAAGATAAAAGTGTTCTCCCTGAGTATGCACCGTTGCCAAAGTTCGTCGTGCCCAGACACCACGTGATGATTGGGTGTGATAAGCTCTACGTCCATCTACAACGGGTGCAAGCCAGTTTTACACATGCGGAATACTCAGGTTAAACTTGACGAGCCTAGCATATGCAGATATGGCCTTGGAACACTGAGACCGAAAGGTCGAGCGTGAATCATATAGTAGATATGATCAACATAGTGATGTTCACCATTGAAAACTACTCCATTTCACGTGATGATCGGTTATGGTTTAGTTGATTTGGATCACGTGATCACTTGGAGGATAAGAGGGATGTCTTTCTAAGTGGGAGTTCTTAAGTAATATGATTAATTGAACTTAAATTTATCATGAACTTAGTACCTGATAGTATCTTGCTTGTCTATGTTGATTGTAGATAGATGGCCCGTGATGTTGTTTCGTTAAATTTTAATGCGTTCCTTGAGAAAGCAAAGTTGAAAGATGATGGTAGAAATTACACGGACTGGGTCCGTAACTTGAGGATTATCCTCATTGCTGCATAGAAGAGTTATGTCCTGGAAGCACCGCTAGGTGTACCACCTGCGCCAGCAACTCCAGACATTGTGAATGCTTGGCAGTCGCGTGTTGATGACTACTCGATAGTTCAGTGTGCCATGCTTTACGACTTAGAACCGGGACTTCAACGATGTTTTGAACGTCATGGAGCATATGAGATGTTCCAGGAGTTGAAGTTAATATTTCAAATGAATGCCCGGATTGAGAGATATGAAGTCTCCAATAAGTTCTATAGCTGCAAGATGGAGGAGAATAGTTCTGTCAGTGAGCATATACTCAAGATGTCTGGGTACTGCAATCACTTGATTCAATTGGGAGATAATCTTCCGGATGATAGCGTCATTGACAGAATTCTCCAATCACTGCTACCAAGCTACAAGAGCTTCGTGATGAACTATAATATGCAAGGGATGGATAAGACGATTCCCGAGCTCTTCGCAATGCTAAAGGCTGCGGAGGTAGAAATCAAGAAGGAGCATCAAGTGTTGATGGTCAATAAGACCACTAGTTTCAAGAAAAATGGAAAAGGGAAGAAGAAGGGGAACTTCAAGAAGAACAACAAGCAAGTTGCTGCTCAGGAGAAGAAACCCAAGTCTGTACCTAAGCCTAAAACTGAGTGCTTCTACTGCAAGCAGACTGGTCACTCGAAGCGGAACTTCCCCAAGTATTTGGCGGATAAGAAGGATGGCAAGATGAACAAAGGTATATGTGATATACATGTTATTGATGTGTACCTTACTAGAGCTCGCAGTAGCACCTGGGTATTTGATAATCGGGTTACATTGCTAATATTTGCAACTCGAAACAGGAACTACGGATTGCGAACACCGGCCAAGGACGAGGTGACGATGCGCGTGGGAAATGGTTCCAAAGTCGATGTGATCGCGGGTCGGCACGCTTACCTCTACATCTACCTTCGGGATTAGTTTTAGACCTAAATAATTGTTATTTGGTGCCAGCGTTGAGCATGAACATTATATCTGGATCTTGTTTGATGCGAGACGGTTATTCATTTAAATTAGAGAATAATGGTTGTTCTATTTATATGAGTAATATCTTTATTGTCATGCACCTTTGAAGAGTGGTCTATTTTTGAAGAATCTCGATAGTAGGGATACACATATTCATAATGTTGTAGCCAAAAGATGCAGAGTTGATAATGATAGTGCAACTTATTTGTGGCACTGCCGTTTAGGTCATATCGGTGTAAAGCGCATGAAGAAACTCCATACTGATGGACTTTTGGAACCACTTGATTATGAATCACTTGGTACTTGTGAACCGTGCCTTATGTGCAAGATGACCAAAATGCCGTTCTCCGGTACTATGGAGAGAGCATCAGATTTGTTGGAAATCATACATACAGATGTATGTGGTCCGATGAATATTGAGGCTCGTGGCGGGTATCATTATTTTCTCACCTTCACAGATGATTTAAGCAGATATGGGTATATCTACTTAATGAAGCATAAGTCTGAAACATTTGAAAAGTTCAAAGAATTTCAGAGTGAAGTTGAAAATCATAATAACAAGAAAATGAACTTTCTACGATCTGATCATGGAGGACAATATTTGAGTTACAAGTTTGGTCTACATTTGAAAAAATGCGGAATAGTTTCGCAACTCACGCCACCCGGAACACCACAGCGTAATGGTGTGTCCGAACGTCGTAATCGTACTTTACTAGATATGGTGCAATCTATGATGTCTCTTACTGATTTACCACTATCGTTTGGGGTTATGCTTTAGAGACGGCCGCATACACGTTAAATAGAGCACCATCAAAATCCGTTGAGACGACGCCTTATGAACTGTGGTTTGGCAAGAAACCAAAGTTGTCGTTTCTTAAAGTTTGGGGCTGCAATGCTTATGTGAAAAAGCTTCAACCTGATAAGCTCGAACCCAAACCGGAAAAATGTGTCTTCATAGGATACCCAAAGGAGACTGTTGGGTACACCTTCTATCACAGATCCAAAGGCAAGACATTCGTTGCTAAGAATGGATCCTTTCTAGAGAAGGAGTTTCTCTCGAAAGAAGTGAGTGGGAGGAAAGTAGAACTTGATGAGGTAACTGTACCTGCTCCCTTATTGGAAAGTAGCTCATCAAAGAAATCTGTTCCTGTGACGCCTACACCAATTAGTGAGGAAGTTAATGATGATGATCATGGAACTTCAGATCAAGTTGTTACTGAACCTCGTAGATCAACCTGAGTAAGATCCGCACGAGAGTGGTACGGCAATCCTGTTCTGGAAGTCATGTTACTAGACCATGATGAACCTACGAACTATGAAGAAGCGATGGTGAGCCTAGATTCCGCAAAATGGCTTGAGGCCATGAAATCTGAGATGGGATCCATGTATGAGAGCAAAGTGTGGACTTTGGTTGACTTGCCCGATGATCGGCAAGCAATTGAGAATAAATGGATCTTCAAGAAGAAGACTGACGCTGACGGTAATGTTACTGTCTACAAAGCTCGACTTGTTGCGAAAGGTTTTTGACAAGTTCAAGGGATTGACTATGATGATACCTTCTCAGCCGTAGCGATGCTTAAGTCTGTCCGAATCATGTTAGCAATTGCCGCATTTTATGATTATGAAATATGGAAAATGGATATCAAAACTGCATTCCTAAATGGATTTCTGGAAGTAGAGTTGTATATGATGCAACCGGAAGGTTTTGTCGATCCGAAGGGAGCTAACAAAGTGTGCAAGCTCCAGCAATCCATTTATGGACTGGTGCAAGCCTCTCGGAGTTGGAATAAACGCTTTGATAGTGTGATCAAAGCATTTGGTTATATAGACTTTTGGAGAAGCCTGTATTTACAAGAAAGTGAGTGGGAGCTCTATAGCATTTCTGATATTATATGTGGATGACATATTACTGATTGGAAATGATATAGAATTTCTGGATAGCATAAAGTGATACTTGAATAAGAGTTTTTCAATGAAAGACTTTGGTGAAGCTGCTTATATATTGGGCATTAAGATCTATAGAGATAGATCAAGACGCTCAATTGGACTTTCACAAAGCACATACCTTGACAAAGTTTTGAAGAAGTTCAAAATGGATCAAGCAAAGAAAGGGTTCTTGCCTATGTTACAAGGTGTGAAGTTGAGTAAGACTCAATGCCCGACCACCACAGAAGATAGAGAGAAAATAAAAGATGCTCCTATGCTTCAGCCATAGGCTCTATCATGTATGCAATGCTGTGTACTGCACTGATGTGTGCCTTGCTATAAGTCTAGCAGGAGGTACCAAAGTAATCCAGAGTGGATCATCGGACGGTGGTCAAGAACATCCTGAAATACACGAAAAGGACTACGGATATGTTTCTCGCTTATGGAGGTGACAAAGAGCTCATCGTAAATGGTTACATTGATGCAAGCTTTGACATCGATCCGACGATTATAAATCGCAAAACCGGATACGTGTTTACATTGAACGGTGGAGTTGTCGGTTGGTGCAGTTCTAAACAAAGCGCCGTATGGATCTACGTGTGAAGCGGATTACATAGCTGCTTCGGAAGCAGCAAATGAAGGAGTCTGGATGAAGGAGTTCATATCCAATCTAGGTATCATACCTAGTGCATCGGGTCCAATGAAAATCTTTTGTGACAATACTAGAGCAATTGCCTTGGCGAAGGAATTCAGATTTCACAAGAGAACCAAGCACATCAAGAGATGCTTCAATTCCATCCGGGATTTAGTCCAGGTGGGAGATATAGAAATTTGCAAGATACATATGGATCTGAATGTTGCAGACCCATTGACTAAGCCTCTTCCACGAGCAAAACATGATC
This sequence comes from Aegilops bicornis, assembly GCA_021605145.1. Taxonomy (NCBI): domain Eukaryota; kingdom Viridiplantae; phylum Streptophyta; class Magnoliopsida; order Poales; family Poaceae; genus Aegilops; species Aegilops bicornis. The sequence continues at coordinate 476,089,744 of CM038674.1, read as the reverse complement.
AGCACCAAGGCTCCATGGGTGTTAGAATCATTACAAAGGTAATCTAGATTATTGACTCTAGTGCAAGTGGGGGACTGAAGGAAATATTCCCTAGAGGCAATAATAAAGTTATTATTTATTTCCTTATATCATGATAAATGTTTATTATTCATGCTAGAATTGTATTAACCGGAAACATAATACATGTGTGAATACATAGAAAAACAGAGTGTCACTAGTATGCCTCTACTTGACTAGCTCGTTGATCAAAGATGGTTATGTTTCCAAACCATAGACAGGAGTTGTGATTTGATTAACGGGATCACATCATTAGGAGAATGATGTGATTGACAAGACCCATTCCGTGTGTTGAACGTGTGCTGAACTCGGAGGTGCCGTGCGTTTGGTACTTGATCGGTCGGATCGTGAAGACATACGACTACATCAACTGCGTTGTGCTAACACTTCCGCTTTCGGTCTACGAGGGTACGTGGACAACACTCTCCTCTCTCGTTGCTATGCATCACCATGATCTTGCGTGTGCGTAGGGAATTTTTTGAAATTACTACGTTCCCCAACACAATCCACTAGAATTTGTTAAGGAAAGGCAGTAGCTAGCAAACTGAACATGGGTCCCTGTAGTGAGCTAATATGACAAGCTACTCCTCATTGTCGGAGATGTCGATGATGATTGGCTCCTTGGACATGGAAGAGGGCGAGGCCTCCACATCGTGGGTGCCCTCGTCATAGTGGTGAGTTGCCTGAGCCGCTCCGGGCACGAACCTACTGGCTCTCGAGATGAGGTAAGCACGTGCATGCTGAGAAAACACGTCATAGTCTTCGTCGAAGGCACCGATGGTGCCCTCAAGAAAACGCCACGAACTGTCATTTAGAGTAGCCAACTGCGTCGCGGTGTCGGCGCGCGAGGCGTTGACTGTGGCCTCGACGGCGAGGTGCTCCTCCAAGATCTGGGGGTCGGCACGAATGGCAGCCATCGCGACCTCATCCGCGCGTGCGACCGTGATTTGCTTCTCCGCTGCCAAATGCTCCATGAGATCCTGGCTATACTGCGTGCACCAGGGCTTAGGGCAGCACTTATTTGGTGGAGGGGTTGGTGATTTGGGTGGAAGGTGTCGCGCTCGCGCCGTCTGTCGCCACATGTGGGATGTGGAAGGAGGAGGAGGATGGGGGTCGGGTGTGGATTACCTGCCTGGATAGGCGAGGCCGAGCAACGTGAAGGAGGGTCGCCAGCGAGGAGGCGGCGCTGCAAGCAAGGAGTGAAGGTTTGAACTTGGAAAGGAAGGCGAAAATAGGGGAAATGTGGCTTTTGGTAAGGGGGAGGGGGCGGGGAGGTAGATATTTCCGCGGAAGCGAAAATTTGGAATCGCTTCAGCGAAAAACTGGCGCACAAAGTGTCATCAGACACGGTCCCTTATTCAGAGCGGGATGTGGACTGTAGCCGTCACACCTTCTCGCGTAAGCCGTATGCATACTATACTCTGACGGTGCTCCAAGATATTTTGTGCTGCATCTCACACGGTTGGTTATAATAAACCGTGTGGGATCTACTTGATTTTTCATCTTGATTTGAATTACATAATGGGGTCACGAAGGCAATGGGCGGTGTTTTAATTGCTAGACCTTTTATCTGCAGTGAACATGCAACTATATGTGTGTTGTAAAAGAATTGGAATTATTCAGGGTTCATTTGGACATTTTCATGCATTAACTGAGTTTTTAATGCATTTATGTGCATAATTCAAATTTAAACTACATGCACATGCTCCAGTGCATATAAAATGGTTGAAAAATCAAATCTTTGTCCTTGGATGCATGCTTAGGTCCCATGCAAGAAATGAGAATGAATGTCAAACACCCTGCCACCGTCACTCGGCCGCAAACATTGAGATACCTAGTTTTTAAATTCTAGTAAATCCAAAACTTGTCTGAAATTCATGAAACTTGGCATGCTATCATGGAGCGGCATCAACATGCCGTGGTAAATTTTTGTCCCATTTGGGGCAAGTTTGGGTATATGCTTCTCACAAACCAGAGCTTCTCACAACAAGCATGATGATTTTGGTAGGGGATGTCCCACGTTTGGGGACGAAACGATATCCACTGCCTCATATTGCATTCAAATTTTTTCTCGTTTCAACATACAACAACAAGAGCGTTGTGTCAATTTTTGTGATTTTTCGGGGTTCGTTTGGACATTTTTATGCATTAACTGAGTTTTCAATGCATTTATGTGCATAATTCAGATTTGAACTACATGCACATGCTCCAGTGCATATAAATTGGTTGAAAAATCAAATCTTTGTCCTTGGGTGCATTCTTAGGTCCCATGCAAGAAATGAGAATGAATGTCAAACACCATGCCTCCGTCACTCGGCCGCAAAGATTGAGATACCTGGTTTTTAAATTCTAGTAAATCCAAAACTCGTCTGGAATTCATGAAACTTGGCATGCTATCATGGAGCGGCATCAACATGCCGTGGTAAATTTTTTGTCCCATTTGGGGCAGGTTTGGGTATATGCTTCTCACAAACCAGAGCTTCTCACAACAAGCATGACGATTTCGGCAGGGAACGTCCCACCTTTGGGGATGAAACGATATGCATTGCCTCTTATTGCTTTCAAATTTTTTCTCGTGTCAACATACAACAATAGGAGTGTTGTGTCAATTTATGTGATTTTTCAGGGTTCATTTGGACATTTTTATGCATTAACTGAGTTTTCAATGCATTTATGTGCATAATTCAAATTTGAACTACATGCACATGCTCCAGTGCATATAAATTGGTTGAAAAATTAAATCTTTGTCCTTGGGAGCATGCTTAGATCCAATGAAAGAAATGGGAATGAATTTTAAACACCAGGGCACCATTGATTGCCGGCAAAACGTTGAGATACTTTGTTTTTAAATTCTAGTAAATCCAAAACTTGTCTGAAATCATGAAACTTGGCATGCTATCATGGAATGACATCGGACGTGTTGTGGTATTTTTCTTGTGCATTTTGAGAGAAGGCGCACTCGAATAACAACCAACAAAGGCATTTTGAAAAAATAGCTGCCACTTTAATATCTCAAACGTTTTTATAATTCAAACGGTGTTCTTTCTGTTAACCATTCACGCGACGCCACGTGTCTTGGTTTTTTTAATGGCTCTTGATCGCAAATGTTTTAGATAGAACACCCGTATGCAAAGTGAGGGCATGATTTGTGCATCTCTTGAAAGCAAACAGTTCTTTTGGATGACCCGTGTGCAACCACTTACAAAATTTGGTAATATTTGCATCTTTCATATTGGGTATGTTGCCATTTGTCAAACTGGAAAGATTGACATTTGTTGATCTAGTAACATTGCCATTTGTCAACCTTGTAACACTGTGATTTGTCAAAATATGAAGCTAAAAATCACTAGCAATATCTAATTTTTACAACTAAAATTCAGTAATTAAGCATAGATGGAGGTGAGGAGGCGTATTTAGCTGGGCGTGCAGCTGGCGGCGCAGTACTATTCGATTTGACAGTGGGCGTGCAGTTCCCGATACGGCTTTAATGCAGACGAGGGAGAGGGTACCGGTTCCCAAAATGTTGAACGACCAATGATGCATCCTCCTTCAACTAGCATCGTGTGAATGCATGAGGGAAGTAATGGGAGGAGGACCGGGAAAAGAGGCAGCACGATGTGAATACAACGCAGTTTGCACTCATATAAAGGTGCCCCTCCATTCCAATGCATGTACCACATCATACAAACATAAGCATTTGCCTAAGCACCTATAGTAATAAGCGCAAAAGTGCTCGCGGCGATGCGCGCGAGCGGCCCGCTGCTATGCCAGATGGTCCACAATGTCGGCCTGCGGCGTGACACCGAGGATCGTCTCCAGACGGTGTTGGCGACCGGCTGGTGGATGTCCACCGTCGACGCCAGCTACGACTCTCAGTACGACCAGATGATCTTTGCCACCACCAACAAGTTAACCATCACCAAGAAGCTCACGGACGACATCGCCGTACTCCTCCAGCCCACGCGCCCGGGATCCTCATTCCTGCCACCCTAATCGGCCTCCATGTCCGGAACCTCTTTCAAGCACTGGTGGCCCTGTGACTGCCCGCCGACGCCACGAAGAATGTCCACCTGGAGGTTGCGCTTGCTGCGAGGCGCCTCGCCCTGCAAGAATTCACCGACCTACACATCCACGTGTATGAGAAAATCATGTACATAGGTATCTACAAGGCCAGTGAGGATGCTACGACGTTGGCCTTCTTCAATTGGCTGGAAGCCTTGGATGCCTTTGCTGAGAAGCACCTTGACCATGCCATAAAAGCCGCCGCTCCTTAGTCGCCGGTCGGTGACCCGACGCATTGAGTTAAGGAGGAGGAGGTCGTACGTTGATGGATGCATCTTTCTTCTTGCCTCCTATAACCACCACTGCGATTGCATCATCGTGGTCTTAATTCTTATTGTGCTATTGCATTCTCGTTCCAGTCAATACAGACATGTGAGATCCCTTTGCTTAATTATATGCATTACTGTAACTAGTACTCCATCCGTAAATTTATAAGTTGTGCTGCCAGTGTTGGGGGCCGGCGCACGATCACACATGTTCCTGTGCATGCGGTTGTGCCGGGCGCGACGCGACGATGCAGTTACCCACTGCAAAAACTGCCATGCGGGGACGTGGCATTGACCATTGGGCGGCAATAGTCGGTCATCCAGGTGCCCAATAAAGGATGCAAAGAGGGATCCTACAACATCAAGGACCAGCTTCCCTACCGATAGCTCATCTAATGTAACTCCCAAGTTAAACTGTCTTTGAGGCTTGAGTAGTCATCGGATGGGTGACCGGATGAGAAGTGGCCTCGATGTTAAATTAAGCGATGTGATGGGTCCTTTGTAAATATTTAATTGTGTTGAATGTATATAGTGCTCCATCATATTAGTTGAATTAACCTCGAGGTCCTTGTTTTGTAATTTTTGACATTTTTTGTTTTTTTACACATGTTTATTGGCTTGAAGAAGGTCTATCTCGTCACTTTTGATTTTTTTTGAAAACATGTTGATTGGCATGAATGAAGGTTTATCCCGTTACTTTACGACATGTTTCCAAAACTTGGACCTCGAGGTTAATTCAACTAATAGGATGAAACACTATATACATTCAACGCAATTAAATGTTTTCCAAAAAAGTGATATGATTTCTGTGAAACTTATAAGTCATGTATGTCAAATTAATCTCTGTGTACTTGTTCTCGAATTAACCCCCGGGCCTTTTTGCCGCGTACACACATCTTGTTAAGTTGAACCGTTCATGTTCTCTTCCCTAATCGAAAACATTCCATTCGACTGAACTGTATGCCGTATATCACACACACCTTTTTCTGACTGCCGTTTCTGTTGCTTTCCCTAATAGCAAACAGTTCATCGGAGCGAATTGTATGCCGTATATCGCACACACATTGATATGGCTGCCCGTTTCTGTTGTTCTGTCTAATCGCAAACAGTTCGTCTAGATCAACCGTATGCCCTGCATCACACACGCAACTAAAATCTGAACCGTATTTGATGGCTCCGCCATCGCAAATGTTTTGCACCTTTTTTATGGTTTTTTAACCACTGTTTGCGATTATTGCATCACACACAGTTTCATAGAAGGGTATTTGATCGTAGTGTTGCGTTAGCAACATCCTGCAGTGGTGATTCCATAAAACTACAATATATATATATATATATATATATATTCTATTTATCATATCTATGTCTATATAAAGTATATCATAAATTGTATTTCGCATCAATACAATTCAATATTTTCACGTTTCAGCGTCACACAATTCAAGAACATACTAAATCCATAATTTTGAGTTTAAATTCAAAACTAACATAGGTCGAAATGCAAATAATCAATTGATATCATTAAACATGAATAAATATGATAAAATACCATGAAACTATTGCCCATATAGCTTCCATTGATTCTTAACATGTTCTTCCTAAGGCTGCTCATGTGAACCCCAGTCCTTAATCCCCTAGTATACTTCAAGAAATGCCTTGAAGTCGGTCCACATTCCTACGAGGTGTTACAGTTGGCCCATGTAGCCATACACGTAGTCTACCTTGGTGTCCCTCACATCCTCTATGATATGTTGCCGGGGATCACAAAAAAATTCATGATATTGCCCAAAGTCTTGTTGTCAAAAAAGCGGGCGAGACCTTGGAAAATTCCAAACTGAACTTGCAACTCACCAAAAGGTCATCCACTTTCTTTTCGACAAGCTTCCTGAGGTCATCATCAGCGAGGGGAGAATTGAGGAGGTCCGTAGGCACGGGGTGGGGTGGCGGACGAGAGGGGCTGCACATGAAAGTGCATCTATTAGATAACCATATTGGTTTTTGACAATTAATGAGCTACCAAGTTCATTTCAGGAAATTTAATCCTCAAGATTGAGCCTAACATCAATGGTGCTTGTCTACTCTAACATGTCTTTTATAAAATTTTGGTAAATATAAGATTTAATTGAGTTTAAGAACAATTGCACAATCAAGAGGGTCTCAAGAATAATATCTTAGGTTAAACTCCAAAATTAGGTCCTCTACCAAAATTCTATATCATTCCACTCCTGCTACTCAGTTCATCTGTTTATACTGTCCTCGTATCATTCTATATCACACTTCTTGCCCTATTGCGTGAATAGCACATCAAGGTAACATGATTCACTTTTTCGGAGAGCAAAAATCCCTTTTCGGAGAGGTGACATGATTCAAACATAGGGCCCTCTATGAGTTACCCTGCCATGATAACCCTTTCTCCTTCAGCATGCATGGAACTCATGTGAAACCTTTTAGATACTATGAAGCTTTGTTTTGTTTGAGACCATATATGTTAGCTCTGGAACCTTTGAGCATAAGATTTCCATCTAGCACTTTGAAGACCTTTCGACTTGCTTCTGCTTCATAGTGTCAGTATTGGTCTAGTACTTCCGTTTAGATAATTCTGAACCTCTAAGCTGGGACTTAGGCTTTTGTACAAAGATTTCATTTGTGAACAACTTTGTTCAACTGGATACCTCTGAGATTTCATATTTTTGGTACTTTCAAGGTAGTTCAATCTCTCTTAGAAAATAGCCACCTTTTTTTTCTGATGCCTCCACTTCTCTTTTTCTGGTACTTTTGAGTATTGTGTCCAAATAGCTGGTTCTGTATGTTTAAATTTCGAATGCGTTCGGTACTTTCGAGAACATTTTCTTTGGAACGTGCAGGTAAGTTTTTGAGTAAAGATCAGACTTTTTGTTCTATCTATAACTAGAAACACACACCCTTTTGCTTTGGAAAGTCAAGTCATTCCACCCTTATGTTGGTTCTGTATGTGTGAGTTATTGAGAGCTTTGAAGCCTAGTTCTTTCAAGAAGATTGGAAGATTGCTTTGGGTGATGCCAAGCATCTTGCTCGAATCATGAAGGTCGAGCACCTCCCTTTCTTGAACCCCTACTGTTAAGTGTTCATCGCTCTTGCTTCCTATCCTATCCGTTGAGAAACTTAGGTCCCATAGATTCTTGAGAGTGCTTCGATTGATGATCTTTTGATGAGTTCACGAAAGTGACTTTTCTTGTTTGTTACCCTTGGAGGGTGGGCTCCTCTTAGACAAATAGATGATACTCCATGCGTTCCAGTAGGAATCGGTTGCAATATGTTTTAGGCCTTCTTTGGTTCATAGGATAGGAATTTTATAGTTATAGAAAAATCATAGGAAGTGAGATGACATGCATGTCAATTCCTATAGAGAAAGAGATGCCATTTGGTGCATAGGATATGATTTTTTCCATTGGGTCTAGGCTAATGTTTTTTTCCTCCAAAATGTGAAGGATTGATTCCTATCCTACATAGGAATAGGAATCAGTTGCTACAAACCAAAGAAGGCCTTAATAATATTTAATTATGTTTAATATAAATATAAAGATTAATAACATGTGAACCAAAATTTAAAATACACACAGCGTAATATATTTTATTATCTATAGTTGTAAAATATTTATTGAATATAAGTATAATAATAGAATGCAGAAAAATTCCCATGCATGGTTACACCTAGATGTGGGTCTTTCTCATGCATGGTTGCATGTTGAGGTGTGCCTTACTCCATCCATAATTGTATGATGATGTGGCATGCTTGCATGTTGAGATAAATAAATTAGTGGGGATCACTCTCTTAGGTATATAGGACTAGGAGTTACTTGAGATCCTTCAACCGCCGTATTTGCACACTAGTAGAAAAACGGGCATTAGCGCGGGCCCTCGAAGCGGTTATGGCAAGGTGATACAAAGTCGCATGTCAAGTATTAGCAGAGGCGGTTATCTTTGTGCTGGATGCGGGTGGAAATTCCAAACCTCCTGTAATTTTTTTTGAGGTGGTTTGTAGTTACAAACTGCCTGTTAGTTTGTGGAACTGCTCCGCTCTTAGAAATCCTATGTATGCGGTGCTACCCCCGTTCCTCACCCCATAGCCTTGCACCATGGAGTGTTAGGCCTCACGCCGAGAAGCCTCTGCATTATAGGCTTGTTGCCGTGTTGTACCATGTGGCCCACGCGATCGTGATAACCCACAAGTATAGGGGATCAATTGTAGCCTCTTTCGATAAGTAAGAGTGTCGAACCCAACGAGGAGCTAAAGGTAGAACAAATATTCCCTCAAGTTCTACCGACCACCGATACAACTCTACGCACGCTTAATGTTCGCTTTACCTAAAACAAGTATGAAACTAGAAGTACTTTGTAGGTGTTGTCGGATAGGTACGCAAGATAATAAAGATCGCATAAATAAAATCTAGGGGTTGTTTAGATAAAGACACAACTAAGTTAGTTTTAGTAGAGAGCTTTTTGTCACACAAGAAAGTTATTTGTCCCTAGGCAATCGATAACTAGACCTGTAATCACTATTGCAATTTTATTTGAGGGAGATGCATAGGCTAACATACTTTCTCTCCTTGGATCATATGAACTTATGATTGGAACTCTAGCAAGCATCCGCAACTACTAAAGATCATTAAGGTAAAACCCAACCATAGCATTATAAGGCATCAAGTCCTCTTTATTCCCATACACAAACAACCTACTTACTCGGGTATGTGCTTCTGTCACTCACGCCACCCACCATAAGCAAATCATGAACATATTGCAAACCCTACAACGGGGATCCCTCACGCTTGCACGACATGGAGAGCACCATAGGACAACACCAATAATAAAACATGCAACTCAAACCAATCACGATCATCAATGAACCCATAGGACAAACAGATCTACTCAAACATCATAGGATAGCCATACATCATTGGGAAATAATATATAGCGTTGAGCACCATGTTTAAGTAGATATTAAAGCAGGTAAAAGAGGGGTTACACCGCTGCATAGAGGGGGGGAAGAGTTGGTGATGACGGCGGTGAAGTTGTTGGTGTAGATCATTGTCGCGATGATGGCCCCGGCGACGTTCCGGCGCCACCGGGAGAGAGGGGGAGACAGCCCCCCTTCTTATTCTTCTTCTTCTTCTTCTTCTTCTTCTTCTTCCTTGACCTTCCCCCTAGATAGGAGAAGGGTTTCCCCTCTGGTCCATGGCCTCCATGGCGGCGGAGGGGCGAGAGCCCCTCCGTGATTGGATCTCTCTCTCTCTCTCTCTCTCTCTCTCTCTCTCTCATTCTCTCTCTCTGTTTCCTTCTGTTTTTGCGCTCCCGGATTCTACCCTTTCACCGTTTCTTAAATTCCCGGAGATTCGTAACTCCGATTGGGCTAAAATTTGGACCCGATTTTTATCCGGATATTGGCTTACTTGCGGAGAAAGAAGGGCTCCAATTGCGTTAAGGAGTGGCCACGAGGGTCCAGAGCGCGCCCTACCCCCTGGGGCGTGCCCCTCACCCTCGTGGGCCCCTCGGGCATCGTCTCGCGTTGATTCCACTTCCAAAAATTCATATATATTCCAAAAAAACCTCCGTAAGTTTTTATCCCGTTTGGACTCCGTTTGATATGGATTTTCTGTGAAACAAAAAACATGCAACAAACAGGAACTGGCACTGGGCACTGGATCAATATGTTAGTCCAAAAAATAGTATAAAAAGTTGCCAAAAGTATGTAAAAGTTGTAGAATATTGGCATGTATCAATCAAAAATTATAGATACGACGGAGACATATCAGCATCCCCAAGCTTAATTCCCGCTCATCCTCAAGTAGGTAAATGATAAAAAAGATAATTTTTGATGTGGAATGCTACCTAGCATAATCTTGATCATGTAATCTAATAATGGAATGAATATTAAGACACGAGTGTGAAAGTGCAATCATGCCCTTGAATCATATTTTGATGTTGATGACAACACATATGCTCGGGACTAATCATGTTTATCAAGTATATCTCAGGATTGTGTTCCAAAGACCGTATGCATGGATCATGACTAGGGACAAAAAGCATATAACTCAAGAATGGAGATACAAGGTGTTAACTTCATTTATGGTTTGTTCTTGAGTATAGGGATCCCGCACTATTAAGAGGGGATCGATGGATCTGTGAAAAACTTGCTCAAAACTGGTATCTATATACCTTACCTTCGGACGTCCGGCTCTCTACGGACGTCCGGTCCTTCTGATTGTTCGGACGTCCGGACGCTTCCGACGTCCGACACTTCCACAATGAAACATTTTTACGGATGTCCGAACCCTCCGGACGTCCGACACCTTCGCATCGAAACTTTCTTACGGATGTCCGGCCCTTTCGGACGACCGTATCCTATACATCGATTTGTGAGTCACACTTTTTGCCGAAACACTTTTGCGGACGTCCGGAACTCTCCGGACGTCTGACACTTTCACATCAGAAGCATTCTTACGGATGTCCGGGCCTGTTCGGACGATCGTATCCTGTACATTGGTTTGTGGGTCACACTTTTCACAGCGGTCGGTCGTCCGATGACTGTCGGACGTCCGGACCCATTTGGACCTCCGGACGGCCGACGTTCTCCGGACGTCCGGCCATCCTGTACCCCAAACGGTCACCTTTCTCCCACCACATATATATACTCCTTCCCCTTGCTCGGGTTGGGGTTTACCATTCACTTTGAAGAAATCCTAGAACACTTCACTCACTCTCTCTCAACTCTCCACACCAAATCCTAGATCCCCAAGGGGTTTGAGAGCTTTGAAAAGAAGTTGTCCGATCAAGTGATAGATCCACTTCTCCTCCTTCTTTGCACCCAAGGAATTCATGATTTGAGCAAGTCTTGAGCAAATCCCCATTGATCTTATTACTCTTGGAGGTTGGAGACTCCTAGGCGGTAGGAGTCTTCGGAGAGGAATCGACTTTTGTGATTACCCCCGGATAAGTTTGTGAGGGTTTGGAGACCACCCCAAGGTCTACCACTAGTGGTTGAGAAACATCTTCGTGGTGTTGTCTCAAAGGAAGAATAGGGTGAGCCTTCGTGGCGTTGGTGTGCCTTCGTGGTAACATCCACCTCTCTAACGGTGACTAGCTTCCCTCCAAGGAAGTGAACATCGGCATACATCCTTGTCTCCCGGAGTTGCGGTTATTCCTAACCCTAACTCTATACTTGTGGCTACTTGTTTGGTTTGCACTTACTTACATCATATTGTGCTTGCTCACTTATATGCTGGTGTTACTTACCTAGTACTTACGTACCTATTAGCAATTGTTAGGCTCACTTTCATATTCCGCACTATTGCCTAAAATTGCTAAGTAATAATTAAAATTTGTAATTGTACCTATTCACCCCTCTAGGTCCATCTCGATCCTTTCAATTGGTATCGAGCCTCGTGCTCTATTCTTGTGGCTTAACCGCCCTAGAGCGAGATGAACCAGATGGGACTCCTTGTTGTAGATCCTAAGGAGAAGGCGGGGCTTCTTCTGAAGTCAAGTCCTTTACGTCGGAGGATCTAGAACGGGCCCTTGCTAAGCAAAAAGAGGAGCATGATGCTTCTCTTGAGGCCTTGGTCCAAATGAGATTAGCCACGTTGTCCTCGGTGCTTGCACCACTCTCGGGTGGTGCTGCCTCAAGGCCAACTGTGCCTACTCCATCACTTGGTCAACAACCTCCTAACAATGAACACGCCAGGTTCCTTGGCTTTATGCAAGACCTCAGGTTGAGAAACCAAGATATAATCCTCAAGGCAGTCCTCCTTTGCTTAGTGCCACTTCCGATTTTCCTTTGTGGAGAGTTGCTATGCAGGACCATCTTCGACATGGAAACGATGAGATGTTGGAGATCTTGGAGTATGGCTATCATGTGGTTGATCCAAAGAACCCCACTCCAAGAGAAATATATGACAAGAACCTCAATGACACTGCAATCATGTGGATAAGGAGAGGCTTGGATGAAAAGCAAAGGAGACCATTCATACACATCACAAGTGCCAAGGAACTATGGGAAGCTGTTGTACGATCCAAAACTGGCACCTCTACCCTCCGGAGTGCTCAATATGAAATTGCCAAGGGGCAATTGCAAAACTTTGTATGGAGAAAGGTGAAACCCCAATCAACTCCATGAGCGTCTCATGACACTCACTTGCCGATATTGAGTCATGTGAGTGTGACAAGACACAAGATGGATTCAACATGACTAAGAGGTTCCTTGTGGATAAGTTACTCCATGCTCTTGCTCCATTTCACCATCAAATGGTGTGGGACATAAGACAACACCATACCTTCAAGGAAATGACTACAGATGACATCGTATCCACCTTTCAACTATATGAAGAGTCAAAGACTAATGCCACAAAACATCTTGCCATGCATGGTTCTCCATCATCAAAGATCAATCTTGCATTGAAGGCCAAGCATGTATGTGAAGATGAACAAAGTGAAGAAGAAGAAGAGGATGACGAAGATGGTGATGAGATTGAATCTGACGAGGGCCCTACATATGAAGACATGGCTCTTTTTGTCAAGAAGTTTAAGCGCGGGTAAGTTCAAGGGAAGATTCCAAAAGAAGAAAGTAAGAAAATGCTATAACTGTGAAGAAACCAATCACTTCTCCAACGAGTGCCCTTATGAGAAGAGAGAAGATAAACCAAGGTTTCCCAAGACCTTTCCCAAGAAGAAGTTGCCAAATCCTTTGAACTCCAAGCTCAAGAAGAGAGATGGAAAGGCAATGGTTGCTCAAGAAGAATCTGATCCGGAGGATGTTAGTGGTGTTGTCGGAGTTGCTCAAGACTCTCAAAACACCTTGAGGTTAGTAAACAAGAGTGGTGATGTGGTCACCTACAACTACATGAAAGATTACAAGGGCAACGCTCACAAATGCCTAATGGCAAAGGCCATGGTTGAAGAAGAAGAGGACCAAAGCTCTTCTGACAAGGTCAAGGTAACTCCACGATCAAATCCTCGTCTTTTCACGCCTTCTACTTCTAGTGATGAGTATCTTGATGCGGAGGATAGTCATGAGATGATGATCTAACTGATCCTATGCTTGCTAAACTCAATAAGTTCATGTGCTCCCTCAAAGGAAGGAAGCTCACTATGTTTCGTATGCTTATGGAGATGGTGAGTAAGTACACCATCTCCATTAAGGAACTCGAAACCCTCGTCATCGAGGAAAAGGAAAAATATGAAATCCTTGAGCGGAAAGTCAAATATGAGGAAGCACGAAATGATGAGCTATGTTTAAAAATTGGTACAAATATTGATGTTCATACTAAAGATCTTGCCTCCTTGAAAAAGGCTATTGGCTCTTGTGAAGAGTTGATGAATGATAAAAGTAAGCTTGCAAAGTCTCATGCCTCTCTCACTAAGGATTGTGAGCTTCTATCCATGTCTCTCAAGACTAAGGAAGAAGAGCTCACCCTTCTTACAAAGAGTTTTGAGACACTCAAACTTAATTATCTTGAAACTCTAGCCAAGGCTTACTCATCTCCTATTATCAATGTTGATGCATGTTCTACTAACTCTAGTAGTGATCTAGCATCCATCCTTGAGGAGAATCGGTTTCTCAAAGCTCAAATCGAGAAAGGGCTCATGACATGTGCTCAAGGGCAAAAGAACCTTAATGAGGTGTTGAGCCAACACAATGAAGCGTTAAGCCAAAGAGGGACTCGGGTTTGACCCAAGCACAAGCAAGAAGAAGGCGTCCTCCCAAAATTGCACCACCCCTTTAAAATAAACCTTTGTACGAGCAGGACACAAGGAGAAAGGTAAGGTTGTTAGTGGGAAGGCCACAAGGGGCATGCCCACTCTCAACAAGCCAAAGAGTTCATGCCTCCATCCTATGTCTGCGTAAGACTAAGGATGGAGAAGTTTATCTAAAGTTTGTTGGCCCCAAAAGGCATTTCGTTTTTATGCTATTTGGGTCCCTAAGACCCTTGTGACTAACTTGAGAGGTCCCATTGTAAAATGGGTGCCTCTAACCAAGTAATAATTGTGTGTAGGTAGCTTTCTCCGGTGGAGTAAAGTGGGTGATTGATAGTGGATGTACAAATCATATGACCGGAGATAGCAAATTGCTCTACGATTTCATGGAAGCTATTCAACCATTTATGAGCATTATGTTTGGTGGAGGATCAAAAGGACATGTACTTGGGTTGGGTAAGGTGGCTATCACAAATGACATGTCTCTTGCAAATGTCATGCTTGTCCAATCCCTTAAATATCATTTGCTCTCTGTCCGCCAATTGGCTTACATTGGTTATGATACACTATTTGGACTAACGGATGTGAAAGTCTTTAAGAGAGATACTCTCGAAGTGGCCTTTGTTGGAGAGTTGGATGGCAACCTTTACGGTTGATTTCTCGAAGAGAGCACATTCCATGCAACTTGTCTAATGGCCAAGGCCGACAAGGGGTGGCTATGGCATCGCTGCTAGCCCATGTCGGCATGAGGAATCTCAAGATCTCTTAAAGGGGAATCACATCCTTGGACTAACAAATGTCTCTTTTGAGAAAGATCGTGTGTGCGATTGCATGTATAGCCGGAAGCAACATCAATCAAAGCACCCACCCAAGAATATTGTGTCTACTTCAAGGCCTTTGGAGCTCCTTCATGTGGATCTCTTTGGGCCTCCTTCATGGGATAGTCTTGGTGGGAAAAAGTATGGACTTGTCATTGTTGATGATTACTCAAGATATACATGGGTGTTTTTCCTCAAGTCCAAGGACGAAACGAAGATCACTTTCATTGACTTTGCCAAGCAAGCACAACGCATAAGTTTGACAAAGAAATCTTGGCAATAAGAAGTGACAATGGATCTGAGTTCAAAAACTATACCTTGGAAGAATTCCTTAGTGATGAAGGGATTGAGCATCAATATTCAGCTCCATACACTCCTCGGCAAAATGGTGTAGCCGAAAGGAAGAACCGCACACTTGTGGAGATGGCAAGGTCCATGTTGGATGAATACAAGTCACCACATAGTTTACGGGCGAAGCTGTCAACACCGCATGTCATGCATCAAACCGGCTTTTCCTCATACGATATTGGAAAAAGACTCCATATGAGCTGCTAACTGGAAAAAAGCCAAATGTCAAGTACTTTCGTGTATTTGGGTGCAAATGTTTCATCCTCAACAAAAGAGAAAGGTTAGGAAAATTTCAATCCAAAACAATTGAGGGTATATTTGTTGGCTATGGATCAAACTCTCACGCATACAGAGTCTACAACAAATCCAATGGATGTGTGGTAGAAACTTGTGACGTGGTGTTTGATGAATTTATTGGCTCCCGTGGGGAGCAAGTTGATTTAAGTGATGTAGGTGAAGAAGATTCTTCTCAAGACATTTTGACCATGGGTGTTGGTGCACTTCTTCCTATGGAACAAGAACCTCATGATGATGAAGAAGAAGATAGAAGTCTCACACATCATCAAACTACTTCAACATTCATAACACCACAAGCCCCTATTGCTCAACCGATACCTTTAGCCCAAGTTGAAGAGGATGATCAAGCTCCTCCTCATGACAATCTTCAAGAACAAGAACAAGAAAGTCCAATCATTGATGATGAACCTCAACTAATGCAATATGAACAAGAAGATCTTCCTCCACACATTAATGATCCATATGTTGAGGATGTGGACGATGGACATGAAGTTGAACCTCGTGAAACCCTTACCTCTATCATGCCATGAGTGGCGGTCGTGTTGATGTTGACAAAATACTCACCGGCATATCGGAAGGTAGAGTCACTCGTAAACACTTGACCAACTTTTGTGCTCACTTCTCTTTTGTGTCTAGTTTTGAACCCATCAAGGTACAAGATGCATTGATAGACAACGATTGGCTAGTTGCTATGCAAGAAGAGTTGAACAGTTTTGAACGAAACCAAGTGTGGTGCGTTAGTCAAGAGGCCACCTACCGAACACAACGTCATTGGAACAAAATGGATTTTCAAGAACAAACAAGATGAGAATGGTGTAATCATCCGAAACAAGGCAAGGTTAGTGGCACAAGGGTACTCACAAGTTGAAGGTTTGGACTTTGGTGAGACCTGTGCCCCCGTTGCCCGTCTTGAATCCATTCGCATCTTACTTGCTTATGCTGCTTTCAATGGTTTTACATTACATCAAATGGATGTGAAGAGTGCTTTCCTTAACGGTCCTCTACAAGAAGAAGTATATGTATCACAACCACCTGGGTTCGTTGATCCCGATCACAAAGACTATGTGTATAAACTTCATAAGGCTTTGTATGGCCTCAAACAAGCACCTCGTGCTTGGTATGATCATCTTAAGAAGTTTTTACTCGATGATGGTTTTGTGAGAGGGGTGATCGATCCTACTCTTTTTACTAAGAGGGATAAGGGTGATTTGATCTTATGTCAAATCTATGTAGATGATATCATTTTTGGTTCTCCTAACATTCATTTGTGCAAGAAGTTTGCGGCTTCAATGACCAAGATTTTTGAAATGTCACTCAATGCGGATTTGAAGTTCTTCCGTGGTTTTCAAATTCAACAATTTCAAGAAGGAATTTTCTTGTCCCAAGCAAAGTACCTCAAGGATATCCTAGAGAAGTTTGGTATGTCTGATGCTAGTCCATGTAAGACACCAATGCCAACCAAAATAACACTTCGGTGAAGACACAGACGGTATCCCCTTGACCCATCTAAATACCGCTCTATGATTGGTTCATTGCTTTATCTTTGTGCATCTAGACCAGACATCATGTTTAGTGTATGCATGTGTGCTAGATTTCAAGCTTCCCTAGGGAAAGTCATCATAAGGCGGTTAAGCATATTCTTAGATACCTTGTTCACACCCCAAAGTTGGGTCTATGGTATCCCAAGGATGCTAAGTTTGATCTCATTGGATACACGGATGCGGATTGGGCGGAGACAAAGTGGATCGTAAGTCCACCTCCGGTGCATGTCAATTTCTTGGGCGCTCTTTGGTAAGTTGGTCCTCGAAGAAACAAAATTGTTTTGCTCTCTCTACCGCAGAAGCTGAATACATTGCTGCCGCGAGTTGTGCAACTCAGTTATTATGGATGAGGCAAACTTTGAAGGATTATGGTATCACCTACAGACATGTGCCTCTTCTATGTGATAATGAAAGTGCCATCAACATTCTTGAGAACCCCAAGGATCATCTCCGCACCAAACACATTGATATTAGATATCACTTCTTGAGAGATCATGTTGAGAAAGGCGATATTCACATTGATCACATTGGGACAGATTTGCAAGCTGGCGATATTTTCACGAAACCATTGGATGAAGCAAGGTTACGTCGACTTAGGCGTGAACTTGGTATCTTGGAGCTTGACAACATTATGTGAAATCTAGTACTCATCCATGCTTAAACTTAATGTCTAGTCGTGATGTAGGCATATATTTAGGGGAGACACTCAATTCATGAGTTCTCTCACCTTACATAATGCATAAATTGAACAAACACTCTCAAAGTTATCATAGTTTAATATGATGGAGTAGTTTATGCCTATGATTGAGTAAGGTGGGATCTGATTTCCTACATAAATAAGTTTTACTATGAGAAAATGTTTTCCTCATCATCATTATCAGCCCTCCTGTCCAAACTTCTAGCTCCGGACGTCCGGAGGGTTCCGGACGTCCGAGTGGTATTTCACTGCCGGACGTCCGCAAAACTCCGGACGTCCGTATATTCTACTCTGGTTATTTTCGACCGGTCGTCCGGCCTCGCCGGACGTCCGTAAAAACCATTCTGGTTCACTCAAGTTTGGCCTAGCAAATGAAGCCTCGGACGTCCGGAAGACTCCGGACGTCCGTAAGAACCGTTCTGTTACAATATGCCCGGTCGTCCGACGCCATCGGACGTCCGTAAAAGCAACCCTGTTATCCTTCTTTGCTGATGGTCCTGACTCCGGTCGTCCGTCTGTTTCCGGATGTCCGGTCGCATATATAACTCCGGACGTCCGGAGGCCCCGGACGTCCGTACGTTTCTACGCGGGTCTATATATACTGCGCCTTAGGTTTTCTTAGTCAATCAACCGCCCGCCGCCGTACGTCTCTCCAGTCAGCCGCCGCCGTTTTCTGTCGTGCGGCCCCTCCTCGCAACCGCCCGCCGCCGTACCCCTCGCCGGGGTGTCTCCCCGCCGCGGATCTGAGACTTGCCGTCCGGCCCGTCCAGCCGTTCTGCTCGGGGCTTCTCTCCCCGTCCGTCCTTCGATCCCCTGCTCCGGTACGTCGTTTGGCTCCTCCGTGCTCTTCCTCGCCTAGTAGGGCAAACCCCCCCTTTTTTCTCTTCACTTGTCACCCTGGTCTATGGAGGGGTGTTGACATGTGCTTTCCTTCTCCCCTAGGTCCTGATGCCTCGGTCCAAGCACTCAAGACGCAAGCAAGTCAGCGGAGGGCCGGCGCGTCCGTCTCGTCGTGGTGGTTCCAACGACTCCGAGGAGGAAGATCGCCCCGGAAGCGTGCCGCTCGTCCTCACAGCTCGTCGAGTGATTCCTCTTGGAGGGTCGATTTTGAGGATGAGCTTGAAGAGGTGGATCCGTCCCGATGATTGGCGTCCGTGTCGCTGCCCCCAAGCCCGGCACTCGTCGTCCAACATTTCAAGCTCCTCCTCCTCGGTGCAACCCCACGGTGATGCCGTCACATCTCCATTGAGCCTCCACTATCACCGGGCCGTCATGTTAAGCGTTTCAATGAAGTCCCCAAATCTTCATATCTCAAATTGCGTCGTGATGTAGATCAATTTACTGTTGCTAGGGATTCTCAGGATAGTCGTTGCATACGAATGTCCAAGCCGACATCTTCACCACGATTGTCATTCCTAAAGGCTTGTCACTTCATGTTTGCATCGATCTTGAGCACATTCGCACTCATCCGGAGAAATATCCGGAGCCATTGAGCTCATTGAGTCGTCAAACCTAGCTGCCCCATTCGCCTTTCAACACGATTTTAACCAGGCTGCCATCCATCAGTTTTATGCCACTTGTTACTTTGCTCCACGATAACACTGTCACATGGATGACCTCCGACACTGCTCTCACAACATCTTATGCTGAGTTTGTCACCGCACTTGGATTTCCCGACACTGGGTTCAAAATCCACAAAGATGACCCCAACCATAAGCCCAAAGGCATTGCGGTCTGTGCAGATCTCCTTAGACCCATATCATCTTTGTCTAATACTGAAAAACAAAAGGGTCTAAACCAAGTCTCTATTTGGCGTTTTCCATTCAACATCATTTATCAGTGTGTCATCCGCACCATTTATCCCAAGATGGGTGACAAGGGTTCATGTGGCGGCTCTTGCATTGATCTCATGCATCGCCTTTACACATCTCCTAAAGGGAAGATAAATGTTCCACACTTTCTATGGCATGAGATTCGCCTTGCTAGCTTCCAAAGACAAGCGGGCTTTTCCTCATGCACCTTTTCTTCGTGCATTTATCGAGAGTGTAGCTCCTTTCCAATTGCACGCACTCATATACATGAGAGATGGGTCATCCCACCTCACATGGCGGCTGACCATGTTCCTCCTCCTCCCGCCATCGCTACTCACACTGCCGCTAGTTTTCCTCGCACGCTAACCATCCTCATTCCAAAGGATGCCTCCTTTGGGCGCATTGCTCGTTTTTCTTGGGAAGGCTCATTCAGCCATGATGAAGATGTTCACCTTCCATTGCTCCCAACACCACGATGTGGTCACCGCATGGTCACTTCCAAGAATGCTCACGAAGGCTCGTCTGCGAGACTTCGGCGTATATGATGTGAGTGACGATGAGCGTCTTCTGCAGAACCCCTTTGATTTTGGTTTTCCCTCCGGTCCTGAGTGGGCTGATTTCTTTGTGAGACTGGTGGCGGTGGTGTTCATGATGATGATGATGAGGATGAGCTTTAATACTATCATATCATTCCCCTCTTTGTTTTTTTGGATACTTGATGCCAAAGGGGGAGTAGGCTCCATATGCATTACTCTAGCTCATTATGTAATCGAACCTATGTTAGGAGTAGTTTGTTGAACTATGTTATTGAGTTTGTTAGTTATGAATCTATATGATATATGAATTGATCAGTTTGTTGGTTATGAGTTTGGTGAATCTATATGAATTGATCTATATGAAGTGATCCAACTATTGTGGCATCAGTTTGAGGGGAGCCCTCTCGCTACTCGCTACCTATTCTTATTATGGTTATTATGGTTATTGAGCTCCACAACAAATACTTCCGATTACTATTATGAGTATGCATATGAGTTGTCATCAACTACCAAAAAGGGGAGATTGAAAGTGCAATCATGCCCTTGAATCATATTTTGATGTTGATGACAACACATATGCTCGGGACTAATCATGTTTATCAAGTATATCTCAGGATTGTGTTCCAAAGACCGTATGCATGGATCATGACTAGGGACAAAAAGCATATAACTCAAGAATGGAGATACAAGGTGTTAACTTCATTTATGGTTTGTTCTTGAGTATAGGGATCCCACACTATTAAGAGGGGATCGATGGATCTGTGAAAAACTTGCTCAAAACTGGTATCTATATACCTTACCTTCGGACGTCCGGCTCTCTACGGACGTCCGGTCCTTCCTGATTGCCCGGACATCCGGACGCTTCCGGACGTCCGACACTTCCACAACAGAAACATTTTTACGGATGTCCGGAACCCTCCGGACGTCCGACACCTTCGCATCGAAACTTTCTTACGGATGTCCGGCCCTTTCGGACGACCGTATCCTGTACACTGATTTGTGAGTCACACTTTTTGCCGAAACACTTTTGCGGACGTCCGGAACTCTCGGGACGTCCGACACTTTCACATCAGAAGCATTCTTACGGATGTCCGGGCCTGTTCGGACGATCGTATCCTGTACATTGGTTTGTGGGTCACACTTTTCACAGCGGTCGGTCGTCCGATGGTGACCGGACGTCCGGACCCATTTGGACCTCCGGACGGCCGACGTTCTCGGACGTCCGGCCATCCTGCACCCAAACGGTCACCTTTCTCCCACCACATATATATACTCCTTCCCCTTGCTCGGGTTGGGGTTGACCATTCACTTTGAAGAAATCCTAGAACACTTCACTCACTCTCTCTCAACTCTCCACACCAAATCCTAGATCCCCAAGGGGTTTGAGAGCTTTGAAAAGAAGTTGTCCGATCAAGTGATAGATCCACTTCTCCTCCTTCTTTGCACCCAAGGAATTCATGATTTGAGCAAGTCTTGAGCAAATCCCCATTGATCTTATTACTCTTGGAGGTTGGAGACTCCTAGGCGGTAGGAGTCTTTCGAGAGGAATCGACTTTTGTGATTACCCCCGGATAAGTTTGTGAGGGTTTGGAGACCACCCCAAGGTCTACCACTAGTGGTTGAGAAACATCTTCGTGGTGTTGTCTCAAAGGGAGAATAGGGTGAGCCTTCGTGGCGTTGGTGTGCCTTCGTGGTAACATCCACCTCTCTAACGGTGACTAGCTTCCCTCCAAGGAAGTGAACATCGGCATACATCCTTGTCTCCGGAGTTGCGGTTATTCCTAACCCTAACTCTATACTTGTGGCTACTTGTTTGGTTTGCACTTACTTACATCATATTGTGCTTGCTCACTTATATGCTGGTGTTACTTACCTAGTACTTCGTACCTATTAGCAATTGTTAGGCTCACTTTCATATTCCGCACTATTGCCTAAAATTGCTAAGTAATAATTAAAATTTGTAATTGTACCTATTCACCCCCCCCCCTCTAGGTCCATCTCGATCCTTTCAGAGTGATTCAAAGCAATAGTCTATCATTTGACATTAAGACAATAATACTTCAAGCATACTAATAAAGCAATCCTGTCTTTTTCAAAATAACATGGCCAAAGAAAGCTTATCCCTACAAAATCGTATAGTCTAGCTATGCTCCATCTTCACCACACAAAATATTCAAATCATGCACAACCCCGATGACAAGCCAAGCAATTGTTTCATACTTTTGATGTTTTGAAACCTTTTCAACTTTCACGCAATACATGAGCGTGAGCCATGGATATAGCACTATAGGTGGAATAGAATATGATGGTGGAGGTTGTGTGGAGAAGACAAAAAGGAAGAAAATCTCACATCGACGTGGCTAATCAATGGGATATGGAGATGCCCATCAATTGATGTCAATGCAAGGAGTAGGGATTGACATGCAACAGATGCACTAGAGCTATAAGTGTATGAAAGCTCAAACTGAAACTAAGTGGGTGTGCATCCAACTTGCTTGCTCATGAACACCTAGGGCATTTGAGGAAGCCCATCATTGGAATATACAAGCCAAGTTCTATAATAAAAAATTCCCACTAGTATATGGAAGTGATAACTCAAGAGACTCTCTATATGAAGAACATGGTGCTACTCTCAAGCACAAGTGTGGTAAAAGGATAGTAACATTGTCCCTTCTCTCTTTTCTCTCATTTTTTCTTTTTTCTCTTTTTTTGTAGGCTTCTTTGGTCACTTTTATTTTGATAACATCACATGGGACGATGTTCTAATAATGATCATCACACTTTTATTTTCTTACAACTCAATATTAATACTCGATACTAGAACAAAGATATGACTCTATATGAATGCCTCCGGCAGTGTACCAGGATGTGCGATGATCTAGCATAGCAAAGATATCAAAAAACAGACAAGCCATGAAAATATCATGCTAGCTATCTTACGATCGTGCAAGCAATATGAAAATGAATGCTCAAGTCATGTATATGAAGATGATGGACGTTGCATGTCAATATATCTCGGAATGGCTATGGAAATGCCATGATAGGTAGGTATGGTGGCTGTTTTGAGGAAGATTTAAGGAGGCTTATATGTGATAGAGCGTATCGTATCACGGGGTTTGGATGCACCGGCGAAGTTTGCACCAACTCTCGAGGTGAGAAAGGGCAATGCACGGCACCGAAGAGGCTAGCAATGGTGGAAGGGTGAGAGTGCGTATAATCCATGGACTCAACTTTAGTCATAAAGAACTCACATACTTATTGCGAAAGTCTATTAGCTATCGAAACAAAGTACTATGCGCATGCTCCTAGGGGGATAGATTGGTAGGAAAAGACCATCGCTCATCCCCGACCTCCACTCATATGGAAGACAATCAATAAATAAATCATGCTCCGACATCGTTACATAACGGTTCACCATACGTGCATGCTTCGGGAATCACAAACCTCAACACAAGTATTTCTAGAATCCACAATTACCCACTAGCATGACTCTAATATCACCATCTTTATATCACAAAACTATTGCAAGGAATCAAACATATCATATTCAGTGATCTACAAGTTTTATGTAGGATTTTATGACTAACCATGTGAATGACCAATTCATGTCAACTCTCTAAATAGATATAAGTGAAGCAAGCGAGTTTAATTCTTTCTACATAAGATATGCCCACGCTCTGACAAATATAAGTGAAGCAAAAGAGCATTCTACAAATGGCGGTTTTCTATGCGTAGGGAAACAGGCAATCCAAACTTCAAAAGATATAAGTGAAGCACATGAAGCATTCTATAAAGCCATACTCGAAAGATATAAGTGAAGTGCAAAGAGCATTCTATAACCAAGGACTATCTCATACCAGCATGCTGCATCAAAGAAAAGTGAAAACTAAATGCAAATGACGCTCCAAGATTTGCACATATCACATGAACGAAACGAAACCGAAAACATACGGATACTTGTTGAAGAAAGATGGGATGCCTTCGGGGGCATCCCCAAGCTTAGACGCTTGAGTCTCCTTGAATATTTACTTGGGGTTCCTTGGGAATCCCCGAGCTTGAGCTCTTGCCTCTCCTCCTTCTCCTCATATCGAGACCTCCTCGATCCTTGATCACTTCATCCACACAAAATTCAACAGAAAGTTCGGTAAGATCCGTTAGTATAATAAAGAAAATCACTACTCTAAGTACTGTTGCAAACCAATTCATATTTTGTTTTTGCATTATAGCTACTGTAATATAACTTTTCCATGGCTTAGTCCATTGATAGAAATCAATAGTTTCATCAAAACAAGCAAGCAATGCATCAAAATAGAATCTGTCTTAAACAGGATAGTCTGTAGTAATCTGAACATTAACCATACTTCTGGTACTCCAAAAATTCTGAAAAAATTAGGACAAAATTTTTTAGGACATATAAAAAATTTGTATAGAAAGACAGTGCAAAAAGTTTCAGAACTGTTTGATGTTCCAGTAAAAAATGTAAAATTGCGCACTACAGCCAAAGTTTCTGTTTTGCATCGAACAAACCAACAAGCAACGTAAACATCCTAAAGGCAAACCTTGGCACATTATTTTTATAGTACAATGGAATCGTACAAGGGGATAATTATTTTTGTTGAAAATTTTCTGTAATCAAGATTCAAAAAGTTTTTGTGAGCATGAACAAAGTTCAAGGAGCTCCCTCACTTCAACAATGCTTGTCTCTCTCACTTTCACTTTCATTTTTGAAAATTTTTGGGTTCCCCTCTTTATTTTTTTTGTTTTCAAACTTTATGAAAGCACTCAACAGAAATAAATGACTCTCTAAAACTTCCGGGTTGTCTCCCTGGCAGCGCTTTCTTTAAAGCCATTAAGCTAAGCATAAGATGCTCAAGTAATGAATCCACCCGGATCCCAAGGTATATCAAAGCCAATTTGATTTAGAAATGATTTGGCATTTAGTAGTGAGCACAAAGCAACATATATCAAGCAATGACGAAGTATAACTGTCTTCCTATGCATCGGCATGTCATACAAGAACAATTCATGCACATCAAGTAAAGGCCAATGCATAGCATAAGAAGTTTCTTGCAATTTTATCGCGTTGGAAGCATAAAGAGGTGGAGATATAGTTCCTCTCTCATAATAATTGCAAGTAGGAGCAGCAATCACATGCATATTATATTCATCAAAATCATCATGTGCAACAGTAAAAGGCAACCCATCAATATAATCCTTAATAAGTGCAAACTTCTCCGATATAGTGTAGTTTGGAGAATTCAAAAAGATAATAGGACTATCATGTGTGGGTACAATAGCAACAATTTCATGTTTAACCTAAGGAACAATAGCAAGTTCATCTCCATAAGCATAATTCATATTGGCATATTGGCCACAAGAATAGCAAACATCAAGTTCATCAAAAAGGGATATTTGAAACGATATCATAGCAATTATCATGTCATTCATCGTTCGGTAAGAACGAAGGGACATTAAATAATGTATGAGTTGGAGAGTTACTCTCATTAGAAGGTGGGTATAGGTAGCTAATCCGACCGTCCTCCTTTTGTCCTTCGCTCTCCTCATCATCTTTTTCATCCAATGAGCTCACAGTTTCATCAATTTCTTCTTCCATAGACTCCTGCAAAATATTAGTCTCTTCTCGGACAGCGGAGTGATACGTCCATTTTGCATCATGCTTTTATATCAATATTTATTGCATTATGGGTTATTACACATTATGTCACAATACTTATGCCTATTCTCTCTTATTCTACAAGGTTTACATAAGGAGGGAGAATGCCTAAATTTGGAATTACAGGCTGGAAAAGGAGCAAATATTAGAGACCTATTCTGCACAACTCAAAAGTCCTGAAACTCCACGAAAGTAATTTTTGTAAATAATAAAAAATATCCAGCGGAAGAAGTTCACCAGCGGGGGGCTCACCTGTCCCCGCGGGGGGGGGGCGCGCCCCCCTACCTCGTGGGCCCCTGTTGGCTCTCTGATGCCCATCTTCTGCTATATGAGGTCTTTCGATGAGGAAAAATCATAAGCAACCTTTCGACGAGACTCACCGCCATGAGGCGGAACCTTGGCGGAACCAATCTAGGGCTCGTGCAGAGCTGTTCGCTGGGGATACTTCCCTCGAGGAGGGGAAATCATCGCCATCGTCATCACCAACGCTCCTCTCATTGGGAGAGGGAAATCTCCATCAACATCTTCACCAGGACCATCTCCTCTCAAAACCCTAGTTCATCTCTTGTATCCAATTCTTGTCTCCAAGTCCGGGATTGGTACTAGTAGGTTGCTAGTAGTGTTGATTACTCCTTGTAGTTGATGCTAGTTGGTTTATTTGGTGGAAGATCATATGTTCAGATCCTTTATGCATATTATTACCCTCTGATTATGAACATGAATATGCTTTGTGAGTAGTTACGTTTGTTCACGAGGACACGGGAGAAGTCTTGCTATTAGTAGTCATGTGAATTTGGTATTAGATTCGATATTTTGATGAGATGTATGTTGTCTAGCCTCTAGTGGTGTTATGTGAACATCGACTACATAACACTTCACCATTATTTGGGCCTAGAGGAAGGCATTGGGAAGTAATAAGTAGATGATGGGTTGCTAGAGTGACAGAAGCTTAAACCCTAGTTTATGCGTTGCTTCGTAAGGGGCTGATTTGGATCCACTTGGTTAATGCTATGGTTAGGTTTACCTTAATACGTTTGTTGTAGTTGCAGATGCTTGCAATAGAGGTTAATCATAAGTGGTATGCTTGTTCAAGTAAGAACAGCACCCAAGCACCGGTCCACCCACATATCAAATTATCAAAGTACCGAACGCGAATCATATGAACGTGATGAAAACTAGCTTGACGATATTCCCATGTGTCCTCGAGAGCGCTTTTCCTTATATAAGAGTTTGTCCAGGCTTGTCCTTTGCTACAAAAAGGATTCGGCCACCTTGCTGCACTTTATTTACTTTTGTTACTTGTTGCTCGTTACAAATTATCTTATCACAAAACTATCTGTTACCACTTATTTCAGTACTTGCAGAGAATACCTTGCTGAAAACCGCTTATCGTTTCCTTCTGCTCCTCGTTGGGTTCGACACTCTTACTTATCGAAAGGACTACGATAGATCCCCTATACTTGTGGGTCATCAAGACTCTTTTCTGGCGCCGTTGCCGGGGAGTGAAGCGCCTTTGGTAGGTGGAATTTGGTAAGGAAAAATTTATATAGTGCGCTGAAATTTACTGTCACTTGTTACTATGGAAAGTAATCCTCTGAGGGGCTTGTTCGGGGTATCTTCACCCCGACCAGTAGAGCAAAGAGTTGCTCCTCAACCTACTGAAAATGAAAATACTCCTTTTGAATTTCCTTCGGGTATGGTAGAAAAACTGCTAGCTAATCCTTTTGCAGGAGATGGAACCAAGCATCCTGATGAGCACCTAATATATGTGGATGAAGTTTGTGGATTATTTAAGCTTGCAGGTATACCCGATGATGTTGTCAAGAAGAAGGTCTGCCCTTTATCTTTGAAGGGAGATGCATTGACATGGTATAGGCTATGTGATGATACGAGATCATGGAACTACAGACAATTGAAATTGGAATTTCATCAAAAATATTGTCCTATGCATCTGGTTCATCGTGATTGCAATTGTATATATAATTTTTGGCCTCGCGAAGGAGAAAGCATCGCTCAAGATTGGGGGAGGCTTAAATCAATGTTATATTCATGCCCCAATCATGAGCTCCCGAGAGAAATAATTCTTCAAAGTTTTTATGCTCGGCTTTCTTATAACAATCAAACCATGCTCGATACTTCTTGTGCTGGCTCTTTTATGATGAAGACTATTGAATTCAAATGGAATTTATTGGACAGAATTGAACAAAACTCTGAAGATTGGGATCTCGACAAAGGTAAGGAGTCAGGTATGACACCTAAGTTTGATTGTGTTAAATCTTTTATGGATACCGATGTTTTCCATAAGTTTAGCACTAAATATGGACTTGACTCCGAGATAGTAGCTTCTTTCTGTGAATCTTTTGCTACTTATGTTGATCTCCCCAAGGAGAAGTGGTTTAAATATCATCCTCCCATAGAAGTAAAAGTAGCTGCACCTACTAAAGTTGAAGAAAAGACTGACACTTATAATGATCCTATTGTTCCTATTTCTTATGTTGAGAAACCACCTTTCCCTGTTAGAATAAAGGATCATGCTTAAGCCTAAACTATGGTTCATAAAAGAAATATTAGAACTTATACACCTCCTGAGCAAGTTAAAGTTGAACCTAATATTGCTATTGTTAAAGATCTCTTGTCTGATAATATAGATGGGCATGTTATTCAGTTCTGCGGTGAAACTGCTAGAATCGCCAAACCTTGTGCTAAAGATAAACATAGACCTGTGGTAGGCGTGCCTGTTATTTCTGTTAAAATAGGAGATCATTGTTATCATGGCTTATGTGATATGGGTGCTAGTGCTAGTGTTATACCTATTACCTTATATGAAGAAATTAAGCATGAAATTGCACCTGCTGAGTTAGAAGATATTGATGTCACAATTAAACTTGCCAATAGAGATACTATATCAGTAGTGGGAATTGTTAGAGATGTTGAAGTCTTGTGTTGGAAAACTAAATATCCTGCTGATTTCCTTGTTCTTGGTTCCCCACAAGATAGCTTTTGTCCCATTATATTTGGTAGACCCTTCTTGAACAACTTTATTAATGCTAAGATAGATTGCGAAAAGAATGTTGTTACTATTGGCTTGGATGATATGATTCATGAGTTTAATTTCTCTAAATTTAGTAAACAACCCGTGAAGAAGAATTACCTAGTAAGGATGAAATTATTGGTCTTGCTTCTATTGCCGTACCTCCTAGTGATCCTTTAGAACAATATTTGCTAGACCATGAAAATGATATGTTTATGAATGAAAGAAGGAAAATAGATGAAGTATTCTTTAATCAGGAACCTATTCTGAAACACAATTTGCCTGTTGAAATCCTAGGGGATCCTCCTCCACCCAAGGGTGATCCCGTGTTTGAGCTTAAACCGTTGCCTGATAATCTTAAATATGCTTATCTTGATGAAAAGAAGATATATCATGTTATTAGTGCTAACCTTTCAGAGCATGAAGAAGAAATATTATTGAAAACTCCGAAGAAGCACCGTGCTGCTATTGGATATACTCTCGATGATCTTAAGGGCATTAGTCCCACTCTATGTCAACATAAAATAAATTTGGAAGAAGATGCCAAACCAGTCCGTGATCATCAACGAAGGCTTAATCCTAAAATGAAAGAAGTGGTGAGAAAACAAATATTAAACCTTCTAGAGGAAGGTATAATTTACCCCGTTGCTGATAGTCAGTGGGAAAGTCCTGTCTATTGTGTCCCTAAGAAGGGAGGTATTACCGTTGTTCCTAATGATAAAGATGAATTGATTCCACAAAGAATTATTACAGGTTATAGGATGGTAATTGATATCAAGTAAATTAAATAAGGCTACTAAGAAAGATCATTACCCTTACCTTTTATCGATCAAATGCTAGAAAGATTATGCAAACATACACACTAACGCTTTCTAGATGGTTATTCTGGTTTCTCTCAGATACCTGTGTCGGCTAAAGATCAATCAAAGACTACTTTTACATGCACTTTTGGTACTTTTGCTTATAGACGTATGCCTTTTGGTTTATGTAATGCACCTGCTACCTTTCGAAGATGCATGATGGCTATATTCTCTGACTTTGGTGAAAAGATTTGTGAGGTTTTCATAGACGACTTTTCCGTCTATGGATCTTCTTTTGATGATTGCTTGAGCAATCTTGATCGAGTTTTGCAGAGATGTGAAGAAACTAATCTTGTCTTGAATTGGGAAAAGTGCCACTTTATGGTTAATGAGGTATTGTCTTGGGGCATAAAGTTTCTGAAAGAGGTATTGAAGTTGATAAAGCCAAGGTTGATGCCATTGAAAAGATGCCATGTCCCAAGGACATCAAAGGTATAAGAAGTTTCCTCGGTCACGCCGGATTTTATAGGACGTTTATTAAGGACTTCTCAAAAATTTCTTGGCCCCTGACTAATTTATTACAAAAAGATATACCATTTGTCTTTGATGATGATTGTGTAGAAGCATTTGAAATACTTAAGAAAGCATTGATCTCTGCACCTATTGTTCAGCCACCTAATTGGAATTTACCCTTTGAAATTATGCATGATGCTAGTGATTATGCTGTAGGTGTTGTTCTAGGGCAAAGAGTTGACAAGAAATTGAATGTTATCCATTATGCTAGTAAGACTCTAGATAATGCTAAAAGAAATTATGCTACTACTGAAAAATAATTCTTAGCAGTTGTATTTGCTTGTGATAAGTTCAGACCTTATATTGTTGATTCTAGAGTAACTATTCACACTGATCATGCTGCTATTAAATATCTAATGGAAAAGAAAGATGCTAAACCTAGACTTATTAGATGGGTTCTCCTGCTACAAGAATTTGATTTGCATATTGTTGATAGAAGGGAGTTGAGAACCCCGTTGCAGACAACTTGTCTATGTTAGAAAATGTTCTTGATGACCCACTACCTATTGATGATAGCTTTCCAGATGAACAATTAAATGTCATAAGTACTTCTCGTAGTACTCCATGGTATGCTGATTATGCTAATTATATCGTTGCTAAATTTATACCACCTAGTTTCACATACCATCAAACGAAAAAGTTTTTCCATGATTTGAGACATTACTTTTGGGATGACCCACATCTTTATAAAGAAGGAGTAGATGGTGTTATTAGACGTTGTGTACACGAGCATGAACAGGAGCAGATCCTACGCAAGTGCCACTCCGAAGCTTATGGAGGACACCACGCGGGATATAGAACTGCACATAAGGTATTGCAATCCGGTTTTTATTGGCCTACTCTCTTCAAGGATGCCCGTAAGTTTGTCTTATCTTGTGATGAATGTCAAAGAATTGGTAATATTAGTAGACGTCAAGAAATGCCTATGAATTATTCACTTGTTATTGAACCATTTGATGTTTGGGGCTATGATTATATGGGACCTTTTCCTGCCTCTAATGGATATACACATATTTTAGTTGCTATTGATTATGTTACTAAGTGGGTAGAAGCTATTCCAATTAGTAGTGTTGATCATAACACTTCTATTAAAATGCTTAAGGAAGTTATTTTTCCAAGGTTTGGAGTCCCTAGATATTTAATGAGTGATGGTGGTTCACATTTTATTCATGGTGCTTTCCGAAATATGCTTGCTAAATATGATGTTGATCATAGAATTGCATCTCCTTATCACCCACAGTCTAGT
This sequence comes from Aegilops bicornis, assembly GCA_021605145.1. Classification (NCBI taxonomy): domain Eukaryota; kingdom Viridiplantae; phylum Streptophyta; class Magnoliopsida; order Poales; family Poaceae; genus Aegilops; species Aegilops bicornis. Next base: position 476,058,261 of record CM038674.1, on the reverse strand, counting down.
GGTCAAGTAGAATTGAGTAATAGAGAGCTCAAATTAATTTTGCAAAAGGCTGTTAATAGGTCTAGAAAGAATTGGTCTAAGAAACTTGATGATGCATTATGGGCCTATAGAACTGCATATAAAAATCCTATGGGTATGTCTCCATATAAAATGGTTTTTTGGAAAAGCATGTCACTTACCTCTCGAACTAGAACATAAGGCATATTGGGCTATTAAAGAGCTCAATTAGGATTTCAAACTTGCCGGTGAGAAGAGGTTATTTGACATTAGCTCACTTGATGAATGGAGAACCCAAGCTTATGAAAATGCCAAGTTGTTTTTAAAAAAAGTTAAAAGATGGCATGACAAAAGGATACAGAAGCGTGAGTTTAATGTAGGTGATTATGTATTGCTATACAACTCTCGTTTAAGATTGTTTGCAGGAAAACTTCTCTCTAAATGGGAATGCCCCTACGTTATCGAGGAGGTCTATCATTCCTGTGCCCTAAAAATCAACAATTTCGAAGGCACAAATCCGAAGGTGGTAAACGGTCAAAGAATCAAACATTATATCTCAGGTAATCCTATAAATGTTGAAACCAATGTTATTGATACCGTAACCCCGGAGGAATGCATAAGAGACACTTTCCAGAACGTTTCAGACTCCGAAAAGGAATAGGTATGTGGTACGGTGAGTAAACCAACTCCAAAACAGTTGTTAAGCCAATATTTCTCCGTTTTGGAATATTGAGAAAAATAGAAAAATAAGTAGCAGTCCGCGAAGGACACGAGGGCCCCACCAGGGTGGATGGCGCGCCCCCCTACCTCGTGAGCACCTCGTGTGTCTTCCGGACTCCGTTTTCTTGCATGTTACATATTTTGGTCGGTAAAAATTCATTATATAACCTCTCGAAGGTTTTGACTCCCGTATCACGCAAATATCCTCTGTTTTTGTTTCGAGCTGTTGCTGCTGCAGATTAGAAGATGTCTTCTCAAGAGTTAGTTGGGGAGAGCCGGGTGTCTCATCCGGCATCAGAACCAAGGGCAAACAGCGATGCTGACCACTTTGGGCCAGCAACGGAGGAAGAGATGGAGGCTGACTTGATGAGGGTAGATGCCATGGAGGATCAAGAAGTCACTTCTCCTCGAGTTGGGTTCACGATGGGGAACTCTGAGCTCAGCTATTCCAAACTCGGTTATCCCTTCCAATGTTAGATTTCTTTCTTATGAAAATATGAAGAGGAGTATCACTTGTTCTCCCGCAGCTATGCAACACCCTTGGGTGCAAGGAGCTTTAGCCATCACAGGAAAGCTTCGTAAGGAAATAATGGACCTCAAGCACCAAGTCAATAAGCTCGAGGAGGAGAATCGTATCCCGAGGGGCATCATCGCCAAGAATATTACACCATCACCAAAGAAGGAGACATAATCACATGGGTATGGGCACTCCCCTTGGCAACTGCCAAGCTTGGGGGAGGTGCCCCGGTATCGTATCACAAACACATCTCCTATCTTTATCGTTCTTCTTAGTTCGGTCCTATTAGTAGTATCTTGATCTAGTAGAATAAAGTTTATGGCATGATCTAGTTTTGAGTTTTGCTTTATGATCTCTCTATGTAATCGAGTCCGTGAGCTATATAATAAAGATTAGTGTTGAGTCAAGGGCTTGGTTGTTTTGCCATGATCTTGAGTGAATAAAGAAAAGATAAAAGAATAAAATAAAACAAAGAGTTCATATTGATCTTATTGAGAGTAATGACTTCACAATGAAAGAGTATGATGATTAAAAGTTGTTGGGAGTTGGCAAACATAGCTTTGGTCATCGTTGCAATTAATAGGAAGTAATAAGGAAAGAGAGGGTTCACATATAAATATACTATTATTGACATCTTTTATGATTGGGAGCACTCATTAAAATATGACATGCTAAAGAGTTGATGTTGGACAAGGAAGACAACGTAATGATTTATGTTTTCTTATATCTGAGATAAAGTATGTTGTCATGGATCATCCAACATGTTGAGCTTGCCTTTCCCCCTCATGCTAGCCAAATTCTCAGCACCAAGTAGAGATATTACTTGTGCTTCCAAAAACCCTTAAACCAGTTTTGCCATGAGTCCACCATATCTACCTATGGATTGAGTAAGATCCTTCAAGTAAGTTGTCATCGGTGCAAAGCAATAAAAGTTGCTCTAAATATGTATGATTGATTGGTGTGGGAGAAATAAGCTTTATGCGATCTTGTGATGTGGAAGTAATAAAAGCGACGGACTGCATAATAAAGGTTCATATCACAAGGGGCAATATAAAGTGACGTTCTTTCGCATTAAGATTTTGCGCATCCAACCATAAAAGCGCATGGCAACATCTGCTTCCCTCTGCGAAGGGCCTATCTTTTATTAGTATCTTCTACCTTATGCAAGTGTCTTGGTGATCTTCACCTTTCCTTTTTCATTTTATCCTTCGGCAAGCACAGTATGTTGGAAAGATCCTGATATATGTACCTAATTGGATGTAGGGGAGCATGAGTTATTATTGTTGACATTACCCTTGAGGTAAAATGTTGGGAGGCGAAACTATAAGCCCCTATCTTTCTCTCTGTCCGATTAAAACTCCGTAACCACAAGTATCGCGTGAGTGTTAGCAATTATGAAAGACTAAATGATAGTTGAGTATGTGGACTTGCTATTAAGCTCTGACATAGACTCTTTCCGATGTTATGATAAATTGCAATTGCTTCAATGACTGAGATTATAGTTTGTTGGTTCTCAATAAAGTTTATGATTCGTACTTTTGCATTGTGAATAGATTATTACTTGAGCATAAGAAATCATATGACAAAATCTATATATCTTGCTGTTATGAGAAGAATCACGATGCCTTCATGTCCGTATTTTATTTTTATCAACACCTCTACCTCCAAACATGGGGACATATTTATCATTATCCACTTCCGCTTGAGGACAAGCGAGGTCTAAGCTTGGGGGAGTTGATACGTCCATTTTTCATCATGCTTTTATATCGATATTTATTGCATTATGGGCTGTTATTACACGTTATGTCACAAGACTTATGCCTATTCTCTCTTATTTTACAAGGTTTACATAAGGAGGGAGAATGCCGGCAGCTGGAATTCTGGACTGGAAAAGGAGCAAATATTAGAGACCTATTCTGCACAACTCCAAAAATCCTGAAACTCCATGGAAGTCATTTTGGAAATAATAAAACATATCCAGTGGAAGAAGTTCACCAGAGGGGGGCCCACCTGTCCACGAGGGTGGGGGCGCGCCCTACCCCCCTAGGCGTGCCCCCTACCTCGTGGGCCCCCTGTTGGCTCTCCGATGCCCATCTTCTGCTATATGAGGTCTTTCGATGAGGAAAAAATCATAAGCAACCTTTCGGGACGAGACTCCGCCGCCACGAGGCTGAACCTTGGCGGAACCAATCTAGGGCTCCGGCAGAGCTGTTCTGCCGGGGATACTTCCCTCCGGGAGGGGTAAATCATCGCCATCGTCATCACCAACACTCCTCTCATCGGGAGAGGGAAATCTCCATCAACATCTTCACTAGCACCATTCTCCTCTCAAAACCCTAGTTCATCTCTTGTATCCAATTCTTGTCTCCAAGTCCGGGATTGGTACTAGTAGGTTGCTAGTAGTGTTGATTACTCCTTGTAGTTGAGGCTAGTTGGTCTATTTGGTGGAAGATCATATGTTCAGATCCTTGCTGCACCTTATTTACTTTTGTTACTTGTTGCTCGTTACAACTTATCTTATCACAAAACTATCTGTTACCACTTATTTCAGTACTTGCAGAGAATACCTTGCTGAAAACCGCTTATCATTTCCTTCTGCTCCTCGTTGGGTTCGACACTCTTACTTATCGAAAGGACTAAGATAGATCCCCTATACTTGTGGGTCATCACGGAGACTTTCTCAATAAATTCATCAATATCATAATTGTATTTATAATTCTCATAGCAATATTTAAGGATAGCTAAATTTTCATGTCTATAAACTGAATCATCAAAATCTTCAAACTCTTTAAATAAAGATTCAATTTCACAAGCACCCTTAAAAGCAACAAATTCTTTTATTCGTTCCACATTATAGTAATCATATATATCATTAGCGTAAGAAGCTAAGGTTTCATTATCATTAAATTTGCATGAAAAGGCAAGGTGTGGAGCCTTCATCCTAGAGCAACAAGTATAATCATATCTCAAGCATAGTTGCCGAGCATACCAATGCAACATATGAATTTGATCCCATAATAGTTTCCCTTTTTCAGTCAAGCGATAATCCCTAAAATATTCACGTTGATCCAACTTGTCTCCCATTATATAATTGAATGGGGTTTTCTCAGGATTATTAAAAGTAGTGCATAATATCTTTCAGATAATGAGCATCGAGGGTTTTAGGAGATTTCCCATCTCCATGAGTAGCAAGTAAACCTAATTTTTTTGGTATTTTGTGTTCCATATCCATAACTAAATATAGAGAACAACTTAGAACAGCCAATAAAATCCACTTAGTGATAAGGCAAACAAGCACAAACGAGAATATTCACCCCACGATATTGCTCCCCGGCAACAGCGCCAGAAAAAGGTCTTGATAACTGTCGGTGTCAAAACCGGCGGATCTCGGGTAGGGGGTCCCAAACTGTGCGTCTAGGCGGATGGTTACAGGAGACAAGGGACACGATGTTTTTACCCAGGTTCGGGCCCTCTCGATGGAGGTAATACCCTACTCCTGCTTGATTAATATTGATTATATGGGTAGTACAAGAGTAGATCTACCACGAGATCAAGGAGGCTAAACCCTAGAAGCTAGCCTATGGTATGATTGTTGTTCGTCCCCACGGACTAAAACCCTCCGGTTTATATAGACACCGAATAGGGTTAGGGTTACACAGAGTCGGTTACAATGGTAGGAGATCTACATATCCGTATCGCCAAGCTTGCCTTCCACGCCAAGGAAAGTCCTATCCGGACATGGGACAAAGTCTTCAATCTTGTATCTTCATAGTCTAGGAGTCCGGCCAAAGATGATAGTTCGGCTATCCGGACACCCCTAGTCCAGGACTCCCTCAAGAGCCTCTGAACCAGGCTTCAATGACGACGAGTCCAGCGCATATTGTCTTCGGCATTGCAAGGCGGGTTCCTCCTCCAAATACTTCATAGAAGGTTTTGAACACAAGGATAGTGTCCGGCTCTGCAAAACAAGTTCCACATACCACCGTAGAGAGAATAATTTTTGCACAGATCTGCTGACGTATTCCGCGGCGTGACATCACACCACGGCGAAGCCTTTATTCGAATCGTTTTTTACTGTCCTGCCTCAGTGCGTTTAGTGAGGCGGTTTCCTTGGCACGTCTTATCAAAACGGAGATCGTGCCTCCTTATTCCGGGATTCCCATCAATATGGACGTGGGTAACCCATTCGCGCCATTGATTACGGCGGGGGACGCATAGCTTCGTCCGTCCATATAAGCGGATAAGGATCCACCTTTTCACCTACGCCTTCTTCCTCCTTTGCTCATCCATTTCCGCGCACTCGAGCTCCAGCGCCCAAGTCCGCACATCCCACCTCAACCTCCTCCAACTATGTCCGGAGCGGGAGGCAGGTGGATGGCCTCCTCCGTTACGGAGGGGCACATCGAAAAGTTGCGGGAGGCCGGATAGTTGTCCGGCAACATCGCGCACCGGCTACCCGACGAGGGGCAGCTCATTCCAACCCCCAGGCCCCATGAGAGGGTGGTGTTTCTCACGCACTTCCTCCGCGGACTAGGTTTTCCACTTCACCCATTTGTCCGGGGGCTCATGTTCTACTACGGTGCAGACTTCCACGATCTGGCCTGAATTTCATCCTCAACATCTCGGTGTTCATCGTCAGGTGCGAGGCCTTCCTCTGCATCCAGCCCCACTTCGCTTATGGCTTAAGATCTTCAATGTCAAGACGAAGGTAGTGGCGGCCGCCAAGCCGGAGTGCGGAGGTGCCATGGTTGGCAAGATGGCCAAAGTCCTATGGCTCGAGGGCTCCTTTGTGGAGACCATAAAGGGGTGGCAATCGGGGTGGTTCTACATCACCGAGCCGCGCGACACTCAATGGGCGACGGCCCCCGAATTCCGATCCGGCCTCCCCACGCGGCTCACATCATGGAAAGAGACGGGCCTAACGTGGGGGGATTCGGACGAGCTGTCCGGACTCCAAACCTACGTCCGAAACCTGGTGGACAAGAATCTCAGGCTTGTCAACGTAATCCAGGTGATGCTCATCCGCCGGATTCTCCCATGCGAACAACGGGCCTTCAAACTGTGGGAGTTCGATCCGGCACAGCACCCAACTCTGAAAAGGCTCTTTGACACTATGTACGAAGATGCCTAGAAGGTGCTGTTCAAGGGCGCCAAGGCTCCAACATCCGCTACCGAAGACCGCGGATTCAGCTCGCAGCGTCAAGCCAGCGAGGTAAGTTATTTTACCCTTTATGGGACTCTTGTTTTTCATAGATTGACTCTATGTGGGATCTAAAACTCCCTAACCTTTGACAGGACTGGCTGAAGACGTCCGGACAGATTAACTGTCCGGCCCCTTTGCCAGAAGACCCAGCGGACGCCTGATTGACGGGGCTGCTGGCTCCGGCACCTCACGTGGTGCCGGAGAAGAAGGCCAAGAAGGAGGCCACGGGAACTCGAAGGAGTTCCCGGCGCCAGGTGCAGTCGGACTCATCGCCCGACAACCCTGAGGTGGAATCCTCCTCTGAGGAAGAGGAGGAGGAAAAAGAAGCCTCTCCCATAGCGGGGGGAGAGAAAAAAAGAAGGCCGCCCCAACTGGGGGGGACGGAGGGTCCAAGAAGGGAAGGACCCTTCCTCCGGACTTCTCCACCAACACCGACAATGACGAGGAGGAGTGGCCAACAAGGGCCAAGCCCCTGGCGAGATCGTAAGTGTCTGGATACCCATGGCTTTTTTTTCATTGCATAGTGTTCTCTAATGCCGAACAATCATGCAGCCCGCCCAAGGATGAGCTCGCCGCTTCGTCGAGCGGGTCCCTGAATTCGTCGGAAGTGGAGAGTACTTCACTTCCGGCCGCCTCCTCACCTCACGCCATGGACGACACCGAGGTGGGGCCCGAGGGGCCTGGTCAAGAGGAGGTGGCGCAGGAGGCGCCGCAAGGCAGCCTCCCGGACTCCAGCCGCGAGGGGAGCGAGACCCCCAGGGGCTCTAAGCCCGACCCTTGTCCGGACTCCATACCGGAACCTTCAGCGGTTCCGAAGTCCGGCAGGTGGCCCCTTCGTAGGAAGGGTAAGACACCGGTGTCCTCCGTCCAACTGGAGGCACCGGATAGCTTGCTGGAGGCGCTTAACAGCGCCTCCATCAAGGAGGAGCACCGCACTGTTATGAGTGTGGTGATCCATAAAGTTCAGTCCGCCAAGAGCTGGCCGATCAAGCCTGTACCAGCCTTCTAACAGGTTTTGAGGTAAGTTTAGAATATGTAAAAATATTACCGCATAGACAGTAGGCCCTGATGCTTAGTTCGGTGTTCGGAAAGAAAAGCCGGACTAAGGATCTAAAAAGATATACGCAGGAGTCTAACATAAGTATGTCAATATGCGAGTGCAGGCCGCGATGCTGACCTCTGCCGCACTGACTGCGGAGGTCAATGCATTGAAGAAGAGCCTCGAGCGGTCCGAGAACGAGCTCGGCCTTGCCAAGAAGCAGCTCGAGGACAGGGAAGGTAAGCAATACCTTATTAAAGAAATACCTTATAGAAAGGATTCGGTTGCAAAAAATGACAGGAATAACGTGGGTATTGTAGGGGCCACGAACGAGGTGGTGACCCTGAAGGAAGCGGTGTCCGCGGCCGAAATTAAAGCGGCCGCGGAGCGCACCGAGCGAGAGAAGCAGGAGGAGCGGGTGGTAGAGGTGCGGCAAGAGCTCCAGGCTCTCGTGGAAAAACACGAGAGTTTGGTGCGTGACTCGAAGACTCGAGAGTCCGAGCTCGCCTCGGCTCTTGAGAGTGCCAAAGCCGCTAAGGCCGAAGCCCAAAAAGCCGTCCAAGAAATTGAATCATTAAAGAAGATAGCAGCGAGTAAGGCATTCTTTATGCAAAGCAAGCATGTGAAAGTGAATTACCTATTACTTACCCGGATTCGGAGCTCTCCAGGAGCATTCGCAGATCTGCCCCGTGGTGTGTCTGATGCTGCCGCGTTCTACCGCGCCAAGGAGGGGAGCTCGACGGAAAAGGTGTTCTGGTCTCAGTATGCTGAGGCCGAACGTCCGGTGCCCCGGAGCGACCAGCTGAAGCAGCTGGTCGAGCTCCACAAGGTCGCCGTACAGGCCATGTAGGGCCTCATAGTTCGGCTGTGGCCATTGGAAGCCATGCCTGGGAGCTACTTCGGCTAGTGCAGCGGCTGGTGGTCGCCTTTCCTTGGATTGTAGTCATCAAGCGCTCCGTCTGCATTGAAGGTGCCCGTCGGGCCCTTGCCCGTGCTAAAGTGCACTTGGGCAGGCTGGATGCGAAAAAGCTTGTGACGGACGGGCCACCAAAGGGCAAGGAGCATCGCAAGCCCGAAATGTACTATGAGGGCGTCCTGAAGGGTGCCCGCCGTATAGCGGATGAGTGCTCCAAAGATGTAATTTTTGAATAGACTCGCATTTGTTATCCTCAGACGCTGAAAACTTGTTCATATGCGCTAAGCAATGCTTGTTAATTTAAAATATTACCTTCAGGCGGCCGTTTATCAAATTCGAGAGATGGCAAGTCGTTGGCTTCAGCCCCCATGCCACGAAAGTGCCGGGTGTTCGGGATAAACTTGAGCACTCTTATTCCCATTCTTGGGTCCGTCGAGGGAGGCGCTCAACGCAACGAACAAGGCAACCGGACTTATAGTGCTTGAACACTCTCACTTAGCCATAGAATTCTATAATTTTAAATTTCGTGAAGCCCCTAGTATTCGGAAGACCGAGTTCGGGGCGCTATCCACGCCTTGGCCGGACAATGCCGACTCCTCGCTCAAAGCGGCATAAGTCTTTAGGGACCCGAAAAAACCTCTCGAACAGCGACCGGCTCTCGCCCTATCATGACGGTCAGTTTTAGCTTTCTCCACATAGGTGCTCAACCCAGCTCAACCGGGGCACAATCGCAGTGGTTCTCCAGCGCTACCTTAGCCAATATAACGAAACGTAAGGTACCAAAACATGGGAGCCGGGCAAACCCAACTATTGACCCAAGACATGATTCGGAGCCGATGCATATAATGCTATAAGTTCGGGGTGCCGCACTTGTGAAAGTGTTCGGACTTATCACACCATAATTTTGGGGTACTTAAGCCCCTGGTGTATTGGCCGTACCAAAGTGTACGGGTGCAACATGTCATGAAGTGAACATATATATAAATAAAGAAAGGAATGCAATAATAGGCAAAAGATATGTATTGTTTATTCAAAAAGGTACTGCAATGGAAGCAGAACAATACAAATAGTGCGATAAGCAAGGGATGGGACTATTTAACATGTCCCCTCCAGGTAAGCTGCGGGATGGTATGTAAAACATGTATAATGCTCATAGTAGAGACCACCGGACACTCGACGAGCTACGCTTCCTGGCTGTTGCATCGTGAGTTCGGCAATTCTAGTGCGGACAGGGACTTCGGAAAACGGAGTCCTGAAAGTAAGAAAAAAAAGAAAGAAAAAGAATGACACAATTGGGAGCCACAGTGCGGTTGAGCCGCGTGCAGGCGTGCGTGGTCGTGCCCCTCCCTTAGGCCCATGGTATCTCCAGAGCGTAGTTATGTACGCCAGTAATCGGGCTTCGCTGTTTCACGGGGGCTGGGGTTGGGGCCGCATTGCTACGCGTGCTCGGATCGTGCCAGGCGGTCTTGTTGTAGGTTACTCCGGGCGCGCTTGACGGTGGCCGGACGTTTAATAGCCGGACTCGAGAATTGCTGTGAGAGGCTGCTTTGCACCTCCGCCGCGAGGGCTGCCGTGTGCTCCTCCGTTCGGAGAGAGCGCTCGGTATTTCCATTGACCGTGATTACCTCGAGGGCCTGGCATCTTGAGCTTGAGGTATGCATAGTGCGGCACCGCATTGAACTTTGCAAATGCGGTTCGTCCAAGCAGTGCATGATAGCCGCCGCGGAACGGGACTATGTCGAAGATTAACTCTTCGCTTCGGAAGTTATCCGGGGATCCGAAGACCACTTCGAGTGTAATTGAGCTTGTACAATTGGCCTCTACACCCGGTATGACGCCTTTAAAGGTCGTCATTGTGGGTTTAATCCTTGAGGGGTCTATGCCCATTTTGCGACAAAGCATCCCGATGAAGCAGGTTCAGGCTGCTACTGCCGTCCATCAGGACTCTGGTGAGGTGAAATCCGTCAATAATTAGGTCAAGAACCAATTCGGCGAATCCGCCGTGACGGATGCTAGTGGGTTGGTCCCTTCGATCAAATGTGATCGAGCAGGAGGACCATGGGTTGAACTTGGGCATCGGCTCCATCGCATATCGCCCTTTAGTGCACGCTTCGCCTCCCTTTTGGGTATGTGGGTTGCGTATATCATGTTCACCGTCCGCACTTGTGTGGGAAAGCCCTTCATCCTCTATTGTTCGGGCGGCCGGGCTCTTCCTCGTCCATCGCTATGCAGCCCTTGTCATTGAGTTCGGCACTTAACTTGCCTGCTTGCTTGAACACCCAACAATCCCTGTTGGTGTGGTTGGCTGGTTTTTCGGGGTGCCATGTATCCGCACAGCGATCGAGTATTCGGTCCAAGTTGGATGGGCCTGGGTATTTCTTTTGAATGGCTTCTTCCGCTGACCGGGTTTAGAGCCTCTGAATCCGCATTTATCGTCAGATCTTCTACATTATCACCGTTAATGCAACGTTTATGCTTGTTGCGACGCGACCTGCCATTGCTGTCCTTGGTATCCGAACTATCAGGGTGTTTGGCCAAGTTGTTGCTTCGAGCTAGCCAGCTGTCCTCTCCTGCGCAAAAGCGGGTCATGAGTGTGGTGAGGGCTGCCATGGGTTTCGGCTTTTCCTGTCCTAGGTGCCGGGCAAGCCACTCGTCGCGGATGTTATGTTTAAAGGCTGCAAGGGCCTCTGCATCCGGACAGTCAACGATTTGATTTTTCTTGGTTAGGAACCGTGTCCAGAATTGTCTGGACGATTCTTATGGCTGCTGAATTATGTGGCTGAGGTCATCGACGTCTGGTGGTCGCACGTATGGGCCCTGGAAGTTATCAAGGAATGCGGCTTCCAGGTCCTCCCAACAACCAATTGATTCTGCTGGCAAGCTGTTGAGCCAATGCCGAGCTGGTCCTTTAAGCTTGAGTGGGAGCTATTTGACGGCGTGTAGATCATCGCCGCGGGCCATGTGGATATGGAGGAGATATCCTCGATCCAGACCGCGGGATCTGTGGTACCATCGTATGATTCGACGTTTACGGGTTTGAAGCCCTCAGGGATTTGATGATCCATTACTTCATCTGTGAAGCATAGTGGGTGTGCGCTCTGTATTGGGCTATATCACGACGTAGCTCATATGAGCTTTGTCTACTGTGTTCGGCCCGGCCGGAATTGCTGAATCCAGCGTGACGGTTATCGTCACGTGTCGTGGGGCGCCCACGCGAACCGTAGATCGATCTTGTTTGCCTTGCCTTGTCCTCCAATATGTCTTGCAGGTCTGGCGTGTTTCCCCGTGCCTTGGTACTTTTCGAGCGACGCCGGAGTGCGGCTTGGATGGAGGGTCTAGAGGCCTCTCTGTCGCGACCACGGGGTGGCCGGTCGGCCGCATCATGCGCTGGTGATGTAGGTTTGGGTGCTGCTTCCTCTGATTGGGGTAGCAGCCTGCGTTTGGGGTAGCTTTTGGAGGGGCGTTCGAGTTCATACTCTTCGGCTGCAAGGACTTCAGTCCATCTGTCAGCTAGCAAGTCTTGGTCAGCTCTAAGCTGCTGCTACTTTTTCTTGAGGCTGCTTGCCATGGCCATAAGCCTGCGTTTGAAACGCTCCTGTTCGGTAGGATCCTCAGGCACGACAAATTCGTCGTCGTCAAGGCTTGCCTCATCTTCGGAGGGAGGCATATAATTATCGTCCTCCACCTCCCCGCCCGCCGCTCTATCATGAGGGCTTGCTTCTCCCTCCTCCCGCGCCGAGTCCTGCTGGAGGGGGTCGCCTTCGCACCGTCCCGGTATTATTGTCTCCGTGCGAATCGCCGCTTTTACCGTGGCAGGATTTAGAGCGCGCCTTGACGCCGGGCGCTTGGGTTGTTTCTTGGAGGGGTCATCCTCCGCCGTTCCATCGTCGGTCCCATCTCTTGGGATGTCCACCATGTATATGTCGTATGACGAGGTGGCCTTCCAGTGCCCCGTAGGCGCTGGTTCTTGGTCGTCTCTGGCATCGTCGTCCATACCGTCGATGTCTTCGGAGTCGAAGTCGAGCATGTCGGTTAAATCATCGACAGTGGCTACAAAGTGGGTGGTGGGTGGGCATTAAATTTCTTCGTCGTCTGCATCCCAACCTTCCTGACCGTAGTCCGGCCAGGGCTCTCCTGATAAAGAGAGAGACTTTAGTGAATTCAGGATGTCGCCAAAGGGCGAGTGCTGAAAGATGTCCGCGGCAGTGAACTACATGACCGGCGCCCAATCGGATTCTATTGGCAGGGGCGCGGAAGGTTCGGAGTCCGGAGAGGAGTCCGGCACCTTGGAGTCACGGTCTTCGCCAAGGACAGGGATGGAGTTTGGCTCAATCGCCGTTGAGATCGTAGCCCCCGAGGCGGTGTCCAACCACTCGTCCTCGATCGGGGGGGTCGGCTCCGAGCCAAGGGTCGGAGCGGACGCCGGTCTTGACCTCGAGCACTGTTCGGCGGCAGAGCTAGATCGTGCCCATCGAGACAGTGCGGCGCGCTTGGCTGTGGCTCGAATCCGTCGAAGATCAAGTCTCCACGGATGTCGGCCATGTAGTTCAAAATCCCAAATCTGACCTGATGGCCAGGGGCGTAGCTTTCGACCTGCTCCAGATGGCCAAGTGAATTGGCCCGCAGTGCAAAGCCGCCGAATACGAAGATCTGTCCGGGGAGAAAAGTCTCACCCCGGACCGCGTCGTTGTTGATGATCGAAGGAGACATCGGGCCTAAAAATGACAACACGGAGGAAGTCTCAATGAAAGCACCAATGTCGGTGTCAAAACCGGCGGATCTCGGGTAGGGGGTCCCGAACAGTGCGTCTAGGCGGATGGTTACAGGAGACAAGGGATACGATGTTTTTACCCAGGTTCGGGCCCTCTCGATGGAGGTAATACCCTACTCCTGCTTGATTAATATTGATGATATGGGTAGTACAAGAGTAGATCTACCACGAGATCAAGGAGGCTAAAGCCTAGAAGCTAGCCTATGGTATGATTGTTGTTCTTCCTACGGACTAAAACCCTCCGGTTTATATAGACTCCGAATAGGGTTAGGGTTACATAGAGTCGGTTACAATGGTAGGAGATCTACATATCCGTATCGCCAAGCTTGCCTTCCACGCCAAGGAAAGTCCTATCCGGACACGGAACGAAGTCTTCAATCTTGTATCTTCATAGTCTAGGAGTCCGGCCAAAGATGATAGTTCGGCTATCCGGACACCCCCTAGTCCAGGACTCCCTCAATAACCCACATGTATAGTGGATCAATTGTAGCCTCTTTCGATAAGTAAGTGTGTCGAACCCAACGAGGAGCTAAAGGTAGAACAAATATTCCCTCAAGTTCTATCGACCACCGATACAACTCTACGCACGCTTAACGTTCGCTTTACCTAGAACAAGTATGAAACTATAAGTACTTTGTAGGTGTTGTTGGATAGGTTTGCAAGATAATAAAGAGCGCGTAAATAAAATCTAGGGGCTGTTTAGATAAAGACACAACTAAGTTAGTTTTAGTAGAGAGCTTTTTGTCACACAAGAAAGTTATTTGTCCCTAGGCAATCGATAACTAGACCTGTAATCACTATTGTAATTTTATATGAGGGAGAGGCATAAGCTAACATACTTTCTCTCCTTGGATCATATGCACTTATGATTCGAACTCTAGCAAGAATCTGCAATTACTAAAGATCATTAAGGTAAAACCCAACCATAGCATTATAAGGCATCAAGTCCTCTTTATTCCCATACGCAAACAACCTACTTACTCGGGTCTGCGCTTCTATCACTCATGCTATCCACCATAAGCAAATCATGTAACATATAGCAAACCCTACAGCGGGGATCCCTCATGCTTGCGCGACACCGAGAGCACCATAGGACATCACCAATAATAAAACATGCAACTCAAACCAATCGCGATCATCAATGAACCCATAGGACAAAACGGATCTACTCAAACATCATAGGATAGCCATACATCTTTGGGAAATAATATATAGCGTTGAGCACCATGTTTAAGTAGAGATTACAGCGGGTAAAGGAGGGGTTACACCGCTGCATAGAGGGGGGGAGAGTTGGTGATGACGGCGGTGAAGTTGTTGGTGTAGATCGTTGTCGCGATGATGGCCCAGACGGCGTTCCGGCGCCACCGGGAAAGAGGGGGAGAGATCCCCCCTCCTTCTTCTTCCTTAACCTTCCCCCTAGATGGGAGAATGGTTTCCCCTCTGGTCCATGGCCTCCATGGCGGCGGAGGGGCGAGAGCCCCTCCGAGATTGGATCTCTCTCTCTCTCTCTGTTTCCTTCTGTTCCTGCGATCCCTGATTCTACCCTTTCAACGTTTCTTAAATTCCCGGAGATCTATTACTACGATTGGGCTGAAATTTGGACACTATTTTTATTCGGATATTGGCTTTCTTGCGGCAAAAGAAGGGCATCAACCGCCTTACGAAGTGGCCACGAGGGCCCAGGGCGCCCCTACCCCCTGGGGCGCGCCCCTCACCCTCGTGGGCCTCTCTGGCATCGTCTCGCATTGATTCCACTTCCCAAAATTCACATATATTCCAAAAAAATCTCCGTAAGTTTTTATCCCGTTTGGACTCCGTTTAATATGGATTTTCTGCGAAACAGAAAACATGCAACAAACAGTGAACTGCACCGGCATCGGATCAATATGTTAGTTCAAAAAATAGTATAAAAAGGTGCCAAAAGTATGTAAAAGTTGTAGAATATTGGCATGGAACAATCAAAAATTACAGATACGACAGAGACGTATCAGATCGCCATGGTCTGGTGTTGCGCCTGGCAGCACCTCATTGCGCCTCATGCCTCCAACCTTGCTCCAGGGACACAATGTTAGGGCATGTCAAACACATTCCCCATTTTTCTCATTTTCAAATGACGCAGTGAGTGGTGGTCGGAACTGGAGGAGTCTAGGGAGGGGGAAGGGGTTTTAATCCCATCGGTAAGTGAAGAGTTCCAAGGGGAGGAGGTTAATCCTATTGTGAAGCGGAGGGGTATGGCGCGAGGGGGTGGCGCGAGGGGGGGGGGGGGGGTGAGTCAACATGGCACCCGCAGGGTATGGGTATGGGTAATGCGTGCCCAAACCCGTACCCGTCTCAATATTTTCCGCCCAAACCCGTACGCGTACCCGCACCTCGGGTTTCAAGTTGTTCCCATACCCGTACCCGGCTGGGTACGGGTAATACCCGTGGGTAAAAATACCCATCTCGATATTTATATTTCAGCATGTTCAAAGTTGACTAAACAATCATGAAGGCATTCAAATAATACATTCATACATCATACACATTCATCAATAGACCAATCATCAACACATTCATGCTACATAGATATTCAAAAAAAGTGTTAAGTGCGGAGCATCACCAAATTGGACGCTTGTCATGCTCTCCCTAGAAATTGGCAGAGCGCATGTGTTCTTGTAGGAGTAGCCAGATGTTGCATAGTGCAGCCGCGACCACGACCATGTCCCACCTTGTTGTCGCCCCGGCACCCGGACATTTTTTCCTTTTGAAGGTGGCTGGAGGCGCGAGGAGGGAGACGAGAACAAATCTACTTGACATTTTGTACTTAGCGCCTGGTAACTTAGTTTTTTTCTGAATCTAGTCAATGACACATAGGACCTACTTGACATGGTGTAGTAGTATACATGTTTGCGGGTTCGTGGGTATGGATATTTCCTTCCCGTACCCGTACCCACCTTACCCGATGGGTATAACTTTTTCCCATTTAGAAACCCATGGGTATGTTTATTTCCCATACCCTTACCCTAATAGAGTTTTTACCCGCCGGGTTTGCGGGTAGCGGGTACCCATTGCCATGTTGAGGGGTGAGGAGTGCGCGCGTAAGAAGGGCACGGGGAGCGGAGGAGTCTGTGCAGCGGACGCGAGGTTGAGGCTTTCCGTGCAATCGACGCCTTAGCTTCCCCTCTTCCCACACTGCTCCCACAAAAGGTGCTTCAGTTCCCTCTCTTCTCCTCCTATTTTCTGCTTCTGTCTTCTCCGTCGCATATTCTTCTCTCTTTCTAACTCTTCTTCAGATTAATTCATGAGAGAGTTTCCAAGGTAGGATCCTTTGGTATTTGATTGATTCTATGACAACATTTGCTTATTAGTTTTGTACTGTTTTTATTTTAAGTAAACATTTCCAACAAATCTCTGCGATTATAATCAAGATAGCATGGATTCCAGCAAGACCCCTTGTAGTGACAACAAAAAGGCTAAGGTCATTTTGTTTAATTATTTCCTATGCTAGCTCATTTAAATTATACAGGTAATATTAATTTGATTGAGAGGAAATGTATATGAATAACATAGGAGTAGGGAATTTTCCTATGTTGGCACTCATCCGCTTGATTCAAAAAGAAAAGACCGTAGGAAATTAGATGAATTTTTTTCTTTGGAATGAGTTTCCTATCCATACCCTTCCAAGTTCAAATATGTTCATTTCATATGCTATCTAGTTTGAGAAAGATATGGTCTCTTAATTTGATTCCTATGAAATGTATAGAACAATCATAGGAGTCGATTTTTTTCCTGATGCTATCATTACTCATCGGTTTGATTCAAAGCAAAAAGACCATAGGAAATCAGATGAATTCCCCCTTTGGATTTAGTTTCCTATCCATGCCCTTCCAAGTTCAGTTATGCTCATTTCCTCCGCTATTTCAACAATATAGGGTTTGTTAATTTGATTTGTAGGAAATGTATAGGGAAATCATAGGAGTAGGAAATTTTCCTATGTTGACACTAGTCATAGTAAATGTACAGGAAAATCATCTCTTTTGCACATGTCAATCAAGGAGATATGCTTAGTAGGTCGACTGATGATGTCACAACTGGAAGCAAGCGCCGTAAGAATGAAGAAGACAGAGAGGTAAATTTATATTTTTTATTAGTAGTTTGTACTAAATGTTGACATATACATGTACAGATATTTGATGCTCTTAGGTGAATAGCAAAACACATGTTATTAGATTTGGTAATGGCCTAAAACTTGCTTTAGGACTAGATGTGCTATTTTCGATTTCGGTCGGTGCATGTAATATGTCAATGTTAGTTGACTGTCAACACTACTGATATCCTAAACAATGATTAGAACATTTAACTTGCTTTAAGACTAGATGTGCTATTTTGTCTTTCGGTTCTTTCTTTAAACCGTTGGTTATTTGTCTTTTCAGGTGTATGCTCATGCTCCTAAAATTGTATACCAAAATCGAAGAGCCAGCGGTGATGCAGAAGGAAGTGGTGCCTTACTGGAGTCCTAGGTTGTATGTGTTTTATGGAACCTCTGTGATCGGTTGTCATGTTGAACTATGCTCAACTTTATTTTTGTGTGTGATGTGTGTATGTTGAATAGTAATGTTGTTTTATATGAATTTTAGTGTGTATGCTAATTTCTTGTCACATACACTAGTTTCTTGTTTTATGTGAATATTAGTAGTAGGACTAATTAATCAAATCAAAGAAATAGAAGCGACGTTCTGAGCATTCTAGGTGGCTAGTAGCATTCGAGGCGGCTTTAAAATAACAAACCACCTACGGTGCTGTGAGCATTCAAGGCGGTTTTAAAATACGCCGCGTTGCGCCGAGTATTAGCGTCACCGTCTTTGAGGCTGATTTTTTAACCACTGACATTCCTTGTAAAAACCGAATGCAAAGCCCGATTCTGTACTAGCGGAAGGAATCAAGAGTTTGTATCGGAGATCTCCTATATTTATTTATTATGATCTACCCTGAATGAGGCTTGACCTTTGTGCTCTATAAGCCATAGTGGAATAGATGGGTATGCACTAAATGGGGTATTTGTGGTGATGCTACCAAGACATTTGTGGTCTTGGAGTCTTTGATGTAAGAACCTCCATCAACAAGAAGTAGGATAACACCAACTATCTGAACCTCAATAAGACATCGTCGAGTCCCTCTATGTTTGCATCTCCTACTCTACTCCTTAGTTTCATGCAATGTCTTGTTTCCTCTCTCTATCTTACTGATTACTTTTTTTTAGAGAAACTATAGCAGATGCGCCATATCGGCCCGACCGCCATTATAATTGCCCCGACGACAGTCGCGGCCGAAAGGGGGCGGGGTGAGTGGTTCTAGCAGACCCGCTAGATACCCTTCGGCCTACATATGTATGGAGGCCACTCCAAACCGAGCCCGCGAGCATCCATATTTGGAGGCTGGGGCACTGATATAGAGCGGCCTCCAAAATTAACTGCTCGCGAGGGAGGGAAATTTCAGCCTAACCTCTTCCTCCCACATGCAGTTCGGCCAATGGTGCTGCCATCCGTACAACTACCGCTTCCACCCCTGCCAATGGTGTCACTGGTTTTCCACCGGGAATAACACCTTTATTGGTTGTCACGGCATTTTTCCCTCGTTTCCCACCCGCACACGCCAAATCTGACCTGTTTCTCACCCCAGCGGCCCATTCGCGGGTATATAAATGAAGCCATCAAGCTCGACGGCACCACTCCTCACCTATCTGCCCCCTTCACCAGTGCCACTACTCACCTATATCTTCCCTTCCCCATCGCCGCCAGAATCACCCCCATCGGACATTTTCATGACGGTTGATCCCTCCTTACGCACCTTTCCTCAGTGAGAGCAAATAGGAACGCATTGAGAGAAAGTTGTAGGAGAAGGAGCGGGAGTACCCTAAATGGTTAAGAAGGATACTTTCCGTAAGGCTGGATTAGCTGTCGGCGAGTGCCTCCCCGCCGCCCACTACTAATTTGCATGCATGTCGGTAGCCGCCTTGGAAGAAATAGATTCTCATGGAGGGCTATAAAGTTTTGCCCTTCTCTCGCATGAAGGACACACATGCATTTCTTGATCGTGTGATCATGGAAGTTGCGACAACCGAAGCATCCCTTTCTGCTAGGTCACATCCAGAGAACCAACGGGTCCATTGTTCAATATCGTTGTAAAAATCATAGTAAAGAATCCTTGTTAAAATAGTAGTTCAAATGGTTGTTGAAATCCTATTTGTAATTGTTATTGAAATCCTTATTGACATCAAAATCGAAAAAACTGCCATTGTTGTTCGATGAGATGGGAGGAAGAGGTCTTGTTAGCCAATGACCAACGGGTCTCACATGGATTTCTAGGCTCTATTTACGACGACTCTTTGTTTGTGTATCACCTTGGCGGCCTCCACAATATTATAGAGTGTGCTCCATACACATTATGGAAGCTGCCATTATGGGGACTCCGCTAAAGGTTCTCTTAGTATCTCTAAGCAGCTTGTAAAGTGTAGCCTATAAACAACCAACTTTAAAACTTGGAGTATATTTTTTTATAAAGTCTATTCACCCCCTCTCTAGACTATAGACTCGATCCTCTTCAATGTGGTACTGGAGCGACCGACATATTATTAAGATAATAACATGTAGGCCTTGAACATATTGCAAGTGAAATGAGATTTCTCGAACAATATGTTGATGAGAGTATTACAACAGAAGTATTGCATCGGTCTTATCATTATTACAAACAACTATTATAAAATGAGAAACAAGCTGCAACCAAAGCTCTGGTAGCAAGCTGCAAGAAGAACTTCAAAAGTACAAAAATTTTAAAGCAAAGTTTATCTTACAACAAAAGATGTCTCACACTACTCTCAGCTGATATGCCCTAATTTACCACATCTACTGAGAAAACCTAGATTTCTCATTGACGACTAGATAGTAGTTGACGCCTTCCTCTCCTTTTGTAGGTGCCTGCTCATCGTGCTCCTCCTCTTGGACTTTTGCGTACTCTGCTCTAGAATCCACCGGTCACAATCTGGCTAGGAAGGTTTTATATACGAGATGAGTACAGGAGGTACTCAACAAGTCCAGGATAGTAGAACTTGGTTGTATGAACAATCAGCTACTAGGAAGTATGGTCCCAAAGTTCAATGCATTTTCAAAAACTTTTTAGAGGAAACAGTGTCAAGTTTTATTTGTAAAATCTATGATCTTGTTGTCTCACGGGCTGCTAGAATACCCCGTGGATTCCTTTCCCATCACGTTCGCAATTTCTACCCGGAAAACCAATGACAAGTCGCGATTCATTACACTCTGCAGACTGCAAACGTGTGTTACTTTACCCACATATGCCCACAGTCATGTGTCCAGGGTTGCAACTCTCATTCACACTCCCATTGTCACAAAGCTTTTTCACCCATCCCATTTGTCATGCCTCACCCGCACCATATAGCGTAAAGCCTATAGTAGAGGCCCTCCATGACAGTTGGTCGCCTAAAGTAGAGGTCACACCCCAACTGCCATTACTTGTACACACGTTCCAGGGTGATATGACATTAAGATCGCATTACTTTAGCACAGCCCCGCCCATATAGGGTCATGTTGTAACGCGCTCCCTACGGAGCTTGAGCAAAAGTAGGCATTTTTTTAATTGAATCCCAATGATGGTATCAACGTGTAGTGGAAGCCGCCTTCCATGGCTTGACAGCCTCCAACCAGGTTATCTACCAGGCGTCTACCATGGCTTGACAACCTTCGCTTGACTGTGTGTTTAATAGGACCAACATCACAAACTTTTCGCACGCTATCTACCGGGCATCTGGATGGATCTGTACATGGTCATAACCATTCTGTGCAGAAGTGAGGGAGCTTATGGCATTTGGGTGCAACCCGACGGGAGACGTTAGCACGGGCTACATACAACTGGTTTGGATGGCGGTCCAATAATATTACAGGTGTTTAGGCATGGTGTCCTATATTTGCTGGTTGGCTATTTGTTTACTTTTTATCATGCTTACATACTTGAGATGCTATTGGTACTTTGATACATTATTCTTTTAATAAATGGTTATGTGCATCGACTTGATGCAGAGGCCGGGGGTAATCCTCCTTTTTGAAAAAAGCCTCCAACCAGATTTCAACTACTAGCCATAATAGAGATACGGGAAAGCGATCCATTGGATCATTGAAGGTTCATTAAGGTTAGAAAATATATCTTTCTTTGATGCAAGTGATAACACAATAATATATTACAAGTACTTTGGTAAAAATAATCAAGCAGAGATGGACAAAGAACTGGACTTGCTGAACTTTAGTTTATCTCACAAGTCTGATAGAGACCAACGTTAGAGATGTTGATGACATGCTCATGACAGAAAGTAGTTGCATTTTGATGCATTACTGAATCGGCGGTAGCTATCCATGGTTAACTATTTCTTATTTACTTCACAAATGTTCACTTTCAGGTCATGCACAGATTGTAGTTCATATGGTTCAGCCGAATGATAACTTAAATTGAGTTTTAATTTTCTTTGTTTTGTCTGAAGATTATTGAATAAAGGAATCATATAAGTTGTTCTATTTGTCTAGCTAAATCAGTTGTAACATTCTGGTTATGAGATAAAGAGGCAAAGTCTAACCAGTATGTTCAACTTAGTTCTTAATATACCAACTAGAGATCTGCTACATTAGTGATTCTTGGGTCAAGTCTACAGGAACTAATTCTGAACCAACCTAAAATGGTCACAAGACGATCATTTCATTTCATTTTTCATAAAATTGTATCATGTAAACTCTCCCAAACCTAACTTAGTTGAAGTCTTAATCATGTGTAGCTTACACACTAAACAGTGTGGAAAGATCCAATATCAGATCAGGTTTCAAGGACTTTAGGATTTTTTTTCAATTTTTTCGGATTTTACTACACTTTTGATATATGCTACAGAAGCATAGGTGCCTCTCTGAATATAGTGGTTCAGTGAAAATCTGAACTGTGTACAGCTATTTTATTTGACAAAGTCTCCTGTACATGGCTATTCCCTGGTCCTACAATATCTCGACTGCATTTATCTCCTCATTTCTAGAAGCGTACAACGAGACACTCACAAACAGAGCAGCAGACAAGTTCCAAGTTTCAGGAGAGGTGCACACATGTCTGAATGTACAAGTGGTTTTGTATTTCCAACAATTTGGTATGGTCAAATGACTAGAACTGCACGTGTGCTGTCACAAAACACATACTTTGTGAAAAATGATCAAGTGCATCTCTAAACTAATATTATGGTTTAGTTTTAGCTTCTACCTACACTCCTGAATGAAACCAGCAGGTGGGCATGTCCTTTGTATACAAAGCAACACCACAACAACTTAATTTGTCAAGAGCAAGAACCTAATATATTGTCAGAGATATATAGTTCAGATTGTGCAGTCAGCAACCAGAAATAAATTTGCCTACAGCTCTGTATATTCTATTTTTTTAAAGGAGGAGGACCCCCGGCCTCTGCATCTGGACGATGCATGCAACCACTTTATTAATTATTCACACAAGACCTTATAAAGTCATACAACAGTAAGACTAAAGTCACCGTCTAGGCAACATCTGTCGCTACTCCTATCCAGTTGATGAAGGGATGCTGATAGTCTAGGCCTAATACCAAACAGACCTCACAGCCAAACCTAACTTCTAAGACCTGAGGTCCCAACCAGGACTCCTACCGGGTATTGTCGGTGTTCTGGGAACGGGGGTCCCCAGACTTGCCTGCCTGCGGCCCACCGCGTGGCTAAGCCAGTTGGTCGTACGGGCCATCTTCATCAACAAGGCATCCGAGACCCTCGCGAGGGTCCAAGCCTCGTGAGGCGGACGATGCAAGACCTCCTCTGGAGTGGCCTAGCCAGGCAGGCTCATGAGAAGCGGAGATATCAAGGCGGGGCGAACCTCACGAGGCTCTCGTGACGTGAGCCATGACGAACGGCACTGTGGGTGGGTGCCAGCGGCGCCGTAACGCCAGCCTCTGTTTCCTCTTTGGTGCTAAGGAGGCCAGCGCGGGGAAGAGTACCGAGGCATCAGGCAAAGGTTGCCATATTGGTGCAACGAGACCAAGACCGGAGGACGGCAAGGCGGAGGTCATCGTGGAGCCCAAGACAGCGTCACCCCAGAGGTTTTCGCAGGCGAAGGCCGCTTTTGTCAGGATAGCTTGTATTAGTTGTCCCCCTTCAAATTTGCCTGCCGTTGTTGGCTCCCTTCCCGCTCAACATTTGGGAAGAGGACCAGGGCCTCTATAAATAGGACTAGCCACCACAGTAGGAGGCAACTGATCCGGGACTGGTTCAGATCATCCTCAACTACTCAAGCAGAAGAACACCTCAACCTCAGGAGGCTGTTCTTCCCTTGTACTATTCATCATCAGCCCCGGAGGCAATCCACCACCATCACACTGGAGTAGGGTATTACACCACAACGGTAGCCCGAACCAGTATAAACCTCGTGTCTTTCTGTGTTGCGAGTTCGTTGAGTTCGTCCGCGAGATCTTAGCGAGCTTGAGCGTAGATCGGTAGGAGGGAGAGACTTCGCGCGCACCCCAGTGTTCGAACCTTAAGGGTTTGCCGGAACCCCACATCCGACATTTGGCGCACCCGGTAGGGGTGCGCCGTAGTTTCCCTTCCATCAGTTCGTCGCTCCATCGCTCCATCGTCTCCATGGAGGACGCTCACCGTGCTCGAGCTGAGCGTTGGGCTGCCCTCTCCGCCCGCGTCGCTCAGAAGGCTCCCGTAGGCGGGCCACCTTGTCGTTCTCCGTCTCCCGCCGCCAACGCTGCCACCGGCCCAGCGGGGAACAAGTGGCAGGCATCCTCGCTACATCCTTCGGTGCAGCATGATGGCCGCACCGCTACTCCATCACTTACCCCTGTTGGCTCTTCGTCTCACGCGCACCACGCTCCCATGGAAGCGTGGGCCGCGCTCATCGTGGCAAACGAGCTCCTGCGTTGCCGCCCCGTCGACGACCTCTATGAGGAGTGGCTCGACCGTGTCGCCGAGCTCGTCCGCGCCGCAGGGGGCTCTCCGGCGCCGTCCCACTCTCTGCCTCCCCCTCAACCAGCCGCGGGCAATGGGGCTCAAGGCATGCCTCCACCACTTCAACCCCAAGACGGTGCATTGGCACCAAGGCGCGCGCCTTCGCGGAGTGATCCACCGCGCCCAGCGCCCGCGCGTGAAGAAAGAAGCTGCCAAGAAATCCCGCGGCTGCGAGAAGCTGCACCGGCGCTCCCCGCGCCACCTTGTCAAGACCGCGTGCCGCCCGTAGTGGCGCAGCGCAGACCTCGCCAAGACCAAGCTCCACCTCAGAAGCGGGCCCTGGCAACCATGGCCGGCTGCCGCGCCTTCAGCCCCGAACTGCGTAGCATCTCCTGGCCAGGCAAGTTCAAGCTAGATCTGCCTCCTCGCTACGACGGCACCGCCGACCCCGTGGAGTTCTTGCAGCTCTATGAGCTGAGCATCGAAGCGGCCAACGGCGACGAAAAAGTCATGGCGAACTAGTTTCCCATGGCTCTCAAGGATGGGGCATGCTCCTGGCTCCTGAACCTGCAGCACGGCTCGATCTCCTCCTGGGGTGAGATGCGCGACCGCTTCATCGCCAACTTCCAGGGCACTCGCGACCGCCCACCGACCGCGGGTGACCTACACAGCATCAAGCAACAACCGGGAGAGACCCTCCAGAAGTACATCCAGCGCTTCAACAACACACGCCTCAAGATCCCCAAGGTCACGGACGAAGCCATCATCTCCGCTTTCTCGGACAGCGTCCATGACGTCAAGATGAAGGAAGAGCTCGCTATCCACAAGGAGCTCTGCACATCTCAGGAGCTGTTAAACTTGGCGACCAAGTGCGCAAGAGCTGAGGAGGGGCGCCTCTCTCTCCTTGAGCTGCCAGCTGCAGGAGCGGAGGAGAAGAAGGCCAAGGCCAAGGACGTGAAGCGCAAAGAGGCAGTAGTGCTCGCAGCGGAGCCCGACACCAAGCGAGGCAGAGATCAGCCCGAGTCATCCAAGAACGGCCGACCGTTCTGCGCCTTCCACAACCTGAACACCCACAACACCAGCGACTGTCAAGAGCTCAGAGCCATACGGGAAGGACGCTACGGTCGATGCCCCGAGCGCAACGACCGGGGCTACGGCCGTAGAGGAGGATGCGGAGGCGGACGCTGGGACGACTGTGGCCCGCGCCAGGAGTGGCGCGACCGGCCCCGTGAGGACCGCTGGCAGGACCAACCTCGCGAGGGCGCTTGGAGGGACCCGCCTCGTGAGGATCGCCCCCAGGGCAATGCCGGTCTTCCCCCGATGCCGCCGCCAAGAAGGAACGATGACCACCACCAGGATGAGGGGGCTGGGGGCTTCTAGGAGCCGCGTGCGATCGCCTGCATCTTGGGTGGTGCCCAGGCACCGGCCTCCTAGCGCATCTTCAAACAGTTCGCTCGCGAGGTGAACGCCGTGCTCCCCAAGCTCGAGGCCACGCGCCCGCTCAGGTGGTCCCAATGTGCCATCACCTTGAACTCGGTAGACCAGCTCAAGTGCGCAGCCACTGCTGGTGCCCTCCCTATGCTGTGCTCCCCAGTCATCAGCAATGTGCAAGTCACCAAGACTCTCATTGACGGCGGCGTAGGCCTCAACGTCCTGTCCGTCGACACGTTCGACAACCTCCAAGTGCCATATGAGCAGCTCCTGCCAACCAAGCCTTTCCCAGGAGTGACCGACGGTTCCACCACACTGATAGGACAAGACCGCCTGCCTGTCACCTTCGGGGAGCGCAAGAACTATCGCACCGAGCTCATCGACTTCAACGTCCGCAAGACATCCGTCTGTACAATGCCATCCTCGGGTATCCAGCCCTGGCCAAGTTCATGGCAGTCACCCATCATGGCTACAACGTTCTCAAGATGCCAGGAAGCGGAGGAATCATCACGGTCCCGTATGAAAGGGATGTGGTGTGCTCCCTCGAGCGATCCTTTCAAGCCGTAGCAATCGACGACCCCGACAGCAGAAATGAAGGCCCTCCGGAGACCATCCCCAAGAAGAGGCAGCCGCGCCGTGTAGGACCTCAGGAAGATGGCGTCGCGGCAAGAGGCTTGTTAGGATCAGCGCCTGTTCCAGTGGCGCCTCCCTCCGTCGCAAAGGAAGGCGCGCCCGATGCCCTCCTCGGGCAGGGCTCGGGTGCTCTCTTCTGGAGGGCCTCAGACCTTGCCAACCTCATGAGGGAGGCACTTGGGCACCACTTGGAGGCGTGCTTCGCAGCACGTATCCCTTAGGAGAGCACAGGGCAGGGAGTGTCCACCACCCAGGAGTTTATCACCAAGACCATCCAGGAACTGCAAGAAGCAAGAGCCATGCGCGGCGACAGCCGCCCACAAGGCGCAACTCCCCATCCAGGCGAGGATGTCGGGCTGCGCTTCCGCGTCGACGTTCCAAGGCTCAACAGGGCCGCATCTCAGGAGCGCTTGTGGCCATCGCGTGTGGGCCGTTGTGAGGGCCCACCACACAGCTACGTTCGCATGCCCTTCAGCTTGCCGAGCGTGCCGTCGGCCTATCAGCGCAACGTGCGGCGTGTCCTGGCGGCTCAGGAGGCCAGGTACCATGCCGTCCTGGAGGAGATGGAGATGGTCTTCCGGGAGCCTCCCGAGGCTCAGGGCCCCGGTGGCTCATGAGGAGTCATTTCTTCAACGCACGGCTTCAGCTGCACCAACTCTACTTCGTCTACAGAACCAGGTGACATCATCTAAGCTCGTTTAGCTGGGAGCGTCCCTTGGGCTGCATTATTCCCAGGCCGCGTGGGTCCGTGCCTGCGGCATGTATCCCTTTTGCTTAAGTCTTTAGCTTACCTTGTTGGGGGCGCCCCTCGGGCTGCATCATCCCCAAGCCGCACGGATAAGACCCGGTGGCGCGTATCTTCCTGCATTTATCCAAGTTGATCTGCTCTCCATGCTTGGCCTGCTCGCGGCTATCTCATGCTCAATCGCCGCCCGCCGTGGGTCTGTTCGTCCTATGCAATTAGCTTGCACGTTAAAAGGGGGGCTCCTGAGCATCACGACTCAGGAGCTCTTACTGGCTCTCCAGCCCTCACCCCCTGGCCTTGACCATGGCATCGTGACCTGGCATACCAGCGGCGGCTGAGCTCGCTCGGGGGCTGGGACCTGAGAACATAGAGTGCTTGCATCTAACTTCCATGCAGGAACACACAGTCACCAAGACTCAAGACCAAGCGCAACCCACCTTGAGGTAGGGCGTCGTGAGTCCCGCGCTGGCTCACGAGTGCCCAGATACACCTCGTAGCCCTGTCGTGCAAGCCACGTGTCAGGGTGGGGCTGTACACGCCCCGGGGGCTCCTTCCGAAGGGGGCCCCCCATCCCACGCCCAAGTGGAAGCACCATGCTCCACGCTGGTTGTCGACAAAGCCGAGGAGGGGCTATGCCCGTGCACAAGCGGAAGCACTATGCTCTGCACTGGTGATAAACAACTGAAGGCGACCCCACGGTCGTGCCAACCTCAGGGAGCCCAGAGCTCAGTGCCCAGCCTTACCGCAACGCCTCCCCTCGGGAAAGCCGCGCATGGGGGCTGGGCACGGGGGCTGCGCCCAGGTCATGCCTAGGCGCATGCCACCTAACCAGGTCCCCCGGACCTGGGCTTCGCGCACCACTCCCGAGGCCTCGGCGAGGGCAGGTATAGGAGTTGTTTGCACGCCAAGGGGGACTCCTGAGCATCACGACTCAGGAGCCTAACTGGTCACGTAGCCCCTCACTCCTTGGTCCGTCCTGGTCTCCGGTCGGCCCAATGGCGGTTGAGGTACGCGCGGGGCCGGGCCGTGCCGACGCAGAACATTGATCTATCCTCACGAACTCTCCCTATATGCTGTTTGCGCGTCAAGGGGGACTCCTGAGCATCACGACCCAGGAGCCTAACTGGTCACGTAGCCCCTCACTCCTTGGTCCGTCCTGGTCTCCGGCCGGCCCAATGGCGGTTGAGGTATGCGCGGGGTCGGGCTCTACCGACGCAGAATGCAAAGCAAATAGGAAAGAGATCGCAAAATCTCGAAGCAAATATTACAAGCATACTATTTTCACAATAGCAAATGAAAAGTCTAAACGCCTCCACGAGGTCTGATACATGTTGCAGGAATGAAACGGGAAGAATAGCGCAGGTCACCCCTGGATATCGCCATCGCGTGCGGAAGGTGCCCCCTTGTGAGCGACGATGTTCTCACCTTCACCACCAGCCGCAGG
The DNA here is from genome assembly GCA_021605145.1 of Aegilops bicornis. Lineage (NCBI taxonomy): Eukaryota > Viridiplantae > Streptophyta > Magnoliopsida > Poales > Poaceae > Aegilops > Aegilops bicornis. The sequence continues at coordinate 476,029,854 of CM038674.1, read as the reverse complement.
ATCCATGGTGTCGCCTAATAGAGGATCGGAGACAAAGCCGCGGAACCTCCCCAGCAAGGCCTCCACTTGACCTTGTACAACTGCGACGGCGGCTTCGTAGTGATCTTCAGCCACATGCTCCAGCAGCTCGTCAAGGCAAGCGTTGGGGTCGCGGAGGTACAGATGGCTGAAGACGTGAGTTAGTGCGGCTGAAGACAGAACGTGAGCTTCTGCCTCCGCCATGGGACCGAGGCCATCAACGACCTCTTCGAGCGCCCTCACCACGAGAGGAAGCAGCTGGGCGGGGCCGTCCTCGTCGGTGTCCAGCGGCTTCTCCAGGCCGTGCTCGTAGAGTGTCTTCAGCGCCTTGCGAAACTTCTTCTCGAGATCGGCAAAGGCCACGCGGTCTTCGGCCAGGACTCGCGCTTTGGCATCAAGATCGGCCTCCCTTGTACCCATATTTCGCTCCAGCTCTTTCAACCGGTTGCGCTCGGCGGCCTGTTTCTTCCCCAGCTCCGCCAGCTCAGCATCACGGTTCTTAACGGCTTCCTCCCGGGCCTTCATCTCCTCCTCCTTCACTTGGCGGCAGCGTGCCTCTTCGGGGTGCTTGTCGTGCAGGCTCTGCAACTCGCCCTCCAGCACTTGGCAGCGGTCGCGTGCGTCCTTGGCATCTTCCAGCGCCACCTCAGCAGCCTGGCCCAGCACCATGTGGACCGCCAGGTCGGAGTGCAGCCAACCAAAGGCCAGCTCCAGATGCCCGGCCACCAGGCGCGGGTCCGCGCTCAGGAGATCCGCCTGCAGTTGGGCCATTTCCAAAAGGGCATGCTCCAAGACAGCGGCAGGAGCAGAAGAACCAGGGGGTGGAGGTGCTGCAGTGGTAGGAAGCGACACCGTCACCAGGGCTGGGGAGACCGCGGGTTCCGGAGCAGCTGGGGCCTCGTCAGCCACGCCAAGCACGAGCACCTCCGGAGCAAGCGAGTTCATGGGGGCTGATTCCGCGTGGTGATGTTCCTCTTGGCCCCGCGAGGACGACCGGGCCGGGGAGATGCGGGTGCTGCTGCCTCCTTTCTCTACAGAAGGAGGCACGGCCGCCGTATCCTCCTTCCTCTTCTTCGCTGAAGATGTCGGCCTGATCAACCAAGGGCGAGCGTTAGGAAATAACAAGTACCGGCAGGGGTAAAGCAAAGCTCGAGACACCTACCGGTCCACCGCGAAGTACTCCACCTTTTGCTTGGAGGGCCTGAAGCCTGACAGCATCGGGACCTGAGGGGCAGGCATTCGGGCTCCGGCGGCGCCAGGCGGTGCGGAGGCAGAACCGGACCCGGCACCAGGAGGCGTTGGGGTGGAGGCGGCACCACGGACCACCAGCGACGACCTACCCTTTGTCGGGATAAGGGGTCGCTCCCTCTCCCCTTGGTAGGTTTTGCCCTCGGCATCATCAGGAAGGGTGCGGAGAATCTCGGCCTTGCTCAGAGGGGAAGTCTCCCCCACCTCTTCCAGGGTCTTTTCCGAGTCCACCTCCTCTTGCCCCTCTCTGCGGGACTCGCCAGAAGACACCTCCACCGGTTTTTGTGCCGAAGGAGCTCCCGGAAGCGTTGGCGGCACCAGCCCATGCGCATCAAAAGTTGGCCTGGAGGCGACGAATTCCTCCTGGTCCTTGCGCTGGAACAAGGGAACGAACACACTAGCGGGTACTCCTGGTTGTCCCCGACTATGAGGCGCAGGACGACATCCAATTCATCACCAGGCAGGTCCCCCGGCCTCAGGCAGGTCTTGTTTCCCCCTTCTTCGAGCTCCCACAAGGGGCGAGCGCGCGCCTGGAGTGGGGCGACCCGCAGCATCAGGAACTCCCTCAGGAGCATCGCCCCCGTTACCTTGGCCGCCCTCGCGTTACCCGGCCTCAAGTCGGTCATCATCTGCCCCAACACTAATGATGCCCGCTCGTCGACGAGTTCCGCCTTGGGCCACCCACGGTTGGGAGAGGGCACCGCCGTCGGCAACGCCAGATGCAGGTCGGCAAGCTTGGCGTCCATCATGACCCATTTGGATTGAATATTGTCGGCCCTCTTCCCGGTGCTCGAGATCGAATTGGCCTTGCCGCACGCGACAAAATTAGCGCATCCGGTGATGTGCTCGCCACTGACGCGGAGGAAGAAGAAATGGCGCAAGAGCGCCACGGACGGCATGACACCCAGGTACGCCTCATAGTAATAGGCAAAGATGGACAGAAGGAGGACAGAGTTGGGATGGAGATGCAATGCCTGCAGACCATAGTGGTCGAGGACTTCATAAAAGAAATCGGAGACAGGAGGGACCAACCCAACGATGACGCTGCTCGAGAAGAAGGGGAAGAAGGTGCTCCCCTCAGGCTCCGGCTCGTCGGAGGCAAGCCGGAGCTCTGTCTTCCCCCACTCATTGCTCTCGCCCGCTGTCAGCAGGCGCATGGAGGCAAGGCTCTTCTCCGTGACGGTGGGCGCTTCGGGGGCCGGCTCATACCAAGCCGGTGCCGAAGAAGACTTGACCTTGCGCGGCGCCATTTGCAGCAGATGCAGAGCAAGGATGGAGCAGATCTGGAGGTAGCAACGGCGAAGAGTGAGAAAGGGGATATGTGGAGAGGCGATGAAGAAGCAATGAGGGCAAGAACTACCCGCGCCAGCCTTTTGTCAGACCAAGCAGTTGCCGAGGCAGTGTGGGGAAGCGGAGACGCCCACGTCCAATCAACCGCCACGCGTCAACCAAGGCCACAGGCTTTTGGGGCCTGCGACGCTCCGAATTTGACCCTTGGCTTCGCCGCGAAGCCAAGCCCGAGCGCACCTTGGGCCCGGGGGCTACTGTCGGCATTCTGGGAACGGGGGTCCCCAGACTTGCTCGCTGCTGCCCACCGCGTTAAGCCAAGAGCGTCAGACGCCCATCTTCATCAACAAGGCATCCAAGACCCTCGCGAGGGTCCAAGCCTCGCGAGGCAGACGACGCAAGACCTCCTCTGGAGTGGCCTAGCCAGGTAGGCTCACGAGGAGCGGAGATATCAAGGAGGGGTGAACCTCACGAGGCTCTCATGACGTGAGCCATGACGAACGGCTCCAGGCTGGTGCCAGGCGGGCGCCAGAACGCTCAGTGTTTCTATTTCCTCTTTGGTGCTAAGGAGGCCAGCGCGGGCGAAGAGTACCGAGGCATCAGGCAAAGGTTGCCATAATGGTGCAACGAGACCAAGACCGGAGGACGGCAAGGCGGAGGTCATCATGGAGCCCAAGACGGCGTCACCCGAGAGCTTTTCGCAGGCGAAGACCGCTTTTGTCAGGATAGCTTGTACTAGTTGTCCCCCTTCAAATTTGCCCGCCGTTGTTGTCTCCTACCCGCTCAACATTTGGGAAGAGGACCAGGGCCTCTATAAATAGGACTAGCCACCACAGTAGGAGGCAACTGATCCGGGACTGGTTCAGATCATCCTCAACCACTCAAGCACAAGAACACCTCAACCTCAGGAGGCTGTTCTTCCCTTGTACTATTCATCATTAGCCCAAGAAGCAATCCACCACCATCACACTGGAGTAGGGTATTACACCACAACGGTGGCCCGAACCAGTATAAACCTCGTGTCTTTCTGTGTTGCGAGTTCGTCGAGTTCGTCCGCAAGATCTTAGCGAGCTTGAGCGTAGATCTATAGGAGGGAGAGATTTCGCGCGCACCCCAGTGTTCGAAACTTAAGGGTTTGTCGGAACCCCAGATCCGACATGTATGGGGCACCCACCAGTCCGACGCACTCCTCAACTAGGACGCCTGCCGGGTATGAGGCCACCGCAGCCACCTGCCACCAATCCATCTTCAGTGTTGTACTACTGCATCTACCTTGCCCGATCTAGCTGTCGTCGACGCCACCATGATGCTAGACAACGCCACCATCCTGCGCTCGTCCATCATCACACGCCCACCGGCGAGACGCCGCCGCTCCATGCCGCCGAGACCCGCCGTCGCCAATGCGAGAGAAGGCACACCACACCACCTCCCGCCTCTTCCATCTGGCGCCACTCCACAAATGATGCCCCAAATAGGGAACACGACACCGCAGCGCCGCCATCGTCCGATCCGGTAATCTTAGGATTCCTCCCGGAGCGGCACGAGCAGGTTGACGATAGTTGCTTGACGATGCCTTCATTAAGGTAACGATGTAGACGCCGCCATCTCCCACCATGACCGGAGTCGGCTTGGTTTTCACCGGCGACTATGTCTTCCCAACTCGCCGCCGGTGCTAATAGTGGGATCCAAGAACCGTCACTACCAGCCTGGCCAACTGCTTCGGTGGAGAAGGCATCCACCACCACCATGCCCGGGCCAAGAGATCCGGACGTCCTCATGTTGCGAAGATTACCCAGGGGGATCTCCTCTTGCCATTGTCGAGACGAGGCACAGCCGCAGTGGATCTCGATCTAAACCCCTCAGGCCCAGATCAGATCTCATTGCAGCCAAAAACTGATCCGCGAACGGCCGCCGGAGATCTTCTCGCCACCGTCAACCCGCTGCGCACTGCCGTTGGAGGAGGAGGGAGATGGACACCACTGCACCCACGCGTTACCACTGGCCGAGGACTGCGCCGCCGCTGCCTCACCATAGGGGCTTCGCCCCACGGCATCCTCAATGATGGCGGCGGTAGTGGGAGGCGATGGAGGAGGAGGACTGAGGGCGGTGTGAACGGGGACTCCCCCGGGGGAGAGAGGCGGGTCAGGGGAGAGAGCTCTGTATATTTTGTTAGCCCGAACTACGAGTAGCTAAGCTCTCACTTGTACTCTAACAGAGGAAGCCTAGCTAACCAGCGGCTGCACACAAAGCTACTCTCACTGACGAGCCGATGACCTCCCACACACACATGTGCTAGGAGTGGAACTAACGTACTACTACTCCCTCTGTTTCTAAATATATGTCTTTCTAGAAATTTCAATACGAACTACATACAAATGTATATAGACGTATTTTAGAGTGTAAATTCACTCATTTTGCTCGGTATGTAGTCCATATTGAAATCTTTAAAAAGAGATATATTTTGGAATGGAGGGAGTAGTTGTGAAGCTGAAAGTGACTCGTTGCCTTGTATTGGTGTTGGATGGAGTGAGATGTTACAAAGGAGCACATTGATACGTCTCCAACGTATCAATAATTTCTTATTGTTCCATGCTATTATATTATCTGTTTTGGATGTTTATGGGCTTTATTATGCACTTTTACATTATTTTTGGGACTAACCTATTGACCCAGAGCCCAAAGTGCTGCCTGTTTTTTCCCTTGTTTCAGTGTTTCGAAGAAAAGGAATATCAAACGGAGTCGAAACGGAATGAAACCTTCTGGAGAAGTTATTTTTGGAAGGAAAGCAACCTGGGAGACTTGGAGTCCACGTCAAGGAAGCAACAAGGAAGGCACGAGGCAGGGGGCGCGCCCACCCCCTGGACGCGCCCTCCACCCTCGTGGGCCCCTCGTGGCTCCCCTGACATACTTCTTCCTGCTATATATATCCATATACCCTAAAAACTTCGGGGAACATAATAGATCTGGAGTTCCGCCGCCGCAAGCCTCTGTAGCCACCAAAAACCTCTCGAGACCCTGTTCCGGCACCCTGCCGGAGGGGGGAACCCTCACCGGTGGCCATCTTCATCATCCCGGCGCTCTCCATGACGAGGAGGGAGTAGTTCACCCTCGGGGCTGAGGGTATGTACCAGTAGATATGTGTTTGATCTCTCTCTCTCTCTCTCTCTCTCTCTCTCTCTCGTGTTCTTGAGGTGATTCCATCTTGATGTATCGCGAGCTTTGCTATTATAGTTGGATCTTATGTTGCTTCTCCCCCTCTACACTCTTGTAATGAATTGATTTTTCCCTTTGAAGTAATCTTATCGGATTGAGTCTTTAATGATTTGAGAACACTTGATGTATGTCTTGCATGGGATAACCATGGTGACAATGGGTTATTCTATTGATTCACTTGATGTATGTTTTGGTGATCAACTTGCGGGTTCTGCCCATGAACCTATGCATAGGGGTTGGCACACGCTCGCCTCTTCACTCTCGGTAGAAACTTTGGGGCACTCTTTGAGGTTCTATGTGTTGGTTGAATAGATGAATCTGAGATTGTGTGATGCATATCGTATAATCATACCCACGGATACTTGAGGTGACATTGGAGTATCTAGGTGACATTAGGGTTTTGGTTGATGTGTGTCTTAAGGTGTTATTTTACTACGAACTCTAGGGCTGTTTGTGACACTTATAGGAATAGCCCAATGGATTGATCGGAAAGAATAACTTTGAGGTGGTTTCGTACCCTACCATAATCTCTTCGCTTGTTCTCCGCTATTAGTGACTTTGGAGTGACTCTTTGTTGCATGTTGAGGGATAGTTATGTGATCCAACTATGTTATTATTGTTGAGAGAACTTGCACTAGTGAAAGTATGAACCCTAGGCCTTGTTTCCTAGCATTGCAATACCGTTTATGCTCACTTTTATCACTTGCTACCTTGCTGTTTTTATTTTTTGGGATTACAAAAACATATATCTACCATCCATATTGCACTTGTATCACCATCTCTTCGCCGAACTAGTGCACCTATACAATTTACAATTGTATTGGGTGTGTTGGGGGCACAAGAGACTCTTTGTTATTTGGTTGCAGGGTTGCTTGAGAGAGACCATCTTCATCCTACGCCTCCCACGGACTGATAAACCTTAGGTCATCCACTTGAGGTAAATTTGCTACTGTCCTACAAACCTCTGCACTTGGAGGCCCAACAACGTCTACAAGAAGAAGGTTATGTAGTAGACATCAAGCTCTTTTCCGGCGCCGCTGTCGGGAGGTGAGTGCTTGAAGGTATATCTTTAGATCTTGCAACCTAATCTTTTGTTTCTAGTTTTAGCACTAGTTTAGTTTATAAAAGAAAACTACAAAAAATGGAATTGAGTTTACCTCATACGCTTCATCTTTTTAATATCTTTCGTGAGTATGATGGAAAGGAAAATTGTGCCAAAGTGTTAGAAGAAGAATGCATAAAATGTTTGGCACTAAATCTTTGAACGATGAGCATGATTGCAATGTTGTTAGTATGAACTCCTTGAATATCCATAGTACTAATGATGATTGCACTAGTTATGATGAAAATATCTCTTATAAGCATGTCGATTTTTGTGGAGTATATTGGGTTTGCAAGTACACACCAAATAGGGAAGATAGATATTGCAAGAGCCATAAGTACTTGGAAACTAAATGGTTGCAAGAAAGGCTAGATGCTTGTGCTGAAAATTTAAATTTTCTTAGCCGCATTTGTGAACTTTGCAATGAACATGATCATTTCAGTACCCAATGCAAATTGTTTCATGATCGTATCGTGTCCAAAAATTGTGATGACTTGATTTCCCTTGAACATCATAATGAACTTAGTTTGCTCTTGGGTTATGAAGAAATGAAACATATAACTAAGGATATTTCAAAGTTTGCCCTTGATAGAGTTCTTCATTTTGATCTAGAAGAAATTTATTTGTATTGCGCTGTGAATTGCATTGAAAATCCTTATATTGCCAATTACATAAAGAAAAGAAAACAAATAGAAGATGAAGAGAATACTAACGAAAGGGAAGAGACCTCCCAATATTCTCCTATTATTTCTTATGATGAATCAGGTAACGAGGAGGAGCCTTCTATTCAACCAATCTCATTAATAAGGATCTCCAAAAAGAGGATTGAACCCACACATGATGTGGTGAAGAAGAAGAAAATAAAAAGGAAGAGAGGTAAAAAGATATATCTCCCAAATAATGTTGCTCCTATTATTGTTGTGCCTCGTGAAAATGAATCAAAAATAATTGTGGAAGATGATGCACTTGATGATCTCGTTATGCCTATTGCTTGTTGTGAGATTATGATTGGGAAGATAGTACTTCATATGATCTTGAAAATCTCTTTGGCACTTGCTTGGAAGAATATGATAATAATGTTTGCTATACTATTGGTGCTATGCATACTATTAATGATGAGAGTGATTATGCTTATGATATGAAAAGGCCCAAGCTTGGGGAAGCTATGTTTGATGAGGATGACATATTTGAGAATATATTTGCTGAAATTAATGTTTGCCCCAAGCTTGGGGATGCTACGTTTAATAATGATGATATTTTTAGCCTCTCAAGTTTTGATATGCAAAGTTGTTATGATAGCATGCCTTCTACCTATTACGATTATATTGATGAAAGTGGGTTTGGAAGGGTGTCAACTTTAGGAAGTAATGTCCACTATTTTGGAGGATGTTGAATCTTATAATATTTATGAAAGTGGATTTGGAGAGGTCATGACTTTATTTAGTGATGTATCCACTATTTCGGAAGAGGTTTCAATCGATTATGATTAGAACAAGGTTGCTACTTATGATGATTATTGTGATGAAACTTATGCTATAAAAAGTAGTGATGATTATATTCATAAAACCTGTCATGATTATGATTACCCTTTTTCTGAACATTACTCTTTTAATGTGGAAACAATTTATAGTATTCAAGTCTCTTATGATACTCCCACTATCCCGAATGAGAAGAATTTTGCTGATGTGGAGAGTAGTAAATTTTCTATGCTTGTAGATCATGAAAAGAATGCTTTAGGTGCTGGTTATATTTTTTAATTCATTCATGATGCTACTGAAAATTATTATGAGGGATTAATGTATGCTTGTAGGAATTGCAATAATATCAGGTTTCCTCTCTATGTGCTTAAAATCTTGAAGTTATGCTTGTTTGACCTTCCTATGCAAGATGATTCTTGTTCCCATAAGTTGTTTGATCACAAAATCCCTATGCATAGGAAGTGGGTTAGACTTAAATGTGCTAGTCATATTCTTCATGATGCTCTCTTTATGTTTCAATTCTTATCTTTTATGTGAGCATCATTGAAATCATCATGCCTAGCTAGGGGCATTAAACGTTAGCGCTTGTTGGGAGCAACCAAATTTTATTTTTATTTCTTGATTTTTGGTTCTGTTTAGGAATAAATAATCCATCTAGCTTTTGTTTATATGTGGTTTTGTGTTTTAATTAGTGTTTGTGCCAAGTAAGACCTATAGGATCTTCTTGGATGATAGTTATTTGATCTTGCTAAAAATTCCAGAAACTTTATGTTCATGAAAACAATTGTTAAAAATCACCAGAACGTGATAAAATATTGATTCCAATTGAAGCAGATCAATAAAAAAATTTCTAGGCCTTCCTATTTTGGTAGAATATTTGGAGTTCCAGAAGTATACGTTTGATACAGATTACTACAGACTGTTCTGTTTTTGACAGATTCTGTTTTTCGTGTGTTGTTTGCTTATTTTGATGAATCTATGGCTAGTAAAAGAGTTTATAAACCATAGAGAAGTTGGAATACAGTAGGTTTAACAGAAATATAAATAAAGAATGAGTTTATTACAGTACCTTGAAGTGGTCTTTTGTTTTCTTTCGCTAACGGAGCTCACGAGATTTCTGTTGAGTTTTGTGTTGTGAAGTTTTCAAGTTTTGAGTGAAAGATTTTGATGGATTATGGAACAAGGAGTGGCAAGAGCCTAAGCTTAGGGATGCCCATGGCACCCCCAAGATAATCTAAGGACACCAAAAAGCCAAAGCTTGGGGATGCCCCGGAAGGCATCCCCTCTTTCGTCTACCTCTATCGGTAACTTTACTTGGAGCTATATTTTTATTCACCACATGATATGTCTTTTGCTTGGAGCGTCTTGTATGATCTGAGTCTTTTCTTTTTAGTTTACCACAATCATCCTTGCTGTACACACCTTTTGAGAGAGCCATACATGATTTGGAATTTGTTAGAATACTCTATGTGCTTCGATTATATCTTTTGAGTTATATAGTTTTGCTCTAGTGCTTCACTTATATCTTTTAGAGCACGGTGGTGGATTTGTATTATAGAAACTATTGTTCTCTCATGCTTCACTTAGATTATTTTGAGAGTCTTAAATAGCATGGTAATTCGCTTTAATAATCCTAATATGCTTGGTATTCAAGATTTGTAGAACTTCCTTATGAGTGTGTTGAATACTAAGAAAAGTTTGATGCTTGATAATTGTTTTGAGATATAAAGATGGTGATATTAGAGTCATGCTAGTTGAGTAGTAGTGATTTTGAGAAATACTTGTGTTAAAGTTTGTGATTCCCGTAGCATGCACGTATGGTGAACCGTTATGTGATGAAGTCGGAGCATGATTTATTTATTGATTGTCTTCCTTATGAGTGGCGGTCGGGGACGAGTGATGGTCTTTTCCTACCAATCTATCCCCCTAGGAGCATGCGCGTAATACTTTGCTTTGATAACTTGTAGATTTTTGCAATAAGTATATGAGTTCTTTATGACTAATGTTGAGTCCATGGATTATACGCACTCTTCTTCCTTCCACCATTGCTAGCATCTCTAATACCGCACACTTTTCGCCAGTATCATACACCCACCATATACCTTCCTCAAAACAGCCACCATACCTACCTATCATGGCATTTCCATAGCCATTCCGAGATATATTGTCATGCAACTTTCCACCGTTCCATTTATTATGACACGCTCCATCATTGTCATATTTCTTAGCATGATCATGTAGCTGACATCGTATTTGTGGCAAAGCCACCGTTCATAATTCTTTCATACATGTCACTCTTGATTCATTCCATATCCCGGTACACCAGAGTCATATTTTGTTCTAAGTATCGAGTTGTAATTGTTGAGTTGTAACAAAATAAAAGTGTGATGATCATCATTATTAGAGCATTGTCCCAAGTGAGGGAAGGATGATGGAGACTATGATTCCCCCACAAGTCGGGATGAGACTCCGTACGAAAAAAAGGGAAAAGAGGCCATAAAAAAAGCGAAAGGCCCAAACAAAAAAATAAAAAAATAAGAAAATGAGAGAAAAAGAGAGAAGGGACAATGTTACTATCCTTTTACGACACTTGTGCTTCAAAGTAGCACCACGATCTTCATGATAGAGAGTCTCCTATGTTGTCACTTTCATATACTAGTGGGAATTTTACATTATAGAACTTGGCGTGTATATTCCAATGATGGGCTTCCTCAAAATGCCCTAGGTCTTCGTGAGCAAGCGAGTTGGATGCACACCCACTTAGTTTCTTTTTGAGCTTTCATACACTTATAGCTCTAGTGCATCCGTTGCATGGCAATCCCTATTCACTCACATTGATATCTATTGATGGGCATCTCCATAGCCCGTTGATACGCCTAGTTGATGTGAGACTATCTTCTCCTTTTTGTCTTCTCCACAACCACCATTCTATTCCACCTATAGTGCTATGTACATGGCTCATTCTCATGTATTGCGTGAAGATTGAAAAAGTTTGAGAACGTCAAAAGTATGAAACAATTGCTTGGCTTGTCATCAGGGTTGTGCATGATTTAAATACTTTGTGTGGTGAAGATAGAGCATAGACAGACTATATGATTTTGTAGGGATAACTTTCTTTGGCCATGTTATTTTGAGAAGACATAATTGCTTTATTAGTATGCTTGAAGTATTATTATTTTTATGTCAATATTAAACTTTTTTCTTGAATCTTTCGGAACTGAATATTCATACCACAATTAAGAAGAATTACATTGAAATTATGCCAAGTAGCATTCCACATCAAAAATTCTGTTTTTATCATTTACCTACTCGAGGACGAGCAGGAATTAAGCTTGGGGATGCTGATACATCTCCAACGTATCTATAATTTTTGATAGTTCCATGCTATTATATTATCTGTTTTGGATGTTTATGGGATTTATTATGCACTTTTATATTATTTTTGGGACTAACCTATTGACCCAGAGCCCAGTGCCAGTTCCTGTTTTTCCCTTGTTTTAGTGTTTTGAAGAAAAGGAATGTCAAACGGAGTCGAAACGGAATGAAACCTTCTGGAGAGGTTTTTTTCTGAAGGAAAGCAATCCGGGAGACTTGGAGTCCACGTCAAGGAAGCAACAAGGAAGGCACGAGGCAGGGGGGGCGCCCACCCCTCGGGCGTGCCCTCCACCCTCGTGGGCCCCTCGTGGCTCCCCTGACGTACTTCTGCCTCCTATATATATCCATATACCCTAAAAACTTCAGGGAACAGAATAGATCTGGAGTTCCGCCACCGCAAGCCTCTGTAGCCACCAAAAACCTCTCGGGACCCTGTTCCGGCGTCCTGCCGGAGGGGGGAACCCTCACCGGTGGCCATCTTCATCATCCCGGCGCTCTCCATGACGAGGAGGGAGTAGTTCACCCTCGGGGCTAAGGGTATGTACTAGTAGCTATGTGTTTGATCTCTCTCTCTCTCTCATGTTCTTGAGGTGATTGGATCTTGATGTATCGCGAGCTTTGCTATTATAGTTGGATCTTATGTTGCTTCTCCCCCTCTACTCTCTTGTAATGGATTGAGTTTTCCCTTTGAAGTAATCTTATCGGATTGAGTCTTTAATGATTTGAGAACACTTGATGTATGTCTTGCGTGGGACAACGGTGGTGACAATGGGTTATTCTATTGATTTACTTGATGTATGTTTTGGTGATCAACTTGCGGGTTCCGCCCATGAACCTATGCATAGGGGTTGGCATACGTTTTCGTCTTGACTCTCTGGTAGAAAATTTGGGGCACTGTTTGAGGTTCTATGTGTTGGTTGAATAGATGAATCTGAGATTGTGTGATGCATATCATATAATCATACCCACGGATACTTGAGGTGACATTGGAGTATCTAGGTGACATTAGGGTTTTGGTTGATGTGTGTCTTAAGGTGTTATTTTATTACGAACTCTAGGGCTGTTTGTGACACTTATAGGAATAGCCCAATGGATTGATCGGAAAGAATAACTTTGAGGTGGTTTCATACCCTACCATAATCTCTTCGCTTTGTTCTCCGCTATTAGTGACTTTGGAGTGACTCTTTGTTGCATGTTGAGGGATAGTTATGTGATCCAACTATGTTATTATTGTTGATAGAACTTGCACTAGTGAAAGTATGAACCCTAGGCCTTGTTTCCTTGCATTGCAATACCGTTTACGCTCACTTTTATCACTTGCTACCTTGCTGTTTTTATATTTTCAGATTACAAAAACCTATATCTACCATCCATATCGCACTTGTATCACCATCTCTTCGCCGAACTAGTGCACCTATACAATTTACAATTGTATTGGGTGTGTTGGGGACACAAGAGACTCTTTGTTATTTGGTTGCAGGGTTGTTTGAGAGAGACCATCTTCATCCTACGCCTCCCACGGATTGATAAACCTTAGGTCGTCCACTTGAGGGAAATTTGCTATTGTCCTACAAACCTCTGCACTTGGAGGCACAACAACGTCTACAAGAAGAAGGTTGCGTAGTAGACATCTCACATGTCCTTATATAGGTTACAGACCAGCCCTCGTCAAGCTAAGTAAACTCCTAGGGAACTACTAGGAAACTGGCACATACTACACTTGCATGTACAACTAAGGAGACTTCCGGTCAACTTCCTTTCACTAGCTAAGGAAATTACTAGGTTACTTTCAGTTCCATGCAATTACTTAGAGACAGGGGTGAAGCCCACAATCACCCCCTCGACTCTGTCGAATGGGTTGGATGGTGACGATCCATACCTTGTTGCACAGCTCCTGGAACCCTACGCGTCCAAAAGCCTTTGTCAGGATGTCCGTCTTCTGCTAATCAGTCCTCGTGAACTCCACGACCAGCATGCCCTTCTCGACGCAGTCACATATGAAGTGATAGTAGAGATCGATGTGCTTGCTGCGATCATGAAGCACTGGGTTCTTGCGGAGGGAATTCGTCGATTTGTTATCGAAGAAGATGAACACGGGGGCGGTATCTTGTTCAGCATCTTGCCGAGAAGGCGAGCTAACTAGATTCTTTGAAATGCCAGTGTAGCTGCCGCAATGTATTCGGCCTCACACGAAAAGCGGCGAACCTTCTGCCTCACAGTCGGTGCTAAATCCGGCATATCTCGAGGTGGGGGTCCTATGCTAGGCATCTTGAAGTGATGGTATCATGCACACGGGATTTTAACCAGGTTCGAGCTCTCTCGTAGAGATAATACCCGACATCTTGCTTTTGATTGCATTCATATGGGGATGGTACATAGTACTAGTAGCTAGCACGAGATTGTTGTGTATGATTCTAAGATGATTGCTACCTCTTGAGCATTGCGTTGGATTTCCTTGAAGAGGAAAGGATGGTGCAGCAAAGTAGCGTAAGTATTTCCCTCAGTTTTTGAGAACCAAGGTATCTGAGGGAGTCATGGATTAGGGGGTGTCCAGATGGCCGGACTATGACCTTTGGCCGGACTCCTGGACTATGAAGATACAAGATTGAAGACTTCGTCCCGTGTCCGGATGGGACTTCCCTTGGCATGGAAGGCAAGCTTGGCGATACGGATATGTAGATCTCCTCCCATTGTAACCGACTCTGTGTAACCCTAACCCTCTCCGGTGTCTATATAAACCGGAGGGTTTCAAATCAGAGGATCTAACAACAATCATACCATAGGCTAGCTTCTAGGGTTTAGCCTCTACGATCTCGTGGTGGATCTACTCTTGTACTACCCATATCATCAATATTAATCAAGCAGGAGTAGGGTTTTACCTCCATCGAGAGGGCCCAAACCTGGGTAAAAACATCGTGTCCCTTGTCTGTTGTTACCATCCGCCTAGACGCATAGTTCGGGACCCCCTACCCGAGATCCGCCGGTTTTGACACCGACAATGGTGCTTTCATTGAGAGTTCCTCTGTGTCGTCATCTTTAGGCCCGATGGCTCCTCCTATCGTCAACAAGGATGCGGTCCAGGGCGAGACTTTTCTACCCGGACAGATCTTGGAGTAGATCGAAAGCTACGCCCGTGGCCATCAGGTCAGATTTGGAAGTTTGAACTACACGGCCGATGTCCGCGGAGACTTGATCTTCAACGGGTTCGAGCCACAGCCAAGCGCGCCGCACTGTCACGATGGACATGATCTAGCTCTGCCGCCGAACAGTGCCCCGGAGGCCGCACCATTGTCCGCTCCGACCCTTAGCTCGGAGCCGACTGCGCCAATCGAGGACGGGTGGTTGGACACCGCCTCGGGGGCTGCAATCTCTATGGCGATCGAGCCGAACACCATACCCGTCCTCTGCGAAGCTCGTAACTCCAAGGTGCCGGACTCCTCTCCGGACACCAAACCTTCCGCGCCCCTGCCAATCGAATCCAATTGGGCGCCGATCATGGAGTTCACCACCGCGGACATCTTTCAGCACTCGCCTTTCGGCGACATTCTGAATTCACTAAAATCTCTCTCTTTATCAGGAGAGCCCTGGTCGGACTATCGTCAGCAAGGTTGGGATGCGGACGACGAAGAAATTCAAAGCCCACCCACCACCCACTTCGTAGCTACTATCGATGATTTAACCGACATGCTCGACTTCGACTCCGAAGACATCAACGGTATGGATGCCGATGCAGGAGATGACCAAGAACCAGCGCCTATAGGGCACTGGAAGGCCACCTCGTTGTATGACATATACATGGTGGACACCCGAAGAGAAGGGAACGGCGATGGAACAACGGAGGATGACCCCTCCAAGAAACAACCTAAGCGCCATCGTCAGCGGCGCCGCTCTAAATCCCGCCACAACAAAAACGGCGATTCTGGCACAAGAGATAATAACACCGGACAAAGGTGCGAAGACAATCCCTCCAAAGAGGATTCAGCGCAGGAGGATGGAGAAACCAACCCTCATGAGAGAGCGGCCAGAGAGGTAGAGGACGATAATTACATGTCTCCCTCCGAAGACGAGGCAAGCCTCGATTTATTTATTTAATTTGTCGTGCCTAAGGATCCCGTCCGAACAAGAGCGCTTTCAAACGCAGGCTTATGGCCACGGCGAGCAGCCTCAAGAAAAACAGCAACAGCTTCGAGTTGACCAAGACTTGCTAGCCGACAGATGGATCAAGTCCTTGCACCAAGAGTACGAACTCGAACGCCCCTCCAAGAGCTACCCAAAACGCAGGCTGCTACCCCGATTAGAGGAGGAAGCACCTAGACCTATATCACCAGCGCATGATGCGGACGACCGGCCACCCCGTGGCCCCGACAGAGAGGCCCCTCGGCCCTCCGCTCAAGCCGCACCCCGACGTCGCTCCAAAAATACCAAGGCACGGGGAGACGCGCTAGACCTGTGAGATATATTGGAGGATAAGCCAAGGCAAACAAGGTCGATCTACGGATCGCTTGGGCGCCCCACGACACGTGACGATAGCCGTCATGCCGGATATGGCAAATCCGGCCAGGCCGAACACAGTAGACAAAGCTCATTTGAGCTACGTCGTGATATAGCCCAATACAGAGGCGCCGCACACCCACTATGCTTCACAGATGAAGTAATGGATCATCAAATCCCAGAGGGTTTCAAACCCGTAAACATCGAATCATACGATGGCACAACAGATCCGGCGGTATGGATCGAGGATTATCTCCTTCATATCCACATGGCTCGCGGCGATGATTTACACGCCATCAAATACCTCCCACTCAAGCTTAAAGGTCCAGCTCGGCATTGGCTTAACAGCTTGCCAACAGAATCAATTGGTTGTTGGGTGGACCTGGAAGCCGCATTCCTCGACAACTTCCACGGCACCTATGTGCGACCACCAGACGCCGGTGACCTAAGCCACATAATTCAGCAGCCAGAGGAATCGGCCAGACAATTCTGGACACGTTTCCTAACCAAGAAAAATCAAATAGTCGACTGTCCGGACGTAGAGGCCCTTGCAGCCTTCAAGCATAACATCCGTGACGAGTGGCTTGCCCGGCACCTAGGACAGGAAAAGCCTAAATCTATGGCAGCCCTCACAACACTCATGACCCGCTTTTGCGCGGGAGAAGACAGCTGGCTAGCTCGTAGTAATAACATGACCAAGAGCCCTGGTAATTCGGATACCAAGGACAGCATTGGCAGGTCATGTCGCAATAAGCAAAAGCGCCGCATTAACAGCGACCATGCTAAGGATACGGCAGTTAATGCCGGATTCAAAGGCTCTAAACCCAGCTAGTGGAAAAAGCCATTCAAAAGAAATACTCCGGGCCCGTCCAGTTTGGACCGAATACTCGATCGCTCGTGCCAGATACACGGCACCCCCCGAAAAACCAGCCAACCACACCAACAGGGATTGTTGGGTGTTCAAGCAGGCATGCAAGTTAAACGCTGAAAACAATGACAAGGGGCTGCATAGCAACGACGAGGAGGAGCCCCGGCCGCCGAACAATAGGGGAAAGAAGGGCTTCCCCCCACAATTGCGGACGGTGAACATAATATACGCAACCCACATACCCAAAAGGGAGTGGAAGCGTGCACTCAGGGACGTATATGCGTTGGAGCCAGTCACCCCAAAGGTCAACCCATGGTCCTCCTGCCCGATCACTTTTGATCGAAGGGACCACCCCACTAGCATCCGCCATGGCGGATTCGCCGCATTGGTTCTAGACCCAATCATTGACGGATTTCACCTCACTAGAGTCCTTATGGACGGCGGCAGCAGCCTGAACCTGCTTTATTAGGATACAGTGCGAAAAATGGGCATAGATCCCTCAAGGATTAAACCCACAAAGACGACCTTTAAAGGCGTCATACTAGGTGTAGAGGCCAACTGTACAGGCTCAGTTACACTTGAGGTGGTCTTCGGATCCCCGGATAATTTCCGAAGCGAGGAGTTAATCTTCGACATAGTCCTGTTCCGCATGATGGCTATCACGCGACCGCCGGACGAACAACATTTGCAAAGTTCAATGCGGTGCCGCACTACGCATACCTCAAGCTCAAGATGCCAGGCCCTCGAGGAGTCATTATGGTCAATGGAAACACCGAACGCTCTCTCCGAACAGAGGAGCATAAGGTGGCCCTCGCAGCGGAAGTACGAAGCAGCCTCTCAAGGCAATTCTCCAGTCGGCCATTAAACGTCCGGACACCGTTAAGCGTGCCCGGAGTAACCTACAACAAGACCGCCTGGCACGTTCCGAGCACGCATAGCAATGCGGCTCCAACCCCAGCCCTCGCGAAATTGCGAAACCAGTACTACGCGTACATAGCTACGCTCTGGAAATACCATGGGCATAGGGGGAGTGGCACGACCACGGCATGCCGAAAATGCGGCTCAACCGCACCAGGGGCTCCCAATTTTGTCATTCTTTTTCCTTACTTTCAGGACTCCACTTTCGGGAAGGCCTGTCCGGCAGTATAATCGCCGAACACACGATGCAACAGCCAGGGAGGCAGAAAGCTACGTCGAGTGTCCAGGTGGTCTCTTATAACGAGCAGTATACTTGTTTCACATATCATCCCGCAGCTCGCCCCTGGAGGGGGACATGTCAAATAGTCCCATATGTTGCTTATCGCACTATTTGTATCGTTTTGCTTTTACCGCAGACTTTTCGAACAAACAAAACATAGCTTTTGTCTATTATTGCGTTCCTTTTTTTACAAAAATATGTTTAGTTATGACATTATGCAACCGTACACTTTGGTACGGCCAATACACTAGGGGCTTACGTACCCCAGAATATGGTGTGAGAAGCCCGAACACTCTCATGAGTGCGGCACCCCGAACTTATAGCATTATATGCATCGGCTCCGAATCATGTCTTGGGTCAATAGTTGGGTTTGCCCGGCTCCCATGTTTTGGTACCTTACGTTCCATTATATCGGCTAAGGTAGCACTGGGAGAACCACTGCGATTGTGCCCCGGTTGAGCTGGGCTAAGCACCTCAGTGGAGAAAGCTAAAACTGACTATCATGATAGGGCGAGAGCTGGTCGCTGTTCGAGAGGTTTTCGAGTCCCTAAAGACTTATGCCGCTTAGAGCGAGGAGTCGGCTTTGTCCGGCCTAGGCGTGGGTAGCTCCCCGACCTCGGTCTTCTGAATACTAGGGGCTTCGCCGGAATTTAAAATTATAGAATTCCATGGCTAAGTGAGAGTGTTCAAGCATTGTAGTCCGATTGCCTTGTTCGTTGTGTTGAGCGCCTCCCTCGAAGGACCCAAGAATGGGAAAAAGAGCGCTCAAGTTTATCCCGAACACCCCAGCACTCGTGGCATGGGGGTAGAAGCCGTTGACTCGCCATCTCTCAAATTTAATAAACGGCCGCCTGAAGGTAATATTTTAAATTCAAAAGCGTTGCTTAGCGCATATGAACAAGTTTTCAGCAGACAGGGATCACAAATGCGAAGTTTACTCAAAAATTACCTCTTTGGAGCATTCATCAGCTATAAGGCGGGCACCCTTCAGGACGCCCTCATAATACATCTAGGGCTTGCGATGCTCCTTGCCCGGCGGTGGTCCATCCGTCACAAGCTTCTCAGCGTCCATCTTGCCCCAGTGCACTTTAGCACGGGCAAGGGCCCTACGGGCACCTTCGATGCATACGGAGCGCTTGATGACTTCAAGCCATGGACATGCATCCACCAGCCGCCTCACCAGGCCGAAGTAGCTTCCAGTCATGGCTTCCCCAAGCCATAGCCGGACTATGAGACCCTTCATGGCCTGTTCGGCCACCCTATGGAGCTCGACCAACTTCTTCAGCTGGTCACTCAAGGGCACCGGGTGTCCGGCCTCAGCATACTCAGACCAGAACACCTTCTCCGTCGAGCTCCCCTCTTCGGCTCGGTAGAATGCGGTGGCGTCAGAGCTCCGGGGAAGATCTGCAAATGCTCCTGGAGAGCTCCGGACTCGGGTAAGTAATAAGTAATTCACTTTCACGTGCTTGCTTTGCATAAAGAATGCCTTACCCGCCGCTATCTTCTTCATCGCCTCAATGTCCTGGAGGGCCTTTTGGGCTTCGGCCTTGGCAGATTTGGCGCTCTCAAGCGCCGAGGCGAGCTCGGACTCTCGAGGTTTGAGTCAAGCTCCAAACTCTCGTGTTTTTCCACGAGAGCCTGGAGCTCTTGCTGCACCTCCGCCACCCGCGCCTCCTGCTTTTCTCGCTGGGTACGCTCCACGGCCGCATTTTCTTCGGCCTTGGACAACGCTTCCTTCAGGGTCGTCACTTGGGTTGTGGCCCCTGTAATACTCACGTTGGTCCTGTCATTTTTTGCAACCACATCTTTTTTATATACTCACATAAGTTATTACTTACATTCCTTGTCCTCGAGCTGCTTCTTGGCAAGGCCGAGCTCGTTCTCAGACCAGTCGAGGCTCGCTTACAGCATCGACCTCCGATCGATGGGCAGAGGTCAAGACACAGCCTGCATTCCCATATTGACATACTTATGTTAGACTCTCACAGATATATTTTTGATCCTCGGTTCGGCTTTTCTTTCCGAACACCAAACCGAGCATCGGGGCTACTGTCTATGCGGTAATATTTTTACATATCTTAAATACATACCTCAAAGCTTGTTAGAAGGTCGGCACAGCGTTACCAGCCCGCTCTTGGCGGATCGAATCCTTCCGGATCACCACACTCATAATAGTGCGGTACTCCTCGCCGATGGAGGCGCCATAAGCACCTCCAGATTATCCGGTGCCTCCGGTTGGACGGAGGTCATTGGCGTCATAGGCTTGCCCTTCTTAGTAGGGGGTCAGCCGGATGCCGGAACCGCTGAAGGTTCCGGTGCGGTGTCCGCCCAGGTCGGACTTAGAGCCCTTCGGGTTTTATCCCTTTGCGCCTGAGTCCGGGAGGTCGCCTTGCGGCGCCTCAGACCACCCCTCTGGCTTGGCCCCTTTTGGGACGCCACCTCGGCATCATCCGTAGCGCGAGGAGAGGAGGCGGCCGAAAGTGAAGTGCTATTCACATACGACAAACCCAGTGAACCGCTCGACGAAGCATCGAGCCCGGCCTTGGGCGGACTGGATGATTACATTCGGCATCAGAAGATACTGTGCAATAAAGGAATGCCATGAGTTATTATGGTATCCCGATACTTACGATTTTGCCAGGGGATGGCCACTAGATGGCCACTCCTCTTCGCCGTCATCGGCGTTGGTGGAGTAGTCCGGAAGAAGAGTCCTTCCCTTCTTGGACCCTCCGGCCCCCCCGGTTGGGGCGGCCTTCCTTTTCATTCCTCCCCCCGCTGGAGGGGGAGAGGCTTCTTCTTCTTCCTCCTCGTCTTCAAAGGAGGAGTGCGCCTTGGAGTCATCGGATCATGAATCCGACACCACCGGGCGCCGGGAACTCTTTCGAGTTCCCGTGGCCTTCTTCTGCGGCACCACGTAAGGTGCCGGGACCAGCAACCCCGTCAAGCGGGCGTCTGCTGGGACTTCGGGCAAGGGAGCCGGACAGGCAATCTGTCCGGACGTCTTCTGCCAATCCTATCAAAGGTAAGGGAGTTTAGATCCCGCATAGAATCAAACTATGGAAAACAAGTAACCCGTAAAGGGTAAATGAGCTTACCGCGTTGGCTTGATGCTGCGCGCTGAATACACGATCCTCGGTAGCGGATGCGGGGGCCTCGGCGCCCTTGAATAGCACCTTCCAGGCGTCTTCGTACGTAGTATTGAAGAGCCTACTCAGGGTTCGGTGCTGTGCCGGATCGAACTCCCACAAACTAAAAGCGCGTTGTTGGCACGGGAGGATCCGGGGGATGAGCATGACCTGGACTACGTTGACGAGTTTGAGCTTCTTGCTCACCAGGTTTTGGACGCAGGTTTTGAGTCCGGTCAGCTCCTCCGAATTACCCCACGACAAGCCCGTCTCTTTCCAGGAGGTGAGCCGTGTAGGGAAGCGAGATCGGAATTCGGGGGCCGCTGCCCATTCAGGGTCACGCGGCTCGGTGATGTAGAACCACCCCGATTGCCACCCCTTTATGGTCTCCACGAAGGAGCTCTCGAGCCATGTAACATTGGGCATCTTTCCCACCATGGCGCCTCCGCACTCCGCTTGGCGGCCGCCCACTACCTTCGGTTTGACATTGAAGGTCTTCAGCCATAAGCCGAAGTGGGGCTGGATCAGAGGAAGGTTTCGCATTACCCACGATGAACGTCGAGATATTGAGGATGAAGTTCGGGGCCTGATCGTGGAAATCCAGGCCGTAGTAGAACATGAGTCCCCGGACAAATGGGTGAAGTGAGAAATCAAGTCCGCTGAGGAAATGGGTGAGGAACACCAACCTCTCATGGGGCCTGGGGGTGGGGATGAGCTGCCCCTTGTCAGGGAGCCGGTGCGCGATGTCATTGGACAAGTATCCGGCTTTCCTTAGCTTCTTGATGTGTCCCTCCGTGACGGAGGAGACCATCCACTTGCCTCTCGCTCCAGACATTGTTGGAAAGGGTTGAGGTGGGATGTGCGGACTTGGGCGCTGGAGCTTGAGTGCGCGAAAATGGATAAGCGAAGGAGGAAGAAGGCGTAGATGGATAAGGTGGATCCTTATCCCCTTATATGGGCGGACGAAACTATGTGCCCCCACCAGCCTGGTAAAACTCGCTTATCTCCCAAGCGCCGTAAATTAATGGCACGGTTGGGTTACCCGCGCCCGTATTGATGAGAATCCGGAATAAGGGGACACGATCTCCGCTTCAACAAGACGTGCCAAGGAAACCGCCTCGCTAAGTGCGTTGAGGTGGGACAAGAAAACGATTCAATAAAAGCTTGGCCGTGGTGTGATGTCACGCTTGAAATACGTGCCAGATTGGATTTGTGTAAATATTATTCTCTCTACGGTGGTATGTGGAAATTATTTTCCAGAGCCGGACACTATCCTTGTGTTCAAAATCTTCTATGAAGTATTCGAAGGAGGAACCCGCCTTGCAATGCCGAAGACAATCTGCGCGCCGGACTCACTGTCATTGAAGCCTGGTTCAGGGGCTACTGAGGGAGTCATGGATTAGGGGGTGTCCGGATGGCCGGACTATGACCTTTGGCCGGACTCCTGGACTATGAAGATACAAGATTGAAGACTTCGTCCCGTGTCCGGATGGGACTTTCCTTGGCGTGGAAGGCAAGCTTGGCGATACGGATATGTAGATCTCCTCCCATTGTAACCGACTCTATGTAACCCTAACCCTCTCCGGTGTCTATATAAACCGGAGGGTTTTAGTCCGTAGGACGAAGAACAATCATACCATAGCCTAGCTTCTAGGGTTTAGCCTCTCTGATCTCGTGGTAGATCTACTCTTGTACTACCCATATCATCAATATTAATCAAGCAGGAGTAGGGTTTTACCTCCATCGAGAGGGCCCGAACCTGGGTAAAAACATCGTGTCCCTTGTCTCTTGTTACCATCCGCCTAGACGCACAGTTCGGGACCCCCTACCCGAGATCCGCCGGTTTTGACACTGATAGTATCAATCCAGTAGGAGGCTACGCGCGAGTCCCTCGTACATACACAAAGAAAATAACTCCTCGCAACCAAGGCGATTAGGGGTTGTCTATCCCTTCACTGTCACTTATGAGAGTGAGATCTGATAGATATGATAGATAATATTTTTGGTATTTTTGTGATAAAGATGCAAAGTAAAATAAAAAGCAAAGTAAAAGGCAAAGGAAATAATAAAGTGATGAAAGATTAATATGATGAAGATAGACCCGGGGGCCATAGGTTTCACTAGTGGCATCTCTCAAGAGCATAAGTATTTTACGGTGGGTGAATGAATTACTGTTGAGCAATTGACAAAATTAAGCATAGTTATGAGAATATCTAGGTATGATCATGTATATAGGCATCACGTCCGAGACAAGTAGACCGACTCCTGCCTGCATCTACTACTATTACTCCACTCATCGACCGCTTTCAAAGATGCATCTAGAGTATTAAGTTCAAGAAAATAGAGTAACGCCTGTAAGCAAGATGACATGATGTAGAGGGATAAATTCATGCAATATGATAAAACCCCATCTTGTTATCCTCGATGGCAACAATACAATACGTGCCTTGCTGCCCCTCATCACATCGGGAAAGGTCACCGCAAGATTGAACCCAAAGCTAAGCACTTCTCCAATTGCAAGAAAAACCAATCTAGTAGGCCAAACCAAACTGATAATTCGAAGAGACTTGCAAAGATAACCAATCATACATAAAAGAATTCAGAGAAGATTCAAATATTGTTCAAAGATAATCTTGATCATAAACCCACAATTCATCGGTCTCAACAAACACACTGCAAAAATAAGATTACATCGAATAGATCTCCACGAGAGAGGGGGAGAACATTGTATGGAGATCCAAAAAGAGAGAAGAAGCCATCTAGCTACTAACTATGGACCCGAAGGTCTGAGGTAATCTACTCACACTTCATCGGAGGGGCTATGGTGATGATGTAGAAGCCCTCCATGGTGGATGCCCTCTCCGGCGGAGCTCCGGAACAGGCCCCAAGATGGGATCTCGTGGGTACAAAAGGTTGCGGTGGTGGAATTAGGTTTTTGGCTCCGTATCTGATCGTTTGGGGGTACGTAGGTATATATAGGAGGAAGAAGTACGTCGGTGGAGCAAGGTGGGGCCCACGAGGGTGGAGGGCACGCCTGGGGGGGGGGGGGAAGGCGCGCCCCCCTACCTCGTGCCCACCTTGAAGCTTCCTTGACTTTGGGTCCAAGTCTCCTGGATCACGTTCAGTGAGAAAATCACGTTCCCGAAGGTTTCATTCCGTTTGGACTCAGTTTGATATTCCGTTTCTGCAAAACTCTGAAATAGGCAAAAAAATAGCAATTCTGGGCTGGGCCTCCGGTTAATAGGAAGTGGAAAATAAAGCCCAATATTGCCCAAAATAGTAGATAATATAGCATGGAGCAATCAAAAATTATAGATACGTTGGAGACGTATCAATGATCTATTGACTATTTTGGCCTCTGTTTACATAATGTACCAGAGGCATAGGATTTAGAAGAGTCCTCGTCTTGTGCGCCAAGTCTTGGAGAGTCTTAGGCGCGTCATGGGCTGCCTGAAGTGGCCCATGAATGAACCGTCATGGGGTCCCAACTCGATCCACCTCGGTCGGGAAGCGACATGATGAGTACCCTATATCGCATTCCCTTGGACCAGTCTTCAAATTGGGGACGCTCTTAGTTCTTCCAAACCGCTCTTCATCTTTGGTCATTGCTCTTGAAAGCTAGTTCAAAAAATACTCCCATCTTCGATCTTGAGGATCACCGAGGTGAATCCAAAGAGTTCACATGTCGAGTATCCGAGGAGTTCACACGTCGGGTATCCGAGGGCCCCCTTTAAGGTTTTGGGCTTTATCAATGCCTTGTTATTTTTACGCCACACCTCGGGTTTGAAATTTTTCCCATGAGGTAGTGCCCTCTTGCATCCGAGCTCCAACATCGGACTGCATCCGAGGTGTCTTTTTGTATCCGAGATCCAACATTGTTCGACATCCGAGGTGTTACCTTGGTCTTGAAAAAGTTGGAAGGGTTCAGTCGAGCTTAATGCCGCAAAGTCCTCTAGGGAGCCGGCTACTTGCATCCGAGCTCTATGTCGGAGTGCTTCCGAGGTGGTGCAATTTATTCTCTGTTGAGATGTTTAGCCAGTAGCTCTCAAGGTGTGTGCCGACTCAAAGCTCCGATATGCACTTGAAGGACAACATAAACCACTGATCCTAGTAGCCCTAAGACTCATGGTGATTCGCAAAATTGGCCTGAGGACCAAATCCTTGCTCGGAAGTATACTTTTAGGAACACAAACATAGTGTGCAATAGCTTCTGAGACTCAGGTTAGGTGCGGCCAACCAAGCTGAGGATCGTAATCTCCTCGAAAACTATTTTGCATTTTAATTTCTGCATTGAATTGTCAATGCAGGAGCCCCGAGCCACTGGTCGGGTGGTAACACCAGATCAGGGGATCGATATGCCCCTTTAATGGTTTTCAATTGAGAAGAGCAAAGCCCAGTAGCCCCCGAGCCTTAATTTGGGTACAAGTGGCCGAATTAAGGATCGATATTCGTTTGACTAAAATTTCTATTGCGATTGAGACAGTCTTCTCGGCAAAATAATAAAGATCTCTTAAAGGAGCTGGAGCTAGAAAATGCTGAGCTTGCCAAGGTCGGGCCCAAGGGGCTTAATAGAAAAGAAATGAAAGCCAATTACAATTATGAGAGCATTATGTCAGCTGCTCGGTTGTCTCAGCGAGACTGTGCCCTTAACTCTTTAATAGATCGGCTGGAGTAACTTGACTTTAATCACAATTTATGTGTAATGATTTTATGAATCCAAGTACTTTATATCATTAATCTCGGATCCACATTGTACAAACTTTTTTGAGGGACCATCGACTTCAACCTCCTTGGCTAGTAGTCGGGGAGTGTTTTCCTACTTTATAAAGCCTTTATGAGGGAAAAAAATGTGGAAAACAAGGCAATCCGAACATACAATTTTATAAACAAAGGTACGCGGAGGAGATATGTTATATTACTATTTAACGTAAGAAACATCTTCTGGGAAAAACAGTTCCTTTATAAGTTCCTTTGCCCAGGCGATCATGTTGAACATGATCTCGAAATCTCACCTCCCATCAATGTGGGAGGAAAATATTGAGGATTTAGTTTGGGAAAGTTCCCGAACTCTATGGTCTTTAATGAACCTAACTTTTCACTTCCATCATTGATGACAAATTATATTCTTAAGATGACTAGCTTTCGACTTCAACCGTCTGAGGTACGAACCCAGATGACCCAGTAGTAACAAACACAGAGGTTCTCCCTTTACCCCCTAGCCGAACAATCAAGAACGTAAGGGGTAAGCACGAGAGCCAGCCAACCCAGCTTGGCCAAAATCTTAAGTCAAATGATGCATATTTATGGCTTTATAACAATGATTATGGAAGGCAGTGGTTGTATATGAATACAAACGCTAAGGATATGTTGTGATAGTCAGCTTTTAAGCTGTACTTTGCAGCTTTATGCTACATGTTTATTTTGACTTCGTTGCGACCATTTATCATTTGAATGTGGCCCATCGTCGGCTTCCACCCCGTTGTAGATACTTGATACGTCCATTTTGCATCATGTTTTACTACGGTTATTTTTGATGTTTTATGCATAATAATGCTTTTTGGAGTAATTCTAATGCCTTTTCTCTAATAATATGCAAGGTACACACAAAGAGGGAGAATTCCGGTAGCTGGAAATCTGGACCTGGAAAAGCTACGTCAGGCCACCTATTCTGCACAACTCCAAACAAGCTGAAACTTTATGGAGATTGTTATGGAATATTTTAAGAATATTGGAGCAAATAAGTACCAGAGGGGCCCCACCAGGTGGGCACAACCCACCTGGGCGCGCCAGGGAGGCCAAGCACACCCTAGTGGGTTATGCTCACCTAGGCCCACCTCCGGTGCCCATCTTCTGGTATATAAATCATTTTGACCTAGAAAAAATAAGGAGAGGACTTTCGGGACATAGCGCCACCGTCTCGAGGCGGAACTTGGGAAGGAGCACTTTTGACCTTCGGCGGAGTGATTTCGCCAGGGGAACTTCCGTCCCGGAGGGGGAAATCATCGTCGTCGTCATCATCACCAACAACTCTCCCATCTTGGGGAGGGAAATCTCCATCAACATCTTCAACAACACCATCTCCTCTCAATCCCTAGTTCATCTCTTGTGTTCAATCTTTGTACCGGAACTATAGATTGGTGCTTGTGGGTGACTAGTAGTGTTTATTACATCTTGTAGTTGATTACTATATGGCTTATTTGGTGGAAGATTATATGTTCAGATCCAATATGCTATTTAATACCCCTCTGATCTTGAGCATGATTATCATTTGTGAGTAGACTTTTGTTCTTCAGGTCACGGGAGAAATCATGTTGCAAGTAATAATGTGAACTTGATATGTGTTCGATATTTTGATAGTATGTATGTTGTGATTCCCTTAGTGATGTCATGTGAACGTCGACTACATGACACTTCACCATATTTGGGCCTAAGGGAATGCATTGTGGAGTAGTTATTAGATGATGGGTTGCGACAATGACAGAAGCTTAAACCCTAGTTTATGCACTATTCTGTAAGGGACCAAACGGATCCAAAAGTTTAATGCTATGGTTAGAATTTATTCTTAATACTTTTCTCGTAGTTGCGGATGCTTCCGAGGGGGTTAATCATAAGTAGGAGGTTAGTTCAAGTAAGAACAGCACCTAAGCACCGGTCCACCCACATATCAA
Organism: Aegilops bicornis; assembly: GCA_021605145.1. Taxonomy (NCBI): domain Eukaryota; kingdom Viridiplantae; phylum Streptophyta; class Magnoliopsida; order Poales; family Poaceae; genus Aegilops; species Aegilops bicornis. Next base: position 476,001,783 of record CM038674.1, on the reverse strand, counting down.
ATTATCAAAGTAGCGAACAAAAATCAAATCAACATGATGAAAGTGACTGTCGGTGTCAAAACCGGCGGATCTCGGGTAGGGGGTCCTGAACTGTGCGCCTAAGGCGGATGATAACAGGAGGCGGGGGACACAATGTTTACCCAGGTTAGGGCCCTCTCGATGGAGGTAATACCCTACTTCCTGCTTGATTGATCTTGATGATATGAGTATTACAAGAGTTGATCTACCACGAGATCGTAGAGGCTAAACCCTAGAAGCTAGCTTATGATTATGATTGTGTTGTTGTCCTACGGACTAAACCCTCCGGTTTATATAGACACCGGAGGGGGCTATGGTTACATAGAGTCGGTTACAAGGGAGGAGATCTACAGATCCGAATTGCCAAGCTTGCCTTCCACGCCAAGGAGAGTCCCATCCGGACACGGGACGGAGTCTTCAATCTTGTATCTTCATAGTCTAACAGTCCGGCCAAAGTATATAGTCCGGCTGTCCGAGGACCCCCTAATCCAGGACTCCCTCAGTAGCCCCTGAACCAGGCTTCAAGGACGATGAGTCTGGCACGCAGATTGTCTTCGGCATTGCAAGGCGGGTTCTTCCTCCGAATACTCCATAGAAGATTTTGAACACAAGGATAGTGTTCGACTCTGCAAAACAAATTCCACATACCACCGTAGAGAGTACAATATCCCACAAATCTAATCTGCTGACACATTTTGTAGCGTGACATCACACCATGGCCCGGTCATTATTCGAACCGTTTTCTCAACCAGCTACTGCACATATTGCGAGGCGGTTCTCTTGGCACGTTTGGTCGAAGCAGAGATCGTGTCCCCTTATCACGGGATTCTCATCAATACGGGTGTGGCTAACCCAACCGCGCCATCAATCACGGCGCCTGGGGAATAAGCGAGTTTACAAGGCAGGTGGGGAGGCACATAGTTCCTTCTGCCCTTATAAAGGGACAAGGACTCCTCCTTTTCACCCACGCCTTCTTCTTCGCTGCCCATCTATTCTCGCGCACTCAAGCTCCAGCACCCAAGTTTGCATTTTCTCCACAAAACCACTCCAAACATGTCCGGAGGGAGAGGCAAGTGCATGGTCTCCTCTGTTATGGAGGAGAACATTACGAAGCTCCGGGAAGCTGGATACCTGGCCGTAGATATCGTGCACCGGCTCCCAGACGCTGGGAAGATCGTCCCTACTCCAGAACCCCATGAAAGGGTTGTATTCCTTACCCACTTCGTCCGCGGACAGGGATTTCCCCTCCACCCATTCGTCCACGGGCTCATGTTCTACTACGGGCTGGACTTCCATTATCTGGCCCCTAATTTCATCCTCAACATCTCGGCGTTTATCATCGTGTGCGAGGCCTTCCTCCGCATCAAGCCGCACTTCGGCCTGTGGCTGAAGACCTTCAACATTAAACCGAAGGTGGTGGTCGGTCGGCAAGCGGAGTGCGGAGGCGCCATGGTGGGCAAAATGCCCAATGTCACCTGGCTCGAAGGCTCCTACGAGGAGACGATAAAGGGGTGGCAATCGGGGTGGTTCTACATCACCAAGCCGCGCGACACCAACTGGGCGGCAGCCCCCGAATTTCGATCCCGCATCCCCATGCGGCTCACCTCCTGGAAAGAGAAGGGCCTATCCTGGGGTTCATCGGTGGAGCTGACTGGACTCCAGAACTGCGTCAAAAACATGATAAGCAAGAAAATCAAGCTTGTCAACATGGTCCAAGTCATGCTCTTCCGCCGGATCCTTCCGTGTCAAAGACGGGCATTCAATTTGTGGGAGTTCGACCCGGCCAAGCACCAGACGCTATGAGAGCTCTTCGACATGATGAACCAAGACATCTGGAAGGTATTGCTCAAGTCCGCCGAGGTACCTCCTCCCCTTACCGAGGATCGCGGACTCAGCGCGAAGCACCATGCTAATCCGGTAAGCTCCTTGTATCTCATAAGATATTCCTTTCCCCCGTATAATCATATGAGGGATCTAAGCCTCCATGTCATTTAACAGGACTGGGTCGCGACAGCGGAGCAGATTGATTGTCCGGCCCCACTGCCCGAGGATCCAGCAAGGGCTCTCCTAATGGAGATGCTAGTTCCGGCGCCCTATGAGGCGCCAGAGAAGAAGGCCAAGAAGAAGGCCACAGGGACCAGGAAAGGTCTCCGGGGCAAGGTCGTACCGGACTCATCGTCCGATAACACCAAGGCGCCCTCCTCCCATGAAAACGAGGAGGAGGAAGAGGAAAGTTCTCCCCCCCCCCAGCTGGGGGAGGTAAGAAAAGGAAGGCCGCCCCGTCAGGGGAGGCTGAAGGGTCCAAGAAGGGAAGGACTCTCCTTCCGACTGCTCCACGGCGGCCGCTTTTAGCGACGAGGAGTGGTTACCCAGGGACAAGCCCCTGGCGAAGTCGTAAGTATCCGGATACCATAATAGTTCTTGGTATGTTTTATTTTATTGCTTCTTATCATGCCGAACATGATCATGCAGTCCATCCAAAGCCCATTTCGACGTATCCTCTTCGGAGGAGTCTTTGGGCTCGTCGGAGATGAACATCGATTCACTTCCGACCACCTCCTCCCCCCCCCCCCGCCCTATGGACGATGTCGAGGTGTTGTCTCAAAGGGCACTGAACCAAGGGGGGACAGTTCCGTAGGCGCCCTGAGGGAGTCCTGGATTAGGAGGTGTCCGGATGGCCGGAGTATAGCCTTTGGCCGGACTCCCGGACTATGAAGATACAAGATTGAAGACTTCGTCCCGTGTCCGGATGGGACTTTCCTTGGCGTGGAAGGCAAGCTTGGCAATACGGATATGTAGATCTCCTCCCATTTGTAACCGACTCTATGTAACCCTAACCCCTCCGATGTCTATATAAACCGGAGGGTTTTAGTCAAGAGGATGAACAACAATCATGCCATAGGCTAGCTTCTAGGGTTTAGCCTCTCTGATCTCGTGGTAGATCTAGTCTTGTACTACCCATATCATCAATATAAATCAAGCATGAGTAGGGTTTTACCTCCATCGAGAGGGCCCGAACCTGGGTAAAAACATCGTGTCCCTTGTCTCCTGTTACCATCCGCCTAGACGCACAGTTCGGGACCACCTACCCGAGATCTGCCGGTTTTGACCGCAACATTGGTGCTTTCATTGAGAGTTCCTCTGTGTCGTCATCTTTAGGCCCGATGGCTCCTCCGATCATCAACAACGATGCGTTCCAGGGCGAGAATTATGTCCCCGGACAAATCTTTGTATTCGGCAGCTTTGCACTGCGGGCCAATTCGCTTGGCCATCTGGAGCAGATCGAAAGCTACGCCCCTGGGCATCAGGTCAGATTTGGAAGTTTGAACTACACAGCTGACGTCCATGGAGACTTGATCTTCGACGGGTTCGAGCCACAGCCGAGCGCACCGAACTGTTACGATGGGCATGATCTAGTTCTGCCGCCTTACAGTGCCCTAGAGGCCGCACCCATGTCCGCTCCGACCCTTAGCTCGGAGCCGACTGCGCCAATCGAGGATGAGTGGCTGTACACCGCCTCGGGGGCTGCAATCTCTATGGCGATCGAGCCGAACACCAGCCTTATCCTTTGCGAAGCTTGTGACTCCAAGGTGCCGGACTCCCCTCCGGACTCCGTACCTTCCGTGCCCCTGCCAATCGAATCTGATTGGGCGCCGATCATGGAGTTCACCGCCATGACATCTTTCAAAGACTCGCCCTTCGGCGACATTCTGAATTCACTAAAGTCTCTCTCTTTATCAGGAGAGCCCTGGCCGGACTATGGTCAGCAAGGTTGGAATGCGGACGACGAAGAAATTCAAAGCCCACCCACAACCCACTTCGTAGCCACTGTCGATTATTTAACCGACATGCTTGACTTCGACTCCGACGACATCGACGGTATGGACGCCGATGCAGGAGGCGACCAAGAACCAGCGCCTACAAGGCACTGGAAGGCCACCTCGTCGTATGACATATACATGGTGGACACCCCAAAAGAAGGGAACGGCGATGGAACAATGGAGGATGACCCCTCCAAGAAGCAGCCTAAGCGCTGGCGTCAGCGGCGCCTCTCTAAATCCCGCCAAAGCAAAAACGGTGATTCCGGCATGGGAGACAATAACACCTTGACAAGGCCGAAGACAACCCCTCCAGCAGGATTCAAAGACAGGAGGATGGAGAAACCAGCCCTCATGAGAGAGTGGCGCATGAGAGGTAGAGGACGATAATTACATGCCTCCCTCCGAAGACGAGGCAAGCCTCGACGACAACGAATTTGTCGTGCCTGAGGATCCCGTCGAACAAGAGCGTTTCAAATGCAGGCTTATGGCCACGGCGAGCAGCCTCAAGAAAAAACAGCAACAGCTTAGAGCTGACCAAGACTTGCTAGCCGGCAGATGGACTGAAGTCCTTGCGGCCGAAGAGTACGAACTCGAATGCCCCTTCAATAGCTACCCAAAACGCAAGCTGCTATCCCGATTAGAGGAGGAAGCACCTAGACCTACATCACCAGCGCATGATGCGGCCGACCGGCCACCTCGTGGCCGCGACAGAGAGGCCTATCGGCCCTCCACTCAAGCAGCACCCCGGCGTCGATCAAAGAATACCAAGGCACGGGGAAATGCGCCAAACCTGTGAGATATAATGGAGGACAAGGCAAGGCAAACAAGATCGATCTATGGATCGCGTGGGCGCCCCACGATAACCGCCATGCCGGATATGGTAAATCCGGCCGGGCCGAACAAAGTAGACAAAGCTCGCTTGAGCTACGTCGTGATATAGCCCAGTACAGAGGCGCCGCACACCCACTATGCTTCACAGATGAAGTAATGGATCATCAAATCCCCGAGGGTTTCAAACCCGTAAACATCGAATCATACGATGGCACAACAGATCCTGCGGTATGGATCGAGGATTATCTCCTTCATATCCACATGGCCCGTGGTGATGATCTACACGCCATCAAATACCTCCCACTCAAGCTTAAAGGACCATCTCGGCATTGGCTTAACAGCTTGCCAGCAGAATCAATTCGTTGTTGGGAGGACCTGGAAGCCGCATTCCTCGACAATTTCCAGGGCACTTATGTACGACCACCAGAAGCCGATGACTTAAGCCACATAATTCAGCAGCCAGAGGAATCGGCCAGGCAATTCTGGACACGGTTCCTAACCAATAAAAATCAAATAGTCGACTGTCCGGACACAGAGGCCCTTGCAGCCTTCAAGCATAACATCCGTGACGAGTGGCTTGCCCGGCACCTAGGACAGGAAAAGCCGAAATCCATGGCAGGCCTCACAACACTCATGACCAGCTTTTGCGCGGGAGAAAACAGCTGGCTAGCTCGTAGTAATAACATGATCAAGAGCCCTGGTAATTCGGATACCAAGGACAGCAATGGCAGGTCGCGTCGCAACAAGCACAAGCGCCGCATTAACGGCAACAATGCTGAGGATACGACAGTTAATGCTAGATTCAGAGGCTCTAAACCCGGTCAGCGGAAAAAGCCATTTAAAAGAAATATTCCGGGCCCGTCCAGTTTGGACCGAATACTCGATCGCTCGTGCCAGATACACGACACCCCCAAAAAACCAGCCAATCACACCAACAGGGATTGTTGGGTGTTCAAGCGGCAGGCAAGTTAAGTGCCGAAAACAGAGACAAGGGGCTGCATAGCGATGACGAGGATGAGCCCCGGCCGCCGAACAATAGGGGACAGAAGGGCTTCCCCCCACAAGTGCGTACGGTGAACATGATATACGCAGCCCAGATCCCCAAAAGGGAGCGAGCGTGCACTTTCGAGGACGATATGCATTGGAGCCAGTCGCCCCAAATTTCAACACATGGTCCTCCTGCCCGATCACTTTTGATCGAAGGGACCACCCCACGAGCATCCGCCATGGCGGATTCGCCGCATTGGTTCTTGACCCAATCATTGACAGATTTCACCTCACTAGAGTCCTTATGGACGGCGGCAGCAGCCTGAACCTACTTTATCAGGATACAGTGCAAAAAATGGGCATAGATCCCTCAAGGATTAAACCCACAAAGACGACCTTTAAAGGTGTCATACCAGGTGTAGAGGCCAACTGTATAGGCTTGGTTACACTTGAGGTGGTCTTCGGATCCCCGGATAATTTCCGAAGCGAGGAGTTAATCTTCGACATAGTCCCATCACGCACTGCTAGGACGAACCGCATTTGCAAAGTTCAATGCGGTGCCGCACTATGCATACCTCAAGCTCAAGATGCCAGGCCCTCGAGGAGTCATTACGGTCAATGGAAACACTGAACGCTCTCTCTGAACGGAGGAGCATCTGGCTGACCCCTCGCGGCGGAAGTGCAAAGCAGCCTCTCAAGGCAATTCTCCAGTCCGCTATTAAACGTCCGGACACCGTCAAGCGCGCTACCGAGTAACCTACAACTAGACCGCTCGGCATGTTCCGAGCAAGTAAGCGAGTAATGCGGCCCCAACCCCAGCCCTCGCGAAATTGCGAAACCAAGATTACTGGCGTACATAACTACGCTATGGAAATACCATGGGCATAGGGGGAGGGGCACGACCACGGCATGCCCAAAATGCGGCTCAACCGCACTAGGGGCTCCTGATTTTGTCATTCCTTTTTTCTTACTTTCAGGACTCCACTTTCCGGAAGGCCTGTCCGGCAGTACAATCGCCGAACAGACGATGCAACAGCCAGGGAGGTAGAAAGCTACGTCGAGTGTCCAGGTGGTCTCTATAACAAGCAGTATACTTGTTTCACATATCATCCCGCAGCTCGCCCCTGGAGGGGGACATGTCAAATAGTCCCATCTCTTGCTTATCGCACTATTTGTATCGTCCTGCTTTTACCGCAGCCTTTTCTAATAAACAATACATAGCTTTTGTCTATTATTGCATTCCCTTTTTTATCTATATCTGTTCATCAATGACATTATGCAACCATACACTTTGGTACGGCCAATACACCAGGGGCTTACGTACCCCAGAATATGGTGTGAGAAGTCCGAACACTCTCATGAGTGCGGCACCCCGAACTTATAGCAGATATGCATCGGCTCCGAATCATGTCTTGGGTCAATAGTTGGGTTTGCCCGGCTCCCATGTTTTGGTACCTTAGGTTCCGTTATATCTGCTAAGGTAGCGCTGGGAGAACCACTGCGATTGTGCCCCGGTTGAGCTGGGCTAAGTACCTCAGTGGAGAAAGCGAAAACTGACCGTCATGATAGGGCGAGAGCTGGTCGCTGTTCGAGAGGTTTTCGAGTCCCTAAAGACTTATGCCGCTTAGAGCGAGGAGTCGGCTTTGTCCGGCCTAGGCGTGCATAGCGCCCCGAACTCGGTCTTCCGAATACTAGGGGCTTCGCCGAAATTTAGAATTATAGAATTATATGGCTAAGTGATAGTGTTCAAGCATTATAGTCCGATTGCCTTGTTCATTGTGTTGAGCGCCTCCCTTGAAGGAAATTTAAAAAGAGCGCTCAATTTTATCCCGAACACCCCAGCACTCGTGGCACGGGGGAAGAAGCCGACGACTCGCCATCTCTCAAATTTTAATAAACGGCCGCACAGAAGGTAATATTTTAAATTCAAAAGCGTTGCTTAGCGCATATGAACAAGTTTTCAGCGTACATGATCACTAATGCGAGTTTACTCAAAAATTACATCTTTGGAGCATTCATCCGCTATAAGGAGGGCACCCTTCAGGACGCCCTCATAATACATCTCGGGCTTGCGATGCTCCTTGCCCGGTGGTGCATCGTCTGTCACAAGCTTCTCGGCGTCCATCTTGCCCCAGCGCACTTTAGCACGGGCAAGGGCCCTCTGAGCACCTTCGATGCATACGGAGCGCTTTGATGACTTAAAGCCATGGACAGGCATCCACCAGCCGCCTCACCAGGCCAGTAGCTCCCAGGCATGGCTTCCCCAGGCCACAACCGGACTATGAGACCCTTCATGGCCTGTTCGGCCACCTTATGGAGCTCGACCAGCTGCTTCAGCTGGTCGCTCAAGGGCACCGGGTGTCCGGCCTCAGCATACTGAGACCAGAACACCTTCTTAGCTCCCCTCTTCGGCTCGGTAGAATGCGGCAGCGTCGGACACACTCCGGGGCAGATCTGCGAATGCTCCTGAAGAGCTCCGGACTCGGGTTAGTAACAAGTAATTCACTTTCACGTGCTTCCTTTGCATAAAGAATGCCTTACCCGCCGCTATCTTCTTCATGGCCTCAATTTCCTGGAGGGCTTTTTGGGCTTCGGCCTTGGCAGATTTGGCGCTCTCAAGCCGAGGCGAGCTTCGGACTCTCGAGTCTTTGAGTCAAGCTCCAAACTCTCGTGTTTTTCCACGAGGCACCGGAGCTCTTCTTTGTAACTCCGCCACCCGCGCCTCCTGCTTTTCTCGCTCGGTGCGCTCCTTTGCCGCATTGTCTTGACCTTGGACAGCTTCCTTTAGGGTCGCCACCTCGGTTGTGGCCCTGTAATACTCACGTTGGTCCTGTCATTTTTGCAACCACATCTTTTATATATACTTAAATAAGGTATTACTTACCTTCCTTGTCCTCGAGCTGCTTCTTGGCAAGGCCGAGCTCGTTCTCGGACCGCTCGAGGCTACGCTTCAATGCATTGAGCTCCGTGATTCAGTGTGGCAGAGGTCGGCGCAAGATCCTGCATTCCCATATTGACATACTTATGTTAGACTCCCACAGATATCTTTTTGATCCTCGATTCGGGCTTTTCTTTCCAACACCAAACCGAGCATCGAGGGCTACTGTCTATGCGGTAATATTTTTACATATCTTAAATACATACCTCAAAGCCTGTTAGAAGGCTGGCACATGCTTTCACCAACCCGCTCTTGGCGGATCGAACCTTTCCGGATCACCACACTCATAATAGTGCGGTGCTCCTCGTCGATGGAGGCGCCGTTAAGCACCTCCAGCAAATTATCCGGTGCCTTCGGTTGTACGGAGGTCACCGGTGTCGTAGGCTTGCCGTTCTTATTAGGGGGCCGCCTGCCGGATGTCAAAACCATTGAAGGTTCCAGTGCGGTGTCCGGCTTAGGGCCGGACTTAGAGCCCTTCGGGGCTTTATCCCCTTTGCGCCTGGAGTCCGGGAGGTCACCTTGCGGCGCCTCCAGGACCACCCCCTCCTGGCTTGGACCCTTTTGGGACCCCACCTCGGCATCGTCCGTAGGACGAGAGGAGGTAGCAGTCGGAAGTGAAAGGCTATTCACATCCGACGAATCCAGGGATCCGCTCGACGAAGCGTGCCGAGCTGGGCCGGGCGGACTGCATGATTATATTCGGCGTCGAAGATCTCGTGCAATAAAGGAACGCCATGAGTTATTCTGGTATCCGGATACTTACGATTTTGCCAGGGGCTTGGCCCTAGATGGCCACTCCTCTTCGCCGTCGTCGGCGTTGGTGGAGTAGTCCGGTGGACGGGTCCTTCCCTTCTTGGACCCTCCGCCCCCCCCCCCCAGTTGGGGCGGCCTTCCTTTTCTGTCCTCCCCCCGCTGGAGGGGGAGAGGCCTCTTCTTCCTCCTCCTCGTCTTCGTGGGAGGAGTGCGCCTCAGAGTCATCGGACGATGAATCTTTCTTGGCCTTCTTCTCCGGCACCACGTAAGGTGCCGGAACCAGCAGCCCCGTCAAGCGGGCGTCCGCTGGATCTTCGGGCAAAGGAGCCGGACAGTCGATCTGTCCGGTCTTCTTCTGTCATTCCTGTCAAAGGAACGGGAGCTTAGATACCGCATAGAGTCAAACTATGAAAAACAAGTATCCCGTAAAGGGTAAAATAAGCTTACTACGCTGGCTTGGCGCTTCGCGCGGAATCCGCGATCCTCGGTGATGGGAGGGGGAACCTCGGCGCCCTTTGAATAGCACCTTCCGTGCATCCTCGTGCGCTGTATCAAAGAGCCTGGTCAGAGTTTGGTGCTGGGCCGGGTTGAACTCCCACAAGTTAAAAGCCCGTCGTTGACACGGGAGGATCCGGCGGATGAGCATGACCTGGACTACGTTGACGAGTTTAACCTTTTTGTCCACCAGGTCTTGGACGCAGGTTTTGAGTCCGGTCCGCTCTTCCGAATTACCCCACGAGAGGCCCTTCTCTTTCCAGGAGGTGAGCCGTGTGGGGATGCCAGATCGGAATTCGGGGGCCGCTGCCCATTCAGGGTCATGCGGCTCGGTGATGTAGAACCACCCCGATTGCCACCCCTTTATGGTCTCCACGATGGAGCCCTCGAGCCATGTGACGTTGGGCATCTTGCCCACCATGGCGCCTCCGACTCCGCTTGCTGGCCGCCCACTACCTTTGGCTTGACATTGAAGGTCTTCAGCCATAAGCCGAAGTGGGGTTTGATGCGGAGGAGGGCCTCGCACATGACGATAAACGTCGAGATGTTGAGGACGAAGTTTGGGGCCAGATCATGGAAATCCAGGCCGTAGTAGAACATGAGCCCCCGAATAAATGAATGAAGTGGGAAACCTAGTCCGCGGAGGAAATGGGTGAGGAATACCACCCTCTCATGGGGCCCTGGGGTGGGGATGAGCTGCCCCTTGTCTGGGAGCCGGTGCGCGATGTCGTTAGACAAGTATCCGGCCTTCCTCAGCTTCTTGATGTGTCCCTCCGTGACGGAGGAGACCATCCACTTGCCTCCCGCTCCGGACATTGCTGGAGAGGGTTGAGGTGGGATTTGCGGACTTGGGCGCTGGAGCTCGAGTGCGCGAAAATGGATAAGCAATGGAGGAAGAAGGCGTAGATGAGAAAGGTGGATCTCCCCTTATATGGGCGGACGAAACTAAGTGCCCCCACCAGCCTGGTAAAACTCGCTTATCTCCCAAGCGCCGTAATTAATGGAACGGTTGGGTTACCCACGCCCGTATTGATGAGAATCCCGGAATAAGGGAACACAATCTCTGCTTCGACAAGACGTGCCGAGGAAACCGCCTCGCTAAGTGCGCTGAGGTGGGACAGTAAAAACAATTCGAATAAAGGCTTGCCCGTGGTGTGATGTCACGCTGCAATATACGTCAGCAGATTGGATTTGTGTAAATATTATTCTCTCTACGGTGGTATGTGGAACTTATTTTGCAGAGCCGGACACTATCCTTGTGTTCAAAATCTTCTATGAAGTATTCGGAGGAGGAACCCGCCTTGCAATGCCGAAGACAATATGCGGCGCCCGGACTCGTCGTCATTGAAGCCTGGTTCAGGGAGCTCTTGAGGAGTCTGGATTAGGGGGTGTCCGGATGGCCGGACTATAGCCTTTGGCCGGACTCCCGGACTATGAAGATACAAGATTGAAGACTTCGTCCCGTGTCTGGATGGGAATTTCCTTGGCGTGGAAGGCAAGCTTGGCGAGACGGATATGTAGATCTCCTCCCATTTGTAACCGACTCTATCTAACCCTAACCCCCTCCGGTGTCTATATAAACCGGAGGGTTTTAGTCCGTAGGACGAACAACAATCATACCATGGGCTAGCTTCTAGGGTTTAGCCTATCTGATCTCGTGGTAGATCTACTCTTGTACTACCTGAGGGAGTCCTGGATTAGGGGGTGTCCGGATAGCCGGACAATAGCCTTTGGCCGGACTCCTGGACTATGAAGATACAAGATTGAAGACTTCGTCCCATGTACGGATGGGACTTTCCTTGGCGTGGAAGGCAAGCTTGGCGATACGAATATGTAGATCTCCTCCCATTGTAACCGACTCTGTGTAACCCTAGCCCTCTCCGGTCTCTATATAAACCGGAGGGTTTTAGTCCGTAGGACGAACAACAATCATACCATAGGCTAGCTTCTAGGGTTTAGCCTCTCACGATCTCGTGGTAGATCTACTCTTGTACTACCCATATCATCGGTATTAATCAAGCGGGAGTAGGGTTTTACCTCCATCGAGAGGGCACGAACCTGGGTAAAAACATCGTGTCCCTTGTCTCCTGTTACCATCCGCCTAGACGCATAGTTCGGGACCCCTACCCGAGATCCGCCAGCTTTTGACACCGACATTGGTGCTTTCATTGAGATTTCCTGCGTGCCATCGCCATCGTGAAGGATGCCTCATCCCGTCTTTAAAGACAAGATCATTTGCTAAAGGAGCTTTGGCTATCAGCCAAACTCTCCGGTTAAGCGGTTTTCTTATGACCGCTGTTCGTCATAGCCGCGATTTATGACTTCTCGGGTCATCGAAAGCAATCTTCATGTCAACTCGAACTCGCCGAGCAGTTTGATCCGACGGAGCTCTCTTCCTTAAACGAGCTCTGGATCGCATCGCCGCCGGGAGTCGCTATAGACTACGATCGATTGGGCCTAAACCCGATCTCGAGAGAGATTAACTCTCCCAAGTCACCCATCACGTTGCTGTGGTGGAGGAACAATGCGGCGACCCTTCATATATCTTAAGGACTAGCTATGTCCGGATTCCCGATCCTCCAAGCCGGATACCCGGAGGGGAGGACGCCACTCAAGACCTGAACTTAGAGTCGAGCAACGGGCTAGATTCATTGGACAACATCCAAGAATCCAAGCTTCTGAGTTTGGAAACTCCTTGGCCCTTGAGCCTCAGATTGGGTGAGGTTTCGGATCTAATTCCACCCACCCACCCGAACATAGGCAATCTATCCAAAATTAGGCAAGAGCCGGAGGAAAGCGATACTTCATTATCGGGCCGATTCCTCCCGGTTATGAACAGGATAAAGGATCGCCATGAGGAAGACGCAATTTCATTCTTCTACAATAATTGCATGGACAAGGGAATCCTCAACACCATAGGTCGCCGTGAAATTACATGCTTTGCTGACTTGGCGTCCATAGTACGAAAGTACTGTGCAATGGAAAGCGCCTGGAAAACCGAAGTAAGATTTTGGGACAATCCGGCCCTGAATACAAACCCAGTCCGAAATAAAAGGGTGCATTATCGCCAATCACCCGGGTTAAACACCAAAAAACAAAAAAACCCTACGGGGCATGGAACCGTGCATCGAGGGATGGCTCGACGGACCTCAGAAAAATTCATACTACAGAGGGCGCTACACCAACTCATAGCCTTAGAGCATGTTGGATACTCCGGCAGTGGCCAAAAGTGGCGAAGAGCTTCTAACCCCGGCATCCACGAGCACCAGCCTGTGGATACCAAAGACGGTATTAATCAGTCTTGAGACTTTCGCATCAAATAATATGCGAAAACGAACACTCCGCAGCCTTGTCAAGTCTACCAAGTAGCAACAATAAATCCATGGAGGACACGGCTATTACCTTTAATGCCGTTGATGAACCTAAATTCAACAGCCCGAGCACCAAAGAAAGCATTGGTCCTCGGTCCAATAGTGGGCGGCTTTCGCCTTACCAAGGTACTCATGGACGGTGGCAGCGGATTGAACCTCATTTATGAGGAGACCCTTCGAAAAATGGAAATAGACTGGAGCCGCATTGAGCGAAGCAGCACAACCTTTAGAGGAATAATACTCAGTCGGGAAGCGTGCTGCCGCAGGGAAAAATCAAACTGGATGTGGTGTTCGGCACGCCGGATAATTGCAGGTCCGAGGATGTCACGTTCCAAGTGGCTCCGTTCAGCAGCGGATACCACGCTCTATTAGGGCGAGAGGCATTCACAATTTTTCAAGCTATACCCCATTACAGGTACATGAAGCTCAAAATGCCCGGGCCCAACTGTTTCATCACTCTTGCTAGTGACCGGACATAGCACTCCATCACGAAAATAAGACAGCCAAGACTAGCCCTTGAGGCACTATCCAAGCCCTAGCGGCCGAGGAACTGATCATGCGCTCCACGGTGAACAGGGACGATGTGATACTCGATAAAAGATCCAAGTCCACCTCCTTTAAACCAGCAGACAAAATAGTCAAATTCCAAGTCCACCCAACGGACCCTACAAAAACGGCCTCCATCGGGGCACAATTAAACCCTGATGTAGACGCCAGACCACGAGAATTCCCTACGAAAATTGGGACATTTTGCTGGCACCCTTTCAGACATGCCAGAATCCCACGCTGGCCGAGCACAGCCTAAACATCCTAAAAGGATTCAAGCTACCAAACAGGCTCTTCGGCGTTTCTCCGAACCTAAGAGACAAGCCATGGGAGAGGAGCTAGCCAAACTATTGGAGGCCGGATTCATTAGAGATATAAAACATCCGGACTGGCTAGAAATCCTGGTGATGGTACCAAAGAAGGACAAATCCTGGCGCCTATGCGTCGATTTCAAGGACCTCAACAAGGCTTGCCCAAAGGATCCCTTCCCCCTCATCGATCAAATTATCGATGCTACCGCAGGACACGATTCATTGTGTTTCCTCGACGCATACTCCGGCTACCATCAAATTAAGATGGCAGAGCCTGACCAAGCCGCAACGGCATTTATTACCCCATACGGCCCATTCTGCTTCAACACAATGCTCTTCGGGCTCAAAAACGCCGGCGCAACATATCAGCGCATGATTCAGACATGTCTGGCAAACTAGATTGGCAAAACAGTGGAGGCCTACGTAGATGATGTGGTCACAAAACCAAGCATGTCGAAACTCTAGTAGACGACTTGAGGCTCACATTCGATAATCTCCGAACATATGACATCAAGCTTAACCCGGAAAAATGCGTTTTCGGCGTACCATCCGGAAAGCTCTTGGGCTTCATTGTATCCGGTAGAGGGATTGAAGCAAACCCAGCCAAGATCCGAGCTCTGTCACAATTGGATATCCCAAAGGACCTCAAACAAATACAAAAATTGACTGGATGCGTGGCGGCTCTAAGCCGATTTATCTCCCGTTTGGGAGAAAAGGCATTACCCCTTTATCGCCTCCTCCGGCGCACCGAACACTTCGAGTGTACGGATGCCGCCACGACCGGACTCGAAGAAATAAAAGCCATATTGGCAACAAACCCGGTCCTGGCCGCGCCCAACATGGGCGAACCAATGCTATTATACATCGCGACAACTCATCAAGTTGTAAGCGCGGTGCTCGTTGTCGAACGAGAAACGGACGGCCACAAGTTCCCCCTTCAAAAACCAGTTTACTACGTGTCCACTGTCCTCACTCCATGCAAGTCATGGTATCTGCATTATCAAAAGATAGCGTACGCGGTGTTTATGGCATCCCGGAAGCTGCGACACTACTTTCAAGAGTGTTCGATAACAGTAGCCTCTGAAGTACCTCTTAACGACATTATAAACAACCGCGACGCGACAGGCCGGATTGCCAAATGGGCCATTGAGCTCCTCCCGTTCGACATAACCTTTAAGCCACGACGACCCATTAAGTCGCAAGTTTTGGCCGACTTCGTTTGCGAATGGATCAAGCGAACTCCCTAAAGAGTACGGCACATATTCCAACCGGATCATGCACTTCGACGGCTCCAAAATGTTGGCTGATCTGGGGCTAAGCGTCGTTCTGATGTCCCCAACAGGAGATACAGTTCAATATGTACTCGAGATAATGTATACGGACTCCAACAACGCAGCCGAATACGAGGCCCTTCTAGATGGTCTCCGGATGGCAGTATCCATGGGCATTCAATGCCTAGAGGTGTGAGGATTCGAACCTCGTGATATCCCAAATAAATGGAGACTTTGATGCCAAGGATCCAAAATGGCAGCTTATCGAAACGCCGTCCAAAAAATGTCCGCTGGGTTGGATGGGCTCGAATTTCACCATATAGCCCGGGAAAACAATCAGGCAGCAGACGTCTTGGCACGCATTGGCGCAAAGCGCGATGCCGTCCCCCCCAATATCTTCTTAGAGAGGCTATTCAAGCCATCCGTATTATGGGAAGGGGAGTCCGGAAATAACAGCCCGGACCCAACAGCACTGCCTGACACCGAACATTCTGACACAATTGGAGGCTCTGCCAACGAAGTAACATCTTCAGCCCACGTAATAATGGCAGTCAGTGCCCCATGGACGGAACCATTCCTAGCCTACCTAACCAGGCAAGAACTTCCCGAGGACCAAAACGAGGCACGCTGCATAGTGCGGCGATCTAAAGCCTATAAAGTCCATGAGGGAGAGTGTCGGTGTCAAAACCGGTGGATCTCGGGTAGGGGGTCCCGAACTGTGCGTCTAGGCGGATGGTAACACGAGACAAGGGCCACGATGTTTTTACCCAGGTTCGGGCCCTCTCGATGGAGGTAATACCCTACTCCTGCTTGATTAATATTGATGATATGGGAAGTACAAGAGTACATCTACCACGAGATCAAGGAGGCTAAACCCTAGAAGCTAGCCTATGGTATGATTGTTGTTCGTCCTACGGACTAAAACCCTCCGGTTTATATAGACACCGGATAGGTTAGGGTTACACAGAGTCGGTTATAACGGTAGGAGATCTACATATCCGTATCGCCAAGCTTGCCTTCCACGCCAAGGAAAGTTCCATTCGGACACGGGACGAAGTCTTCAATCTTGTATATTCATAGTCTTGGAGTCGGCCAGTGACGATAGTCCGCTATCCGGATACCCCTAGTCCGGGACTCCTCGGTAGCCCCTAAACCAGGCTTGGTGACGATGAGTCCGGGCGCGTTGATTGTCTTCGACATTGCGAGGCGGGTTCCTCCTCCGAATACTTCATAGAAGGTTATGAACACAAGGATAGTGTCCGGCTCTGCAAAACAAGTTCCACATAACACCGTAGAGAGAATAATTTTTGCACAGATCTGCTGACGTATTCCGTGGCGTGACATCACACCACGGGCAGGCCTTTATATGAATCGTTTTTTACTGTTTCCACCTCAGCGTGTTTAGCGAGGTGGTTTCCTTGGCACGTCTTATCAAAGCATAGATCGTGCCCCCTTATTCCGGGATTCTCATCAATACGGACGTGGGTAACCCATCCGCGCCATTGATTACGGTAACCCGGAAATAAGCGAGTTTTACCAGGCTGGTGGGGGACGCTTAGCTTCGTCCGTCTATATAAGGGGATAAGGATCCACCTTTTCACCTCGCCTTCTTCCTCCTTTGCTTATCCATTTCACAAGACTCGAGCTCCAGCCCAAGTCCGTACATCCCACCTCAACCTTTCTCCAATCATGTCGGGAGGCGGGAGGCGGTGGATGGCCTCCTCCGTCACGGAGGGGCACATCGCAAGACTGCGGGAGGCCGGATACTTGTCCGGCAACATCACGCATAGGCTTCCCGACGAGGGGCAGCTCATTCCGACCCCTGGGCCCCGTGAGAGGGTGGTGTTTCTCCCCCACTTCCTCCGCGGACTAGGTTTTCCTCTTCATCCATTTTTCCGGGGGCTCATGTTCTACTACGTCCTGGACTTCCATGACCTGGCCCCGAATTTCATCCTCAACATCTCGGCGTTTATAAATGGGTAATGCGAAACTTTCCTCTCGCATCCAGCCCCACTTCGCTTATGGCTGAAGATCTTCAACGTCCGGCCGAAGGTAGTGGGCGGCCGTCAAGCGGAGTGCGGAGGCGCCATGGTTGGCAAGATGGCCAAAGTCCCATGGCTCGAAGGCGCCTTCGTGGAGACAATAAAGGGGTGGCAATCGGGGTGGTTCTATATCACCGAGCCCCGCAACACCAAATAGGTGGCGGCCCTCGAATTCAGATCTGGCTTCCCCACACGGCTCTCATCATGGAAAGAGACGGGCTTGACATGGGGGAATTCGGACGAGACATCCGGACTTCAAACATGCGTCCGAAACCTGATGGCCAAGAATCTTAGTCTTGTCGACGTAATTCAGGTGATGCTCATCCGCCGGATTCTCCCATGCCAACAACGGGCTTTTAACTTGTGGGAGTTCGATCCGCACAACACAAACCTTGAGCCGGCTCTTGACACTACGTCACGAAGATGCCCGGAAGAGTGCTGTTCAAGGCGCTGAAAGCTTGACATCCGCTACCAAAGATCGCGGATACAGCTCGCAGCGTCCAGCCGGCGAGGTAAGTTATTTTACCCTTTACGGGACTCTTTTTTCATAGATTGACTCTACATGGGATCTAAAACTCCCTAATCTTTGACAGGACTGGCTGAAGACGTCCGGACAGATTAACTGTCCGGCTCCTTTGCTGAGAAGGCCAGCGGATGCCCGATTAGTGGACTTTGGCTCCGGCGCCGTGACGTGGTCTTTGGAGAAGAAGGCTAAGAAGGAGGCCACGGGAACTCGAAGGAGCTCCCGACGCCAGGTGCTGTCAGATTCCGAAGCGGAATCTTCTCCTGAAGATGAGGAGGAAGAAGAAGAAGCTCCTCCCCCAGCGGAGGAGGAGAAGAAAAGGAAGGCCGCCCCAACTGGGGAGGCCGTAGGGTCCAAGAAGAGAAGAACCCTTCCTCCGGACTTCTCCACCAACGTCGATGACGACGAGGAGGATTGGCCTACAAGGGCCAAGCCCCTGGCGAGATCGTAAGTGTTCGGATACACATGGCTTTTTGTTATTGCAGAGTGTTCTCTAACATCGAACAACCGTGCAGCCCGCCCAAGGGCGAGTTCGCTGATTCATCGAGCGGGTCCCTGGGCTCGTCGGAAATGGAGAGTACCTCGCTTCCGACCGCCTCCTCGCCTCACGCTGCAGGCGGCCTTGTGGGCCCCAAGGGGGGCTTGGTCAAGAGGAGGTAGCGCAGGAGGTGCCAAAAGGTGACCTCCCGGACTCCAGGCGCGCGGGGGGCAAGATCCCCAGGGGCTCTAAGCCCGACCCTCATCCGGACTCCATGCCGGAACCATCAACTGTTCCAAAGTCCGGACAGCGGATCCTTCGCAAGAAGGGTAAGACGCCGGTGTCCTCCGTCCAAACGGAGGCACCGGATAGCTTACAGGAGGCGCTTAACAACGCTTCCATCAAGGAGGAACACCGCACTGTCATGAGTGCGGTGATCCGGACAATTCGATCCGCCAAGAGCGGGCCGACTGAAGCTCGTACCAGCCTTCTAACAGGCTTTGAGGTAAGTTTTAGAATATGTAAAAATATAACCGCATAGACAAGATGGCTGATGCTTAGTTCGGTGTTCGGAAAGAAAAGCCGGACTAAGGATCTAAAAGATATACGCAGGAGTCTATCATAAGTATGTCAATATGGGAATACAGAGCGCTTGGCGACCTCTGCCGCAGACCGACTGGAGGTCAATATATTGAAGCGTAACCTCGGCGGTCCGAGAACGAGCTCGGACAAGCCAAGAAGGAGCTCGAGGACAAGGAAGGTAAGTAATACCTTATTAAAGAAATACCTTATAGGAAAGGTTTTGGTTGCGAAAAATAACAGGAATAACATGGGTACTGCAGGGGCCATGAACGAGGTGGCGACCCTGAGGGAAGCGGTGTCCGTGGCCGAAAACAAAGCGGCTGCGGATCGCACCGAGCGAGAGAAAGGGGAGGTGCAGTTGGCGGAGGTGCGGCAAGAGCTCCAGATTCTCGTGAAAAAACACGAGGGTTTGGAGCATGACTCGAAGACCCGAGAGTCCGAGCTTGCCTCGGCTCTTGAGAGTGCCAAAGCTGCTAAGGCCGAGGCCCAAAGAGCCCTCCAAGAAATTGAAGCACTAAAGAAGATAGCGGCGGGTAAGGCATTCTTTATGCAAAGCAAGAATGTAAAAGTCAATTACCTATTACTTACCGGATTCGGAGCTCTCCAGGAGCATTCACAGATTTGCCTCAGTCGTGCCCGATCTTGCCGCATTCTACCGCGCCCAGGAGGGGAGCTCCACGGAGAAGGTGTTCTGGTCTCAGTATGCTGAGGCCGACCATCCGGTGCCCCTGAGTGACCGGCTGTAACAGCTGGTCAAGCTCCATAAGTTCGCCGAACAGGCCATGAAGGGCCTTATAGCGCGGCTGTTGCCATTGGAGGCCATGCCCGGGAGCTATTTCGGCTTGGTGCAGCGGCTGGTGGATGCCTGTCCGCGGCTTGAAGTCATCAAGCGCTCCGTCTGTATTGAAGGTGTCCGTCAGGCCCTTGCCCATGCTAAAGTGCACTGGGGCAAGCTGGATGCGGAGAGGCTTGTGATGGACGGGCCACTGAAGGGCCATGAGCATCGCACGCTCGAAATGTACTATGAGGGCCTCCTGAAGGGTGCCCGCCGAATAGCGGATGAGTGCTCCAAAGAGGTAATTTTTGAATAAACTCGCATTTGTTATCATGTACGCTGAAAACTAGTTCATATGCGCTAAGCAACGCTTATTAATTTAAAATATTACCTTCTGTGCGGCCGTTTATCAAATTTGAGAGATGGCAAGTCGTTGGCTTCAGCCCCCATGCCACAGTCTTTGGGGTGTTCGGGATAAACTTGAGCACTCTTGTTCCCATTCTTGGGTCCATCTAGGAGGCGCTCAACACAACGAACAAGGCAACCGGACTTATAATGCTTGAACACTCTCACTTAGCCATAGAATTCTATAATTTTAAATTTCGTGAAGCCCCTAGTATTCGGAAGACCGAGTACGGGCGCTATCCACGCCTTTGGCGGACAATTCGGTTCCTCGCTCTAAGCGGCATAAGTCTTTAGGGACCCGAAAAACCTCTTGAACAGCGATCGGCTCTCGCCCTATCATGACGGTCAGTTTTAGCTTTCTCCATCGAGGTGCTCGACCCAGCATAACTGGGGCACAATCGCAGTGGTTCTCCCGGTGCTACCTTAGCCGATATAGCGGAACGTAAGGTACCAAAACACGGGAGCCGGGCAAACCCAAATATTGACCCAAGACATGATTCCGAGCAAATTCATATAATGCTATAAGTTCGGGGTGCCGCACTTGTGAAAGTGTTCGGACTTATCACACCATAATTTTGGGATACTTAAGCCCCTGGTGTATTGGCCGTACCAAAGTGTACGGTTGCAACATGTCATGAAATGAACACGTGTACATATAAAGGAAGTAGAGCAATAATAAGCAAAAGCTGTGTATTGTTTATTCAAAAAGGTAGTGCAATGGAAGCAGAACGATACAAATAGTGCGGTAAGCAAGGGATGGGACTATCTAACATGTCCCCTCCGTGGGTAAGCTATTTGGATGATATGTAAAACAGGTATAATGCTCGTAATAGAGACCACCTGAACACTCGACGTGGCTTTCCGCTTTCCTGGCTGTTGCATCGTGAGTTCGGCGATTCGAGTGCCGGACAGGACTTCTCAAAGATGGAGTCCTGAAAGTAAAAAAAAAGGAAGAAAAAGAAAAAAGAAAAAAGAAGTGACACAAACGGGAGCCCCTGGTGCGGTTGAGCTGCATTCTTGGCGTGCTGTTGTCTTGCCCCTCCCCATATGCCCATGGTATCTCCAGAGCGTAATTATGTACGCGTAATACTACCTTCGCAATTTCGCGAGGGCTGGGGTTGGGGCCGGATTGCTACTCGTGCTTGAATCGTGCTGTGGTCTTGTTGCAGGTTACTCCGGGCGCGCTTGGCGGTGTCCGGACGCTTAGTGGCCTGACTCGAGAATTGCCGTGAGAGGATGCTTTGCACCTCCGCCGCGAGGGCCGCCGTATGCTCCTCCGTTCGGAGAGAGCGTTCGGTGTTTCCATTGACCGTGATTACTCCTCGAGGGCCTGGCATCTTGAGCTTGAGGTATGCGTGATGCGGCACCGCATTGAACTTTGCAAATGTGGTTCGTCCGAGTAGTGCATGATTGCCGCTGCGGAATGGGGACGATGTCGAAGATTAACTCTTCGCCGGAAGTTATCCGGAGATCCGAAGACCACTTCGAGTGTGATCGAGCCTGTACAATTGGCCTCTACACCCGGTATGATGCCTTTAAAGGTCGTCTTTGTAGGTTAATCCTTGAGGGTCTATGCCCATTTTGCGACCGTATCACGATAAAGCAGGTTCAGGCTGCTACCGCCGTCCATCGGGACTCTAGTGAGGTGAAATCCGTCAATAATTGGGTCATGAACCAATGCGGGAAGCCGCCGTGTGACTCTAGTGGGGTGGTCCTTCGATCGAGCGTGATCGGGCCGGAAGACCATGGGTTGAACTTTGGGGGCGTGGCTCCATCGCATATACGTCCCCATAGTGCACGCTTCCGCCCCTTTTGGGTATGTGGGTTGCGTATATCATGTTCACCGTCCGCACTTGTGTGGGAAAACCTTCATCCTCTATTGTTCGGGCGGTCGGGCTCTTCCTCGTCATCGCTATGCAGCCCCTTGTCATTGAGTTCGGCACTTAACTTGCCTGCTTGCTTGAACACCCAACAATCCCTGTTGGTGTGATTGGCTAGTTTTTCGGGGGTGCCATGTATTTGGCACAAGCGATCGAGTATGCGGTTCAAGTTGTACGGGCCCTGGGTATTTGTTTTGAATGGCTTCTTCCGCTGACCGGGTTTAGAGCCTCTGAATCCGGCATTGACGACCGTATCTTGAGATATCGCCGTTAATGCGGCACTTGTTCTTGTTGTGACGCGACCTGCCATTGCTGTCCTTGGTATCCGAACTATCGGGATGTTTGGCCAAGTTGTTGCTTCGAGCTAGCGATTGTCCTCTCCCGCATAAAAAGCGAGTCATGAGGGTTGTGAGGGCTGCCATAGATTTCGGCTTTTCCTATCCTAGGTGCGGGCAAGCCACTCGTCATGGATGTTATGTTTGAAGGCTGCAAGGACCTCTTGCATCCGGACGATCAACGATTTGATTTTTCTTTGTTAGGAACCGAGTCCAAAATTGTCCGGCCGATTCTTACGGCTGCTGAATTATGTGGCTAAGGTCATCGGCGTCTGGTGGTCGCACATATGTGCCTGGAAGTTATCAAGGAATGCGGCTTCCGTGTCCTCCCAACAACCAATTGATTATCTTTGGTAAGTTGTTGAGCCAATGTCGAGCTGGTCCTTTAAGCTTGAGTGGGAGGTATTTGATGGCATGTAGATCATCACCGGGCCATGTTGATATGGAGGAGATAATCCTCGAACCAGACAGCAGGATATGTGATACCATCGTATGATTCGAGGTTTACGTGCATGATGCCCTCGGGGATTTGATGATCCATTACTTCATCCGTGAAGCATAGTGGGTGTCTTGGCGCCTCTGTATTGGGCTATATCACGGCGTAGCTCATATGAGCTTTGTCTATTGTGTTCGGCCCGGCGGTTTTGCTTGTATCCGTGACGGTAATCATCCCGCATTGCTGGGCGCCCACGTGATCCGTAGATCGATCTTGTATGTTTTGCCTTATCCTCCAATATATCTTGCAAGTCCGGCGCGTTTTCCCGTGCCTTGGTACATTTTGAGCGGCGTCAGGGTGTGGCTTGAGCGGAGGGCCGAGAGGCTTCTCTGTCACGGCCACGAGGAGGCCGGTCTGCCATGTCGTGCGCCGGTGACTTGGGTGCTTCCTCCTTTAGTCGGGGCAACAGCCTGCGTTTGGGGTAGCTTTTGGAGGGGCGTTCGAGTTCATACTCTTCGGCTGCAAGGACTTCAGTCCATCTGTCAGCTAGCAGGTCTTGATCAGCTCTTTGTTGTTGCTGCTTTTTCTTGAGGCTGCTTGCCGTGGCTATAAGCCTGCGTTTGAAACGCTCCTGTTCGGCGGGATCCTCAGGCACGACAAACTCGTCGTCGTCAAGGCTTGCCTCATCTTCGGAGGGAGGCACATAATTATCGTCCTCAACCTCTTTTTCTGCCGCATTATCGTGCGGGCTTGCTTCTCCCTCCTCCTGCGCTGAGTCCTGCTGGAGGGTTCTCTTCAACCTGTCCGGTGTTATTATCTCCCGTCCGGAACCACCGTTTTTATTGTGGCGGGATTTAGAGCGCGCCGACGTGGCGTCGGCGCTTTCATTTCTTGGAGGGTCATCCTCCGTTGTTCCATCGCCGTTCCCATCTTTTGGGATGTCCACCATATATATGTCATATGACGAGATGGCCTTCCGGTGCCACCAGAGGCGCTGGGTCTTGGTCGTCTCGGCATCGTCGCCCATACCGCCCGATGTCTTGGAGTCATAGTCTAGCATGTCGGTTAAATCATCGACAGTGGCTACCAAGTGGGTGGTGGGTGGGCGTTGAATTTCTTCGTCGTCCGCATCCCAACCTTCCTGTCCATAGTCCGGCCAGGGCTCTCCGGATAAAGAGAGAGACTTTAGTGAATTCAGGATGTCGCCAAAGGGCGAGTGCTAAAAGATGACTGCGGCCGTGAAGTCCATAACCGGCGCCCAATCAGATTCGATTGGCAAGGGCGTGGAGGATTCGGAGTCCGGAGAGGAGTCCGGCACCCGGGAGTCGAGGTCTTCGCAAAGGACAGGGATGGAGTTCGGCTCGATCGCCGTAGAGATCGTAGCCCCCGAGGCAGTGTCCAACCACTCGTCCTCGATCGGGGAATCCGGCTCCGGATTAAGGGACGGAGCGGATCTTTGGTGCGGCCTCCAGGGCATTATTCAGCTGCAGAGCTAGATCATGCCCATCGAGACAGCGCGGCGCTTGGCTGCGGCTCGAATCCGTCGAAGATCAAGTCTCCGCGAATATCGGCCGTATAGTTTAAACTTCCAAATCTGACCTGATGGCGGGGCGAAGCTCGATCCGCTCCGGATGGCCAAGTTTAATTGCCTTGATGCAAACCCGCCGAACACGAAGATCTGTCCGGGGAGAAAAGTCTCACCATGGACCGCGTCGCTGTTGATGATCGAAGGAGCCATCGGGCCTATCGGTGACGACACAGAGGAACTCTCAATGAAAGCACCAATGTCGGTGTCAAAATCGGCGGATCTCGGGTAGGGGGTCCCGAATTGTGCGTCTAGGCGGATGGTAACAGGAGACAACGGACACGATGTTTTTACCCAGGTTCGGGCCCTCTCGATGGAGTAAATACCCTACTCCTGCTTGATTAATATTGATGATATGGGTAGTACAAGAGTAGATCTACCACGAGATCAAGGAGGCTAAACCCTAGAAGCTAACCTATGGTATGATTGTTGTTAGATCCTACGGACTAAAACCCTCCGGTTTATATAGACACCGGATAGGTTAGGATTACATAGAGTCGGTTACAATGGTAGGAGATCTACATATCCGTATCGCCAAGCTTGCCTTCCACGCCAAGGAAAGTCCCATCCGGACACGGGACGAAGTCTTCAATCTTGTATCTTCATAGTCTTGGAGTCCGGCCGTGGCGATAGTCCGGCTATCCGGACACCCCTAGTCCGGGACTCCCTCGAGAGATTTATAAAAAAGCACCACGGAGTCCTTCAAAGGTGTATCTCCGAAGAGGAAGGGCGGAATCTTCTGGCTGAAATTCATGCCGGACTCGGCGGGCACCACGCCGCAGCCCGGGCCCTTGTAAGCAAGGCCTTCCGTACAGGATTTTATTGGCCGACGGCCCGATCAGATGCTCAAGACTTAGTCCAACGATGCGTCGGTTGCCATCACCTGGCCCTTCGCGGTCTGGGGGCTTGACATGGTTGGACCCCTTAAAGGAGGAACCCACAAGCAAAAATACCTACAGGTAATGGTGGATAAATTCACCAAATGGATAGAGGCCAAGCCTGTTAAGATGGCCGAATCCGGACCGGTGATAGACTTCATATCAGGGGTCGTACACCGTTACGACGTCCCCCACAGCATCATCACTGATAACGGCACGAACTTCACGGCCTACGAGGTCAAACTCTGGTGCAAAAACATGGGCATCAAGCTCGACTATGCTTTAGTCTATCACCCTCAAACTAACGGTCAAGTCGAGCGAGCAAATGGTCTAATCATGAGTGGCATCAAACCCAGATTAGTGCGGTCCCTCAAGGAATCTAACACGACCTTTGGGTAGAGGAGCTCGACTCCGTACTGGGGCTGCCGGACCACGCCGAATCGCACCACCGGATTCACACCATTCTTTATGGTATACAACGTAGAGGCAGTTCTGCCTGCGACATAATTCATGACTCACCTCGGCGTGCGCATATGCGAAGAAAGAGAAGCCGAGCTCGATCGGCGGACAGTTGGACGCCTTGGAGAAGGAGCGTGGCGTGGCAAAGCCCGTTCCACATTCTATCAACAGCAGGCCGAAGATATCAAAGCGAGAAGTACGGGCCAAAACTTACAATGTTGGCGAGTTAGTTCTACGCTGTCGGACAAGAAAAAGGACAAACTCAAGCCCAAATGGGAAGGTCCCTTTATTATCGACCAAGTAATCGACCGGTGGAGCGCACTGTCTGCGAGATGCATCGGATAACCGACTCGAGCCGAACCCATGGAACGCAGCCCGTCTCCGAAGATTCTACGCCTAGCACCGGATTCTGAGTCCGTCTCCTTCCTCTGTCTATTTTTTACACATTAGTTGTCTTATATTTCTTTCCTTCTCCCTCCTTTTCTCTTACAGACTTTAAAGGCTCGTTCGCGCATTGTTCGCACACACTTGACACGCTATCCGCGCTCATTATACCTGGGGGCTCCTTTAACAAAAGCTTATTTATACGGGCTTCATGCCCAACACATGTGTCACACATCCGCATGTACCTTTTATTCAACATTATATGCATCGATATGACTTAAGTTTTGGCCAAGCTGGTTTGCCTGGCTCCTGTGCTTACCCCTACGTTCCCGATTGTTCGGCTAGGCGGTAAAGGGAGCACCTCTGCGATTGTTACTGCTGGTCAGCCGGATGTGTACCTCGATCGGGTGAAGTTGAAAGCTAAGCGTTCTTAAGGGAATATTCGGTCGGTGAACTAAAGATGATTTCTCACTTGTTTATTTATCCGCCCCAGATGCTTTTTCTCGCTTTTTCATAGTCGGACATGCACTTTAGGGCATGCCTCCTGTGGAAAGGAACTCCTAACGGAACTATTCTCCCCGGAAGATGTTTCTTACTAACCATGTAATATAACATAACTAGTTGGGCACTTATGCATTTCAAGCACTAATGACCCCTACGCCTGGTCTCCATGCATGCCCCGGTTCCTACATAATCGAGAGGGTATTCGGACACACTCCGGACTGTCGGGTCCCGAGGTTGAAGCGAAAAGGTCCGCCGTGACAAATGATCTACAATCCGGCTAGAAGGCATTTTACATGTCATCTTAAATTACATAGTCAATTTGACTAGCCATATTCCTCTTCAATACCATCCAACATGCTGTCTAGTTTACAATCCTATTGGGAATATTTGGCGGCCAACTCTACTTGGCCGTACACTAAGCTCACGGGGATCTCCTTCCCATCAGCCCCCACAGGTCCGACCTCGGCCATGTGGTTTGGGTCAGCCTTCGTGTACCGCGTCTTCACCATGGCCTGAGCCTCCTGGCGCCTTGACGGCAGGCCGATATCTTCCATAATCGGAAGCGCCGCCGCGCTCCCTTAAGCCTCTCTGCAAGCTCTCCAAGGCCTTCGGGCAGGGAGACAGATGGCCACAAGGCCTGGGCGATGCCTTTCATCACCTGCCGAACTCGTTCGTGCAGTTGTAAGAGCTCGGGAAGAAGGTCACCCATAGAACCGGGCATTTCCTCTGCAGGAGGACCTGTGAGCATACCTACAGACATAACTCTGTTAGTCGACTTCCTCGCCGAACTCTTTTTCGAAGTTCGTTCAAGCACTTACTAAAATTGCCGCGTCGAAGCCGTCGATTCTCCTTCACAGAGTCCGACAGCTGGGCACGGACATCCTTTAGTTCCTCGCCCAGCCGGATGTTGGCATCTTTGAGATTATTCTTCTCCTGCCTCACCCTCGTAAGCACGCTCTCGCCAGCCTTTAACCGGCGCAATAGTTGTTGCTTGTCCAGATCTACTCCGGCGCCATCTGCAATGATATTGTCAGATTTACACACACGCCGCACTTCACAACATACTTATCTTTTGAAGCATATATTACCAGAGGGGGTCTCCTTGGCCTCCCCTATAGCGGCTAGTGCGGCCTCAAGTTGGGCTTTGCACTCTTCCAGCTCCTGGGACAGTTGGGTATTCTTTTTTGTAAGATCCTGCATAACAAATGATCCTTAAATCAGTTATTCTTACTGTTTCAAGTCTCAGGGGCTACTGGCATATATAACCATCAAATTTCTCACCCGTATGTCTTTCACATACTGCTCCGCGGCTCTGGCTAGACCATTTTGAGTGGCACGGAGGTGTGCATCTCCCGAATTGAAGGCATCCAATGCCTCTTGGGAGAAACATGCATCACGAAGAACTGTCCGGCGACGCCGGTGATTCATGGCACTCTCCACCTCGGAATTGGTGGCAGACAGTTTGTCGGCATCCTCTGTCGGAGGAGCGTCCGACGCACGCCTCGTGTTTGCCTCCGCTTCTGGACCTGCCTTTGCAGCCTGGCTGGTGGAGGCTCGATTGGCAACCTCTCCGGATATAGTCTGGCGAGCGCGCTTTTCCTTAAGAGAGCATGAGCGTTAGTATGCCTTCCGGGAATAAAACCTGGGAATAAGATGGCACGTCATACCGTTGCGCCGGCATCTCAGTCCGGACCGCACTTCTTTTCAACCTGCTAGGCCTTGCTGCCCCTTGTTGGCTAGCCACCGCAGGCTCGGCCTTCCGCCTCAAGTGCTCCCCCTGCAAAACACCATTGGTATACGATGATAAAAAATAAGCACGGATGGATCATTTTCAAAGTATTGGGACTTCGGTCTCAGTTACCTGTGAGGCTGGAAGCATTCCGGGGTAATCGGCCATAATGGCGACCAAGGCATTGTCGATGCTCAGTTGGTAAAATACCCCATCGATCAGCTCCACGGATATGTCCGGATCCTCTTGGGAGGCCGGATCGAGGGACCGTTCCGGATCCTTGGGTTGTGGAGGCGGGTTGTTTATATCCTTCACGGCCCGGCGCAATTCCTGCGTCGAAATCACAAGATAAGGTACTTAACTATGGGAATATGGAACGGATGGGCAAAAAGAAGTGTCCGCTTACCCAGCTTGGAGGATTGTACATAGAAAATCTGTCCTGTGGATTGACGCGGAGGAACTCCTCCTCTTCTCCCTTGTTCAATGCGGACAAGGCCTTCGTCAGAGCAGCAACCGATCCCGGCCCCTTACAACCGCAGCGGGTGGCATCATCCTCCCCGTTGAAATCCCACATGGGGTGGCCTCTATCTTTAAGCGGCGCACCCCCGCATAATGCATGTGGCCATGACCCCGATCATGGTCAGTCCGGAATGAGCTAACAACCTTATGCGGCTCATCAGGTAAAGGACGTCCTTGTCATTTTCCCTCTGAGGGCTCCGTGGACGCCAGCTTAGGCGCTTCTTCAAGGGAGCATTATTGAACTCGGGGAGGCCGATCCGAACAGGGTCCGGCAGGGGGACATCTTCTATATAAAACCATTCTGAAGGCCAGTCTTCGGACGCCTTCCTTGGGGTTCCGGATAGATATCCGGTCGGTGATGCGCCATAGTTCGCTCCGCCCACTTGATATATCGACCCTCCCCGAGAACGGGCACAAGGCGTAACAGCTTCTTCCACTGAGCGAAATGAGCCTCGATGCCCAAAAACAGCTCGCAAAGGGCTACGAAGCCCGCAATATGCAAAATGGAGGCATGCGTAAGGTTGTGCAACTGGAGGCCGTAGAACTCCAGGAGCCCCCGGAGAAACGGATGAATTGGAAATCCGAGCCCTCTTATCAAATAAGGGACAAGGCATACCCACTCTCCTTTGGAGGGATTGGGGACGCTCTCCGCCTGCTTTCCGCCATTATAGGTGGCGAGCCCGCCTCGAACCGGGACCATGAAGGCTGGGGCAATAAATCGCTTGGTTTGGAGCGTCACTAGCTCGCTGTGCGGGACGGAACATCTCTCCCAATCTCCAGGCTGAGGGCTGAGAGGGCGAGAGGAGGAGCTGCCTCGGATGGCTATGATGGAATGGATTTCTGTCGGATGCGCTCCGATGAACGCTCGCGAAGGGAAGATGGTGTGATTCGGATCTGAATCCTCGTCTCTTTTATAGGCAGCTCATTTGCGCAGCTAGGGGGATAAATGTAGAAACACCCTGGCTTTTGGCATTTGTTTGACACGTGGAAGACGGCCATTATTGGGCGTGGAAGTCAAGGAGCACAATATTCACGAGAAGCCGGACACTATTCAACAGGTACACGGAATTTGGAGAAGAACCCGCCTTGTAATGCCGAAGACAATCTGCGCGCCGGACTCATCGTCATTGAAGCCTGGTTCGGGGGCTACTGAGGGAGTCCTGGATTAGGGGGTGTCCGGATAGCCGGACAATAGCCTTTGGCCGGACTCCTGGACTATGAGGATACAAGATTGAAGACTTCGTCCCATGTCCGGATGGGACTTTCCTTGGCGTGGAAAGCAAGCTTAGCGATACAGATATGTAGATCTCCTCCCATTGTAACCAACTCTGTGTAACCCTAGCCCTCTCCGGTCTCTATATAAACCGGAGGGTTTTAGTCCGTAGGACGAACAACAATCATACCATAGGCTAGCTTCTAGGGTTTAGCAACTCTGATCTCTGGTAGATCTACTCTTGTACTACCCATATCATTAGTATTAATCAAGTAGGAGTAGGGTTTTACCTCCATCAAGAGGGCCCGAACCTGGGTAAAAACATCGTGTCCCTTGTCTCCTGTTACCATCCTCCTAGACGCACAGTTCGGGACTCCCTACCCGAGATCCGCCGGTTTTGACACCGACACTATCCATATCATCAATATTAATCAAGCATGAGTAGGGTTTTACCTCCGTCGAGAGGGCCTGAACCTGAGTAAAAACATCGTGTCCCTTGTCTCCTGTTACCATCCGCCTAGACGCACAGTTCGGGACCCCCTACCCGAGATCCGCCGGTTTTGACACCGACACGCCCCAAGGCGACATTCCGGATACTGGGCGCACGAGGGGCAAGACTCCCATGGGCTCTAATGCCGGGGGCAGCAAGGCTAGCCCCCAACCGAATACTGCGCCAGAACCTCCAATGGTCTCGGATTCTGTCAGGCGACCCCTCATCAAGATGGGCAAGCCGTCAGTGTCTATGGCCTCTATCCATCCAGTGGCATCGGACAATTTTCTGGGAGTGCTTCGCGGCGCTTCCATTGACGAAGAGCGCCGCACTATCATGAGTGCGGTGGTCAAGAAGGTTTGGTCCGCCAAAAGCGGATCGACCGAAGCCGTGCCGCCTCCTAACAGGCTTTGAGGTAAGTAATCAAGTTATGAGAAAATGTTACAGCATAGACAGTAGCCCCTGATGCTTTGTTTGGTGTTCGTAAAGAAAGGCCGAACAGAGGATCAAATAATAATCGCAGGAGTCTAATCACAATATGTCTATGTGAATAAGCAGGCTTTGCTGCTAGCCGTTGCCGCTCGCACGACGGAGGTCTCCGCACTGAAGCGGGACCTTGAGCGGTCCGAGGAAGAGCTCAGCCTTACCAAGAGGCAGCTCGAAGAGAACAAAGGTAAGTAATACCCCGTCTATTCATTGATAAAGAAAAAGAAAGATGGTTGTGAGATCATAGGATCGTCATGTATTGTGCTAGGGGCCACGACCGAAGCGGAGGCCCTGAAGAAGGCGTTGTCCGAGGCCGAAGGCAAAGCGGCCAAGGAGCATGCCAAGCTCGAGAAGCAAGAGGCCCGAGTCGTGAGGTTCAGCAAGAGCTCCAGGGGTTTGTCAAGAAGTACGAGTCCTTGGAGCGTGACTCTAAGACGCAAGGGTCTGAGCTTGCGAAGGCCCTCGAGAACGCACAAACTGCCAAGGCCGAAGCCCAAAAGGCCCTCCAGGAAATTTAGGCGGTCAAGAAGATAGCGGCGGGTAAGGCATTCATTATGCAAAGCAAGCATGTGAAGGAAACTTTCCTTTTACTTACCCGAATTCGGAGCTCTCCAGGAGTGTTCGCAGATCTACCCAGCAGTGTGTTGGATGCCGCGGAGTTCTACCGGGCCGAGGAAGGGAGCTTGACGGAGAATTTGTTCTAGTCTCAGTATACTGGGACCGAACCTCCGATGCCCTTAAGCGACCAGTTGAAGTAACTGGTCGAGCTCCACAAGGCGGCCGAACTGGCCATGAAGGGCCTCATAGTCCGGATGTGGCCTGGCGAGCCCCTACCTGGCAGCTATTTCGGCCTGGTAAGGCGGCTTGTGAATGCCGACCCACGGTTTGAAGTCATAAAGCGGTCCATCTGTATTGAGGGTGCGCAGGGCTTTTGCCCGGGTGAAAGTGCACTGGGCGAAGATGGATGCCGAAAAGCTGGTGAAGAAGGGGCCGCCGGAGGGCAAGGAGCATCGCCACCCCGAAAAGTATTATCACAGTGCCCTGAAGGGTGCTCGCCTTGTGGCAGAGGAGTGTGCTAAGGGTGTAATATTTGAATGAATGTACTCATGTGATCCTGTAATATGAAACGAGCTCATGTGTGCTATGTAACGCTTGTTAATTTAAAATATTACCTTCTGTGTGGCCGTTTATAAAATTTGAGAGTTGGTCAGTCGTCAGCTTCTGCCCCCATGTAGCTAGTACTGAGGTGTTCGAGATAAACCTGATCACTCTTTATCCCAGTTTTGGGTCCTTCGAAGGAGGTGTACAGCACAACGAACCAGGCAATCGGACTATAAGGCTTTATCACTCTCACCTAGCCATAGAAGTCTACAATTTTAAATTTTGGCGAAGCCCCTAGTATCCGGAAGGCCGAACTTGGGGCGCTATGTACGCCAAAATCGGACAAGGCCGACTCCTCACCCAAAGCGGAAAAAAACTTTAAGGATTTGAGACCTCTCGAACAGCGACCAGATCTCGCCTTATCATGACAGTCAGTTCTCGGCTTTCTCTACTGAGGTGTTCGTCCGGAAGAAACGGGACACAATCGCAGTAGTTCTCCCAGCGCTACCTTAGCCGATATAGCGGAACGTAAGGTACCAAAACATGGGAGCCGGGCAAACCCAACTATTGACCCAAGACATGATTCGGAGCTGATGCATATAATGCTATAAGTTTGGGGTGCCGCATTGTTGAAAGTGTTCGGACTTTTCTTGTCGTGTTATGGGGTACACTGAAGCCCCTGGCGCACTGGACGTATCTGAATGTACGGGTGCAATTTGTCGTTAATAAGAAGACAGGAAAAAAGGAGAAAGGAGTGCAAGAATGAGCTAATTTTGTACATTGTTATTTAAATGATACATCAAAGCGTATTCATACATGTAGTGTGTCGGTGTCAAAACCGGCGGATCTCGGGTAGGGGGTCCCGAACTATGCGTCTAGGCGGATGGTAACAGGAGACAAGGGACACGATGTTTTTACCCAGGTTCGGGCCCTCTCGATGGAGGTAATACCCTACTCCTGCTTGATTAATATTGATGATATGGGTAGTACAAGAGTAGATCTACCACGAGATCAAGGAGGCTAAACCCTAGAAGCTAGCCTATGGTATGATTGTTGTTCGTCCTACGGACTAAAACCCTCCGGTTTATATAGACACCGGATAGGGTTAGGGTTACACAGAGTCGGTTACAATGGGAGGAGATCTACATATCCTTATCGCCAAGCTTGCCTTCCACGCCAAGGAAAGTCCCATCCGGACATGGGACGAAGTCTTCAATCTTGTATCTTCACAGTCTAGGAGTCCGGCCGCGATGATAGTTCGGCTATCCGGACACCCCCTAGTCCAGGACTCCGTCAGTAGCCCCTGAACCAGGCTTCAATGACGACGAGTCCGGCGCGCATATTGTCTTCGGCATTGCAAGGCGGGTTCCTCCTCCGAATACTTCATAGAAGGTTTTGAACACAAGGACAGTGTCCGGCTCTGCCAAACAAGTTCCACGTACCACCGTAGAGAGAATAACTTTTTCACAGATCTGCTGACGTATCCCGCTGCGTGACATCACACCACGGCCAGGCCTTTATATGAATCGTTTTTTTACTGTCCCACCTCACCGCGTTTAGCGAGGCGGTTTCCTTGGCACGTGTTTATCAAAGCGTAGATCACGCCCCCTTATTCCGGGATTCTCATCAAATACGGACGTGGGTAACCCAACTGTGCCCGTTGGCACGCCTCCTCTACCAAAGGCGAGTCCTAATCGACCACAGGGAGGGCTCTTGGTAGTCAACCTCTATATAATGAGACCAAGGACCTCTTCTTTTTTACACCCTCCATCGAGTTAGCCTCGCGCTTCGAGATCTAACACCCAAAGCTTCAGATTTAGGCGCTTCGGACCTTCGACGATGTCCGGCTCCGACCAGCACGGCCGATGGATGTCTTCTTCCGTCACAGATGAATATGTGCTAAAGCTGCGAGATGCCAGGTATCTAACCGGCGAGATTTCTCATAGGCTGCCTGCTCCAGGGTAGGTCATTCCCACTCCCGAGCCCGGCGAGAGCGTGGTGTTCGTGTCTCACTTCCTTCGGGGTTTAGGCTTCCCGACGGATCCCTTTGTGCGGGGGCTCATGTTTTATTATGGGCTGGATTTCCATGACTTGAATCCGGAGTCCATCCTCCATATCTCGTCATTCATTGTCAGATGTGAGGCCTTCCTCCATATTACCCTCACTTTGGATTGTGGCTCAAGACCTTCAAGGTGGAGCCAAAGATGATTGAGGGCAACAAGCAGAAAAGTGAGGGGCGGTCATAAGCAAGTGTGCGATGCTCTGTGGCCCGAGGGCTCTTTTTCAAGAGGAGCTTGGTTTAGGCAACGGGAGTGGTTTTATATCACCACTCCTGTGGGCACCAAATGGGTGGCGCTTCCCGCCTTCCGCCAGTCCACCACAGCCGGCTGGCGTCATGGGTCAACAAGGGCTCGACTAGGGCCGCCCAAGGACGTTCCTTTGTTGCAGGGGCCGTATTCGAGACCTCCAAGAAAGAGAGATCAATCTGGTTGCGATGGCGCAGTTATGTTGATTCGGGCGCCTTACGCCTGCAAACGTCGCCTCCTCCGCCTGTGGGAATTTAATCCGGAGGGACCACGAGCTCTCCAACATTTTATGGGTACGACGCCCGTGGAGATGTATAAACTGTTCTTCGGATCAAAGAGAAGTGTCCGGACCTGACTGAGGACGCAGGACTAAGCTGCAATCGCCCAGATACTCAAGTAAGTAGTCCTGTAACCGGACATGCTGTTCATTCATTTATCATATACATGCCCTTTAAAGGAGCCGTTTCTTGAACAGGAGTGGATAGCCAAGGCCAAATTAATAAGGTGTCCGGCTCCCCTCCCAGAGACCACGCCGGATCCCATGCTGACCAAGATGTTGAAGGCTGCGCCTTTTAAAGAAGGCGAAGGGGGGAGCGGGGAAGCAACTGTCTCCATGAAGGAGACTTTCGAGGAAGGAGGGATCCCCACCCTCCTAGGAGAGAAGAGGACCGCTTCGGAAGATCCGGAGGTCAAGGCCTCAAAGAGGGGAAAGAAATCTTCGTCAGAGAGTCTGGCGTTGGGAAGTAACCCAGCCGCACTATTTCCCCAAGGGGATGAACCCTCCAGCGAGTCGTAAGTAAAGAAGAAGGGGTCTTGTAAATAAGGAACGTCCCTGTATTTATTTCTAATGATAACCGAAATTGTACCTTGTTGTTCGGATCTCAGCCCTTCTCAGCAGAGCTCGTCTTCGGGGGATCTTCTTCCGGAGATGATGGAGAGCGAAACGCCTCCACTGCCGCACCCTCATGCGAGGCGCGACCCCGAGGTGTCGCCATGGAGGGTTTCCCAAGTCCGGCGGGGCCGGAAGGTCCGCGCCAATCGGGCGCGGCGGTCGGAGGAGTCAAGGATCTGCTCGAGCGAGCGGCTATCTCAGAAGATCACTGTGCTCTAATGGGTACGGTGATTGAAAGAATTGCATCCGCTGAGAGCGGATTGCATGAAGCCGCCAGAAGTTTACTGACGGGGTTTGAGGTATGCAAAAATGATGTACCTTCAGCGCTTATGCATATAGAATGCGCCCTGTATAGATAGTAGCCCCTGAGACTCGGTATGTTGTCAAAATTGACAGCGTGCCGAGGATCATAATGTCAGTTATAACATATCGCCGCTCCTCAATAGGTGGCAGGGCGTCCGGTGGCCAGCCTAACTGATGAGTATGCCAAACTAATGCGGCAACTTGACGAGGCGGATGCGGACATCGCGCTGGTCAATAAACGGTTTGACGAGTCACAAGGTATGCGACTTCTACGCGGACACCTGGTAAGGGAGCATGATGCCCATGCCTTACTACTTGTATGCTTAATGCAGGTGGTGCCGCTGCTGTGGAGGAGCTGCGGGCGGAACTTGCCCGAGCGAAAGAGCAAGCCAGAAATAGTAATGCGGCCACTTTAAGGGCGGCCGAAGAGCTAAAAGCCGAACGGGCTGCTCACTGCCGAAACAAAGAGGAAATGGCCGATATGGCCATGAAGTTGAAGAATACTACCGACCACTGCGAGGTTCTTGAAAAAGAACGGCAAGCGGAGCAAGAGGGCCTGAAAAAGGCCACCGCCGAATCCAAGGATGCCCGTTACGCTCTGAGAGCTGCCAAGGAGGAGCTGAGTCAGGCCGGGGCTACTTCGGCTGGAAAATTGTTTCTGCTTCGGAGGAAATATACGGATCCGAAGTATGCTTAGTTGGACAAGTTGTGGAGTTCGGAGGATGCTTATCTGGACTTAGCAGCGAGCGCTGCGGACGCGATTGAGCACTTCCGAGGCCAGAAGGGGCACAGAAGGGAAGAGCTATATTGGTCGCAATTCCATAGTCCGGAGCGACCTCTTCCGTTGACCGATCGGTTGGCCGAATGGGCCGAGCTGAATCGATTATCTAGACTTGACATGAAGCATGTCATGACTCATATGTGGCCAGGCGGACCCCAGCCGAAGAGTTATTTTGGTTTCGTGCAGCAGTTCCTTGGTGCGGTACCGCATATCGACGCAATGAAGCGGTCGGCGTGTATTGAGGGAGCGCGGATGGCTCTGGCCCGTGTCAAGACATACTGGGCGGAGATGAAGGCCACCGATGTTGCATCCCAAGATTCGGAGTAAGAAGGCGAGTACTGCCGAGCACTATTTTGAGGAAGTCTGCAGGCGCTTCGTTTAATAGAGACGCAGTGCTTTCGAAGGATATTATGTTTAAATGACATGTACGATTTATGAAAACAATGTTTCAATATAATATAAGAGCTTTTTATACTTGTGCGTTCAAGTAGTAAACTACTCCTCAGGCGGCCGTTGATGTATATGTATATATAACCTAAAAGATGGCCGCCCTGGCTTTCAAATTTCCCCACGCATAGTGCGGGGTGTTTGCAAAGAAGGCGCTTTTTCACACTTAATCCAACGTCTTGGTCCTGTTAAGGAGGTGGTAGCGTAGCAAACTAGGCAACCGGACTATAATGCTTTATCACTTTCACTTAGCCATAGGAGTTCGAGGGTGGGGCTACTATATAGCCTCTGGGCACCGCACTCTCCCGAATTCGGGTGCGTATGTGCAATCGAAAAACGGTCCTTCGTTAATGCGGAGGAATTCTAAACATTCCGGTGAGTCATCGAGTGGTTGACCAGTCTCTCGCTATATCATGAGTCGTTTTCGGCTTTCTCTCGAGGTGCTCGCCCGGCCGAACCGGGGCACAATCGCAGTAGTTCTCCTGGTGCCGTGTTAGCCGATAGAATGGAACGTAAGGCAGCAAAACACAGGAGCCGGGCAAACCCAACATTTGACCAAAGATATGATTTGGAGCTAATGCATATAAGGCCTAACTCGAGACGCCGAATACTCCCAAAGGTATTCGGTCTTTATAAAAACGGGCAGAATAATGCCCTAAGCCCCCGTGTCCGTGCACGCAAAAAAATTCTGGTGCGGCCAATGCCAAAACGCCAGCCTCCTCCTCGGTTATAGTAAGAAATCGGGGATGTATATCAACAAGAGACAGAAAAAGGTTTACGCAGGGTCTTAATCAAAAGAATCCTTGCAACGGGTCCCTACTGCACGTCTGCGCTCAGGTGTCTCCGTTGTCTTTGTATCTCGACGGGTGTAGCATGTTGTTCATCTGTAAAAGAGAGGAACTTAGTTTAAAAGAAAAAGATCGTGCGAAAGATGTACTTTATATTAAATAAACAGAGTATGATTCGAAGAAGTGAATAAAATTGAGCTTTATTGTCTCTTGTTGTACATGCATGCAGCCCCTTGTATGGGGGCATGCCGCTAGTAGGCGTCGGACTCGTCTAGCCGTGTCCGAGGTTTGAATGACCTATTCAGGTTCTTTGACTAGCGGAGCCGGATAGGTGTGGGGCTGTCAAGGCAGTCTCACGTTCCTCCGTGCTCGAGTAACACTTAATACTCCCTTTTAATGAGATGATGCCGCGTGGACCGGGCATTTTAAGTGTAAGAGATGCATAATACGGTATTGCGTTACAGCGGGCGAAAGCTTCATGCCCCAAAGAGTGCTTGATAGCTCTTTGTCGAATGGGGCGATGTGGAAGGTTAACTTTTAGCGGCGGAAGTTGTCGGATGAGCCAACACAACTTCTAGTAGAAGGGAGCCCGTACAATGGGAATACGGGCCGGGCATTACCCCTTTGAAGGAGGTGTTGCTATGGAGAATTTTGGTTGGGTCTATCCCCATGCTGCGGATTGTGTCCTGATATATCAGGTTTACGTCATTGCCGCCATCCATGAGGACTTGTGTAAATTGGAATCCGTCAATTATAGGATCCAATATCAAGGCAGTCCATCCCGCGTTCCCGATACTTTCGGAATAGTCCTGATGGTCGAAGGTGATTGGTTTTGACAACCAGTGTTGGTACTCCGCTAGGTTAGTTTGTGCGGAGCGCATTTTAGTGGGCGCCGCTCTGTTTTTCCCTTTGATCACGTGAAGTGAGTTTACTGTTTTAACCTCTTGTGGGAAATTCTTTTGTTTTTCGGGGCTCTGCTTGTGGTGCTCGTCATCATCTTCACTTGGTGTGTCGAGCCCCTTGTGTTCGGCGTTGAGTCTGCCGGACTGTTTGAATACCCAGCAATCTATGTGGGTATGGTTTGCAGGCCTCCCGGGAGTACTGTGGATTTGACATATCTTGTCCAAGATTTTGTTTAGGTTGGATAGCTCATCGCTATTGTCCTTAAGGGGCAGTTTTTTATTGTTCTGCCATGAGCTTTTGAATCCGGCGTTGACTGCCGCACTCTTTGGACTGCTCCTCTTAATACGGCGCTGGTCCTTGTTGCGCCGTGGTTTCCCATTTCCATCCCTGACTTCGGATGTACTTGGGTCGCTGGTGCTGCATCTTGCTAGCCAGCTATCCTCTCCTGCGCAAAAGTGGGTCATGAGGCTTGTTAATGCAGCCATGGTTCTCGGCTTCTCTTGGCCGAGCTGTCTGGCGAGCCATTCGTCTCGGACGTTGTGTTTGAAAGCTGCTAAGGCTTTGGCGTCCGGACAGTCGACTATTTTGTTCTTTTTGGTGAGGAACCTGTTCCCGAATTTGCGGGCTGACTCTCTGGGTTGTTGAGTTATATGACTTATATCGTCTGCATCTGGAGGACGGACATAAGTCCCTTGAAAATTTGCCCGAAATGCATCCTCGAGCTCTTCCCAACTTCCAATGGTATTTTTGGGGAGGCCTTTGAGCCAATGCCGGGCTGGCCCTTTGAGCTTGAGGGGTAAGTATTTTATGGCATGGAGATCATCTCCTCTAGCCATGTGTATGTGGAGGATATAGTCCTCAATCCAGACTCCAGGGTCTGTTGTTCCGCTGCTTGCCTCTATGTTTACGGGTTTGAATCCTTGGGAATTCATGATCCAGCACCTCATCGGTGACACACAGGGGGTGTGCGGCGCCCCTATATTTGGGTGTGCCGTGATGTTCGGATATTTGGCGTGTTGCATTGCTTTGAAGAGCTTGCTTTCTCGGCCCATAGATGGACCTCACTAGGCCATCCTTTTGATGTGAATCCTTAAGCGGATCGCGTACCGGCTTGTGTGCGGCACCATTTGCCGCTCTCTTTTTGCCGTGGGGTCATCCATCCGACCGGGTAGCCTTCTTACTTTTTGATTGTGGGGGCTCTATGGCCTCCTCATCAAATTCGGGCAGTAGTTTTCTCTTTGGGTAGCTCTTTGTTCGGCGATCGTCAGCCGTATTTGTCTCATGGTGTTGAATACTCTGCTCCATCTGATTCTGAGTGCATCTTCCGCTGTTTTGAGCTTCCGCTTCTGCTTTTTCAGGCTACGCGCAGTGGCTACGAGCCTTTTGTGGAGGTTATTCTGCTCCAACAATTTGTCCGGCGTGAGATCGTCCGAACTGTTGTCTTCGCCGGGGACGGGTTGTTTATGAAAGTTGTCTTGTTCGGACGATTGCTCGATAGCATGTTAAATGCCCACCGGTTCGCCTCGCTCTATGGTTGGGTCTTTGTTGAGGCGGGACTTGGTTCGGGCGTTTACGTTGCCGCTTTTGACTGCTTTTCGAGGGATTTATCATTCAGAAGGCCCCGTTGTTCCTCGTCTTCATTTCCTTTAGGTGTATCCACCATGTATACATCATGGGATGAGGTGCTTGTCCAGCATCCTATAGGCGCTGGTTCATGGTTGTCTCCTACATCGTCGTCCATACCGTCGATGTCTTCGGAGTCGAAATTGAGCACGTCGTGTAAGCTTTCGACAGTGGCTACGAAGTGGGTGGTGGGTGGGTGTTGAATTTCTTCGTCGTCTGCCTCCCAACCTTCCTGACCGTAGTCTGGCCAGGACTCTCCGGATAAAGAGAGAGACTTTAGTGAATTCAGGATGTCACCAAGGGGCGAGTGCTGAAAGATGTCCGCGGCACTGAACTCCATGACCGGCACCCGATCGGATTTGATTGGCAGGGGCGCGGAGGGTTCGGAGTCCGGAGAGGAGTCCGGCACCTGGGATTCATGGTCCTCACAAAGGACAGGGATTGAGTTCGGCTTAATCGCCGTAGAGATTTCAGCCCCCGAGGTGGTGTCCAACCAACCATCCTCGATCAGCGAGATCGGCTCTGAATCAATGTTCGGAGCGGACACTAGTGCGGCCTCCGTGACTCTGCTCGCTGCAGAGTTAGATCATGCCCATCGAGACAAAGGCGGGCGCTGCTTGGCGTGGCTCGAATCCGTCGAAGATCAGGTCTCCGCGGATGTCGGCCGTATAATTCAAGCTTCCAAATCTGACACGATGGCCAGGGCGTGGCTTTCGATTTGCTCCAGATGGCCAAGTGAATTGGCCCGCAGTGCAAAGCCGCCGAATACGAAGATCTGTCCGGGGAGAAAAGTCTCACCCTGGACCGCGTCGTTGTTGATGATCGAAGGAGCCATCGGGTCTATAGGTGACGACACAGAGGAATTCTCAATGAAAGCACCAATGTCGGTGTCAAAAACGGCGGATCTCGGGTAGGGGGTCCTAAACTGTGCGTCTAGGCGGATGGTAACAGGAGACAAGGGACACGATGTTTTTACCCAGGTTCGGGCCCTCTCGATGGAGGTAATACCCTACCCCGCTTGATTAATATTGATGATATGGGTAGTACAAGAGTAGATCTACCCGAGATCAAGGAGGCTAAACCCTAGAAGCTAGCCTATGGTATGATTGTTGTTCGCCCCACGGACTAAAACCCTCCGGTTTATATAGACACCGGATAGGGTTAGGGTTACACAGAGTCGGTTACAATGGTAGGAGATCTACATATCCGTATCGCCAAGCTTGCCTTCCATGCCAAGGAAAGTCCCATCCGGACACGGGACGAATTCTTCAATCTTGTATCTTCACAGTATAGGAGTCCGGCCGCGATGATAGTTTGGCTATCCGGACACCCCCTAGTCCAGGACTCCCTCATAGTGCAAGAAAAAAATAGGACTATTTGACATGTCCTATCTAAGGGCAAGCTGCATGTGGGTATGCAAAACAGGTATATCGATCGTTATCAGAGACCACCTATGTATTCCCTTGTACGTCAAAGCTTCTTGCTTCCTTGGTGTTTCCTTCCCGTGACGGGTCCGATAATCAGACGACCGGAGAGGGCCTGCAGAGAATAGGGGCCTGAAAAGAAGAAAATGTTAAAGGTATTCTGGTCCTGAAGCGGTTGAGCCACATTGTGGGCCGTGCCATGGTCGTGCCTCCGCATATGCCCATGGTATCTTGAGTGTGTAGTTATGTACGCGCGGCGCAAATTTCGTCGCTTGACTAGGATTAGGGCGGAGGCCGAATTGCTAGGCGAGCTCTAAACGTGCCAGGCGATCCTCTTGCGGGGTGCTCCAGACTCGCTTGAAGGTGTCCGGGGTCTTTTTCGCCGAATTGGCGGTTTGCCTCATAAGGCCGCTTTGCGCTTCTGCTACGAGGGCCACAGTGTGCTCCTCCATGCGGAGCGAGCATTCTGTGTTTCCATTAACTGTTATAACCCCGCGAGGTCCTAGCATTTTGATCTTGAGGTATGCATAATGTGGTACCGCATTGAATCTGGCAAATGCGGTTCGTCCAAGCAGTGCGTGATAGCCACTGCGGAATGGGACGATATCAAAGATTAACTCCTTGCTTCGGAAGTTGTCCAGGGATCTGAAGACCACTTCCAATGTGATTGAGCCTATGCAACAGGCCTCTGCACCTGGGATGACACCTTTAAAGGTGGTTTTGGTGGGTTTGATCCTCGAGGGGTCTATACCCATTTCGCGCACTGTATCCTGATTGAGCAGGTTCAGGCTGCTGCCACCGTCCATAAGGACTCGAGTGAGGTGAAATCCGTCAATGATGGGGTCGAGGACCAAAGCGGCAGAACCACCATGATGGATACTGGTGGGGTGGTCCCTGTGATCGAAGGTGACCGGACAAGAAGACCATGGGTTGAACTTTGGGGCGACTGTCTCCATCGCATAAACGTCCCACAGTGCACGCTTCTGTTCCCGCTTGGGAATATGGGTTGCGTATATCATGTTTACCGTTTTCACTTGGGGAGGAAATTTCTTCTGTCCTCCTGTGTTCGGCGGCGGGGGCTCCTCCTCCTCGTCGTTATGCAACCCCTTTTCCTTGTTTTCGGCATTCAACTGCCGGCCTATTTGAACACCCAACATTCTTTGTTGGTGTGGTTGGCTGGTTTATCGGGGGTGCCGTGAATTTGGCATGAACGACCGAATATGCGGTCCAAGGTGGACGGGCCGGATTGCTTCTTTTGACGGCTTTTTCCGCTGACCGGATTTAGAGCCACTGAATCCGGCATTAACTGACGTGTCTTCGGTGTTGTCGCCGTTGTTGCAGCACTTGTGTCTGTTGCGACGTTGCTATCTTTGGCATCTGAATTGCCAGGGTTTCTTGATGTGTTGCTGCGAGCCAGCCAGCTGTCCTCGCCCGCACAGAAGCGGGTCATGAGTGTCGTGAGGGCTGCCATGGACTTCGGCTTTTCTTGGCCGAGGTGTCGGGCAAGCCACTTGTCGCGAATGTTATGCTTAAATGCCGCTAAGGCCTCGGCATCCGGACAGTCGACAATTTGGTTCATTTTAGTTAGGAACCGAGTCCAGATTTTTCTAGCTCATTCCCTTAGCTGTTGGGTTATGTGACTCAAGTCATCGGCATTCGGGGGTCGCACATAAGTTCCCTAGAAGTTCTCAAGGAATGCGTCCTCCAAATTGTCCCAACTGCCTATGGAGTTTGCCGGCAGGATATTGATCCAATGCCGAGCAGGTCCTTTGAGTTTTAATGGGAGGTACTTGATGGCATGTAGATCGTCACCGCGGGCCATGTGGATGTGGAGGAGGAAATCTTCAATCCATACCGCGGGGTCTGTTGTACCATCGTATGATTCAATGTTCACGAGTTTAAAACCTTCTAGGAATTCTTCCATTACTTCATCAGTGAAGCATAGGGGCTGTGCGGCGCCTCCGTGCCGGGCTATATCACGACGCAGTTCATACGAGTCTTGCCTGTTGTATTCGGCCCGGCCGGATTTGCTTTTAGTATATCCGGCGTGACGGTCGTCGTCACGCGTTGGAGCGCGCCCCCGTGGTCCGTAGATCGATCTTGCGTGTCCTGCTTTGTTTTCCAATACGTCTCGCAGGTCCTGCGTGTTACCCCGGGCCTTGGTATTTTTGTTTGACTGGCGACGGGGTGCGGGTTGGACTTCGGCCTGCCATGCCGCTTTATCTCGGCCACGAGGTGGCCGGTCAGCTGCATCATACACTGGAAGTGTAGGCTTTAATGCTTCCTCCTCAAGTTGGGGTAGCAAC
The DNA here is from genome assembly GCA_021605145.1 of Aegilops bicornis. Taxonomy (NCBI): domain Eukaryota; kingdom Viridiplantae; phylum Streptophyta; class Magnoliopsida; order Poales; family Poaceae; genus Aegilops; species Aegilops bicornis. The sequence continues at coordinate 475,957,864 of CM038674.1, read as the reverse complement.
TTGCACTTTGGGTAACTTTTGGTTGGGCGCTCGAGTTCATATTCCTTGGCCGCCAAGACCTCAGTCCATCTATCCGCTAGCAGATTTTGGTTAGCTTGAAGCTACTATTGCTTTTTCTTCAGGCTTTTTGTTGTGGCTATAAGCCGGCGCTTGAAGCGCTCCTGTTCGACGGGATCATCAGGCATGATAAATTCTTCGTCGCTGAGGCCCACCTCGTCTTTGGAGAGAGGCGTGTAGTTATCATCCTCTGATTCTCCGTCTGCTGCCTGTTCTTTAGGGCTGGCTTGCCCATCCTCCCACTCGAGGCCCGGTTGTCTTCGTCTTCGGCACTATCCGCAGCGTTATTGTCTCTTGTGCCGGTATCGCCGCTTTTGCTATGGCGGAGCTTAGAGCGTGATAACCCACAAGTGTAGGGGATCACAACAGCTTTCGAGGGTAGAGTATTCAACCCAAATTTATTGATTCAACACAATGGGAGCCAAAGAATATTCTCAAGTATTAGCAACTGAGTTGTCAATTCAGCCACACCCAGATAACTTAATATCTGCATCAAAGTATTTAGTAGCAAAGTAATATGATACTAGTGGTAACGGTAACAAAAGAGCAATGAAAGCAAAAGTAATATTTTTGGTATTTTGTAGTGATTGTAACAATAGCAACGGAGAAGTAAATAAGCGTAAACCAGTATATGGAAAACTCGTAGGCATTGGATCGGTGATGGATAATTATGCCGGATGCCGTTCATCATGTAACAGTCATAACATAGGGTGACATAGAACTAGCTCCAATTCATCAATGTAATGTAGGCATGTATTTCGAATATAGTCATACGTGCTTATGGAAAAGAACTTGCATGACATCTTTTGTCCTACCCTCCCGTGGCAGTGGGGTCCTAATGGAAACTAAGGGATATTAAGGCCTCCTTTTAATAGAGAACCGGAACAAAGCATTAGCACATAGTGAATACATGAACTCCTCAAACTATGGTCATCACCGGGATTGGCCCCGATTATTGTCACTTCGGGGTTGCCGGATCATAACACATAGTAGGTGACTATAGACTTGCAAGATAGGATCAAGAACTCACATATATTCATGACAACATAATAGGTTCAGATCTGAAATCATGGTACTCGGGCCCTAGTGACAAGCATTAAGAATAGCAAAGTCATAGCAACATCAATCTCAGAACATAGTGGATACTAGGGATCAAACCCTAACAAAACTAACTCGATTACATGATAGATCTCGTCCAACCCATCACCGTCTAGCAAGCCTACGATGGATCTACTCACGCACGGCGGTGAGCATCATGAAATTGGTGATGGAGGATGGTTGATAATGACGACGGCGACAAATCCCCCTCTCCGGAGCCCCGAACGGACTCCAGATCAGCCCTCCCGAGAGGTTTTAGGGCTTGGCGGCGGCTCCGTATCGTAAAACGCGATGATTTCTTCTCTTCTATTTTTTTCTCCCCGAAAGCAAATATATAGAGTTGGAGTTGGCGTCGGAGGAGCTCCAGGGGGCCCACGAGGTAGGGGGGCGCGCCCTAGGGGGGGGGCGCCCCCACGCTCGTGGATAGGGTGTGGGCCCCTGGTCTTCATCTTTGGCAAGGATTTTTTATTAATGTTCCATGGAGTTTCAGGTCATTCCGAGAACTTTTGTTTTCTGCACATAAATCAACATCATGGCAATTCTGCTAAAAACAGCGTCAGTCCGGGTTAGTTCCATTCAAATCATACAAGTTAGAGTCCAAAACAAGGGCAAAAGTGTTTGGAAAAGTAGATACGACGGAGACGTATCAACTCCCCCAAGGTTAAACCCTTGCTTGTCCTCAAGCAATTCAGTTGATAAACTGAAAGAGAAAGAAAAACTTTTACAAACTCTGTTTGCTCTTGTTGTTGTAAATATATAAAGCCAGCATTCAAGTTTTCAGCAAAGATCATAACTAACCACATTTGCAATAGTTCTCAGGTCTCATGTTTACACATATCAATAGCATAATCAACTAGCGAGCCATAATAATAATTCTCGGATGACAACACTTTCTCAAAACAATCATAATATGATATAACAAGATGGTATCTCGCTAGCCCTTTCTGAGACCGCAAAACATAAATGCATAGCACCATTAAAGATCAAGGACTGACTAGACATTGTAATTCATGGTAAAAGAGATCCAATAATAGTCATACCCAATATAAATTAATAGTAATGAATGCAAATGACAGCTGCGCTCTCTAGCTAGTGCTTTTTAATAAGAGGGTGATGACTCAACATAAAAGTAAATAGATAGGCCCTTCGCAGAGGGAAGCAGGGATTTGTAGAGGTGCCAGAGCTCGGTTTTGAAATAGAGATAAATAATATTTTGAGCAGTATACTTTCATTGTCAACATAACAACTAAGAGATGGCGATATCTTCCATGCTACGCACATTATAGGCGGTTCCTAAACAGAATGGTAAAGTTTATACTCCCCCTCCACCAACAAGCATCAATCCATGGCTTGCTCGAAACAGCGAGTGCCTCCAACTAACATCAGGAGTTTTGTTTGCAATTAATTTTGATTTAGTTTGCATAAAGCATGGGACTGGGCATCCCAGTGACCAGCCATTTTCTCGTGAGTGAGGAGCAGAGTCCACTCCTCTTGAGAATAACCCGCCTAACATGGAAGATAAGGGCAGCCATATTTGATACATGAGCTATTCGAGCATACAAAACAGAATGTTTATTTGAAGGTTTAGAGTTTGGCACATACAAATTTACTTGGAACGGCAGGTAGATACCGCATATAGGAAGGTATAGTGGACTCATATGGAATAACTTTGGGGTTTAAGGGATTGGATGCACAAGCAGCATTCCCGCTTAGTACAAGTGAAGGCTAGCAAAAGACTGGGAAGCGACCAACTAGAGAGCGACAATAGTAATGTACATGCATTAAAATTAATAAACATTGGATGCAAGCATGAGTAGGATATAATCCACCATGAACATAAATATCGTGAAGGCTATGTTGATTTGTTTCAACTACATGTGTGAACATGTGCCAAGTCAAGTCACTTAAATCATTCAAAGGAGGATACCACCCCATCATACCACATCATAACCATTTCAATAGCATGTTGGCACGCAAGGTAAAACCATTATAACTCATAGCTAATCAAGCATGGCACGAGCAACTATGATCTCTAATTGTCATTGCAAACATGTTTATTCATAATAAGCTAAATCAAGAACGATGAACTCATCATAGTTACAAAAACAAGAGAGGTCGAGTTCATACCAGCTTTTCCCATCTCAGTCAGTCCCTCATATATCATCATAATTGCCTTTCACTTGCACGACCAAACGATGTGAATAATAATAAGAGTGCACGTGCATTGGACTAAAATTTGGAATCTGCGAGCATTCAATAAACAGGAGAAGACAAGGCAATATGGGCTCTTGGTTAAATCAACAATAATGCATATAAGAGCCACTACAACAATTTAATCATGGTCTTCTCCTACTGACCCCCAAAGAAAAGAAAAGAAATAAAACTATTTACACGTGAAAGCTCCCAACAAGCAAAAGAAGAATGGGAAACATTTTTGAGTTTTATTTCTAATTATTACTACTACAGCAAGAAAAGTAAACTACTACTAATTTTTTTTCTTAAGTTTTAACAAACACACAAGAAGAAAGCAGGAAAAAGAAAATAAACTAGCATGGATATTACCGTGAAAGAGTATGAGCACCAACATCTAGCAATGAGTGTGTGTAAACATAAATGTAATGTCGGTGAGAAATACGTACTCCCCCAAGCTTAGGCTTTTGGCCTAAGTTGGTTCATGGCCAGGGATGACCTGGCGGATACCCGTAGGTGTAGCTGGGGTCGTACTGAGACGAATAATAGCCGGAGTCATACTGTGATGAAGAAGACTCTGACTGCCATTGGCTGGCAGCCATCTCCGGATCCCAAGAATAAACAGACTGTCGTGGAGGCTCATGTTGTGGCTCCGGTTCCGGGGCTGGTGCAGGATTCCGGTAAGCTTGTACGGCAGCCCACGTAACGAGATATGTTCCTTCAAAATTAAACAAGGAAGGAGCAGGCAAGGTAATAGTTTCGGGATGATGTTTATGAAAGTACAATTTATATTTAAGCTCCCCTTCACGACTCTTAACAATAAAATCATGCACTAGCATACTCTTATAATCTAGATAAGCACTAGGCAGCAATTTTTCTTCTTTCTCATAATGCCTAATAGGTATGTTAAAATATGCAGCTAGGCGTGAAGCATAAATGCCTCCAAAGATGGGGCCCTTAGTACGGTTCAGACTTAACCGTCTAGCAACAATTCCACCCATACTAACAGTGTTATCGCGGTATAAACTATGGAACAAAATGATAATATCAGGAACACTAAGGTTTTCACAGTTTCCACGACCAATCAAGCAACAACTAGCAAATATGGCAAAGTAGCGTAAAACAAGAAAATGTATGCTAGTGATTCTTGCATAAGAAACCTTCTTGGTTTCTCCCACAGTGATAGTGTTAATAAAATGCTTCCACTTCATTACGGAGTGGTTCATCTAAAGTACCCTCAGAGGGTATTTTGAAAACCTTGTAAAATTCAGCTAATGGCATCTTCTTAACAACGTCATATAAATGAAACTCTATTGAAGGAGGTGATTCCTTAGGGAAAAAGTAGAAGTTTTGCACAAAAGTATTTGTGAGTAAGAGATACTGATGACGTTGGTCGCGGAGGAAGTCGGTGAGGCCGGCATTCTCTATGAATGAATAGAAATCCTCATAAATCCCAGCTCGTCTCAAGAAGTCATCAGAAGGCCATTCACACGACCGGACCTCCGCGGTACGAGGAAAATTATATTTGGGCCACTGTGCTTCTTCATTTTGTTTTTCCTTCGAGCTTCGGCTCGATGAGCCCCTCAAAAGTCTCTTCATTATTTTCTGAAATAATCTGAAATTTTTAGTAACTTCAAACAAAAGTGAACCAACTTCAATAAAATTGATAGCAACTACTCATACAAATGCCTAGAGCCTATATCAAGCATTAGAACTACTTGGAACCATATAAATTTGACATGCAAGCTCAAGAACATGGTCACCTATGCAACACAAATTTGCAATGAATAAAGCACTAGAACAAAAACTAATTGGACCAATGGAGGAGTCACATACCAAGGAATAATCTCCCCAAACAGTTTTGCGAGAGGTGCTTTTAGCAAGGAGATCGAAAATCGCAGCAAGTGAGCTAGAACTAGTGCTTGAGCTGGTTATTCGTGTTTGTGGGAGGAAGAAGAAGAGGATGGGTGCAGGAATAAGTGGAGGAGGTCCACCATGGGCCCACGAGGCAGGGGGGCACGCCCAGGGGGGTAGGGCGCGCCCTCCACCCTCGTGGCTAGGTGGCAGCTCCCCCCGCGGTGATTTGAGTACCATAAATCCTCAAATATTCCCGAAAAAATCATATTAAATTGGCATGGCATTTGGAGGACTTCTATTTTTGGGGTATTTTTATATTGCGTGGATAAATCAGGAGACAAACAGAAAAATACTATTTTTACTTTATTTCAACTAAATAATAGAAAGTATAAAGAGGGTACAGAAGTTTGTGCTTCTAATTTCATCTGTCTCATGCTCATCAAAAGGAATCCACTAACAAGGTTGATCAAGTCTTGTTAACAAACTCATTCCGAATGACATGGAACCGGAGAAATTTCGAATAACACTATGTTACCTCAACGGGGATATGAACATCCCCAATAATAAGAATATCATATTTCTTCTTGACAGTAGAAAGAGGAAATTCAAAACCTCCGAATATAATCGATGGAACTTTTCCAATAGAATTGATACTATAAACTTGAGGTTGTTTCCTCGGAAAGTGTACCGTATGCTCATTACCATTAACATGAAAAGTAACATTGCCTTTGTTGCAATCAATAACAGCCCCTGCAGTATTCAGAAAAGGTCTTCCAAGAATAATAGACATACTATCGTCATTGGGAATATCAAGAATAACAAAGTCCGTTAAAATAGTAACGTTTGCAACCACAACAGGCGCATCCTCATAAATACCGACGGGTATAGCAGTTGATTTATCAGCCATTTGCAAAGATATTTCAGTAGGTGTCAACTTATTCAAATCAAGCCTACGATATAAAGAGAGAGGCATAACACTAACACCGGCTCCAAGATCACATAAAGAAGTATTAACATAATTTCTTTTAATGGAGCATGGTATAGTAGGTACTCTGGATCTCCAAGTTTCTTTGGTATTCCACCCTTAAAAGTATAATTAGCAAGCATGGTGGAAATTTCAGCTTAGGTATCTTTCTTTTATTAGTGATGATATCCTTCATATACTTACCATAAGGATTTGTTTTGAGCATATCACCAATCGCATACGCAAAAAGATAGGTCTAATCATTTCAGCAAAGCGCTCAAAATCCTCATCATCCTTTTTCTTGGATGGCTTGGGAGGAAAAGGCATGGTTTTCTGAACCCAAGGTTCTTTTTCTTTACCATGTTTCCTAGCAACAAAATCTCTCTTATCATAACGTTGATTCTTTGACTGTGGGTTATCAAGATCAACAGCAGGTTCAATTTCTACATCATTATCATTTCTAGGTTGAGCATCATCATGAACATCATCATGAACATTTTCATTAGGTTCATGTTCATTACTGATTGTGTTTCAAAGATCGAGACATAGAGATATCATTTGGATTCTCAGGTGGTTCCGCGATAGGTTCACTAGAAGTTTGCAAAGTCCTATCATTTTCCTTTTTCTTCCATTTAGACGAACTAGGTATATCAATATTATTTCTCTGAGAATCTTGCTCAATTATCTTAGGGTGGCCCTCAGGATAGAAAGGTTCCTGAGTCATTCTACCAGTTCTAGTAGCCACTCTAACAGCATAATCATTTTTCTTACTATTCATTTCATTGAGCAAATCATTTTGAGCTTTAAGTACTTGTTCTACTTGTGTGGTAACCATAGAAGCATGCTTGCTAACAAGTTTAAGTTCACCTCTAATATTAGCCATATAATCACCCAAGTGTTTAATCATATAAGCATTTTGTTTTAATTGTCTTCCAGAATAAGCATCGAAGTCTTCTTGCTTAAACATAAAGTTATCAAACTCATCCAAGCAATGACTAGAAATTTTAGTAGGAGGGCTTCAGCTTTATCATATCTATAGAGAGAATTTACCTTTACTACCTGTGTCGGGTTATCAAGATCAGGAGGTTCTTCAATAGGTAATGGATCAAGATCATATGTTTCTTCAACAGGCGGTAGATGAAGACCATGTATTTCTTCAATAGGAGGTAAATTCTTAACATCTTCAGCTTTAATACCTTTTTGTTTCATAGATTTCTTTGCCTCTTGCCTATCTTCAGGACTGAGAAATAGAACACCTCTCTTCCTCTGAGTTGGTTTAAGAATAGGCTCAGTAATTGGAGCAGGAGCTGGCTCGGGAGGTGCCCAATTATTTTCATTTGTCAACATATTATTCAATAAAATTTCAGCTTCATCGGCTGTTCTTTCCCTGAAAAGAGAACCAGCACAACTATCCAGGTAATCTCTGGAACCATCGGTTAGTCCATTATAAAAGATATCAAGTATTTCATTTTTATTAAGAGGATGATCAGTCAAAGCATTAAGTAACTTGAGAAGCCTCCCCCAAGCTTGTGGGAGACTCTCTTCTTCAATTTGCACAAAGTTATATATTTCCATTAAAGCAGCTTGTTTCTTATGAGCAGGGAAATATTTAGCAGAGAAGTAATAAATCATATCCTGGGGACTACGCACACAACCAGGATCAAGAGAATTAAACCATATCTTAGCATCACCCTTTAATGAGAACGGAAATATTTTAAGGATATAAAAGTAACAAGATCTCTCATCATTTGTGAACAGGGTGGCTATATCATTTAATTTAGTAAGATGTGCCACAACAGTTTCAGATTCATTGCCATGAAAAGGATCAGATTCAACCAAAGTAATTATATCAGGATCAACCGAGAATTCATAATCCTTATCGGCAACAAAAATAGGTGAAGTAGCAAAAGCAGGGTCAGGCCTCATTCTATCTCTAAGAGATTCTTTGTTCCATTTAGCTATTAACCTTCTAAGCTCATCGTTATCGTTGCAAGCCAAAATAGCAGCAGAAGCCTCTTTATCAAAAATATAACCTTCAGGAATAACAGGCCTATCCTCATCATCACTTTCATCAATATTATCAGTTTCAATAATTTCTTTCTCTCTAGCCCTAGCAATTTGTTCATCAAGAAATTTACTAAGGGGCACATCAGTATCAAGCATAGAAGTAGTTTCATCATAAGTATCATGCATAGCAGAAGGGGCATTGAGGGAGTCCTGGACTAGGGGGTGTCCGGATAGCCGAACTATCATCTTTGGCCGGACTCCAAGACTATGAAGATACAAGATTGAAGACTTCATCCCGTGTCCGGATGGGACTTTCCTTGGCGTGGAAGGCAAGCTTGGCGATATGGATATGTAGATCTCCTACCATTGTAACCGACTGTGTAACCCTAACCCTATCCGATGTCTATATAAACCGGAGGGTTTTAGTCCGTGAGACGAACAACAATCATACCATAGGCTAGCTTCTAGGGTTTAGCCTCTCTGATCTCGTGGTAGATCTACTCTTGTACTACCCATATCATCAATATTAATCAAGCAGGAGTAGGGTATTATATCCATCGAGAGGGTCCGAACCTGGGTAAAAACATCGTGTCCCTTGTCTCCTATTACCATCCGACTAGACGCACAATTCGGGACCCCCTACCCGAGATCCGCCGGTTTTGACACCGACATTGGTGCTTTCATTAAGAGTTCCTCTGTGTCGTCACCTGTAGGCCCGATGGCTCCTTCGATCATCAACAACGACGCAGTCCAGGGTGAGACTTTTCTCCCCGGACAGATCTTCAGATTCGGCGGCTTTTGCAATCAAGGGCCAATTCACTTGGCCATCCGGAGCAGATCGAAGCTACGCCCGCCATCAGTCAGATTTGGAAGTTTGAACTACACGGCCGACATCCGCGGGACTTGATCTTCGACGGATTCGAGCCACAGCCAAGTGCGCCAGATCGCCTCGATGGGCACGATCTAGCTCTGTCGCCAACAAAGGTCTCCGGAGGTCAAGACCAGCTGCTCGCTCCGACCCTTAGCTCGGAGCCGACTCCCCCAATCGAGAACGAGTGGTTGGACACCGCCTCGGGGGCTACGATCTCAACGGCGATTGAGCCGAACTCCATCCCTGTCCTTTGCGAAGACCGTGATTCCAATGCGACGGACTCCTCTCCAGACTCCGAACCCTCCGCGCCCCTGCCAATCGAATCCGATTGGGCGCCGCTCATGGAATTCACTGCCGCGGACATCTTTCAGCACTCGCCCTTTGGCGACATCTTGAATTCACTAAAGCCTCTCTCTTTATCAGGAGAGCCCTGGCCGGACTACGGTCAGGAAGGTTGGGATGCGGACGACGAAGAAATTCAACGCCCCCCCACCACCCACTTTGTAGCCACTGTCGACGATTTAACCGACATGCTCCACTTCGACTCCGAAGACATTGACGGTATGGACGACGATGCCGGAGACGACCAAGACCCAGCGCCTACAGGGCACTGGAAGGCCACCTCGTCATATGACATATACATGGTGGACATCCCAAAAGATGGGAACGGCGATGGAACAACGGAGGATGACCCCTCCAAGAAACAGCCCAAGCGCCGACGTCAGCGGCGCCGCTCTAAATCCCGCCACAGTAAAAACGGCGATTCCGGCACGGGAGACAATAATACCCTGGACAGTGCCGAAGATGACCCCCTCCAGCAGGACTCAGCGCAGGAGGAGGGAGAAGCAAGTCCGCACGACAGTGCGGCAGAAAGAGAGGTAGAGGACGATAATTATGCGCCCCCTCCGAAGACGAGGCAAGCCTCGACGATGACGAATTCGTCGTGCCAGAGGATCCTGCCGAACAGGAGCGTTTCAAACGCTGGCTTATGGCCACGGCAAGCAGCCTCAAGAAAAAGCAGCGGCAGCTTAGAGCTGACCAAGACTTGCTAGCTGACAGATGGATCAAGTTCTTGCAGTCGATGAGTATGAACTCGAACGCCCCTCCAAGAGATACCCCAAACGCAGGCTGCTACCCCAATTAGAGGAAGCAGCACCCAAACCTACATCACCAGCGCATGATGCGGCCGACCGGCCACCCCGGCGTCGCTCTAAAAGTACCAAGGCACACTCCATTCAAGCCGCACTCCGGCGTCACTCTAAAAGTACCAAGGCACGGGGAAACGTGCCAGACCTGCGAGACGTATTGGAGGACAAGGCAAGACATACAAGATCGACCTACGGATCGCGTGGGCGCCCCATGATACGTGATGATAACCGTCACGTCGGATACAGTAAGTCCGGCCGGGCCGAACACAGTAGACAAAGCTCATATGAGCTACGTTGTGATATAGCCCAATACAGAGGCGCCGCACACCCACTATGCTTCACAGATGAAGTAATTGATCATCAAATCCCTGAGGGCTTCAAACCCGTAAATGTCGAATCATACGCTGGTACCACAGATCCCAAGGGTCCGGATCGAGGACTATCTCCTCCATATCCACATGGCCCGCGACGATGATCTACACGCCATCAAATACCTCCCACTCAAGCTTAAAGGACCAGCTCCGCATTGGCTCAACAGTTTGCCAGCAGAATCAATTGGTTGTTGGGAGGACCTGGAAGCCGCATTCCTTGATAACTTCCAGGGCACATATGTGCGACCACTAGACGCCGATGACCTCAGCCACATAATTCAGCAGCCAGAAGAATCAGCCAGACAATTTTGGACACGGTTCCTAACCAAGAAAAATCAAATCGTTGACTGTTCGGATGCAGAGGCCCTTGCAGCCTTCAAACATAACATCCGCGATGAGTGGCTAGCCCGGCACCTAGGCTAGGAAAAGCCAAAATCCATGGCAGCCCTCACCACATTCATGACCCGCTTTTGTGCGGGAGAGGACAACTGGCTAGCTCGAAGCAACAACTTTACCAAAAACCCTGGTAGGTCGGATACCAAGGACAGCAATGGCAGGTCGCGTCGCAACAAGAACAAGCGCCGCATTAACGGTGATAATGATGAAGATACGGCAGTCAATGCCGGATTCAGAGGCTCCAAACCCGGTCAACGGAAGAAGCCATTCAAAAGAAATACCCAGGGCCCGTCCAAGTTGGACCGAATACTCGATCGCTTGTGCCAGATACATGGCACCCCCGAAAAACCAGCCAATCACACCAACAGGGATTGTTGGGTGTTCAAGCAAGCAGGCAAGTTAAGTGCCGAACTCAATGAGAAGGGGCTGCATAGCGATGACGAGGAAGAGCCCCGGCCGCCGAACAATAGAGGATGAAGGGCTTTCCCACACAAGTGCGGACGGTGAACATGATATACGCAACCCACATACCCAAAAGGGAGCGGAAACATGCACTAAGGATGTATATGCGATCAAGCCGCCGCCCCAAAGTTCAACCCATGGTCTTCCGCCCGATCACCTTCGATCGAAGGACCACCCACTAGCATCCGTCACGCCGGTTTCGCCGCATTGGTTCTTGACCCAATCATCGACGGATTTCACCTCACTAGAGTCCTCGATGGACGGCGGTAGCAGCCTGAACTCGCTTTATCGTGATACAAAGGCGCAAAATGGGCATAGACCCTCAAGGATTAAACCAACAAAGACGACCTTTAAAGGCGCCATACCGGTGTAGAGGCCAATTGTACAGGCTCAGTTACACTCAAGTGGTCTTCGGATCACCGGATAACTTCCGAAGCGAAGAGTTAATCTTCGACATAGTCCTGCTCGCAGCGGCTATCACGCGATCGCCGGACGAACCGCGTTCGCAAAATTCAATGCGGTGCCGCACTACGCATACCTGAAGCTCAAGATGCCATGCCCTCGAGGAGTAATCACGGTCAATGGAAACACCGAACGCTCTCTCCGAATGGAGGAGCACACGGCGGCCCTCGCGGCGGAGGTGCAAAGCAGCCTCTCACAGCAATTCTCGAGTCCGGCCATTAAACGCCCGGACACTGTCAAGCACGCACGGAGTAACCTACATCAAGACCGCCTGGCATGATCCAAGCACGCGTAGCAATCCTGCCCCAACCCCAGCCCTCGCGAAATTGCGGCCAAGATTACGCCAGACATAACTACGCCCTGGAGATACCATGGGCATAAGGGGAGGGGCACGACCACGACACGCCCAGAATGCGGCTGAACGTGCACCAGGGGCTCCCAATTGTGTCATTCTTTTCCTTTTTATTTTTTGCTTACTTTCAGGACTCTGTTCTCCAGAAGCCATGTCCGGCATTTGCGCCGAATACACAATGCAACAGCCAGGGAAGCAGAAAACTGCGTCGAGTGTCCAGGTGGTCTCCATTACGAGCATTATACCTGTTTTACATACCATCCCGCAGCTTACCCCTGGAGGGGGACATGTTAAATAGTCCCATCCCTTGCTTATCGCACAATTTGTATCACTCTGCTTTTATTTGCAGTTTCTTTTCAATAACCAATATAGAGCTCTTGCCTATTATTGCATTCTTTCCCATTATATATGTTCATTTATGAAATTGCGCAACCGTACAATTTGGTACGGCCAATACACCAGTGGCTTAAGTACCCCAAAAGTATGGTGTGATAAGTCCGAACACTTTCACAAGAGCGGCACCCCGAACTTATAGCATTATATGCATCGGCTCCGAATCATGTCTTGGGTCAATAGTTGGGTTTGCCCGGCTCCCATGTTTTGGTACCTTACGTTCCGTTATATCGGCTAAGGTAGCACCGAGAGAACCATGCGATTGTGCCCCGGTTGAGCCGGGTTGAGCTCCTCGGAGAAAGCTAAAACTGACCGTCATGATAGGGCGAGAGCCGTCGCTGTTCGAGAGGTTTTCGGGTCCCTAAAGACTTATGCCGCTTAGAGCGAGGACCCGACATTGTCCGCCAAGGCGTGGATAGCGCCCGAACTCGGTCTTCCGAATACTAGGGGCTTCGCGAAATTTAAAATTATAGAATTCTCTGGCTAAGTGAGAGTGTTCAAGCATTATAAGTCCGGTTGCCTTGTTCGTTGCGTTGAGCGCCTCCTCGATGGACCCAAGAATGGGAACAAGAGCGCTCAAGTTTATCCCGAACACCCCAAAGACTGTGGCAATGGGGGCTGAAGCCAACGACTTGCCATCTCTCAAATTTGATAAACGGCCGCATGTAAGGTAATATTTTAAATTAACAAGCGTTGCTTAGCGCATATGAACAAGTTTTCAGCGTACAGGATAACAAATGCGAGTCTATTAGAAAATTACATCTTTGGAGCACTCATCCGCTATACGACGGGCACCCTTCAGGACGCCCTCATAGTACATTTCGGGCATGCGATGCTCCTTGCCCTTCGGTGGCCCGTCCGTCACAAGCTTCTCCGCATCCAGCTTGCCCCAGTGCACTTTAGCACGGGCAAGGGCCCGACGGGCACCTTCAATGCAGACGGAGCGCTTGATGACTTCAATCCATGGACAAAGGCCCACCACCGCCAGACTAGCCCAAAGTAGCTCCGAGGCATGGCTTCCTATGGCCACAGCCGAACTATGAGGTCCTTCATGGCCTGTTCGGCGACCTTGTGGAGCTCGACCAGCAGCTTCAACTGGTCGCTTAGGGGCACCAGATGTCCGCCTCAAAGATACCGAGACTGTAACACCTTTTCCGCCGAGCTCCCCTCCTTGGCGCGGTAGAACGCGACAACATCAGACACACTATGGGGCAGATCTGCGAATGCTCCTGGAGAGCTCCGAATCCGGGTAAGTAATAGGTAATTCACTATTGCTTTGCATAAAGAAGGCCTTACCTGCCGCTATCTTCTTTAATGATTCAATTTCTTGGAGGGCTTTTTGGGCCTCGGCCTTAGCAGCTTTGGCACTCTCAAGAGCCGAGGCAAGCTCGGACTCTCGGGTCTTCGAGTCACGCTTCAAACCCTCGTGTTTTTTCACGAGAGCCTGGAGCTCTTGCCGCATTCTCCGCCACCAAGGCCCCCTTCTTCTCGGTCGGTGTGCTCCGCGTCATGAGCTTTGGCCATGGACACCGCTTCCTTTAGGGTCGCCACCTCGTTCATGGCCCCTATAATACCCACGTTATTCCTGTCATTTTTTGCAACCAAATCCTTTCTATAAGGTATTTCTTTAATAAGGTATTACTTACCCTCCTGGTCCTCGAGCTGCTTCTTGGCAAGGCCGAGCTCGTTCTCTGACCGCTCGAGGTGCTGCTTCAATACGTTGACCTCCGCAGTCAGTGCGGCAGAGGTCAGCAGCACAGCCTACATTCCCATATTGACATACTTATGTTAGACTCCTGCGTATATCTTTTTAGATCCTTAGTCCGGCTTTTCTTTCTGAACACCGAACTAAGCATCAGGCTACTGCCTATGCGGTAATATTTTTACATATTCTAAAACTTACCTCAAAGCCTGTTAGAAGGCTGGTACAGCTTCACCAGCCCGCTCTTGGTGGATCGAACTTTCGGATCACAACACTCATAACAGTGCGGTGCTCCTCCTCGATGGAGGCGCTGTTAAGCGCCTCCAGTAAGCTATCCGGTGCCTCCGGTTGGCCGGAGGACACCAGCATCTTACCCTTCCTATGAAGGGGCCGCTTGCCGGACTTCAGAACCGCTGAAGGTTCCGGTATGGAGTCCGGACAAGGGTCGGGCTTAGACCCCTGGGGGTCTCGCCCCACGCCGAGTCCGGAGGTTGCCTTGCGGCGCCTCCGCGCCACCTCCTCTTGACCAGGCCCCTTGGGGCCCCACCTCGGCGTCTGCTAGCAGTGAGGTGAGGAGGCGGTCGGAAGTGAAGTACTCTCCATTTCCGACGAACTCAGGGACCCGCCGACGAGCGGGCGAGCTCGCCATGGGCGAGCTGCATGGTTGTTCGGCATTAGAGAACACTATGCAATGAAAAAGCCATGGGTATCCGGACACTTACGATCTCGCCAGGGCTTGGTCCTTGTTGGCCACCTCCTCCTCGCCGCTTGCCGGTGTTGGTGGAGAAGTCCGGAGGAAGGGTCCCTCCTTCTGATTCCTCCGGCCTCCCGGGCTGGGGCGGCCTTCCTTTTCTTCTCTCCCCGCCGGGAGAGGCTTTTTCCTCCTCCTCTTACTCAGAGGAGGATTCCGCCGGAGTTGTTGGGCGGTGAGTCCGACAAAGACTGGGCGCGCCGGAGCTCTTCGAGTTCCGTTGCCTCCTTCTTGGCCTTCTTCTCCGGCACCACATGAGGTACCGGAGCCAGCAGCCTCACACCCAAGGCGTCCGCTAGGTCTTCCGCAAAGGGGCCGGATAGTTAATCTATCCGGACGCCTTTCACCGATCTGTCAAAGGTTAGGGAGTTTTAGATCCCGCATAGAGTCAAACTATGAAAAAAAGTCCCATAAATGGTAAAATAACTTACCTCGTTGGCTTGACGCTGCGAGCTGAATCCGCGATCTTCGGTAGCGGATGTGGGAGCCTCGGCACCCTTGAACAGCACCTTCCATGCATCTTCGTACATTGTGTCGAAGAGCCTTTTCAGGGTTGAGTGTTGTGCCGGATCGAACTCCCACCATTTGAAGGCCCGTTGTTGGCATGGGAAAATCCGGCGGATGAGCATCACCTGGATTACGTTGACAAGCCTGAGATTCTTTTCCACCAGGTTTCGGACGCAGGTTTTGAGTCCGGATATCTCGTCCGAATTCCCCCACGTCAGGCCCGTCTCTTTCCATGATGAGAGCTATGTGGGGAAGCCAGATCGGAATTCGGGGGCCGCCGCCCATTGAGAGCCGCGCGGCTCGGTGATGTAGAACCACCCCGATTGTTACCCTTTATGGTCTCCACAAAGGAGCCCTCGAGCCATAGGACTTTGGCCATCTTGTTAACCATGGCGCCCAAGACTCCGCTTACGGCCGCCCAATACCTTCGCTTGACATTGAAGATCTTCAGCCATAAGCCGAAGTGGGGCTGGATGCAGAGGAAGGCCTCGCACACGACAATGAACGCCGAGATGTTGAGGATGAAATTCGGGGCCAGATCGTGGAAGTCCAGGCCGTAGTAGAACATGAGCCCCGGAAAATGGGTGAAGTGGAAAACCTAGTCCATGGAGGAAGTGGGGAGAAACACCACCCTCTCATGGGGCCTGGGGTTGGAATGAGCTGCCTCGTCGGGTAGCCGGCGCTGGCGTTGCTGGACAAGTATCCGGCCTCCCGCAGCTTTTTGATGTGCCCCTCCGTGACGGAGGAGGCCATCCACCTGCCTCCCGCTCCGGGCATAGTTGGAGAAGGTTGAGGTGGGATGTGCGGACTTGGGCGCTGGAGCTCGAGTGCGCGGAAATGGATGAGCAAATGAGGAAGAAGGCGTAGGTGAAAAGGTGGATCCTTATCCCCTTATATGGACGGACGACACTATGCGTCCCCGCCACCGGTAAAACTCGCTTATCTCCCAAGCCCCGTAATCAATGACGCGGATGGGTTACCCACGTCCGTATTGATGGGAATCCCGGAATAAGGGGGCACGATCTATGCTTTGATAAGACGTGCAAAGGAAACCGCCTCGCTAAACGCGCTGAGGTGGAACAGTAAAAATGATCTGTATAAAGGCCTAGCCGTGGTGTGATGTCACGCCGCGGAATACGTCAGCAGATCTGTGCAAAAATTATTCTCTCTACGGTGGTATGTGGAACTTGTTTTGCAGAGCCGGGGACTATCCTTGTGTTCAAAACCTTCTATGAATTATTCGGAGGAGGAACCCGCCTTGCAATGTCGAAGACAATATGTGCGCCACACTAATCGTCATTGAAGCCTGGTTCAGGGGCTACTGAGGGAGTCCTGGACTAGGGGGTGTCCGGATAGCCGAACTATCATCTTTGGCCGGACTCCAAGACTATGAAGATACAAGATTGAAGACTTCTTCCCGTGTCCGGATGGGACTTTCCTTGGCGTGGAAGGCAAGCTTGGCGATACACGGATATGTAGATCTCCTACCATTGTAACCGACTCAGTGTAACCCTAACCCTATCCGTGTCTATATAAACCGGAGGGTTTTAGTCCGTAGGACGAACAACAATCATACCATAGGCTAGCTTCTAGGGTTTAGCCTCTCTGATCTCGTGGTAGATCTACTCTTGTACTACCCATATCATCAATATTAATCAAGTAGGGGTAGGGTATTACCTCCATCAAGAGGGCCCGAACCTGGGTAAAACATCGTGTCTCTTGTCTCCTGTTACCATCCGCCTAGACGCACAGTTTGGGACCCCCTACCCGAGATCCGCCGGTTTTGACACCGACAGGCATCATCAATAACATGCGACATATCAGAACGAATAGCAGAAGCAGGTTTAGGTGTCGCAAGCTTACTCATAAAAGAAGGTGAATCAAGTGCAGAGGTAGATGGCAGTTCCTTTCCTCCCCTCATAGTTGAGGGATAAATTTTTGTCTTCTCGTCTTTCAAGTTCTTCATAGTGTCCAGCAGATATAAATCCCAAGTAACTCAAAGAATAGAGCTATGCTCCCCGGCAACAGCGCCAGAAATTTGTCTTGATAACCCACAAGTGTAGGGGATCGCAACAGCTTTCGAGGGTAGAGTATTCAACCCAAATTTATTGATTCGACACAAGGGGAGCCAAAGAATATTCTCAAGTATTAGCAACTTAGTTGTCAATTCAGCCACACCTGGATAACATAATATCTGCAGCAAGGTATTTAGTAGCAAAGTAATATGATAGTAGTGGTAAAGGTAACAAAAGAGCAATGAAAGCAAAATTAATATGTTTTGGTATTTTGTAGTGATTGTAACAATAGCAACGGAAAAGTAAATAAGCGTAAACCAGTATATGGAAAACTCGTAGGCATTGGATCGGTGATGGATAATTATGCCGGATGCCGTTCATCATGTAACAGTCATAACAAAGGGTGACGTAGAACTAGCTCCAATTCATCAATGAAATGTAGGCATGTATTCCGAATGTAGTCATACGTGCTTATGGAAAAGAACTTGCATGACATCTTTTGTCCTACCCTCCTGTGGCAGCGGGGTCCTAATGGAAACTAAGGGATACTAAGGCCTCCTTTTAATAGAGAACCGGAACAAAGCATTAGCACATAATGAATACATGAACTCCTTAAACTATGGTCATCACGGGGAGTGGTCCTGATTATTGTCACTCCAGGGTTGCCGGATCATAACACATAGTAGGTGACTATAGACTTGCAAGATAGGATCAATAACTCACATATATTCATGAAAACACAATAGGTTCAGATCTGAAATCATGGCACTCGGGCCCTAGTGACAAGCATTAAGAATAGCAAAGTCATAGAAACATCAATCTCAGAAAATAGTGGATACTAGGTATCAAACCCTAACAAAACTAACTCGATTACATGATAGATCTCATCCAACCCATCATCGTCCAGCAAGCCTATGATGGAATTACTCACGCACGGCGGTGAGCATCATGAAATTGGTGATGGAGGATGGTTGATGATGACGACTGCGATTTAATCCTCTCTCCTGAGCCCCTAATGGACTCCAGATCAGCCATCCCGAGAGGTTTTAGGGCTTGGCGGCGTCTCAGATCGTGAAAACGCAATGATTTCTTCTCTTCTATTTTTTCTCCCCAAAGCAAATATATAGAGTTGGAGTTGGCGCCGAGGAGCTCTGTGGGGGCCCACGAGGTAGGGGCGCGCTTAGGGGGCGCCCCACCCTCGTGGATGTGGTGTGGGCCCCTGGTCTTCATCTTTGGCAAGGATTTTTTATTTTTAACTAGATGTTCCGTGGAGTTTCGTGTCATTCCGAGAACTTTTGTTTTCTCGCACATAAAACAACATCATGGCAATTCTCAAAAAACAGGCCAATCCGGTTAGTTCCATTCAAATTATACAAGTTAGCGTCCAAAACAAGGGCAAAAGTGTTTGGAAAAGTAGATACGACGGAGACGTATCAGAGCGGCGCCATTGACACCGGTGCTTATATTGCTTCTCGAGGGGATTATCCTCTGTTGCCTTATTGCCACGCTTTCTTTGGGGGTGTCCACCATGTATATATCTTATGATGAGGTGGCGGTCCAGCGCCCTGTGGGTGGTGGTTCCTGTTCTTCTCCTACATCGTTGTCCATACCGTTGATGTCTTCAGAGCTGAAATCGAGCATGTCAGATAAGTCATCGACGGTGGCTATTAAGTGGGTGGTGGGTGGGGAACGAATTTCTTCGTCGTCCGCTTCCCACTCAAGTTGGACACAGTTCGGCCAAAGGCCTCCTGACAAGGAGAGAGACCTTAATGAATTTAGCACATCGCCCAGGGCGAGTGCTGAAAAATATCCGCGGAGGAAAACTCCATGATCGGTGCCCAATCAGATTCGATAGGCACTGTCGCAGGAAGTTCGGAGCCCGTGGCCGGGGACGAATCCAAGGGTTCGGCAACACATGGCTCATAGGAGGTGAAGTCAGTATTTGGCTCTATCGCCACTGAGTGAGCGGCCTCCGTGGCGGGGTCCATCCACCTATCCTCGGACGGCGCAATCTGCTCTAGATTGAGGGCTGGAGTAGCCGCAGGTGTGATCTCCTGAACAGCGTCTGACGCTAGAGCTAAGTCATGCTTGTCGTGACTGTGCGGTGCACCTGACATGGGCTCGATTCCGTCAAAGATCAAGTCTCCGCGGATGTCGGCAGTATAGTTTAAGCTTCCAAACCTGACCTGATGGCCAGGGGCGTAGCTTTCGATCTGCTCCAGATGGCCAAGCGAGTTGGCCCGCAGTGCGAAGCCGCCGAATATGAAGATCTGTCCGGGGAGAAAAATCTCACCTTGGATCACATCGTTGTTGATGATCGAAGGAGCCATCAAGCCTTATGGTGACGGCACAGTGGAACTCCCAATGAAAGCACCAATGTAGGTGTCAAAACCAGCGGATCTCGGGTAGGGGGTCCCGAACTGTGCGTCTAAGGCGGATGGTAACAGGAGGCGGGGGACACAATGTTTACCCAGGTTCGGGCCCTCTCGATGGAGGTAATACCCTACTTCCTGCTTGATTGATCTTGATGATATGAGTATTAGAAGAGTTGATCTACCACGAGATCGTAGAGGCTAAACCATATTAGCTAGCCTATGATTATGATTGTGTTGTTGTCCTACGGACTAAACCCTCCGGTTTATATAGACACCGGAGGGGGCTAGGGTTACATAGAGTCGGTTACAAGGGAGGAGATCTACAGATCCGAATTCCCAAGCTTGCCTTCCACGCCAAGGAGAGTCCCATCCGGACACGGGAAGGAGTCTTCAATCTTGTATCTTCATAGTCCAACAGTCCGGCCAAAGTATATAGTTCGGCTGTCCGAGGACCCCCTAATCCAGGACTCCCTCAGTGACTAGATGAAATTCCCGTGTACCCTCAAGAACTCTTTACTTACTATAAGAGACCGTTTTGACATGTCCTTTGCCTCAAAAGGATTGGGCTATCTTGCTGCACTTTTGTTACTATTATCATTACTTGCTCGTTACAAATTATCTTGCTATCAAACTACTCTGTTACTTACAATTTCAGCACTTGCAGACATTACCTTGCTGAAAACCACTTGTCATTTCCTTCTACTCCTCGTTGGGTTCGACACTCTTACTTATCGAAAAGAGCTAAAATTGATCTCCTATACTTGTGGGTCATCAAGGCTATTTTATGGCGTCGTTGCCGGGGAGTGAAGCGCCTTTGGTAAGTGGAATTCTGTAAGGAAACATTTATATAGTGTGCTGAAATTTATTGTCACTTGTTACTATGGAAAACAATCCTTTGAGAGGTTTGTTCAGGGTATCTTCACCTCGACCAGAACCACAATTAGCTACCCCTCAACGTACTACACCTAGTGAAATATTGAATATGAAATTCCTTCGGGTATAATAGAACAACTGCTAGCTAATCCTTATGCAGGAGTGATGTCGCTTGAAGCTACGTCGGTATTTCCCCAAAGAGGAAGGGATGATGCAGCACAGCGGCGGTAGGTATTTCCGAAACCAATGTTATTGAACCAGTAGGAGAACCAAGCAACACAACATGAATATCCCCTGCACACAAATAACAACTACTCGTAACCCGACGTGTAAAAGGGGTTGTAATTCCCATTCGTGTAGCGGCGCCCCAAGATGGGCACACGGACGTGAGGAAATTGTAGTAGATTGAATAATAGACCGTAAATAGAAAGCACGTAGCAAGGTATTTTTGTTTTAATAGATCTAAAAATAAATGCAAAGGAAAAGTAAATCGCAAAGGCAAATATATGAGAAAGAGACCCGGGGCCGTAGGTTTCACTAGTGCTTCTCTCAAGAAAAATAGCAAACGGTGGGTGAACAAATTACTGTTGGGCAATTGATAGAACTTCAAATTATCATGACCATTGTAGCGATCCGACCTCAGACGGTCAAATCTCTGTGTATAAGTGCCATCCCTGGATCGGTAATGCTGACCCACACAGTACTTGAAGGATTTATAAGAGAGTTCAATCACACACTTATTACATCGAGTGTCTCAAAGAGAACTTATTACAATAAATAAGATAATGGCGGAAGGCTTGGAAGATAAAGTGAGTCCATCAACTCCAACGGCATAGATGGGTGCATGACAATGACCTTACTCTTCGTCTGAAAAGTCTGTAACATGATATGTTGCATACCGAAACGGGTCAGCACATGGAATATGCTGGCAAGATAACACAGTAGAGTAATGAACAAGTAAAAGCTATCACTACATGCATATGAGGCTGGTGGAGGCTCTACGGTTATAATGTTTTGCAAAAAGCCAATTTTTTCCTACAATAAAGGAATATATTTTATTTAACTATCATGGTAGTTGAAACATTGAGAAGGTAAATCCCCATCTCAATCCCAATGAAACAAGTAATTAACAACCCAACAAATTAATTTAGAGTGATGAGATCAACATGATAATCCAAGAACCAGATATTCAAGATGTCCATAACCGGGGACATGGCTAACCATGATTAGTTTGTACACTCTACAGAGGTTTGCACACTTTTCACCACAAGACTCGATCTCCTCCATTGGATTTCTTGCACTACATGGTGTTTGAGAAACGGATGACCGAGACACGGTCTTTCAGAAACATTAACTCTTTACTCTGGGTGGACAGTACCAACCTACATCCCCTACATCTGCTAGCCCACCATAGAAAGAGGCCATGCAACATACTCAACCATGCTAGAGCCCATAATAGCTTGTGGCTGCACACGGAAGTTTCTAGCATGAATAATCTTATGATCCCTTAGAGCCTGGGTGGCGAACCAAATGGACAGCACTGGTATATCCCCAGGTGCCCGCAACCGATCCACCCAGATGTGTGTTTAAGTAGCCACCTTAAGTTAACCATTAATTAAGAATCTCACATCTGTCATGGAATACACTCAAACCCAATCCACGTCTATGAGCATAGCATGGCATTATAAGCATAGCGTAGAAGTAACTCCCAAGGGTTTGATAATAAAAGGGCAATAGGTTCTACCTCATCAACTACTTCCCAATACCCACAAATTAATCACATCCTAATCATGCAATGTTTGAGGGTTGTAACTAATGCATAAAGACTGGGTATTAAAGTAGTCTGATCAATGTGTTACTTGCCTTGCTGATGATCTGCAAACCATAGAGACTCGTATTAGCACGCTTCGCACTCCGGCAATTCTATCGCAAACAAACAATAGCATACATAAGAACTCAAGAAAATATGTCAGGGTAAACCTCAAATAAAAAGATCCAAACTGAAAGTTCAATTGAAGAGCTTCGATTTGCAAAAAGAATCAATCGAATCAGAGCTATGGAACTGAAACTACGGCCAAAAGAACTTCGAATTCAAATCTGCTTGAAACCAAATTTTAAATTGTAAAAACCTTGTTCAAGATCATTAAACAAAAACAGGGGCTCGAGACGAAGATTTTGGCATTGGTTTCACTGGATTTGGACAAACGGTTGAAAAGTTACGAGGGTTTGAAGATCAGGGGCTAATCTGCGATAAAAGTAATCGTGGATAGGTCCCTGGCAGAAAAAAGAAAATAAAAAGAAAAATCTACGGCGCAAACGTTCATTAACAGAGATGAACGGGTGAACGCATTCGTTAAAAATGAACTAACGAGCGAATGCTCGCTAAATAACGAAACTGAATAAAACGAACCGAACCGAACCGATCTAAAAAACCGAACCTCGGGTTTTTAAGAAAACTGGCTGCTTTTACCTAAAACCAAAAAACCGGCGTGGCTCCGGCGGTTTACGGCTTTATGGGGCGGCACGGGCGACGGCGGGTGGTGCGGGTTGTATGGCGGCATGGCGGGCGGGGCAAGGCGCATGTATAAGGCAGCGGCGGTGTGGTTTTCAGTGGTGGTGGCAGGCGCTCCTGGCTGCGGCTCAGTGGCGATGTGGGGGCGGGGGGGGGGCGGCTCATAAGGAGGGGGCGGGGCGGCTTGGAGGAGGGGCAAGGGAGGCGGCGGTCTCTGGGTCGGCGACGGCGGCGTGCGGCAGGCGAAGACCGGCTCGGGGTCGGTGGCGACGGGCGCTGGGCCGGCTGGGCTTCGGCCTAGTCGGTCCGAAACTTTTTTAAAAATAAAATTCCACCGAAAAAAATCCTAAAAAAATATAAAAAAATACTAAAAATGCCAAAAACAATTTTCACCGTCTAAATAGAATATTTAGAACTAAATGAACATTTACTTTGGCCTAAAAATGCAATTTTGAAAACACATATTTTTTCTAATTCAAATAAAATAGCAATAAAACCCAAATAAAATTATTTATTTGATTTTAATATTTTTCCTCCAATATTTCTTTTGTTTTGGAGAAGTCATATTATCTCCTCTCATATATGTTAATTTGAAATATTTTGGAGAGAAAAATAATTAAAACTAAAATGACCCTCTTTTCAATATTCAAGAAAATTCAAATATGAAAAGAAAAGAAATCTCCAACTTTCTCCGTGGGTCCTTGAGTTGATTAGGATTTTTAGGACCACTAAACCAAAATGCAAATAAAATATGATATGCATATGATGACCTATGTATAACATTCCAAATTGAAAATTTGGGATGTTACAAACGTACCCCCCCCCCTTAAAATGAATCTCGTCCTCGAGATTCAGGCTGGCTAGAAAATCGGTGTGCGTGGTCTTTCCGTAGATCATCCTCTCGTTCCCAGGTGGTATCATACTTCGTATGGTGGCTCCACTGAACTTTGCAAAACTTGATAACCTTGCTGCGTGTAACTCGGCTGGTAAACTCGAGAATCTTGACTGGTTTCTCCTCGTAGGTCAGATCACTATCCAACTGAATTGCTTCCAGGCAATCAGATCTCTCAGAGGAATATCGGCCATCTCAGCATGGCACTTCTTCAACTGGGAAACGTGAAACATATCATGAACTCCTAACAATCCTTCAGGTAACTCCAACTTGTAGGCTACTTCTCCCATACGTTCCGAAACTCGGTATGGTCCTACAAATCTCGGGGCTAACTTTCCCTTAACTCCAAAGCGTTTAACTCCTTGCAGTGGTGATACATGAAGATATGCTATGTCTCCGATTTCATAGACTACCTCTTTGCGCTTTGAATCTGCATAACTCTTCTGCCTGGACTGAGCTACCTTCAGTCTATCCCGAATCAACTTAACCTTCTCTTCACACTCTTTAATCAAATCTGGTCCAAACAACTGACGGTCTCCAACTTCATCCCACATCAACGGTGTCTTGCACCACCTTCCATACAAAGCTTCGAAAGGTGCCATCTTCAAACTGGCCTGGTAGCTATTGATGTAGGAGAACTCTACGTAGGGAAAATTGTCATCCCAACTAGATCCATAATCTAGTGCACAAGTTCTCAACATGTCCTCCAGAATTTGATTGACCCTCTCGGTCTGTCTATCTGTCTACGGATGAAAGGCGGTACTAAACTCTAGCCTGGTACCCAAAGTCTGGTGCAGCTGGTGCCAAAACTTTGAAGTAAAATGTGTTCCTCTATCTGATACGATGGTCCTCAGAACTCCATGCAGACATACGATCCTGGCCATATAAATCTTGGCCAACTTCGCACTTGTATAGGTGGTCTTCACTGGGATAAAGTGAGCCACTTTTGTCAAACGATCCACTACTACCCAGATAGAATCGTAAGCCGATCGGGTCCTGGGCAATCCGGTGATGAAATCCATGCCAAGATTGTCCCACTTCCATTCTGGTATTGGCATAGGCTGTAGTAATCCTGCTGGTTTCTGATGTTCTGCCTTCACTCTCTGACATACATCACATACGGCTACATACTCGGCAATATCCTTCTTCATTCCTGTCCACCAGAAACGCTCTTTCAAATCCAAATACATCTTGGTGTTTCCAGGGTGTATCGGGTATGGTGAGTCATGAGCTTCCTGAAGTATCAACTTCCTGATCTCTGTGTTATTGGGTACATAAACTCGATCCTCAAACCACAAGGTGTCGTGCTCATCCTCGCGAAAACCTTTGGCCTTTCCTTTGCCCATATTCTCCTTTATCTCGGCAATTTCCTTGTCATCCTTCTGAGCTTCTGGAATCTTTCCCAATAATGTCGACTGAACTTCCAATGCTGCAACAAAACCTCTAGGGACTATCTCCAAACGAAGCTCCTTGAGATCTTCGGCTAACTCCTTTGGCAATCCTCCGCTTACGAGGGTTTTGGCATAACTCTTCCAGTTCAAAGCGTCTCCTACGACATTGGCCTGGCCTGGATGATAATGCAACTTCGTATCATAATCCTTTATAAGCTCCAACCATCTCCTCTTCCTGAGATTCAGCTCCTTCTGGGTGAAAATGTACTTCAAACTATTATGATCCGTGTACACATCACAACGGTTTGCAATAAGAAAATGTCTCCAGGTCTTGAGCGCATGCACTATAGCTGCTAAATCCAAATCATGTGTGGCATAGTTCAACTCATGCGGTCGAAGCTGACGTGAGGCATATGAAACAACTCTTCCGTCCTGCATAAGTACACCTCCAAGTCCTAAGCGAGATGCATCGCAATACACTTGGAAATCCTTGCGTATATCTGGTAGAATCAACACTAGGGCTGTAACCAAACGTTTCTTCAGCTCCTGAAAACTTGCCTCACATTCATCTGCCATTTGAACTTGGTGTCCTTCTTCAACAACTCCGTCATAGGCTTCGCAATCTTAGAAAAATTCTCAATGAATCTCCGATAATATCCCGCGAGTCCAAGAAAACTGCGGATCTCTCCAACTGAAGTGGGTGATAGCCAATTAGTGACTGACATAACCTTGGTAGGATCCACGGCTATACCTTCTCCTGATATAACATGTCCAAGGAATCCAACTTGCTTCAACCAAAACTGACATTTGCTGAACTTGGCATAAAACTGATGTTCTCTGAGCTTCTCGAGAACCAAACGCAAATGCTCCTTGTGTTCCTCTTCATTCTTCGAGTATACCAAGATATCATCAATGAACACCACAACAAACTAATCAAAGAACTCCATGAACACCTTATTCATCGTACTCATAAAATAGGCAGGGGCGTTAGTCAATCCAAATGACATAACCGTGTACTCATATAGCCCGTACCTTGTGGTGAAGGTTGTCTTAGGTATATCCTATTCTCGGATCTTCAGCTGGTGGTATTCTACTCGCAGATCGATCTTGGAGAATACTTTAGCTCCTTGCAGCTGGTCAAACAAATCATTGAACATCGGTAGTGGGTACTTGTTCTTGATCGTCACTTCATTCAATGCACGATAATCAACAACCATTCTCAATGATCCATCCTTCTCAACCAAAACCACTGGGGCTCCCCACAGTGACAAACTTCGTCGAATGTAACCTTTCTCCAATAACTCATTAATCTTCTTCTTAATCTCCTCCAGATCATTTGCGGGCATCCGGTATGGTCTATTTGATATTGGTCCGATGCCTGGCAACAGCTCTATCAAAAACGCAATGTTTCGATCCGGCGGCATGCCTAGTAGCTCCTCTGGGAATACATCTGGGTAATCCTTCACTACATGCACTTCCTCCTCAACAACTCCCGTGAGAGAATTTACTTGGGTACTCCTCGGCGCATGCCTGGATATATACTTGGTCCTTTTTCCCTCCGGGGTGGTGAGCAGAATTGACCTACTAGCACAGTCAATGTTTCCTCCATACTTCGATAGCCAATCAATGCCTAGTATCACATCCAATCCTTGTGACTCCAAAATTATTAGGTCTGGAGGGAAAACATGGCTACCAATGGTTAAGGGTATCCGGTCGCACCATCGGCTGGCCATATACTCTGCTCCTGGTGAGCTTACTAGCATGGGTGACCTAAGGGCTAAGGTGGGTAACTTAAACTTGTCCACAAAACCCCTTGAAATGTATGAATGCGATGCACCAGTATCAAAAAAGAATGAGAGCGGTAAATGACTTAACCAAAAACTTACCGATAACTGCATCTGGCTGCTCTTCAACCTCTTCCACGTTCACGTGGTTCACCTGTCCCCTATTGAAAGGGTTGGGATTCTTCCCAGAGCTTCCATTGCCATTACCATTCTTTGGCTCAGGGCACTCATTGGCATAGTGTCTAGTCTTCCCGCACTTGAAACAAGTAATGTGACTTTGATCCTTCTTGGCGGGTGTGGTCAAGTTAGAGCGGTTCTGACATCGCCCGCTCCATTCCCATTTCCATTCTAGGGGCCACTGTGGTTATGCGAACTTCCTCCATTGTGGGTATGGCCTCCATGGTTATGGGTATATCCTCTCAAGTTCGAGGTAAAACGAGGCTTCTGCTGAGCTCCTAAATTGTACTTCCCTTGTCCGTACTTCCTTTTGCAGCTCTCAATCTGCTGCAGCTTCCCTTCAATCATAAGAGCCTTGTCTACCAACTCCTGGTAGTTGTTAAATGTTGCCACCATTAACTGCATACTCATCTCATCATTCAGCCCTTCCATAAACTTCTCCTGCTTCGCGGCATCTATGGCCACATCATCTGGGGCATAGCGAGCTAACTTGCTGAACTCATCCACGTACTACCCCACAGTACGATTTCCTTGTCGCAAGTTGCGAAACTCACGCTTCTTCATGCTCACAGCTCCAGTTGAGACATGTGCAGTGCCGAATGCTTGCTGAAACTGATCCGAAGTGATATTGCCTATAGGGAAAGTGGTTGTGTAATTCTCCCACCATGAGGTTGCGGTTCCATCCAATTGATGTGCGGAAAAATGCACCTTCTCAGCATTTGTGCAACCTGCGGTGGTCAACTCTCTTGTTGTTGTTGTTGTTGTTGTTGTTTTTTTTTTTTTTTGTTGTTGTTGTTGTTGTTGTTGTTGTTGTTGTTGTTGTTGTTGTTGTTGTTGTTGTTGTTGTTGTTGTTGTTGTTGTTGTTGTTGTTGTTGTTGTTGTTGTTGTTGTTGTTGTTGTTGTTGTTGTTGTTGTTGTTGTTGTTGTTGTTGTTGTTGTTGTTGTTGTTGTTGTTGTTGTTGTTGCTGTTGTTGTTGTTGTTGCTGTTGTTGTTGTTGTTGTTTCCTTGGTTCTGGACTATTTGCTATATCATGGTATTCTGCTGTTGGATCAACTAGGTGATCTCCGGTGGGAAGACAAATCCGGGGTCACGTCTCGGAGGCATCTGATGGGTTTAGAGGGGAGATATTAGAATAGAATGGCGTCTAATGAGGAAACACTACCCATATGCACATGAGACAAACACGTTCATATCACACCAATCAATTCAAGCAAGGGCATACAATCGATCTAACTATCGTACAAAAGTGCTCGGACTACTACTATATACATGGGGAAATACTACTGATAATATGCTGGTCTACTAGAAATTTTGATCGGTGGAAGACTCCATAATATCCGCTCCAGCTTCCTCTTCGTAATCATCATCACTACTGTCGGGGTCGGAGTCGGTGTCGTCTATGATGATGTAGTCCTCGGGATGGCCGTCATCTCCTCCTGGCATGGGGTCTCCCATGAATACTCCCAGCTTCCTTGTCAGGTCGTCATTCTTCTCCACTAGTATTGCGATTTCCTCCTCGTAGCTGTTGCGTGTAGACTTGAGTTCCTCTTCTAGCTCCATGTTCCTGGTCATCACCTTCTTCAATTTTATCATGCTTGCGCACATCTGGTTCTCCTGACGACGAATGTGCTGGTTTAACTCCTAGATGAAAGATGTAATGGACATGTCCCTCCTGGTGTTGATCATCTCCCATTGCTCATCTCGGCGCCCACGTATCTGGTAGATAGTGTCCTTAAGATCCTTGTGATAAACTTCACCAATGCGTCCCATGGCGATGTGTGCTACCATGCTCTTTCCTAGACTCCAGGTTGGTGCATCAAAGGAAAACTCTATGGGCTCAGTGACTAGCGTGAATGTCCTTCCTGGAACTTGAACTCGAATCATCCAACGCTCCTCTTCTGGTAAAATGGCGGTGTAGGTCCCGGTGAAGCTTGGTATTTCGATGTTCAGATACCTAGTGACTTCCTTTAAATGTCGTCCAAAGGGTGTGTCTTCGTCCGATTGTGCAAACTTGTTCCTTGTGTCTGCCATCCTAAAGAGTGGAAAATGGAGAGGAGTCAGAAATGAGTAGAGAAGAGTGACCTATGGCTTAACTTAGTGGTCGTGTCCTACATTAAACGTGTGCTCTGATACCATCTTGTAGCGATCCGACCTCAGACGGTCAAATCTTTGTGTATATGTGCCATCTCTGGATCGGTAATGCTGACACACATAGTACTTGAATGATTTATAACAGAGTTCAATCACACACTTATTACATCGAGTGTCTCAAAAGAGAACTTATTACAATAAATATGGCTTAAGGCCATCTAAATAAGATAACAGCAGAAGGCTTGGAAGATAAAGTGAGTCCATCAACTCTAACGGCATAGCAGAGTGCACGACAACGACCTAGCGCACCTTACTCTTCGTCTGAAAAGTCTGCAACATGATATGTTGCAGCCAGAAAAGGGTCAGCACATGGAATATGCTGGCAAGATAACACGGTAGAGCAATCAACAAGTAAAAGCTATCACTACATGCATATGAGGCTGGTGGCGGCTCTACGGTTATAATGTTTTGCGAAAAGCCAATTTTTCCCTACAACAAAGGAATATATTTTATTTAACTATCATGGTAGTTGAAACATTGAGAAGGTAAATCCCCATCTCAATCCAATTAAACATGTAATTAACAACCCAACAAATTAATTTAGAGTGATGAGATCAACATGATAATCCAAGAACAGATACTCAAGATGTCCATAGCCGGGGACATGGCTAACCATGATTAGTTTGTACACTCTACAGAGGTTTGCGCACTTTTCCCCACAAGACTTGATCTCCTCCGTTGGATTTCTCGCACTACATGGTGTTTGAGAAACGGATGACCGAGACACAGTCTTTCAGAAACATTAACTCCTTACTCTGGGTGGACAGTACCAACCTACATCCCCTACATCTGCTAGCCCACCACTGAAAGAGGTCATGCAACATACTTAACCATGCTAGAGCCCATAATAGCTTGTGGCTGCACACGGAAGTTTCTAGCATGAATAATCTTATGATCCCTTTGAGCCTAGGTGGCGAACCAAATGGACAGCACTGGTATATCCCCAGGTGTCCCCAACCAAACCACCCAGATGTGTGTTTAAGTATCCACCTTAAGTTAACCATTAATTAAGAATCTCACATCTGTCATGGAATACACTCAAACCCAATCCATGTCTACGAGCATAGCATGGCATTATAAGCATAGCGTAGAAGTAACTCCCAAGGGTTTGATAATAAAAGGGCGATAGGTTCTACCTCATCAACTACTTCCCAATACCCACAAATTAATCACATCCAAATCATTCAATGTTTGAGGGTTGTAAATAATGCATGAAAACTGGGTATGAAAGTAGTATGATCAATCTGTTATTTGCCTTGCTGACGATCTGCAAACCCTAGAGATTCGTAGTAGCACGCTTCGCACTCCGGGAATTCTATCGTAAACAAACAATAGCATACATAAGCACTCAAGCGAAGATGCACAGGTAAAACTCAAGTAAGAAGATCCAAACTGAAAGTTCAACTGAAGAGCTTCTATTTGCAAAAAGAATCAGTCGAATCTGAGCGACGGAACTGAAACTATGGTCAAAAGAACTTCGAATTCAAATCTGCTTGAAAGCAAATTTTAAATTGTCAAAACCTTGTTCAAGTTGATTAAATAGAAAGAGGGGCTCGAGACAAAGATTTTGGCGTTGGTTTCACTGGACTTGGACAAACGGTTGAAAAGTTAGGAGAGTTTGAAGATCAGGGGCTAATCTACGATAAAAGTAACCACGGGTAGGTCCCTGGCAGGAAAAAAGAAAAAACTACGGCGCGAACGTTCGTTAACAGAGATGAACGGGCGAATGCGTTCGTTAAAAACGAACTAACGAGCGAACGCTCGCTAAATAACGAAACCGAATAAAACGAACCGAACCGATCTAAAAAAACCGAACCTAGGGTTTTTTAGAAAACCGGCGGCTTTTACATAAAACCAAAAAAACCGGTGGCAAGATCCACGAAGTCTGGCGCAGCTCCGGTGGCTTCCGGCGGGCGTGGCGGCTGCGTGGGGCGACGGCGGGGTGGTGCGGCGCGTCGGCGAATGCGCGGGGCGGTGGCGACTGCGGGCGCTGCTGCTGCTGCGGGCTGCGGCGGCTCGGGTTGCGATGTGGGGGCGGGGGTGGCGGCTTATAAGGAGGGGAGGGGGCAGGGTGGCTTGGAGGAGGGGCAAGGGCGCACTACAAAAAGAAAGACACATCCGTGACATTTTGGGTCGAACGAAATTTTTTTCTGTCATACATATGACACTTCTATGATGATAATTGTGACAAAACCCGGTATCATCATAGATGTGGTGGGATCCTACTTCTATGACAAAAAATCATGACAAAAAATGGGCTTTTTGTCCTGGGCGGGCCGGAGACGCAGCTGCATGACATTCTTTGGGCCGTCCATGACGGAAAAAACCATGATAGAAGCGAGGGGGAGGAAAATTTCAGGGAGTTCCCGGTTATGGTGGGAGGTCGGGGGCCGAGCGATGCGCGTTTCTCTCGTACACGTACGCGCATGTGTGTGAGGCGTTGGCTCTAACTGAACCCGAGCGAGGCGTTGGGCTCTAACTGAACCCGAGCGATTGCACTGCAGGCTACGCGTTACTGAACCCGAGCGATCGATCGATGGCTGTTAACTGAACCTGATGGAGCGATTCCTTCGCTACTGCTGCTAACTGAAGCCGATCGATTGGATGAACAGTGAGCGTTGCGGGGGGGTTGGATGAACAGTGAGCGGTGGCGTTGCCTCTGGATGAACAGGACCCCGTGGTGTGGTGGAGGGCTGTATGAACAGTAGACGATGGAGGGGTGCCCGTGGAGGGGTGGATGAACAGGACCCCATCGTGTGGAGGACTGGATGAACAGTAGACGTTGGAGGGTTGCCCGTGGAGGGGTGGTTGAACAGGACCCCGTGGTGTGGAGGGCTGGATGAATAGTAGACGGTGGAGGGATGCCCGTGGAGGGGTGGTTGAACAGGACCCCGTGGTGTGGAGGGCTGGATGAACAGTAGAAGGTGGAGGGGTGGTTGAACAGTAGCCGGTGGAGTAGCGCACGGTGGAGGCTGGATGAACAGGAGCCCGTGGAGGCTGGAGGAGGTCGACGGTGGAGATGAACAGTATCCCGTGGAGTCCCGTTTTGCGGTACGCCACACCCCTCCCGATGAACAGGACCCCCTTTTCGACCGTAGCGCTCCAACACAAGTCCGTTTCGTCCGTTTTGCGGTACGCCACACCCCTCCCGATCAACAGGACCCCCGTTTCGAACGTGGCCGGTCGAACACAAGGCTGTTTCCTCCGTTCTGCGCTACGCCAGGCCTCGTTTCTATCGCCTGTTCCGTCCAAGCCCTCCTGATGAACACGAAGCATTCCGTTGCCTCCCCATGAACACGACGCATTCCGTTGCCTCCCCATGAACACGACGACGACGCTGTTTATCCGTTCTGACCCAGCCATGTACACGAGCCCTCGCCATACGTATGCCCGAGTAGGCGTTCGAGACCCCGCCCGTATATACACATACGTGGCCGTATTTTCTTTCTTGCACCCTGGCCGCTGTACGTACGTGTACATGCTACGTGAGCGCCTCTACTATGACACGTGCGCGCCTCTGTATCGACCAGTATATATGTACATACACGTTCGCGACCAGAATGACAACGCTACGTATGCTTCGACCAGGTGTGTCCCGACTGTCAGGCACTTCCTTGCATGCGAAGATGTAGCTGGTGGGTCCCAGCAGTCAGGGGGGCGAAATACGATGGCCCGTCCGGTGGGTCCCCGCTGTCAGGTGGAGGAATAATTATTTTGCACGTAATAAGGAGGCACTTCCTTGCTGCGGCCATGGACCCAGCTGTCAGCCTCTCCACGTACAGTCCACGTCCGATGGCAGCCGTTCCTTGACCACGTTGACCACGCCACACCGAGAGCACCAGGGCGGTGAACGACGACGAGGCCTAGGAAGGGGACGACGCGGAGCTGGGGAAGACGCGGCAGTGGATGCCCACGCGTAGAGGAGTACGAGGGTTCACTAGTTCGCTGCGGTGTGAGGCTGTCGTCGCCACAGAATAACATGGGGTGTGGGTGAGTAGAGGGATGGCCTGGCCAGCGGTGGGAGTAGTAGGGGGCGGTGAGACCTCCGCCACATCGCAGCCGGCCACGGGAGGTAGGAGCACGAGGCACGACCGGTGCTGGTTTGGGCGGCTGGAGCAAGAAGACCAGAGGTTGAAGAAGCACTACGGCCGTTGGATGGACATCGTACGGTCACTGGAGCTAGAATCGTGCATATTGACTAAGTTGACAAA
Source organism: Aegilops bicornis (assembly GCA_021605145.1). Taxonomy (NCBI): domain Eukaryota; kingdom Viridiplantae; phylum Streptophyta; class Magnoliopsida; order Poales; family Poaceae; genus Aegilops; species Aegilops bicornis. The sequence goes on along the minus strand of CM038674.1, from coordinate 475,923,893 downwards.
GCCCTCCGTCCCTGTCAACTTAGTAGGCCCACAAGTCAGCCTGCCACTATACTAGGTCCCAGCTAACAGGGGGAGTATTCATTTTTTTTTGTGCGTAATAAGGAGGCACTTCCTTGCGTGCGAAGATATAGTCAGGTGGAGTCCGAGCTGTCAGCGGCGGTAACGTTTTTTTGTGAAATACAGAGGCCCTTTCGGTGGGTCCCTAGTGTCAGGTGGAGGAATCATTATTTTGCGTGTAATAAGGAGGCATTTCCTTGCGTGCGGCCATGGACCCAGTTGTCGGCCTCTCCACGTAAAGTCCACTTCAAATGAATGTCGGTCGTTGACCATGTTGACCAGGCCGCGCCGAGAGCACCAGTGCGATAGACGGCGGTGAGGCCTAGGAAGGGAACGACACAGAGGCAAGGAAGACTCGGCAGTTGTTTCCCACGCGGAGGGGAGTACGACTGTACGAGGGTTTACTGGTTTGTCTGCCGTCGCCGGAGAATAATAGCAGGTGTGGGTGAGTAGAGGGATGGCTAGGCCAGCGATAGGAGGTACGGTGGGGCGGTGAGGCCTGCGCGGCAGCAAAGCCGGCCGCAGGGAGGAGGGAGCAGGCAGTCCCGCCGACGCCTGTTTGAGCGGCTGGAGCAGGAAGAGCAGAGATTGAAGAAACACGACGACCATTGGATGGCCATCCAACGATCCTTTGCTTGTCGCCAACCTTTTTAGGAAAGCCTCAAATCTGTGGAAAACAGCATACATCCCATCTGCCATTATTTCTAATAATTTACAGCCCATTTGCTAATTATTAAGGTTTTTGGAGCCCATATTCGTTTTGTTAGCATTACAGCCCATATTGTGGCCACGGTTAAAAATTATACGAAATTTTGCATATTTCATGCGGTCCGAACTGTTTTTAATCCCGAAATTTCGACTCACATTCAAACTGATTTTAAAAATAAATATATATCAATATAAAATCCAATAAATTCTCCATGCATAAAAATTAATGTAATTTCAAATCTCGAAATGAAAAAAAGATATTTGAAACTAATTGCCGGTTTGATGTGTTTTAAAAATATACAGCCCATTTCTCATTACTGATGGGCCATTTTCTCGGCCAGCCGAATGAAATCTCTCCTCCTCTTGAAAGATTTGCGGCCCAACAGGCCTGACAAAGCGACTTACTTGGAAAATCACAAAAAAACTGGGTTGTGGCCGTGGACCCAAATGGTATCGACCTCTCCACGACATGATACTCTTCCGATGGAATGTCGTTGACCACGTTGACCACGCCGCGCCGAGAGCACCAAGGCGATGGACGACGGCGAGGCCTAGGAAGGGGACGACGTGGAGCCGGGGAAGACGCGGCAGTGGACGCCCACGCGGAGAGGAGTACGAGGGTTCACTGGTTCGGTTGCGGTGTGAGCCTGCCGTCGCTGCAGGGCCTGGCTAGCGGTGGGAGTAGTAGGGGCGATGAGGCCTCATCGGCAGCACAGCCGACCACTAGAGGCAGGAGCAGGCGGTCTCCCCGGCGCTGGTTTGGGCAGCTGGTGCAAGAAAAGCTGCGATTGAAGAAGCAGCAGGACCGTTCGATTCAAATCCAACGGTTACTGCTGCTAGAATCATTTGTTGACTAAGTTGACAAGCCACGTATGCTGTCAACTTAGTAGGCCCACAGGTCGATCTCCCAACCGTGCGCCCGGATGTCGATGGGAGGAATCATTTTTTTCGCGTAATAAGGAGGCAGTTGATTGCGTGCGGCCAGGCTAGCGGAGGGAGTAGGGTGGGCCGAGGGAGCCTGCGCGGCATCACAGCGGGCCACAAGAGGAGGGAGCAGGCAGTCCTGCCGGCGCTAGTTTAGGCGGCTGGAGCAGGAAGATCAAAGATTGAAGAAGCACGTCCAACACTAACTGCTGCTAGAATCGTGTGTTCACTGACAAAGCCTTGCGTAAACAAGTCAGACTCGAAAGCTGTGGCGTGTACAGCCCATTTGCTATTATTTTTATAATTTTTACTCATTTTCTAATTCATATGGAATTTATTGCAGCCCGTTTTCCATTTTTAGAATTGCTGGCGATTTTCTAGTCGATGCAGGTCAAAAAATTAACTAAATATGTGGGAAATTTTGAAAATTCGCAAATTTTTGCTGGGGAAAGAAATATTCTTAATCCAAAAATTAATAGCCATACTAAAACAAACTTAAAAACAAATTAGTACTATGTCATGTTAAATCCAATGAAATACGTATAAGATATCAGTGAAGAACAAAAACAAAAAAACAAACTTATATCCCATTTGGTATAATGTTTTTTGGAATTTTCAACCCCTTTTGATATTACTTTTAACAGACATTGACCATACTCTTAAGCCAGGCCGGAATGCATCCCTCCTCGTCTTGAAAGATTTGCAGCCCGGTAATTCGGAGAAAACAAATAGGCCTAGCTTGGATATTCTTCAAAAAGAAATACTGGGCTACCTATTTTCCCAAAGAACTGGTGCATGAGCATTTAGCTTTATTTATTTATTTATTTACTTATTTATGTTTAGGGGACCATGAGCATGTACCTGGTGTGGATTCATGTGAGAGCCTCCCTTCCAGTTAATTATGGGCTTCTCTATTGGGCCTTCATCAGTGGGTTGCATGTTATCAACAAGTGGAAAATGTGTTCCGAGTTTAAAAAAAATGTGTTCCGTACGATAAGTAGTATGCGCCACGACGGCACGGGCACTAAAGGATCAAACCGTTAGCGACTTCCAAAACATTATGTTTGTCATTCTAACAACACATTTATTCAACCAACAGACGAAATATACTACTGATTGTACATTGAAAACAGCAGCAGTAGCAACCAGGGCTGGGGGTGCAATAGAAGCAGTAAGCAGGCCAGAAGAGTGAAGACGCAGCTCTCTCTTCCAAACCAAACATCAGCCATCATTACAAAAGGGCTACCAAAAAAGAACAAGTGTATGCATCAAACTAAATAAAGATCCTACTACACCAAGTGTACGCATCTAACTAACTAGCTGAGTTAGACGTTACTATTTATTAAGCTGTGGAGATTCGCTGACGGCTTGAACCAGATGGGTGCCTGACGGGGGAAACTCCAGCCAGCAGGTCGAAGTCTGATACTTGCGATCCTCTCTCCTACTTTGGGCTGCAGAGCGTGGCGGCACATATCAGGGTATGGTGCATGCAGAGACGCATGGTACGCTGTGTACACACAGTTTTGCCTGATGAACGAAACCGCGCTGCCATCATGATCCTTGCCATCGGTTATCTCCTGGTTAATCGGATAATTCAGTCCGACAAACAGAGAGCGTGTACCAAGGCTACTTACCAGCCTCCAGTCAAAAATTCCTGAAGGCCCAGAGAAGCTGGGATCCTGCTCAAAGACCTTGCAGTGACTGATTGTATTCCGCGAAACAACACGTCCGGTACGTGCGAACGATCATCAATCTTTCGCCGTCGTCTGATCGAGCCAGGAACCACCTGCAACTGCCATGCCGCTTTTCTTTGAAAGGTTCTGGGATTAGGAAGGGTAGGGACACTAGGCGGCCTACAACATCATATCAAGTTGGAGCCAAATAAAAATGTGCTCTTCGTTTAGTCAATCTTAAGAACAGCATGTTATGAGCATGAATATTTTTTCAGCAAATGTTGACAGTAATATAAGCAAGCCATCATGATATCATAGGAAAGTAACATACTGCTGTAACAGCTGTTTGTAGCGATGACTGGAGTAGGCCAGCAATACGTCCAGCCATAGAAGGAGTCGACAGTGTAAATGAAGCCCTTGTGTTCAATGGCATCAGAGAACCATGGAGGATGTATGATCCTGCGATGGACGTGCAAATTTATCCACTTACCGCAGTGACCTGTCAGATAGGCGAGACCGCAGTTGAAGATCTTGTGGGCACTTGGCAGATTACAACCTTGAGCAAATCAAACTTGGTATCATGTTGGCTACTGTAAGATTCCGAGTATTCTGGGCAGCGGTGCCAAAGCAGTGCAGTGTTAATCGAAGGAAGGGGGATCAATCGCTGGGTGTAGACCTCCACGAGCATCCAGCTGCCGCGACCATCGATGAGCACCATCCAAGACATGTTCATGTCGACCCAGTACATACCGTTAATGTAGTTGAGGCTGACGGGGATCGGATCACAGTCAAGGGGGTTGATGCTCGCCACCCTACGATCGTTATGCTGCGTGACATGCCGTTTCTGAAGATCGGGCGGCATCAGCAAGCAAGGAGTTGGCTTAAAAAGCTCCGGACTGAGGGCTTTGAGTAAACGGTACAGCCCTGACGAGCACGCGGCGAGCGGCATGGTACTGAGATTGTCCACACGCAAAACAATGAGCTTGATTACCTCTGTGGGAGCGAATTCCAGCCACTCTTTCAGCGGACGCTGCTCGGTTCTGCCATTGTTAGTGCTTGGGTTTTGACGAGGGGGAGGCGCCTTTAGCGAGGATGGAAGATTGGACGAGATTATGTGCGGACAAAGATGGAGAAGCGAATATGTGCTGTGGTAAGTGGACAGGTCATGATGACTACAGCACGCCGCTTGACTTACGAGACACATACCAGCAGCGTAGGGTCATGTCAATGCCAGACATACTATTCGATTTGACAACTACAACCAGTATATTATAAAAAACAAAGAAGAGTAGTAGAGATAGAGATAAGAATAGAGACTAGGGAGGAGCACCATCTCATCGCTCCGTGGGCTACTCTTGCGCTCCATTCGGGCGGCCGCAACGCCCCCTCTGACCACTCCATCCTGCGCTCCATTCGGGCGGGCGCTGTTGAAATTTGGGGAGCGACTCGCGATCGCTAGCAGCGACGACTTCACCGACGACGACTTCTTCCCCGACCTCGGCAACCTCTTCCTCAACGACATGGGCGACAACCTCAACGCCAATGGTGCTGCTCCCGTTGCACCGTATGTGTTTCTGTCTTTCCTATTTGAAATCGTGGTAGAATTCATGTTTCTAGTCTGTGTCCTAGATTCGATCTGTTCATCTACTGTGCTAGTCCGCATGATTAGTTTAATCTCTGTTATAGCCGTCATGATTTATTTTGTAGTAAATCTCGTAGTAACTTGCTCATATATTCAACTGGCGGAACGTCCCCTACAGCCACTCCCGTTTCATGGACGGCCTGGTCGATGCCTCCAAGGAGCCCTTCGTCTACTGCTATGAGTGCCCGGTGCCGTTTTGGGGCTCGCCGGCGGACATCGTGCATCACCTGACGCAGGCGTGCAGCAATCACTACTGGCCCTTGGTGAAGAACATCAACTACGAGACGTGCTACCCGTTCACCGTGCCGGAGTCGCTGGAGGATCAGCGCCGCCTGCTAGTCTCGGAGGAGGACGGCAGCGTCTTCCTCTTGATCGTGGCCACCGGCGAGGCCCGCGCAGGCCGCCGCCACATCTTTGTAGTGTGTGTCAGGGGCGACGCCGCTGACGCTAACGCTGACACGAGGCCGATGTACGGGTGCGTGCACACTATTACTACCCCTCGGAGGTACGTGGGCAGCGACACTGGCTACGCCAAGAATACTTGGACTCTGCCGAGCTAGGACTTTCCTGCTGATGTGGACATGGAAAGGGCACGGTGTTATTTGAACCCCAACGATGTGCACGGGGACTCGAAGGAGGTTCACGTGAACATCTGCATTATCAAGTTAAATGTTGATCATTAGTCTTCGCTCAATGTAATCCGCTGTCTAAGCATGTGGAGACTTCCATGCATGATCCTGCTCTATTGGAGTATCGCGCATGAATAAAAGTGTATCCATTTATGGTTTAGTCTAGAATCTTCCATGTATGAATTTTTACTACAAAGATCGGTGAAAGACTTATGATGAACCATTTCTTACATATCCTCTGCCCCCTCCCAAGTCATCCTGATTTAATCCCTTCGTCTAGGTGTATAAGGGCATGGTTAATACTTAAATAGTATAGCCAAATGTTGGCTATAAGAAAGTGCCATGTCATCTGTAGCCAACATGTATAACAATGGATACTCAAAAACTAATTCTTGAAGATCATTTCCTGCAAAGCACAATAAGAGTTATTTCTTCACAAGTTTTGGATGCAGGTTGAACAGTTGAACGCTTTTGTTTGCAAAAGATACTTTTATCTATTTCACTCGGATGTTTGTGAGCTCTAGAGATGAAATAATATCAGAACAAACCTATCCAAATGAACTAACCGAGGCATCTCCATCTTAATTTTCTCTTGCAAGTCGTGCGTGGTCCCTTCATCGTGAAAATGCTCGCCGTCGCATTGATTTGCATGCATGGATAGCACCACCATATTTTCAAAGGAGGAGCGAGCTCTATATTTCAGCCAATGCATGCATGATTTGAGGAATTATGGTTGGACATGCATGTAGAAAAGGGAGGAGAGTAATTTGCATGGGAGGGATTAAAGGAAGGGAGGCCAGCGGCTAGGCATTCAAAGGAGGCTCCATGCAAGATTACATGGGATCCAGATACTAGTCCCAAAATCAGTTCCTCTTTTCGCGGACATGCATGCCTTGGTACGAGAGATTGAGAAGTTAGGCCCTGTAAAAATGGATGGAGGGAGTAGTAGTACTAGTGTAGAGGGCGGCGCTGCACGGGAGTCTCACCTCTCACCCCGCTCGTGGCGCGGCAGTAAAGCCGTCATATCACAAAACCCAACCACTCCCAGTAATAAGTGGCCTGGTAAAATAAACAGACAAGCAACCATCACATCCCTCCGTCTTTTTTGCATTTCATCTCTCTGCATTTACTTTCTCCGGTTCATCTCACACACTCGATCCCTAGCTACTACTCCTAGGGCCAGTTCTTTTGGCGGCTTCCCCAGCTTTTCCCACAAGACTAGTCACAGTGGAGAGTAAAAATAAGGCACCTCACTCATTTATTTGGGCTTCTAAACTACTATTCCGTCCTGGTTTATTCCTCACCATTGTAATTTGTGCTAAATTTTGACCAAAGATTTAACTGGTTTATTCCTCACCATTGTAATCCCTCCGTCTAGGTGTGTAAGTCATCTTACGAAAACCAAATAATCCCAAAACACTTAGGCGCGGTGCATTAACTTCTACCTCGTTTCTTGTTTCTTGACATATCAACCAATAAGAGATAAAGAGTGTGCATGCTTTTAATGACTTGACATATCTAACACGACATGCAGTGGTTAGTTCATTGCATGCAATACTATTAATTACAAAATAAACATTAACGTTTCTCGTTTTCTCCTCCTCCTTGGTCACGGTGCATAGCCTAAGATGACTTACTCACCTGGACGGATGGAGTAGTGCATGTGACATGCACTAACATTTCATTAGTTAAATTTATGATCAAAATTTGACACAGATTACAATGGAGACCAATAAACCAGGACGGAGGTAGTAGTTATGGGATTACTAATCTAGAAGCCTAAAAGAACTGGCCCCTGGTACTCCTACTAGTAGTAGTACTCAAGTTGGAATTCCAATTGCACGGCACAACTTGTTAGGAAAAAAATTCGATACAGGGTGTAGGAAACGGTTTGGGAAGTTGCATGCCTTTTTAACCAGTGAGATACTCCGTACAAAGTATGACAGAGAAATAACCACAGAGAAGGAAGCTAAAACTAAACAATCAAACGAGCATTTTGCATTTGTTTTGCATTGAATCGTTTGACAAGCTTGAATAGTGTTGTTTTTCTACTTTTACAAAAAACCGCATCGTAATGTTAAAATGTGCATTTGCATGTACATAAGTAATAGTAGTACTCCCTCCGTCTTGGTGCATAAGTCTTCCCTCCTTGGTCACGGTGCACAACCAAAGATGACTTATTGACCTGGACGGAGGGAGTAACACAGTCTGCAAGCATATATCGAGAGAGACGTGTAGTGCGATAGTATATAGTAAAGTTTGTGCTATATGCACGTACTTGCAAAATGCGTACGAATACACAAGGTTTCCAAACTTTCCCTTTTACATACTTAATTAAGGACGCTAAAAATTCCTGAACGTTTGGGATTTATCATTTGCGTCCCAAAACTAATGAGATTGCCTTACGAAAAAAATTATACTCCTCTAAAAGCCACGGCGCTCGCAGGAGTGCTTGCGGCGCGCCACGAGTGCCCTGGTGCGCGGTTGTTTCCCAGCGCGCCGACACAACGCCTCTTCCTCAGCCTCGCAACTCGCGAGGTGCTGATTGGCGGCTTGCCGGCGGGCGAGCACGATCTCACGGTGTGGTGATCCGGCGCCAACAGGTACTCCTCCGCGCTGGAAGCGTGCACCCGGTCCACGTACCACCAAGCGTAGATGAGGCGCTTGGGCCCGACTGCACTCAGGGCATCGTCACGGGCGTCCTCCACCACCCACACGGCCCTCGCACGAGCCTCCTGCTAAAGAGCCAATTGCCTGACTCTCTCGGACGCGACATAGGCCTCCCAGGCAGCGTGTTCCGCGGTGCGCTTCTCTTCCTCGGCCTTCTTCCGCGCCTCTATTCTAGCGCGCTCTGCTAGAGGCAAAGCCTACCACAAGGCGACATCCATTTCTTTCCAAAGCTCCTCAAGTCTGGGGGGCTCGGCGGGCAGCGCGGTGTTCTCCTTGTAGCGGGGAGCCGACGCGTCCTCCGGCGCGCGTGCTGGCGAGATTGGGAACGCCGACGCGTCCACCTCGACGCATCACGGCAAGGAGAGGAACACCGATGTGTCCTCCTCGACTAGTGGCGGCGAGGAACGGAACAGCGACGCGTCGCGTCGCAGCGAGGAGTGGAACACCGACGCGTCCTCGACTAGTGGCGGCGAGGAACGGAATGGCGACGCGTCATGTAGCGGCGAGGAGCGGAACACCGATGCGTCCTCCTCGACTAGTGGCGGCGAGGAACGGAACGGCGACGCGTGACCGTCTGCGCGGTGCAGCGAGGGGCTCCTAGGGCTTGGGAGGGGCGATGCCATGGTGGTCGACGTGAGAGGGAGGGGGAGGAGATAGCGATGTCGTGGGAGGCGCAGTATTTATAGCGAGCAATGGCACACCTACGTAAGATATGGACTGAGCTGCACTGACTTAATCGCAGGTCCGGTTGTGTCACCGACATGCAGGCTGCACTGCTGGGCCCATATGTCGCTGACCCAATGCACTGCAGTTAAGTAACAGCTACGTGGGCATATTTGTTGGAGTAAATTACGGGGGAGCGAAGGGGTGGAAATATTGCTGGTCACAATGGATTGGACGAGTGTGGGGGGAGGAGAGTCATGCATGCAGATTTTTTCACATGGGGTGGAGTGGTGGGACCGCCGGAGGGAGAAGGAGAGTTTGGCAGGCATATTGTTTCCACACATGGAGAGGAAAAGATTTGGAGACGAACGGGCTTCCTGCAGGTATGGGGAACGGTGCATAATAAGTCATCTTGCATGCCGGGCTAGGTATAGTCTCAAGTCATTAAAAACATACACGCCCCACACATGTTCATATTTCAAGGTGCACTAAATTATTGCATGCGATGATTAAGGCTGGCCATAATGGTGGTATCTTAGCTGGTCTCATGCGCACGGGAATAGCAAACATGCTGATGTGGCAAAGAATTAAAGAAGAGAGGGGGGTTAGAGTAACTAGTGTTCATGCATGCATTGGTAAACACATTTTTTTGTGAAGAACGACATCACTAGTTGAGTACTTTTGCAGACTTCAAAAACTATTCCACAATGTGTCAACATTCACAATGTCAAATCAATATTTTTACACTCATTATAAAACATAGCTCTTATACTCATTATAATCAGTACTTGTAGATATTGATATTTTTAGTATAAATTTGGTCGTGGGATTTCATTGATGCCTGTCAAAGCGTGGAGGAAGCGGAGCTTAGGGCTTGCATTGCCGGTCTCTACATAGGTATCTCTTCATAATCATGTAATTTTAGAGACTGATTGCGCTTTTGTGGTAGCGTCACTTGCATCGGGGGACTATGATAGGTCTGCTATGCGTGACCTGAAGATGAAAGTGTTGAGCATCTCAAAGTTGATCAACACTCTTCAATTGTCAAAGATTAGCCGTTCGGCCAATAAGGTGGCACACTTAATCGCTAAGTATAGCTTTGACAATAGATTAGATGGTATTCTTGTAAATAACGCATCACTGTGTGGTGAATATTGTATCGAATGAGTGTACTTGGTGTGGCTGGTTAATTAATATAAGGTGGTGTTCAAAAAAAGTATAAATTTGGTCAAACACTTTGCAAACGGTTGACGGGAGTAAAAAGGACCAGAGGGAGTATCATGCATGCGGAGTAGGCAAAAAAATTGCTTGTCAAAAAAAGGCAAAAAAATGCTCATTCATAGCCGGTCGAAGTCTCAAAGGGCGCGACCGCGCAAGGGAGGCGAAGGTCGTGGGAGGCGCGACGTTTGACGGAATTAAGTGAAGTTACATCCACGCGCCGGCATGGCGTGCGAACAGGCAGAAGCTATACCGTCAGGCCTACGATATGGGTCTAGTAGACATGACATCTAGTGGGTCCCGCATAGTTCTCGAGAACTCTTTGGGGGCTTGCAGACGTTTATCCACCGGGCAAGCCATCAACCCCACGCCGTTCGCACGCCCTACTCGTCCTCGTCTTCAACCTTACAATAGTTCGCTCCCAGTCGTCCTGTCCTTTCACATTAGTTCGCTCCCAGTTTTTTTTTGCGGGGTACAACAGTTCAACTTCTTCTAACCCTCCTCCAAAATCCATGGCCTCCCAAATCTCCATGGTCGCCGCTAAGTACCAGGTTAGAGCCATCACCGGCGATCAGTTCATCGTCATCTACACATGTGGATCCGAGACGGTGAAAGCATGGCTTGCTCGCTTCCTACGCATGTTCAACAGTTCAACGGATGAGTGGGTCGCTGGGCTAGATGTTGAGTACACCACAGTCCCCGGGACGCAGAGAAGGATCTAAAGGACGAAGAGAGGAAGAAGCCCGCCGTAATCCAGGTTTGCATACATAACGTTTGCTTGGTATACCACATATGCCATGCCGACGTTGAGTGCCAGGATTTTGAGAACTTCCTCAAGGACAAAAGAGTGAAATTCGTTACTGTAGGCTTTAAGAACGATAGTGACATCCTACGTCGGATAGGTCTCGTTGTAGGCCAGCCCTTCGATCTCCAGAAGGGAAGCATGGTTTCCTCCCATCAACCTTCAATGCTGACCCTGGCAGCGGCCATGATTGATCCTTCGTACACTAAACTGAAGAAACCTCATCACGAGTTTCATCATGCATGGGAGTCAAAGACATTAGATGAAGATCACATCCTGTACGCAGCAATGGATGCCTACCTTTGTTTAAATATCTACAAGGGTTGGATGAAGAAGCGAGCCCAAAGGTGTCGGTTCAAGCAAAGAAGCGTCGGCGAAGAGGAAGAGGAAGAGGGACGAGGACTAAGTCGAGGACGTGGACTCGGACTCGAGTAGGTGGCGATGTCGTCCGCTCATGCTGGTTCTACTGCAGTGTCAAGCGGACTAGTTGCTTAGTTTATTTTCAAGGGTGTGTTGTGCTGAGGGCCCGCAGAACTATGTTTATGTTATTTCTCGTTATTTGAACTCTTTAGTACGTGCATGTAGTACTAGTACTATGTCTTATCGCTGTTCTTCTTGCAGTTGGTACCATCGTCAGATCTTCGTGTTCCTACCGTATGTAATACATTCGCATTAGTAGTATAATTTGGGTCAGCCGATTTGTGAAAGAAGTTCGACGGAGCGAAGGAAGAAGACGGCAGAAGAGGTGGAAGAAGCCCTTCTAGCCATCCATGTTGCATCAAACGGCTCACATGAATCGACTGACCCAAATTGCTCCTTCAGATTGCAGGATCCACGTGGCATTCAAGGTCTCGAAGGTAGATTCCGTGTCCGTACCCGGTTTGCGGGATCGACGCGCTCGCGACCGACTTCCGCCGCGACAGCCACCATGCGCGCCTCCTCCGCGCGGGCGGAGACGACAATGACACGCTAGTTCCTCCTCGCCGGCGTGCTGGAGCATGCGCTCGTCCTCCTCTTTCGTACGCTGCATGCATAGACGCGGCTCCACCAGCTGCTCGTTTGCTTGGCACCACGGTGGCATCGCGAGGAGGGACTGCAGACAACATGAGTGGGCGAGCCTTCGGATTCATGGCACAGGGATGGCGGCGACACGGCGGTGATGGGCGAGAAATTGTTGGCTGGAGCAGGCAGGCGCCGGCATGCGCAACGGCGGCGGCGGCATATTGATGAGTGCGCATGTGGGAGCTTACTTTAGTTTTATATATAAGGTTGGTCAAACTTAAAATAAAACCGTACTAGTACACGTAAACATTAGACTTAGGCAGCGCTTTTATTAGTTAGTACCACAGCCACGATACAGAATCTTGTGCATGCGCGTGAACCGCGGCCGCGCGATCGATCGAACGGTGCGTCATCGTGTCGCGCTCGAAGGATGTCCACCGAACCTTTTTGTGTGTGTGAAAACAATCCTCGAATATTACTCAACTTCTTTTTTCCTGTGAAAGTTCTTGACGCTGCAATATTTCCATATATTTGAATCTAGCTCATGTTCGTGTTTATTTGGATTTGGACGTTTTAGGTGCACCCTAGTTTTTTTTAATACTGATTTTTTGTGTGTGACTGAGAGAGACCGTGTGTATGTGTCCATATGTGTGTTGTGGTGGAAGGGCAATGTGGAGACGGTGTGCGTGTGATACAGACATAGAGAGGTGTGAATGTGCAAATGATCATGCATGAGTGAGACATAGACAGATGCCGATACGTTGTGTATACATGAGAGAACGGTCTTCTAGTTTACTTTTGTGTGTGTGTGTGAGAGAGAGAGAGAGAGGAGAGAGAGAGAGAGGAGCATCTCAGAACACAAATACCATCTCTCTCGATTCGTCTGTCTCGTGACGGTCGCATGCAACACATGCATCAACGCACATTTTGACACCCTCACCCGGCCCCTGCCCACCTCAAGGCCCGCACAATCTCTTCGTGAATACCCATTTCTCTCCTTAGGTTTGTTTTCTCTCAATATCTGACACACACACACACACACGGAGAGGGAGAGAGAGAGACACACGCAGCACTACACACACACACACACACTCCCCCAAGTACAAAATTCATCCCCATCCAAGGTTATATGGCGACTACTCTCGCTTGAGCTTCTTTGCACCCCAACATACACAACACCTCAATCTTCAAAGAGGGCAACGAGCAGATTGAAGACGGCGACCACACCGCGCTAGAGAATGTGGGGTCATTTGGAAGCAGGGTGATGTGACGACGGCTGACTGACTCCTCCCCCCCACCCTCTCTCTCTCTCTCTCTCTCTCTCTTGCACAAAATTACCAATCCCTCTCTCCCCCGCACAAAATTGTCAATCCCTCAACCCACGTGATCCTTCCCCTCTCGTCCATGGTTTTCCAGTCTCCCATCAAACATGTTGTCTCTTCTCCTTCCACGTATATAGAATCCAGATGCACACTCATCTCATGTATATTACATGTATGCATCTTTCTCACATACCTAACTTCTTCCTCTCTCTTTCTCTCTCTATCTCTATCTCTCTGTCTCGTTAGGTTTGTCTCATACTCTCTCGTCCACATACATACAATCTTTCCCGCCCTATCTGCTCCATCTTCAAAAGCTCTCTCTGCACGTTTCATTCACACATTGGGATATGTCAAAATGTTGCTTCTATAATGGTTGATATAGAGTTATGGTTGTTTTTGTTGCATCCTACAAAGTAATAACTATGAAATGCATTTAGATTCTCATTTGACTGGGATTATGTGAGTTTGAGCATGTTGTGAAGTACTATAGACCTTGTATACATCTTGGGATTCGACAATGATTGTAACTATTGAATTGTATAGACCATTACATTCGAAGTCAATAGCCTAATGTATTTATTTCACAATTTCAACAAACGATTAGTTCACTACAAACTAAGAAAACAAATGTATACTCCCTCCATTTTTATTTGAGTCCGCCTATTAGCATTGGTCAAAGTCAAGTTTTGTAAACTCTCAGAAAGCTTATAACAAAAAATATTAACATATATAGTAACAAATAAATACCATTAGATTCATTATTGAATGTACTTTCACATCATACATATTTGTTATGGTAAATGTTTATATTTTTCTATAAACTTGGTCAACTTTAGGAAGTTTGACTTCGTCAAACCTAATATGCAGAGTTTACTACTACTACTCGCTAGTTGCTTAGCCGAATCACTCAACACGCCACACGGGGAGTCCAGTGTCACAAAATTTGGAGGTCGGCGGGAAAATCTCCCGTGACCCTGATTCGAGCAGTGTGAAGTGACCATCATAGTCTTCGGAACAGGCCTACGGATGACGCTTGGTAGGGGGCTGTTTTCGTAACTTCGGGTTCACCCTACCTAGCCAACCCCACCCTGGCACCCAGAGTAGTACACCTGAATACTCCCCAATTTCTATCCCCACTGCAAAATAGACTTCTCCACGGCACCGCAGCCTTCGTGCTCCTCCCCTTCACATCGGCACACTCATCCACCGCAGCGCATCTGCCTCATCGACGACCTCATACGCCGCACTGGAGCCGGTCCACTGTCATCATCGTACACGGAGCATCTTCCCCGGCATCGTCTTCCACGGTCTCGGATCTGCTTCCCGGAAGCTGATGCCAAGCGCAGAAGTACCACCGTCGTGGACAATGAACTGACTCCCGTTGCCGGCCATGACTCCGAGAGGCCGCCGCGACCATCGTTCTCCTCCTCGATTGGTAATGTGTGTATTGAATCACTTAGCAGTACATGTGCAGTTCCAATTTTGTTCATACCTACCCTTCAAATTTCCTGGGTGCTATTGTTCCCGTAAAAAGTAATTGGTTATAGCCTCCATTGTCCAACAGAATATCAGCTTGTAATTGTGCGTCGCCTCGTATCGCTGTGCTTGGGTAGGTTTTTCATCTGCAACCAGTAGTGTGGCAAATGATGGAAAGGTTTTTAGAACTAGCAAGATGCCCATGCGTTGCACGCATCAAGATGCATTTGTATGAGTAGTTTATCTTGTTGGAGATGCTCTAACATGG
This sequence comes from Aegilops bicornis, assembly GCA_021605145.1. Taxonomy (NCBI): domain Eukaryota; kingdom Viridiplantae; phylum Streptophyta; class Magnoliopsida; order Poales; family Poaceae; genus Aegilops; species Aegilops bicornis. Next base: position 475,908,839 of record CM038674.1, on the reverse strand, counting down.
CGTATTTAGTGCTTTAATGTTGCCCACAAGATGCGCGAGTATTACTAGTAGTATATTTTTCTTGCCATGTTGAGATTTTAAAACCACGAGTGCGAACACGGGATATTCGGGACATCTTCAAGGAGCGTGGCAAGTTAAAGAGGAGCTGCACCGAACCTGTAAAACGAGCTTTGGTAAGTAACACCCTTCAATTACTTTCATGTAGCCTCGTGTTCTTCGATGTGTATATGTTGTAGTTTATGTTTCTCTTAAGCGTGGTGTTCTTCGATGTGTAATAAGAAGAGTCTTAATCGTCCTAATGCTTTCGTTTTTAGCTTGATGTAGGAAGTGGGAGTTCTCACCTTGTAGTCTGTTTTATTTATTTTTTTCCTTTTGAATTCACTTCTCCGAGTTACATTTATCCGCTTCTACTAAATTGATCTAGGTTGCTCGAGTATTGATCTAAAAAGAAGTAACTTCATGTCAGGATGCAGTTCCTGCGAGGAGGGAAGTATGGTCAACCTCGATATCATGTTTCAAAAATGAGGCTGGATTACACACAAGGTGCCAGTTCCCTAATGATGCTGGATTAGACACAAGGTGCAAATTCTCGGATGATGCTGGATTACACACAAGCCAGGTGGAGTCGTCAGCTGTTCGTTTCCTCGTGGCATTAGTAAAGGCTGAAAGAAAGCGTGCAGCAACCCATGAGAATGTAGCTGAGTTCTCAAGAAGCTTAAAAGAGCAATCGATGCTCTCTTCACCCAAGCCAAAGAAGAGATGGAAGAAGCGAAATAAGCTAGCAGAGGCAGAAAGGCTAGGCGTCTCCTGCTATCTAAAACTGTTGTCAATACAAAATTTCCTTCATAATAGCTAGGTTCAAATGTTTATCCAACAAGCATGCTCATTGTGATGTCCGTGCATCTACTGATGTGGCACAAAATGTTTTTTTCGGGTCATGTAATAACAGCAACCACTTTCCAAACAATAACAGATGAAGCATTGGACATGGTATAGTTCACGCGCAAGCCCGACATTCCAAGTTCAACTTCCACATCAAACTCATGTTCACAGATATCTGCACATTCATACATAATGTCCACAACCATGATTCACTTCAAAGCCAAAAAATGTCGAGGAGAGTTATAAATAAAGAAAATCCTCTACTAGTTCCTCGCTAAAGGCGAGCACAACAAGTCAACACCATGCGTAAATTAATTATATTTTAGTCCTTTTTTGTGTTCTAAAATGCCCGCCGCTCATGGAAGGACGTGTTGGCACACGCTGTGGATTCAATGAAGGCAAAGCGGGGCAGTCTTAAGCTGGTTGCACGCTGGCGAGGAGGCGTGCTCACCGGCTCTGCAGCCGAAAAGTGCCCTCTTGGCGGCCACGTTCAATGCTCCGCTATGAGAGGTCACGTCCGTGTCGAGCAATCACTCCCTCCAGTCCTTTTTGTTTGGGTATAACAAAATCTCGCTTTTCCATTCACATTTTACAAGTAAAATTCATGGAAAAACTTTGACCCACAAAGACGATGGGGACTAGTAAACCAGAATGGAGGTAGTAGTTTTTTTAATCAAAGATGGGTTTCCTTCCGATTTTCATTACTGAAAACCAGCATCTAAATCTAGACCATAGTATTTGCCCTAGAACTACCAGGTTCAACATCTCGCAACATAAACCCATACAACCTCCATCACAAAAAAAACAAACCATACAACCATACGCCAAGGAGGTACGTAGTACTATGAATTCCATTTTGCTCCATACCAATCGTTCTAAAACTACTTACTACTTATAATGCGCCATTGAAAATCGGAACTCTTAACCCCGCTTAAGAAAACGATATTTTAAACGTGGCTACTCGACCGCGTGGCAACCGGCGAGCCACCACGCCCAAGTCGTTCACACGTGGTCCCGACCATCAACTCCTATGGATCAAATTATCACGCCGAAATGACTATTCCTACAAAGGTGCTCCACCACGCACCGGTACCCGCGAATGCAGCAATCGTGCACCTAGGATTTTAGGGTTTATTTGTTAACGTCGCCTATACGTAACACTCATGTGTGCGAGACAATGAGAGGCCGATCAAGTGCATGCGCCTTCTTCTTCAGATATGTACTCCACCGTTTGTCTGGTGTCCAAAAAATTATAATAACTACTAGCAATGTGCCAATGTGTTGCCACACGATCAAAGTAGATTAATACAGTGGCGGAGCTAGATGCAGATTACGCCTGGGGCTGTGCTATGTTGAGTGATAAACTTCTATGATTTTCTATGCTTTGCATGAAGAAATTACAAAGGAAGTTGTTTCTAGGCCTGGGGCTATAGCCCTAGCTGCCCCAGGACTGTCTCTGCCACTAGATTAATACATATTCACCGATTTGATAGAAAAAAAAGTCTAGCTTTGAAATACGTATATCACTAAAAATATGTTATGTTTCACTTAAAATATATTCCTTTGGCGGTTTTGATGAGATAAGGGAGGAATGTTGTTGGTTTCAAGATTCGAGAAGTGGTATATGTCTAATTTCTACTCTTACTAGCAAGATGCCCGTGCGTTGTACGGAACATCAAGATCTTGTGGGAGAAAAGGATGAACGAGGGAAGGCCTTATCTGCAAATGTGGTGAAGAGTGCGGGTAAATTGCCATATTTTCCTTCCTATCCGTCAGATATAAATCAGACGACCTACATTGCAGGATGGCAGGCCCACCATCATCACCAACTCTATTTTTTATCCCTACTCTTATAATAAGCATTGCCGGTGATGATCGTGTGCCTGGCATCCTGCAATATTGGCCGTCCGATCTATATCTGATGGATAGGAAGGAAACTATGGCAATTTTGAAAAAAGATACCCACACCCCTCTCCACATTTGCAAATAAGGCCTTCCCTCGTTCATCCTTTTCCCCCACAAGATAAACTACTCATACAAATGCATCTTGATGTTCCGTGCAACGTATGGGCATCTTGCTAGTTGTTGCAAAAAGCCCATGTGTGTGTGAGAGAGAGGGAGAGTGGAGGAGGACGGAGTGCATGTGTGACAAAGACACAAGGAGTGTGTGTGTGATAGGTATCACTTAAAATGAGGCGATAGTGTGTGTGTGCACGATCGAGAGGGGTGTCTCAAGAAGGGAAGAAAAATCTACATAGATACAAGGAGCGGAGAGAGACATGTATGCGATGGTGGAAGCACGAGTGTGTGGGTGTATAAACCTATCTAGAGGCTAGCTAGTCGATAAATGTTTGTGAGAGAAATACGAGTCGGGGTGCGAAAGCGAGAGTTTTGTGTGAGAGAGAGAGAGAGACGGTAGTCGGGAAGGGGAGTGGAAGCAGGAGTTGTGTGTGTTTGTCTGAGAGAGAGAGAGAGGAGACGGTCGTCAGGGTTGTCTGATCGGTAAACAAATGAATAATGTCAGTCTAGGATGGAGACGAAAAGGAGACCGCAACAAATGTTGTGTCTACAGGAGAGATAGAGAGAGTAATTTTAGTGGTATGAGTCATATGTAGAGACATATAGGGTGTGTGAGAGAATCCCATAGAGAGAAAGATAAAGTGAAAGGCGAGTGGAGACTGTGTGTTTGGCAGTGAAAAAGAAAGCTTAGGTACCGAGTGATACTAAAGAACAGTAGAGACGTGAGAGATAATGAAAACCGTGTAATGTATAATGATAGGGAGAGTGTGATACTTCTCAAGGGAGACGTCGAGAGACCATGTTTGCGAGGATAGGAGCAACATGAAGTGAGCGTGCGGGTGAGCTGGAGAAAAGAGAGTGATAGCTAACTGAAGGAGCATGCATGAGAGAGAGATGGGCTTGAAAGGAGTGAACAAAAAAGGGATTCAAATATTTGAATTCGAGATGATGATACATGTAATCCATACTCGAACCAAAATTGATCTATCAAACATGCATACTCATATGAATTCACGCACATCTATGTTATTTAATATGTAGATATTACTGATCCATACATTTTAGTAGAACATAATTTGGTTAAAAAATTTCGAATTCAACCTTAAGATTTCGAGATCGTTGTATTCGTAAATCATACTATACATATAAAGGAGCAGAATTCTTTGTTGTGCTTTTGAAAGTATATATAAAAAAATGATGTATATATAATGTAATTCCAATTGAAAATGGATCCCGCCCGAAAAAAAATAGAATAGAAACGGGATTCGAATTGAGTTGGCACGGTAAACGTGCACTCTGCAAAATTTGAACGAAGCGCGGAAAGTCGCAGTAACCGCCCGAAACCAAAATCTGCGAGATGGAAATCACTACTACCTATCCCTGCCACGCGAAGTCTATCTGCTGGATTTCTATAGGTTTTGATAGGGGTAGGTTTGTAATTTCACCCGAACATGGCTCTCACCCGGATTCATACACGGTGGGTGCCAAAACACAGTGTGTCCTTGGCCGAAATCGACTCCCTCCCTGATTCATATTCATACACGGTGGGCGCCAAAAACAAACTCTCGTCGGCACATGTTCGGTGTATGCGAGATTACCGTCCTATCCCCAACCGACTAGTGTTGCTGTGATGTAGTAGAAATTTGAAACAGGGGCTAAGTTTGTAAATTTCCTCGCATTTGAGACAAGCACGCCCTGAATACATGGTTCCCCCTTCCTCTCTACCTCCCTTTTCCCCATTCGTACTCCGTGGGCGCCAAAATACCCTCTCCACCTCACCCTCCTCCGTCCGCCACCGTCCGCCACCCCATCCACCGCTGCCCACCTCCACCATGCCGGAGCTGATACCCCGATGCCGCCGTCCATTACAAGAGATCGACCTCTCTCATCCACAGCTACGGACCAGGATCCTTGCATCCCGTCCTCTCGCTTCATCCCCGATGTCGTCCACCTTGCCGGCGCCGCTCCTACGACCGTCTTCGCCCATCATACCGCCGCCACCGTCTACCCTCCTAGATCTGCTTCCACGCCACGACAGCTATCGCTACCGCAGCACCGTCAAATCCTCGGCAGATGCGTACATCGCGCCCGCACTGCAGGCGGTACTCTTTCAGATTCTGCTCAACTTATTTATCGCAGCAATAAAATAGATCGCCACCGCTTTACTCTGATTTCTTGTCTTGGTTGCGGTTGCCTTTGTCCGTTTGCACCTTCAGATCCGCCATGGCACACTCAACACCATACTCCCAATGCTTATGGTTTTCCCTTTTATATTCCACACTAGTTAAATCACGAGACTAAATTTCAAAATTAGGTCACCGATTTTTCAGAGTCACGGAGTTCGCCGGGCATCGAAGGGCTCGAGTGGGACGGTGGTTGTGGGCGGTGGTGGGGCCTCGTCGAACAAAGAAAACTTGACGCGGGTGGGGGCGGGGGTGGGGGTGGCGGAGGAACACAGGCGGTGGGGCCGGTGGTTTGGCCGGCGGCCCGTGCGGTGTTTTGTATGGGAAGCACAGTATATTCCTTGTCAGGAAGGGGAGCAGGGACATCTGCAGTCAACAGCTGATAGAGCTGGCATGTACGTGATCGATAGGCTTTCAATTACTAGCGGCAATACAACACCGTAATTTCCAGCCAGTTACACTTTCCCGATTTATATATCCTAGTTATGGTGTACCCCTGTTATGTACACTATGATCTGCCTAGTTGTTGTGTGCTCTTGTTATCATGGTTTGGCAATAAACTCTCTATACAAAGATATTATGAACCTATCATCTGCCAGCTATCCTTACTTCGGAGCCTATTTTTGTGTACTTGTGCCAGATTATATAAATGCATGCACCATATTACAGCACACATCAGCTCTCTCATCAGAATCCAGTGATAGCACACAAGTGTTTACAGGGGTGCCCCTATATTATAATATCATCTTCATTACAAAGATAATCTCACAGCTATTTATGTTTTCATGGTTCTCAGATATTATACGCAATTACAGTGTATCAGAATCCGCGCATTAGAAGAATATTGTGGAACACTGCAATGACTTACAAAATTGGCAGCAAGGCATTGAGTGCCATTCTGGAAGCAATGAAACTCAGACGCCCCCACATGTTGATTCTTGTTAAGAATATCATCCTAATGACTATTCTAACCTCGAGGAGTCAAAGGCAGATGGCCTGTCATGTTCACCCATCAAGGTGCCTGTTCTAATTTGGCAAGGTTTTATTGATTGCGCGTATCTTGCATTGTTGTCTTGCATTTCTTCTACTTTGTCGCACCGCCATCTGCTTAGTTTACTCATCATATAACTCGATATGCCATGCCCATCCATTATCAATACATATTCCATCTGTCATCATACCATGTTTTTTCACTCAAATGTTGTTCTTGTGCATCAGACATCAAAAAGGAAGAGGGTGATTGCCGAACCCAAGGAGCACCACCAAAGTCCTTGAAAACGTGGTGGTGGAGAAATCAGACAAAGGCCCCACTTATATTGGTCAGACAACCAAGTGGCACAAAACGTAGGGACCGACTCCAGCAGACTGTACCCATACTTCCTTGCCACACCACTAGCCCCACCACACAGTGACCTCGCACCAAAGAAAAGGTATACCGATTTCATTTGCCATAGCACCAGCTGTACTACAGAAAAATTCCACTCCAGCAAAAAGTACAGCAAGTCCACCGGCCGAAGACCTACCCCAACTGCAGAGACGGCCAACTCCAGCAGATTGGAACCCTATTCCATTTATTCCCAGTTTAAAAGACAATGCTTTCAATGTTGTTAGGGACTACGTGCATATTTTCCCATCATGGGAAGATTATTGTGAAGACAAACACCATTTTCACATCTTCCTGTCCAACTTACGTGTAAGTGCTATTATTCATGGTTATTATTTTCCTGTTTTCTGCTGATTGAACACATCAATGATTTACATTACATTGTTGTAACTAGGCGAGGGTCAATCTGGATAGTCATGACGAGCAAAGCTTGCTTGTGCTTTTCAAGGAAGCATTGCAGCAATATCGGTGTTACCTGAGGAAATCACACTTTGATGGCAAGTCTATAAACGAATTTCCGGTGAAGTCTCATGTGCTAAATTTAGAAGACATTGAATGGAAAAACCTTGTTATGCAATCGGTCTCGTTCGGGATGAGGTACTATCTATGAAATCACATGACAATTTGAACTTCTACTTTTCCGCATGTGCCTTACGGATCTTTTTGCAGGAAATCTGTCAAGAAGAATTCGGTTTGACAAGAACGACAGGATATCACAAATATGTTGCCCGCTGCTTTGCTCTTGTTAGTACTGTTGTCATGTATCACTATACTTGCATACATACAGTTCATTATGTGACAGCAGTATGCATGATAGCTTGCTTATCAATTGTTCGCTCCAAATTATCTGATCTGTATGAATGGTTACATTAGTGTAGAATATATCCAATGCCAATGTTTTTCTAGCTCTGCATTGTTCTTGTAAGTACATGTTGTCCTTTATCTCTGTACTTATAATGGCAGGTAGTTGTTCATGTACCATCACTCTACAGCTTATTTTCCTTTGCCCTCCATTTTCTACACATCAGATCTATATTTACTCTTACCATAAGGTTGGTACTGAAGAAGTTTAGCTGTGCATTGCTCTTGGCTGTACCTTTGCCTGTATCGCTGCATTTACATTTATAGCTACTTGGTTATGTAGCATCACTCTTCATCTTATCTTAAATAGTCTCCATTTTTCGTATATTATCACATCTATATTTACTCTTAACAAAATGTAGAATATAGGCAATGCTTTTGAAGAAGATTCTGTGGTAAACTTCTTGAATTACCCCCCCCCCATCAGCATGGACGAGGCCTTTATAGAGCCTGTCTTCACCAATAATGTAAGTTTGTCCATCTCAAGCCTTCAAACTTTGTTGTATATATTTGGTTAGGCATGTCTGCAACAGCTGTTTATTTTTGTTGTTTGCATCAAATTGCTTGTTTAAAGTTTATTATATGTAGTTCATAAACAAAAGTTTGTCCTTTCTCAATTTAAGTTTTCAGTTGTACAACCAAGTTCCTTCTTCATACCATGTAAATTAAACTATACAGAGCAAGTGATCTTCTTTTGCACTGCTTGTATGCTTCTGTTCTTCATCCGTAATCCAGTGGTGTGGTGAACCTACCCACTACAGCACAATGTCATATTCTGCAGTGTCTTAACTATGAACAATGTCATATCATTCTACTATTATTTAAACCGTCTCTTTATTTGCCAATCTGAAATGGTATAAATTGACAGCACACTAACCATTGATACTTATGAGTTCTTGATCTGTAATCCAATGGTGTCATGAAGCTGCCAACTCCTTCACAATGTCATTTCATGCCATGTCTTGACCTGAACAATACCATATTGTGCTAATGCAAATTTAAACTGTGTCACTTCAAATGGGAAGGACCCTATATAATCGAGGAGGTTTACCGGTCTGGAGCTATCAAAATAAATAATGCCAAAGGTACTAACCTGAAGGTTGTCAATGGGCAACGAATAAAACATTATATCTTAGGTACGCCCATTAATGTTGAAAGTAATATTATCAAAACAATGTTACCAGAAGAACACATAAAAGAGTCCTTCCGGAACACTCCAGAATCGTGAAAATAAGGAGGTACATGATACGGTAAGTAAACAGACTCCAAAAAATCCGCAAAAATATTTTTTGTCAGTTTTGGAATATAAATTTTTTTAGGAAAATAAGAAACAACCAGGAAGTGTACCCTGGTGGGCACAAGACACCATGGCGCGCCTGGCTTGCCAGGCGCGCCCAGGTGGCCGGTTGTGCCCACCTGGGCACCTTTCAGACCCCATTTTTCTTTCGTTTGCTTGTTTCCCAAGATAAAAAAATCTTTATATACCCCCCAAACCTATTGACCACCATATCACTGAGAACTCTTCTATTATCTTTTCTTGCTGTTTTTGGTCAGATCCGTCAAGCCAGGCGTCATGTCTTCCTCCTCTTTCAACAATGGAGAAGATGATGCAGAGTTATTGCAGGAGGAGCTAGAGGGGGAGGAAGTTCAGGAGGTTACCATGGAGGAAGATGAAGGGGACTCCCTTGTATTACACTCTCCGGCTTCCGAGAGAGGCACACTAGATGGTATCTCTACTCATCCTAATCCTCATCAAGCCATGAGATCATCAAACAATCAAGCGAGCCTGGAAGTGCAAGAAGAACTCCCACCAAGGAGGCCTTTACACAGGTTACATCGTAATAATTTTCACAATTTGATTCACAATTATGGGTTCGAAAATACTCCTCGTATGCACATACCGTCCAATTGGGACATATCTCGTCCATGAGAAAGTGATGCGGGAGCAAAAGCTTAGGGGCCGGAGAATAAGCATATCATGTACGAATTGAAGAAAAATGTCGAGTTGCTTCATCCCTTCGTGAGATTGAAGGCATAAAGGAGGCAGTCACTGAAATATTGGGAGTTATATCACCACCACCTCCTTCTTCATCACCAAAAGAAAATTGAGTATCAGGTATGGGCACTCCCCTTGGCATCTGCCAAGCTTGGGGGAGGAGCCCCGGTATCGTATCATCCCCACTATCTTTTGGCTTTACTTAATTTTAGTTCAATCTTTTGCTTTCGATGAATAAAAGTTTAGTTCAATCCTTTCTTTTCGAGAATTTGCCTAGTGATTTATCCTTGTAATTGTGTGCGAGATATATAATAAAGTTTAGTTTGAGTTTTTGCTTTCTTTACTTTCATGTTGCAATAAAAAGAACGGAAATAAATGAAAAAGACCATATGCTAATCTTATGGTAGGTGATGACATCACATAAGGAAAAGTATAAGTAGAAAATTTTATTAGAGATTGACAAACATAGCATTGGTTAATGATGCAACTCATGAAAGAATTAATAAGGGAAGAGAATTTTCACATATAAATACACTATCCTAGAAATTTTTTGTGATTGTGAGCCCCCATCAAAATATTATATGCCAAAATTGTTGACGTTGGACAAGGAAGACAACGTAATGATTTATGTTTTTTTCATATTCATATAGAAGTCATATTGTCATAGATCCTTCAACATGTGATGCTTGCCCCTATCTTTGCTAGCCAAAAATTCCGCACTAAGTAGAGATACTAGTTGTGCATCCAAAAACACTCAAACCCAAATCTTATTTTCAAGAGTCCACCATACCTACCTCGGGATTGAGCAAGATCCCTCAAGTAAGTTTTCATCGGTGCAATAAGGAAATAAAAATTGCTTCTAAAAGTGTGAGATCATTTAGTGTAAGTGAAAAATGAGCGTTGTACAAACTTGTGATGGTGAAGAATAAAAGCGATAGACTGCATAATAAAGGTTTCCATCACAAGGGTCAATACAACATTACATTCTTTTGCATTAAGGGTTTGAGCATACAAATAAATAAGCGCATGACAACCTCTGCTTCGCTCTGTGAAGGGCCTATCTTTTACTTTTATGTATTTACTTTTATGCAAGAGTCAAAGTTTCTTCTCTCTACTCCTTTTTATTTTCTCCTTTGGCAAGCATCATGTGGTGAGGAAAGATCTAGGCACATATGTCCAGTTGAATATGGGTTTTATTATTGTTGTAATCACCCTTGGGGTGAATACGTTGGGAGGCGAAACTATAAGCCCCCATCTTTTTATGTGTCCGGTTGAAACGTTTTGCTCATGTGTATGCGGTGAGTGTTAGCAATCATAGAAGACTATATGATGGTTGAGTATGTAGACTTGCCTAAAGGCTCCGATATGTGACCCTTCCTGAAAAGATGATGAATTGTAGTTCAAAAGTTGACTGAGAACATAGTTTGTTGGCTTCTAATAGAGTTTATGCTTTATACTTCAATTGTGTGATGAATTGTCACTTATTCATGATAAGTCTATGATAAAAGTTCTATGATAAAAGTTTCATGTTTAAATTTGTTGTTGTTATAATAATCTACATGATGCTTCTATGTTCGTATTTTGTTTTTATCGACACCTCTCTCTCTAAGCATGTGGACATGTTTTTCGATTTCGGTTTTTGCTTGAGGACAAGCGAGGTCTAAGCTTGGGGAGTTGATACGTCCATTTTGCATCATGTTTTCCTACTGTTATTTGTAATGTTTGTATGCATAATAATGTTTTTTGGAGTAATTCTAATGCCCTTCTCTCATAATATGCAAGGTACACACAAAGAGGGAGAATTCCGGCAGTTGGAAATCTGGACCTAGAAAAGCCACGTCAGGCCACCTATTCTGCACAACTCCAAACAAGCTGAAACTTTACGGAGATTTTTTATGGAATATTTGAATAATATTGGAGCAAATAAGTACCAGAGGGGGACCACCAGGTGGGCACAACCCACCTGGGCTGTAGCGACCCGACCTCAGACGGTCAAGCCTCTGTGTATCCGTGCCATCCTCGGATCAAGATCTTTGGCACACAAGACATCAATGTATATATCAAAGTGCAATCACATGTATAAATAACGTAAAACTGATATATACCTCAATAGTCTCGTGAAACAAGTAATCGGGTGTGGAGTCCCATCAACGCCATCGGCAAAGTTGAGTGTAGACCGTAACCCTATACCGTATTCTTACTCGTCGGAAGAAAGTATCCGCAACATGATATGTTGCAGCCGTAGGTCAAGATTACATTGAATGTACCGCAAGATCACAATAGGAGAAAGCAGATAATAAACTATACTATATGCAGTATGGCTTTATGGCTCAGATTCGAGTTTTGTTTATGTAAAGCTGGTTTTATTTTCCCTACATCAAAGGAATAAATGAAGTCTGTACGATGGAGTTTTCTGTCATGACATGGTTCCGCCAACCGATGTCTCATAGCCCAAATTCATCATAAGTTGCCCACAATTAAGTTATCATCCGGTGTTGAGAGTTCCGAGATAGATCCAAGTCGGATGCTCAAATTGTCCGTGAATCGGGACACGGCTAATCGATTAGGTTTAAACCCTCTGCAGAGGTTTGTACACTTTACCCGCAAGATTCGATCCCTCTCTTTACGTTCCCGCACTTCAGGGTGTTTGAGAACAAGATGACCGAAACATGGTCTTCCGAAGAGTTCCTCTGACCACTGTCCGGTGCTCATCCCATCCTACCGTAGTTCTACATCTGCTAGCACCGTCCCAGCCAGAGTCACAACTAAGGTCAACCAAGCGAGCCCATATTGACTTGCGGTTGCAGGTAAGCTTCCGGGCATGAAGTATTCTTCCGTCTCTTTGAGTCTGGGTGAAGCTTTCCGCAAGATGTCATGGCGCTTCTCCATGCATCCCGCCAACCACTGGGTTCTCCAGTGGTGCCCGTCGGCAAATCCTTCACCCGATGGTGTGTATTGAATTCTTGTCTCGAGTCTTGAAGTCTTGAGGCCTTGAAGATGCAGTCCTTGCAGGTTCCATCATGGAGTTGTCGTCATTGACGTAGAGTCCTCCTTCTTCACACCACTCTCGAACACTCATACCAAACCCCGTCTACTATAGCGTAGCATAAAAATAAAATATCATCCCGGTTTGGTAACAGGTGATGGGTTCCTACCTCATGCATACTACTCAACTACAAGGATTCAATAACACTACTGAGGGGTGGTTGCAAAGATGCCACTAAATGCAATAAACATAGGTATGAAAGCATGGTCAAAGTGAACTTGCTCGTAAGTTGATGAAGATAACAACACTCTCGAATAATGACTTGGTAGAACTATTCGTCACTCCGGAAATTCTACCGAGACAAACAAATATCACAATAAGCATATAGCATATGATCACTTACATAACAGCATAGTAACATAACACACCAAAACAAACGAATCAAAACCCAAAGGGGAAAACTCAAAGAAAACCAACCCAAGTTTTTCCTACTTCAAACAACAACTAGAAATAGTTTTATATAACAAAAAATTTCTTAACATAACCTAATCATGGATTTATGTTAACTTAACAGAAAAGAATGCATTAAGCAACTAGGAGCAAAAAGAATCAATTTAAAATCTATTATGAAACTCCTATTAGGCCTAATTCAATTTCTATTAAGAAAAATAAAATAAAACTTTTATTTATTATAAATAAAAGTTCATCCTATAAAGTGACAGAAACTATCCTAGAATAATCAATCACAAGTTAAAAATAAATTTATTTACTAATTAAAATAATAGGAAAATAGTAGCTAGTTAATTAATTAGGATTAACAAGATTCTGCTTAAAACTATTTTTTTATTAATCCTAAAATGCCCAAATTAATTTCTATGGTTTGGCAATGTCAAAATAAAGTTAGGACAAAAAGAATCATATAAAAATAATTTTTCTAACTCAAGTTATAACAGATTTACTATTCTGACTAAAACTAAAAATAAAGCAATTTTAATTAATTTTAACATAGCTAATTATATATTCTACAGAAACTATAGAAAATTTGCAAACCAAAAAAAAAAGAATCACCTAAAAATATTAAACAGAATAAAAGATATGAATTTTTCAAAACAGGAACTATTCTGTTAAAACAGAAAAATGAAATTAAAAGAAAAAGGGCCTAATGGGCCTAAACTACGCACTGTGCGTAATATAACCTAAACGGGCCTAGGGTTAAACTAAAACGGGCCGGGCTAATAAAAATAAACCCTAACCTAAAACTAAACCGAATGAACCGGCCGAACCGGGCGGTTTTATTATAAAAACGCGTACCCCTTCGGGGTCTAATCTACGCCGTTCATCACGCATCGGACGGGGGAGGGGATTCCGGCGACTAACCGGAGCTCGGCGGCGGCGGCGGCGGCGGCGACGAGTGTGTTGAGGGCTCCGGTCGTCGGGGAGGTCGATGGAGTGGCCGGCCGGGTGCGGACGAGGTCGGGGAGGGGTCTGGTGGAGTCGGTGGGGGTCGGGGTGGCTAGGGCGGCGACGGCGTCGACAATGGCGGCGGCGGGAGGTTCGGGCTCCGGTGAGCTCGAGTGAGAGGGAGAGGGGGTCCGGCGAGGGGCTAGGGGGGGGGGGGGGATGGGGTGCGGGGCGTCGGCTTAAATAGGCGGGGCCTCGTCGGGTAAAGGAGGCGATCGGGAGGATCGGGATCCCGGATCTCATGAGATCCGCGTGATCTGTGGCCATGTGAAGACGTGGGCGAGGGGTTGAAGATGGGGGCGGGGCCACCTGCCAGTGAGAGAGAGAGGGGGTGGGGCGAGCGGGCGACCGGCGCCAAGGGTTTTCGGGCGAAGGGCGAGTGAGGCCGGTCGGTTGGCTTGCTGGGCTGGCCTCTGGGCCGGCTCGGCGGGCCTGGCTGGTGGGGGGGTTCGGCGCTGGCTGGGCCAGGGGGCCTGGCTGGCGCCTGGGGGGTTTTCTATTTTTTTTGAATTTTTTTTAATAAAACAAAAACAGATATAAAACATAATCTATAAATATTTTATATAGGGTATATATATACCAAAATCATCAGGGATTATTCCTATCATTTGAACATTTTTCCAAAGGCAAAGTCCAAACTTTATAAAAATCCATTTTTTCAAATTCAAATAAAATTCAGATTTGAATCCAAAACTTTTGGCATTGTTTTCTTCTGACATATTTGGAGTGTCATGTTACTCCTCTCATACTTTTTCTCAAGTAGTTGTCAGGCATAGTTTTGAAATGAATTCCACTTGCCAAATTTTGAATTCAAATACCAAAACTCAATTTTTTGAAGGGGGGTTTCAAGGCACTTTCAAATGACTTTCAATTTGATACTTTTTAACTTCCAACTCATATTTCATATAATTGAAGAAGTCATTTTATCTTCCCTCATGAAAGTCATTGAGTTGCATAAAGCTTTGAATTTGAAATATTCCCAAATGAAATTCAAATCTTTTCAAAAACCCTATTCATTTCAAAATGGAAGAAGTCATGTCATCTTCACTCTAGGGTTTGGTGTTGGAATGAACTTGAATTCATTGGGATCCAAAAGATGAGGGGAAAGTTTTGGGAAAGTCATTTCATTCCCTCTCATTCAACTTTCAAAAGTTTTCAAATTCCACTCAGTTTCACTCAATCAATCAAACCATCAATCAGACAACAAGCATAGTTATTTATCTAATATAACATTCCAAAATTTAGAATTTTGGGATGTTACAAACCTACCACACTTAAAATGAATCTCGTCCTCGAGATTCGAAGAGGCTAGCAAGAAAAGGTTAGGGGTTGGGGGTCTGCTAGCAAATCCGTCGATCGGAATGGTCTAGTGTGCTACCACACTTAAAACAAGGTTACAGTTCCAATAAACTCAGATACTTCCTCTGGAGTGCCGACATTGTATGTCTCTTCACATATCTTACAATAGCTCCTTCATCAATGCTCTTCTGTCAGAAGCATAGAGTTTTCCTCAGTTGAAGTTCGTCCGAGACTGGATCTTCTTAGCTGATGGGTCTGTGTCCATTCTAGACAACTATCAAAGCACTCATGGTGGTCTACCTTTAATGGTTTCTCCTGCAGAGAACGGGTCTGGGTTGAACTTCACCGTATAACCTACGATTGGCAACGGTTGCCTGTAAAGGGTTCCATCGTACTACCATTCTATGGTTTTATGGCTTATCGCGTCGACACTCTTCTAAGGTTTTCGAGGCTCACTGATTTTCCATCAACATATGGTAGTTCATGATAGAAGTCTCCGGTATGGGGGCCAATCCATCCCGTACTTGAATCATTACCACATACGTAAATATCGAATCACGTATTCTAACACTTGGGCATACTCACAAGCATTCCAGAATTTCTCTTGTTGACGAACCGAGTTCGTATAAATCCATGGTTTCTGCAAGCCAAACAAAACATCTATCGTTACTTCACCACTCTCAGGTTTTTGCGTAACCTCCTATGAAACGTATGATGATTGGATCACTGATTCTTCCAAATTTATTCCTTTATCAAGGTTACATCCGTTCCATTTTCAAATCCTGGGCCTGTGGGTTATGGCCCACTTCAACACTACTGCAGCTTTAACTCATCCTTGGAGTAACTCTCTTGTTCCATATTACACCTCCTTTAAAACCAAGAGTACTGCTTTCTTCATACCATCATATCAAAAGCAAAACTCCAATTTTTTTTTTTCAAACTACAGTCCGTGGAATATATATTTTCTTATCCATTAGTCTAGTCTTCTTCACATGGTACTACCACCCTTAAAATGCACAAATTCTTCCATAGACCATATTTTTCTCATATCCTCGAAAATGGTCAAAACTCTTTGTTCATGGAGTGACAACCCATAAAATTCAACATATGAAATCATCACACCTTAACTTTATTGATTCATGCATTCATTACAATCTACGAGCACCCATTACATAACTCAACTCATCGAACTCATGAAAATGGAATTGCTTTCTATTACTCTTGTTTCCAATATCAAAATTCCAACTACTCCACTCCTGCTTTCATCTTGTCGGGACATTTAGTAGCATAATGTCCTGCTTCCTTGCAATGAAAACACATAACTTTCGATAAGTCTTTGGGCTTCTTGGAGATGGTGCCTGCTCCTTGAGTTCCTTGCTTCCTTTCGAGACAATGATTGGCATAATGCCCGACGTCCTTACATTCAAAATAGGTAATATGACTCTTGTCCCTCTTTGCAGAAATTGGGTTGTTCTGAGGGTGTCTTTGTTTTCTCTTCCTGGGTTTCTTCGTTCTGATCAAACCTTCTATTCCCTTTGGATCAAACTCTATTGCTTCCGTCGGGAAGTATCCCAAATACTCTTTCCTTTCCTTGGTGCAATACTGTGAAAAATGTCCTTCTTCTCCACATGAATGGCAGGCATTGGAGTAAAATCTGTTGAGGCCTTCTCCATCAGGGTCTTCAACACATTCCTTCATCACATGTTCTTTCATAACTTCTCGGAGCGCTTCTTTCATTCCTTCTTCCTGCTCCTGAATAGTTTGTTGCACCATGGGGTAAATGTGACACTGAGTCGGGTAGTGGGTGGTTCCTTCACACAAGAAACAAGTCACCTGACTAGTTGGGCATTCCTCAGCTGGGTGTTTCTCCTCACAATGAGGGCATCCATCCTTGTGTTCCTCTGGTGTGTCCTATTCCTCATAAATCTTGCAGGCATAAGGTTTCTTCTTCGGGTTATCATGGTGCCTCCGGATGAGACGTGATCTCAACAGGGTCTTCTTGAATTCCTCCCAAGTCTTTGCTCCATTCCATCCCTGTATAGCTTGATGCATCTGCCACCATGTTGCAACACTTCCTTCAAAGTAATCTTGAAGAGCGACGATACTTCATTCTTCCTTGAAACCAAATTGCTCCCGAAGTGATTCTTCATGTTCCGAATCCATAGCTCTGCCTCCGATTGAGTCTTCGGTCCAGAGAATATCAGTCCAACTTCATTCATCATCTATGGGGTCCAAAAGTTTTGGGATGAGATATGAGAGAGGTGGGGAGGGATACACACAATACAAACGATAGTTTTTGAAGAAACAAGTTTTACTTTGTGGCTGTCGGAAAACATCAAACAAATGACAGCTCACAAATCGTCGCATCTAACGAGGTGTATAATGTGGTTTGGTCTCTAAAGGTCAAATAATTCTTCAGGAACTTCAGATTCTTCAAGTCTTGAGTCTTCAATTGTTGCAGCTGCAATTCTTCCAACGCATGGTGAAATCCTCTTTACTCTGAAATGGCCATCGGTTGTCCGATATCTTTAATTCTTGGAGCGACTTGATTGATCTTCCGTGGTGGTCAAAAGGAAAGGTGTATATTCTAACTATTTGAGGTGAGAGTGTCTATTTGATAAAATCGTAAGAGATGAGAAGTAAGAGTCTTTTTGAAAATAAAGTTTTAGAGGTTTCTGTCCTAGGGCTTTTCGGTTTCTAGGGTCACGTCCTACAGTCAACAACATGTGCTCGATACCATTTACAGAGCGACCCGACCTCGGTATCAAGCCTCGTGTGTATCCGTGCCATCCTCGGATCAGTATCTTTGGCACACACAGTACATCAATGTATATATCAAAGTGCAATCACATGTATAAATAACGTAAAACTGATATATACCTCAATAGTCTCGGTGAAACAAGTAATCGGGTGTGGAGTCCCATCAACGCCATCGGCAGGTTGAGTGTAGACCGTAACCCTGCACTGTATTCTTACTCGTCGGTAGAAAGTATACGCAACATGATACGTTGCAGCCGTGTAGGTCAGTACATTGAATGTACCGGCAAGATCACAATAGGAGAAAACAGATAATAAACTATACTATATGCGGTATGGCTTTATGGCTCAGATTCGAGTTTTGTTTGCGTAAAAGCTGGTTTTATTTTCCCTACATCAAAGGAATAAATGAAGTCTGTACTATGGAGTTTTCTGTCATGACATGGTTCCGCCAACCGATGTCTCATAGCCCAAATTCATCATAAGTTGCCCACAATTAAGTTATCAGTCCGGTGTTGAGAGTTCCGAGATAGATCCAAGTCCAGATGCTCAAATTGTCCGTAGAATCGGGGACACGGCTAATCGATTAGGTTTAAACCCTCTGCAGAGGTTTGTACACTTTACCCGCAAGATTCGATCCCTCTCTTTACGTTCCCGCACTTCGTGGTGTTTGAGAACAAGATGACCGAAACATGGTCTTAGAAGAGTTCCTCGACCACTTTGTCCGGTGCTCATCCCATCCTACCGTAGTTCTACATCTGCTAGCACCATCCCAGCCAGAGTCACAACTAAGGTCAACCAAGCCAGAGCCCATATTGACTTGCGGTTGCATGTAAGCTTCCGGGCATGAAGTATTCTTCCGTCTCTTTGAGTCTGGGTGAAGCTTTCCGCAAGATGTCATGGCGCTTCTCCATGCATCCCGCCAACCACCGGGTTCTCCAGTGGTGCCCGTCAACCGTCCTTCACCCAAAGAGTGTGTATTGAATTCTTGTCTCGAGTCTTGAAGTCTTGAGGCCTTGAAGATGCAGTCCTTGCAGGTTCCATCATGGAGTTGTCGTCATTGACGTAGAGTCCTCCTTCTTCACACCACTCTCGAACACTCATACCAAACCCCGCCTACTATAGCGTAGCATAAAAATAAAATATCGTCCGGGTTTGGTAACAGGGTGATGGGTTCCTACCTCATGCATACTACTCAACTACAAGGATTAACACTCTTTGAGGGGTGGTTGCAAAGATGCCACTAAATGCAATAAACATAGGTATGAAAGCATGGTCAAAGTGAACTTGCCTGGTAAGTTGATGAAGATAACAACACTCTCGAATAATGACTTGGTAGAACTATTCGTCACTCCGGAAATTCTACCGAGACAAACAAATATCACAATAAGCATATAGCATATGATCACTTACATAACAAAGCATAGTAACATAACACACCAAAACAAACGAATCAAAACCCAAAGGGAAAACTCAAAGAAAACGAACCCAAGTTTTTCCTACTTCAAACAACAACTAGAAATAGTTTTATATAACAAATTTTTTTTTACATAACCTAATCATGGATTTATGTTAACTTAACAGAAAAGAATGCATTAAGCAACTAGGAGCAAAAAGAATCAATTTAAAATCTATTATGAAACTCCTATTAGGCCTAATTCAATTTCTATTAAGAAAATAAAATAAAACTTTTATTTATTATAAATAAAAGTTCATCCTATAAAGTGACAGAAACTATCCTAGAATAATCAATCACAAGTTAAAAATAAATTTATTTACTAATTAAAATAATAGGAAAAGCAGTAGCTAGTTAATTAATTAGGATTAACAAGATTCTGCTTAAAACTATTTTTTTATTAATCCTAAAATGCCCAAATTAATTTCTATGGTTTGGCAATGTCAAAATAAAGTTAGGACAAAAAGAATCATATAAAAATAATTTTTCTAACTCAAGTTATAACAGATTTACTATTCTGACTAAAACTAAAAATAAAGCAATTTTAATTAATTTTAACATAGCTAATTATATATTCTACAGAAACAATAGAAAATTTGCAAACCAAAAAAGAATCACCTAAAAATATTAAACAGAATAAAAGATATGAATTTTTCAAAGCAGGAACTATTACATTAAAAACAGAAAAATGAAATTAAAAGAAAAAGGGCCTAATGGGCCTAAACTACGCACTGTGCGTAATATAACCTAAATGGGCCTAGGATTAAACTAAAACGGGACGGGCTAATAAAAATAAACCCTAACCTAAAACTAAACCGAATGAACCGGCCGAACCGGGCGGTTTTATTATAAAAACGCGTACCCCTTCGGGGTCTAATCTACGCCGTTCATCACGCATCGGACGGGGGAGGGGATTCCGGCGACTAACCGGAGCTCGGCGGCGGCGGCGGCGGCGGAGACGAGTGTGTTGAGGGCTCCGGTCGTCGGGGAGGTCGATGGAGTGGCCGGCCGGGTGCGGACGAGGTCGGGGAGGGGTCTGGTGGAGTCGGTGGGGGTCGGGGTGGCTAGGGCGGCAGGCGTCGACAATGGCGGCGGCGGGAGGTTCGAACTCCGGTGAGCTCGAGTGAGAGGGAGAGGGTCCGTGAGGGGCTAGGGGGATGGGGTGCGGCGTCGGCTTAAATAGGCGGGGCCTCGTCGGGTAAGGGAGGCGATCGGGAGGATCGGGATCCGGATCTCATGAGATCCGCGATCTGTGTGTAAGCGGCGTGGGCAAGGGGTTGAAGATGGGGCGGGGCCACCTGCTGAGAGAGAGAGGGTGGGGCGGCGACCGGCCAAGGGTTTTCGAAGGCGAGTGAGGCCGGGTTGGCTTCTTGGGCTGGCCTCTGGGCGGCTCGTGAACTGGCCAGTGGGGTTCGTTGGCTGGGCCAGGCTGGTGGCGCTACTGGGGGTTTCTATTTTTTGAATTTATTTTTTAATAAAACAAAACAGATATAAAACATAATCTATAAATATTTTATATAGGGTATATATATACCAAAATGATCGTGGGATTATTCCCTATCATTTGAACATTTTTCCAAAGGCAAAATCCAAACTTTATAAAAATCCATTTTTTCAAATTCAAATAAAATTCAGATTTGAATCCAAAACTTTTGGCATTGTTTTCTTCTCGACATATTTGGAGTGTCATGTTACTCCTCTCATACTTTTTCTCAAGTAGTTGTCAGGCATAGTTTTGAAATGAATTCCACTTGCCAAAATTTGAATTCAAATACCAAAACTCAATTTTTGAAAGGGGTTTCAAGGCACTTTCAAATGACTTTCAATTTGATACTTTTTAACTTCCAACTCATATTTCATATAATTGAAGAAGTCATTTTATCTTCCCTCATGAAAGTCATTGAGTTGCATAAAGCTTTGAATTTGAAATATTCCCAAATGAAATTCAAATCTTTTCAAAAACCCTATTCATTTCAAAATGGAAGAAGTCATGTCATCTTCACTCTAGGGTTTGGTGTTGGAATGAACTTGAATTCATTGGGATCCAAAAGACAGAGGGGAAAGTTTTGGGAAAGTCATTTCATTCCCTCTCATTCAACTTTCAAAAGTTTTCAAATTCCACTCAGTTTCACTCAATCAATCAAACCATCAATCAGACAACAAGCATAGTTATTTATCTAATATAACATTCCAAAATTTAGAATTTTTGGATGTTACATGGGCACGCCAGGGAGCCCAAGCGCGCCCTGGTGGGTTGTGCTCACCCAGGCCCACCTCCGGTGCCCATCTTCTAGTATATAAGTCATTTCGACCTAGAAAAAAAATAAGAAGAGGACTCTCGGGACGTATCGCCTCCATCTCGAGGCGGAACTTGGGCAGGCGCACTTTTGCCCTCTGGTGGAGAGATTCCGCCGGGGGAACTTCCCTCCCGGAGGTGGAAATCATTGTCATCATCAGCACCAACAACTCCCCCATCTTGGGGAGGGCAATCTCCATTAACATCTTCAACAACACCATCTCCTCTCAAACCCTAGTTCATCTCTTGTGTTCAGTCTTTGTATCCGGAACTATAGATTGGTGCTTGTGGGTGACTAGTAGTGTTGATTACATCTTGTAGTTGATTACTATATGGTTTATTTGGTGGAAGATTATATTTTCAGATCATATATGCTATTTAACCCCCCTCTGATCTTGAGCATTATTATCATTTTTGAGCAGTTACTTCTGTTCTTGATATCATGTTGAAAGTAATAATGTGAACTTGATATGTGTTCGATATTTTGATAGTATGTATGTTCTGATTCCCTTAGTGGTGTCATGTGAACATCGACTACATGACACTTCACCATATTTGGGCCTAAGGGAATGCATTGTGGAGTAGTTATTAGATGATGGGTTGCAAGAGTGATAGAAGCTTAAACCCTAGTTTATGTATTATTCCGTAAGGGACCGAATGGATCCAAAAGTTTAATGCTATGGTTAGAATTTATTCTTAATACTTTTCTCATAGTTGCAGATGCTTGCGAGGGGGTTAATCATAAGTAGGAGGTTTGTTCAAGTAAGGACAGCACCTAAGCACCGGTCCACCCACATATCAAATTATCAAAGTAGCGAAGACAAATCGAATCAACATGATGAAAGTGAGTAGATGAAATTCCCGTGTACCCTCAAGAATGCTTTTGTTACTATAAGAGACTATTTTAGCCTGTCCTTTGCCTCAAAAGGATTGGGCTATCTCGCTGCACTTTTGTTACTATTATCG
This sequence comes from Aegilops bicornis, assembly GCA_021605145.1. Lineage (NCBI taxonomy): Eukaryota > Viridiplantae > Streptophyta > Magnoliopsida > Poales > Poaceae > Aegilops > Aegilops bicornis. The sequence goes on along the minus strand of CM038674.1, from coordinate 475,886,293 downwards.
TTACTTGCTCGTTACAAATTATCTTGCTATCAAACTACTCACATTTACACTTTCAGCACTTGCAGACATTACCTTACTGAAAACCACTTGTCATTTCCTTCTGCTCCTCGTTAGATTCGACACTCTTGCTTATCGAAAAGAGCAACAATTGATCCCCTATACTTGTTGGTCATAAATACTATGCAGGGTGTTTCCGCAGTAACAAGACAACACTTAGCCGATGTCGGTGCCTGGAGGGGGTTGTGTTAATAGAAATGAGGCAATTAGATATGAGAGCTTTATAACTTTCACTTAGTCATAGGAGCTTAAAATTGGGAGGCCAGTTACTAGCCCCCGGTTAGTGTTCAACGTCAACCGTGGTCAAGCCATTAACACTACGGCCAATTTTATGAAAGGCCTATCATTTAACTCGGGGTAACCTCTATCGATCAATAGTTTGACATAGTCATAGGATCACTGACCAGTTTACGCTCATTGTGACAGTCAGTTTTCGGCTTTCTCCACTGAGGTACTTGGTCAGTTAAACCGGAAGTACAATCGTGGTGGTTCTCCCTTTACCCTTAGTCGAACAATCAGGAACGTAAGGAGTAAGCATGGGAGCCGGGCAACCCAACTATTGACCGAAGACACAATTTGTAACTGATGCATATAAAGCAATATCCAAGAACGTTTTCCCAAGGACTCCATAGAGAACCTTGGCTTTGGGCGGGTTCGGCTCTAGTCACTGCCCCCTATTAATATTGCCGATACTTTAAAGGCGTCTGATGTTGCATTACGAGAGTTATGCTCGAAAAAACAAAAAACTTACATAAAAACTTTATGTCCAAATTGACTGGTCAAGTTTTCTAGTGCCAATCCGAAATTGGTCTTAAAATTGATTTGAGATTATGTCGTTCTTTTAACATGATAAGTCCAATCTCTAGACTTCAAGTGGGTCAGCCATCGGCTTCAATCTCCCTTCCTGAAGGCGGAGTGTTTCTCAGAGGCCAGTTTAGCAAACTAGACTCGAGTGGCTTTAGAGAGAAACCAGGCCATACGGCTATTGACCACACTCTCGAGTCAAGAAAGGAGTGATGGAAAAAGACTTTGCAACGACTTAGAAGAAAAAATTTATTACAAAACAGCACTTATAAATTTAAGAGCCCCGGTTAACATGTGAAAAGAGTATTTTAAACAAAAAACTTTTTTGTCTAAGACAAGTATAATGCTTGGGTGAACCAAACATTTTTTTAAAATTGAGCATGAAAGCGACTTAGCTAGTTAATGTGCTCGGTGTTGATGACGCGGTCCGGGCTTGTGGCAGGACGAGGACACCCAACGAACTTTCACAGATCCGGTATGGTGTGTAAGTCCTCGACTTGACCGGGGTCCCAGCCCCCAAGCCCGAGGTAACCGGGCGAAGAGCTCGGCTTGACGAAGTGGCAATGCAGCACGACCAATGTGGCGAGGCGAAGCCCCGGTCCAGCTGTTGTGATGAAGCTGGTCGGCTAGTGACACCAAATTCCTTGGAGTAGGTTGATGAAGAGAAGGTGAAGCCCCCGGTCCAGCCAAGGTGACGGAGCAGGTCGGCGGGGCGACACCAGAGCCCACACGTCATCCGATGTGTCAAAAAACAGGCCGACGATGAGGACATCAGTTTTGTTGCTTGGTCCTTGCATGTACTTTGTCTGTCATTCAGATCGATCTCACGCCAAGTTGCCATGGCCAATAAAATAAAAACTTCCGCGTGCATGTTGGCTTGATTTGGTGCCCCTGCCTGCAACAGAGACCATCCGTGGTCGGCCGAAAAGACGGTTGTGGCAGAAATTGATCTTCGGATCAGGTCGATTGCCCGGCCTTACACCGCCTCTAAAAAATTCTATTGACCCTAATCTGCGAATAAAGTTTGACGATCCGACAACGATAATGCTAATTGAAAATATATTTTATGCGACGAATCTAATTGAAATAATAGCACCTAATTTGGCTCAGGTAGAAAATCCCATCGTACGGCGACGACACCCAGCAAGACCTGTATGGGCCACCAACGTCGATGTTAAATCTAGCATATCTCGAGGTAAGGGTCCTATGATAGGCGTCTTGGAGAGATGGTAACATGGAGACGTGATTTTACCCAGGTTCGGGCACTCTCGAAGAGATAATACCCTATGTCTTGCTTTTGATTGTATTCATATGGGGGATAGTACAGAGTACAAGTATCTACCATGATATTGTTGTGTATAATACTAAGATGATCTATTGACTAGTCTGGCCTTAGTTTATATAATGCAACGGAGGCCTAGGATTTAGAAGAGTCCTCGTCTTGTGCGTTGATACATCTCCAAGGTATCTATAATTTTTATTGTTCCATGCTATTATAATATCAATCTTGGATGTTTTTTATGCAATTATATATTATTTTTTGGGACTAACCTATAGACCTAGTGCCAAGTGCCAGTTGATGTTATTTGCCTGTTTTTGGTTTCCAGGAAATCAGTACCAAACGGAGTCCAAACGCTATGAAATGTTTTGATGATTTTTTTCTGGACAAGAGAGACCCTAGAAGCTTCAGGAGGAGGCCAGAAGGCAAACGAGAAAACGGCAAGGCAACATGGCGCACCCAAGGAGGTAGGCGTGCCCTGATGCCTTGTGGGACCCACATGGCTACGTTTGACCTAATTCCGCCTCTATAAATTCTCTAAAATCGGGAAACCAACAAAGATCCACCAAAAATACTTTTTCCGCTGCCACAAGTGTCTGTTCTTCCGCAATCCCATTTGGAGGCCTTTTCTAGTACTGTACCGGAAGGGGAATCGGTCACGGAATGCTTCTACATCAACCTTGCCGCCCTTCCTATGATGTGTGAGTAGTTTATCATAGACCTACGGGTCCATAGCTAGTAGCTAGATGGCTCCTTCTCTCTCTTTGATCTTCAATACAATGTTCTCCTCGATGTTCTTGGAGATCTATTCGATGTAATCTTCTTTTGCGGTGCGTTCCTTGGGATCCGATGAATTGTGGGTTTATTATCAGATTATTCATGAATATTAATTGTGTCTTATCTGAATTCTTTTATGCTTGATTATTATAGCTTTGTATTTCTCTCCGATCTATTCGTTTGGTTTGGCCAACTAGATTGATTTGTCTTGCAATGGGAGAGGTGCTTTGTAATGGGTTCAATCTTGCGGTGCTCAATCCCAGTGACAGAAGGGGACATGACACATATTTGTATTGTTGCTATTAAAGGGAAAAGAACAGGGTTTATTTATATTGGTTGTATTTACTTTGTCTACATCATGTCATCTTGCTTAAGGTGTTACTTCATTTTTCGTAAACTTAATACTCTAGACGCATGCTGGATAGTGGTCGATGGGTGGAGTAATAGTAGTCACGTTGATCAACTCGACCATCACCTCGATGTTGTTCTACGCCATGTGCATGACCAAGCTTCATCCAAAAGTGGCCGAACACCTTGATAAACTGCGCAGATATTGCTTGTGGGCCAAGAATACTGATGATGGGGTCAAAAACAACTCTCTTGCGGCTTGGGAGCTGGTTTGCCGACCCAAGTGTAAGGGTGGACTTGGAGTGATCGATATCAAAACCTAGAACGTGGCCTTGCTCCTCAAGCATCTCTTCAACTTCTATAATCGCGAAGATGTCCCCTGGGTGACGTTGATCTGGGATGCCTACTCCATGAATAAGGTGCCGCATGCGATGGAACCAGTTGGCTCTTTCCGATGGCGGGATGTCATGCAACTCAGTGATGTTTTCCGTGGGATCACCAGTGTCACATTTGGGGACGGTTCATCTTCCCTATTCTGCAAAGACGACTAGTTTAGTGATCGGGACGCCCCGCTAATCGAGATCTTTCCCATAGCCTTCTCTTTCTGCACAGATGAGGACGTGTTCGTGGGAGGCGCACTCGGGGCCACAAATCCAGCATTGCTGTTTCAACTACCCTTGTCAACTCAAGCGAGGGAGGAGGTCAGAGAGATTCAACAAGGCTCGATGCATGAGACACTGGAAACGGACTGTAATGACACCTGGACGTGTGCTCTTGGGGGTAATTTTTCTTTCAAGAGGTTCTATAACCACTATTTCAGGGAAATGATTGTTGATGAGGCTTTCATGTGGCTTTGGAAAGCCAAGAGCCCGATCAAATTCAAAATGTTTTGTTGGCTCCTGCTGGTTGATCGCCTGAACACAAGGAATATGCTGAGATGTAGGCACTACACTATTGCAAACAATAACTATGCATGCATGCTTTGTCAGAATCCCCCCAAAGAAACTATTGAGCACCTTTTCTTTGCATGCCCGTTTAGCCAACATTGCTGGGACAAGGTTGGGATATGCCGACCTTCCTCTGGCAACAGAATTGACCTGCTGCATTACAGCAAAGAGCGATGACAGCGGCCCATGTTCATGGACATATTTATGATGGCTGCGTGGAGCATATGGAATGACAAAAATAATGAGCACTTTAGGGGGATGCCACACTCATTCACTTCCTAGCTAGCAAGATTCAAAGATCATTTGAGTCTTCTTGTAAACAATTGTAGAGAAGAGATTTGTCCCTTCTTAGATAGTTACATACAAGGATTGTGATACTTGTTCCTCTCTTACTTAGCTATGGCCTGGGGGCCTAAACCCAACAATTTAATGATGTAAATTGTCTTTGGAGTAATACAAAAGTCAGTCTACTTGTCTCGGACGTGATGCCTATATACATGCTCATTGCCTTCAATCCGTCATAACTATGTGCTTTTCTATCAATTGCCCAACAATAATTTGTTTACCCACCGTATACTTTTTGTTCTTGATAGAAGCCTCTAGTGAAAACTATGGCCCCTGGGTCAACCTTTATCATATATAAAATACATAAATACCTTGCTGCAATTTATTAACCGTTCTTTTTTGTGTTTTATTTATTTACCTATATATCACTATCAGATTTGATCCCTGCAAATAACTGCCAAGGGGATTGACAACCCCCTTGATCACGTTGGCTGCAAGTATTTGCTCTTTTGTGTGTAGGTGTTGTTAATGAGGTTTCGCGTGATTCTTCTACTAGATTGATAACCTTGGTTCTTAACTGAGGAAAATACTTATCTCTAATGTACCGCATCAATACTATCCTCTTCGAGGAAATCCCAACGTAGCACACTAGTAGCAGGAAGAATTTCTGGTGTCGTTGCTAGGGAGACATCACCGAAACCTATCAAATACTTGGCATAAACTATCATCTACTTGTTCTTGCCTTTATTTTCCATTTGCCTCTCATTTCATCTCCCCCACTTATAAAACATTTTCACAAAAATATAAAAAAATTGCTTGCTTGCTTGAAGTTGCCATCATGTCTGAGCTTGTTATCGACAAAAGTGACGAGGGTAAAATCCCTAAAGTTGAAATTCCCACAAATTTCAATTATAAAAGTGTTGTTGCGGGAGGTGGGAACATCATAAGACAAAGTGTTATGCAGGAATTCTTTAATTGTATGGGGGCATTGGTTTGTGATGACATTCCTATTATGAAAAGAACTAAGAGTTACGCCGAAGCTATTTCAGCATTTGTTCTTAAACTTGAGAGAAGATTTATGCGTACTCACCCCACTTTGCAGAGAATATTCTATGAATTACCTAATATAAATAACCCTAAATCTAAAAAATATCTACTATTGTCCTTATGAATGAATTTAATTATATAGTATGTAAGGCTAGACATATCTTTGATTTTTATAATATGAGCCATGGACGTCTTGTTATAGATAAAATTTTATATGATGAAGATTACCTGAGGAGGTATTTGTTTCGTGATAATCATACTTTTGATGAAAATACCAAAAAGGAAGTTCCTCCCATACATATTATCCGACAAGTTTTCAATGGTGCTAATCAACAATATTCTTGGATCGTAAAAGGGAGCCAACAAGGATTTGAGGAAAGTTGCCTTAATAATGCTAAAATTTTGGTTGATGATGTGTTTCCCATTGTTTTTGAAAATCCTCCCGATGAACACATATGCCATGATGGAAAAGTAAGGATAACAACACTTGAAACTATGCATTACGCCTAGCTAGGGGCGTAAAACAATAGCGCTAGTTAGGAGGCAACCCAATAGTTATCTTTATTTTTCCTTTTTGTTTTTTGTTTTTGAGTGTGCACACAATTATGCTACTGTTATGGTTGTGTTTTTGTGTTTAAATTAGTGTTTGTGCCAAGTAAAGCCTTTGGGATGATTTGGTTGATAGTTGATTCGATTCTGTGAAAAAATAGAAACTTTTGCGCCCAGTTGCAGAATTGTTTAAATTTATTGGAACGTGATAGAATTCTGAATTTTTTTACACATGATTGATATATAAATTTCCCATGTTGTCCTAATTTTTCAAAAAAAATTAGAGTTACAAAAGTATTGCGTTTTTCCAGATCATTACAGACTCTTCTGTTTTTGACAGATTCTGTTTTCGTTGCATTGTTTACTTGTTTTAATGAATCTATAGATTGGATCAGGGTGGGGGGAGTATAATTCATGGTGAAGTTACAATACAGTAGGTATTATGCAATAATAAAATATGAATGGGTTTACAACAGTACCTAAAGTTTATGACTGGCTTGTTATACTAACGGATCTCACGAGTTTTTTGTTGAGTTTTGTGTGCTGAAGTTTTCAAGTTTTAAGTGAGATCACGATGGATGAAGGAATAAGGAGTGGCAAGACCCTAAGCTTGGGGATGCCCAAGGCACCCCAAGGTAATATTCAAGGACACCCACTTCTCTAAGCTTGGGGATGTCCCCGGATGGCATCCCCTCTTTCTTCTACCAACCATCGGTAAAGTACTTGGAGCTATATTTATATTCATCACATGATATGAGCTTTGCTTGGAGCGTCATGTATTATATGAGTCTTTTCTCTGTTTTCTGTTTAGGTGTAGAGACTAGACCTCAAACAGTCTGATCTCTGTGCATCAGTGTCATCCTGGATCAAGAATGTCGACACGCACAGATTTCTTGATGATTTATAACAGAGTAGCAATCACACACTTATTACATCGAGTGTCTCAAAAGAGAACTTATTACAATAAACATGGCTTAAGGCCATCTAATAACAATAACAACGGAAGGCTTGGAAGATAAGCGAGTCCATCAAGTCCAACGGCATCACTGAGTATAGAACCACAACCTAAGGCACCTTACTCGTCGTCTGAAAAGTCTGCAACATGAACGTTGCAGCCTGAAAGCGAATTGACACATGGAATATGCTGGCAATGTAACATATAGAGAGCAATATGAAAGAGTAATGCTATACTACATGCATATATGGCTGGTGGAAAGCTCTATGGTTATAGTTTTGCGTAAAGTCAATTTTTTCCTACTGCAAAGGAATAAATTTTATTTAACTATCATGGTGGTTGTTAAACATTGAGAATGGTTGGCAGCATTCTCAATCCCAATTAAGCATCACCATTAAAAATCCAACAATATTAATTAGAGTAACATGATGAGATTCACATGATAATCCAAGTACTAGATACTCAAGATGTCCATAACCGGGGACACGGCTAACCATGATTAGTTTGATACACTCTACAGAGGTTTTTGCACTTTTCCCCACAAGACTCGATCTCCTCCGCTTGATTTCCGCACTACATGATGTTTGAGAAGCGGATGACCGAGACATAGTCTTTCGAAGTGCTAGCACCTTACGAATGGGTAGACCGTACCAACCTACATCCCTAAATCAGCTAGTCTACCACAAGAAGAGTTCGCGACGACTTAGTCAACTATTCTAGAGCCCATAGTAGCTTGTGGCTGCACACGGAAGTTTCTAGCATGAATAATCTCATGATCCCTTTGAGCCTGGGTGGCGGTCCAAAAAGAAACAGGCAATCCTGGAATACCCAGGTACCTCAATCCACCCAGATGTGTGTTTAAGTAACCACCTTAAGTAAACCATTGATTAAGAATCTCACATCTGTCATGGATACACTCACCCAATCCACGTCTACTAGCATGGCATGGCATAATAGGCAAACGTAGAAATAACTCCCAAGGGTTTGATAATAAAACAGGTAATATGTACTACCACAACTACTTTCCCAAAACCCACAGTTTAATTAGATCCTAATCATGTAATGTTTGAGGATTGATCTAATGCATAAAAACTGGGTATGAAAAGAGGTATGATCAAAGTGTTACTTGCCTTGCTGATGATCCGTGAAACGGAGAGACTCAAAGTAGCAAGCGGCGCACTCCGGGTACTCAATCGCAAACAAACAAACACACAATAAGTACTCAACTAATGCACAGGTAAAACTCAAATAAAAGATCTAACCAGAAAGTTCAACTTAAGAACTCCGGTTTGCAAAAAGAATCAAATCAACCGAAGCAACGAAAGTCAAACGGCGAAAGAAACAGGCTTCATTTTACTAATCTGGACCTAAGTCAAATTTTGCAGTTGAAAAAATGTGTTTGAGTTGATTATTCGGAAAGAGGGTTTCGAAACGAAACTCTAGGCGCTTGAATCGCCTGATTCCGACAAACGAGCGAAAAGTTATACTAGATCGAAAATCAGATCAGAAATCGCGATCAGAAAAATCGCGAAATAAATCCCAGAAAAAGAAAAACGACGAACAGATTAACGAACGAACGTTCGTTATCTGAATCTAAACGATGAACGTGTTCGTTGAAACGAACGAACGAGCGAACGCTCGCTAATTAACCTAAACCGGAAAAAAACCGATCTAAAAAAACGAAACGGATCTAAAAAAACTGAACGAAACCGGCGAAAACCAAACTTTTTTAAAAAAAACCAGCGGCGGTATGGGTTAACCTCGGCGGCTCGCAAACAAGCAATGGGCGGCGGCGGGCGGCGGCGGCATTGGGGCGGTGGCCTGGGTGGGGGGTCATAGGCGCTATTTAAAGGCCTCCTCAGAGGAGTCCGGCCTAACACGGCCCGTAGAGGTCGGTTCAGATTTTTTAAATTAATTCACAAGAGAAAAACTAACGAAAGAAATACTAAACGGACTCCAAAAATCCCGAAATAAATTTCCCCGGCTTCTAAAATCAATACGGACAAGATGAACATTTATTTGGGGCCTAAATGCAATTTTGAAAAACGTGTATTTTTCCTAAATTCAAATAAAATAGCGAAAAACTCCAAATAAAATCTTATTTGTTTTTTATTAAATCTTCATTATTCCTTCATTTTGGGAAAGTCATTTTATTCCCTCTCTCACATTTTGACAATAGAAATAATTGAAGATAAAATAAATAAAATCAAATGATCCTATTTTCAGAATTCGAGAAAACTCAAATATGAAAATAACGAAATCTCCAACTCTCTCCGTGGGTCCTTGAGTTGCGTGAAATTTCTAGGATCGGGCCAAAATGCAATAAAATATAATATGCAAAAGATGATCTATGTATAACATTCCAAATTGAAAATTTGGGATGTTACAAACCTACCCCCCTTAAGATGAATCTCGCCCTAGAGATTCGGGTTGGCTAGAAAATAGGTGAGGGTGGTCCTTCAGCAGATCTTCCTCTCGCTCCCAGGTGGCTTCATCCTCGGTGTGGTGGCTCCACTGAACATTGCAAAACTTAATAACCTTGCTGCGGGTGACTCGACTGGCATACTCGAGAATTTCGACTGGTTTCTCCTCGTAAGTCAAATCATTACCCAACTTAATAGCTTCCAGCGGCACGGTATCTCTCAGTGGTATTTCAGCCATCTCTACGTGGCACTTCTTCAACTGGGAAACATGGAACACGTCGTGAACTCCTGACAATCCTTCGGGCAATTCCAACTTGTAAGCAACTTCTCCCATGTGTTCCAAGACTTTGTATGGTCCCACATAACATGGCGCTAACTTTCCTTTAACTCCAAAGCACTTAACTCCTCGAAGTGGTGATACTCGAAGATAGACTATCTCCGACTTCGAAAACAACTGTCTCCTTGCGTTTAGAATCCGCATAGCTCTTCTGCCTAGACTGGGCTACCTTGAGCCTATCGCGAATCAACTTCACCTTCTGTTCAGACTCCTTAATCAAATCTGGTCCAAACAACTGGCGTTCTCCAACTTCATCCCACAACAGCGGGGTTCTGCATCTCCTTCCGTACAAGGCTTCGAAAGGGGCCATCTTCAAACTGGTTTGATAGCTGTTGTTATAAGAAAACTTCGCATATGGCAAGTTGTCATCCCAACTTGATCCATAATCCAATGCACATGCTCTCAGCATATCCTCCAATATCTGATTGACTCTCTCGGTCTGTCCATCTATCTGCGGGTGAAAAGCTGTACTAAACTCTAGTCTGGTTCCCAAAGTTTCGTGCAACTGATTCCAAAACTTTGAGGTGAATTGGGTTCCTCTATCTGATACAATACTCCTCGGAACTCCATGTAGACATACGATCCTGGTCATGTATATCTTTGCCAACTTGGCACTGCTGTAGGTAGTCTTCACTGGGATAAAATGAGCTACCTTAGTCAAACGATCGACTACAACCCAAATCGAGTCATAGCCTGAACGAGTCCTGGGTAATCCCGTGATAAAATCCATGCCTAACTTTTCCCACTTCCATTCGGGTATCGGCAATGGCTGTAACAATCCTGCCGGCTTCTGATGCTCTGCCTTCACTCTCTGACATACATCACAAACTGCTACAAACTCCGCAATATCCTTCTTCATTCCGGTCCACCAGAATGTGTCTTTCAAATCCAGATACATCTTGGTATTTCCTGGGTGAATCGAGTACGGCGAATCATGGGCCTCTTCCAAAATCAACTTCCTGATCTCTGGATCACTAGGCACATAAACGCGGTCCTCAAACCATAGGGTATCGTGCTCATCCTCACGAAATCCCTTAGCTTTTCCCTTGCTCATTTTCTCCTTAATAGAGGCAATCTCCTTATCAGTCTTCTAAGCTTCTCTGGTCTTGTCCATCAATGTAGACTGTATCTCCAATGCTGCTACATAGCCTCTCGGAACTATCTCCAAACATAGCTCTCGGAGTTCCTCGGCTAACTCCCTTGGTAACTCTCCGGTCATTAGTGTGTTGACATGGCTCTTGCGGCTCAATGCATCTGCTACTACGTTAGCCTTTCCGGGGTGATAATGCAATCTCATATCATAATCCTTGATGAGCTCCAACCATCTCCTTTGCCTGAGATTCAACTCCTACTGCGTGAAGATGTACTTCAAACTCTTGTGATCCGTGGTACACCTCACGGTGGTTTCCAATGAGAAAATGTCTCCAAGTCTTCGGTCGTGCACTACGGCTGCTAACTCCAAATCATGTGTAGCATAATTCAACTCATGGGGCTTAAGCCGTCGTGGAAGCATATGAAACAACTCTTCCCTCCTGCATAAGCACTGCTCCAAGTCCTCGACGTGAAGCATCGCAATACACCTCATAATCCTTGCGCTGATCTGGCAGAATCAACACTGGTGAGGTAACCAAACGTTGCTTCAACTCTTGGAAACCAGCTTCACATTCCTCAGTCCAATTGAACTTAGTGTCTTTCTTCAACAACTCTGTCATAGGCTTTGCAATATTAGAGAAATTCTCAATGAATCTCCGGTAGTATCCTGCCAGTCCAAGGAAACTCCGGATCTCTCCAACTATCGTTGGTGCTTCCCAGTTTGTCACAGTTACAACTTTATTGGGATCCACTGCTATACCTTCTCCGGATATAACATGTCCGAGAAATCCAACTTCCTTCAACCAGAACTCACATTTGCTGAACTTGGCATATAGCTGATGTTCTCTGAGCTTCTCAAGTACCAAACGCAAATGCTCCTTATGCTCTTCTTCATTCTTCGAGTAGACCAAAATATCATCAATGAACACCACGCATTTAACTTATCCAAAAACTCCATAAACACCTTGTTCATCATGTTCATGAAATAGGCAGGTGCGTTAGTCAGCCTAAATGACATAACGGTATACTCATACAGCCCGTACCTGGTGGTAAAAGCCGTCTTAGCTATATCCTGCTCTCGAATCTTCAATTGATGGTATCCTGATCGCAAATCAATCTTGGAAAATACCTTAGCTCCTTGCAATTGGTCAAACAAGTCGTTGATCATCGGCAGCGGGTACTTATTCTTAATGGTCACTTCATTCAATCCTCGGTAATCAACAACCATTCTTAATGGTCCATCCTTCTTCTCCACTAGAATCTTTGGCGATCCCCAAGGCGAAGAACTTGGGCGAATAAAACCTTTATCCAGTAACTCCTCAATCTGCTTCTTAATTTCTTCCAAATCTTGTGCGGGCATCCGGTATGGTCTCTTTGATATCGGCCCTGTGCCTGGCAATAGCTCAATCAGAAATTCAATGTCTCTATCCAGTGGCATGCCTGGCAACTCTTCTGGGAACACGTCCGGGTAATCCTTCACCACTGGTAATTCCTCCTGCACAACTACTAATAAGGAATTTACTTGTGTCCTCCTCGGCTCATGTCGTGACACATACTTGATTCTTCTTCCTTCTGGGGTGGTAAGCAAAATCGACTTACTGGCGCAATCAATATTCCCTCCATACTTTTATAACCAATCCATGCCTAATATCATATCCAATCCTTGTGATTCCAAAACTATTAGGTCTGAGGGAAACACATAGTTACCAATCGTTAATGGTAATCGATCACACCACAAACTGGCCATATATTCTGCTCCAGGCAAAGTTACTAGCATGGGTGACCTAAGGGCTTGGGTTGGCAATTTATACTTCTCCACAAATCCCCTCGATATGTATGAATGCGATGCACCAGTATCAAAAAGAACAACTGCAGTAAATGTCTTAACCAAAAACTTACCTATTACTGCATCTGGTTGAGCTTCAACCTCCTCCACGGTAACGTGGTTCACTTGTCCCCTGTTGAAAGGGTTCGGCTTCTTCCCTGAGCTTCCATTTCCATTTCCATTCTGGGCTTCAGGACATTCATTTGCATAATGTCCAGTCTTCTAACACTTAAAGCAAGTGACTTGGCTCAGGTCTCTCTTGGCTGGGGTTGACGGGTTGGTGCGGTTTTGTCCATTGCTTCCTCCATTCCCGTTTCCATTTTTGGAACCATTATGATTGTGCGAGCTACCTCCTCCATGGGTATGCTAAAATTGTCCTCCCGGTTTCGGGGTAAAGCGTAGCTTCTGCTGAGCTCTAGAATTGTACTTCCCCTGTCCATACTTCTTCTTGCGGTTGTCAATCTGTTGCTGCTTCCCTTCAATCATAAGAGCACAATCTACCAACTCCTGGTAGTTATTGAAAGTGGCTACCATCAACTGCATGCTCAGCTCATCATTAAGTCCTTCCAGAACTTCTCCGCTTAGCAAAGATCTCAGAGTAACGTCATCCGGGGCATAACGTGCTAACTTACTAAAATCCTCCACGCATTGGCTTACAAGGTCGTCCTCCTTGGCGTAAGTTGCGAAACTCACGCTTCTTCATGGCCATAGCTCCTGCCGATACGCAGCAAGACGGAAAGCTTGCTGAACCGATCCCACGTGATGTGTCAATAGGGTGTGTAGCTGTGTAATTCTCCCACCATGATGTTGCGGGTCCATCAAGCTGATGTGCGGCAAAACACACTCTTTCCGCATATGTGCATCCTGAAGTGGTCAGCTCCCTTCCAACCTTGCGGAGCCAATCATCTGCAACAATCAGCTCGGTGCTACTGGAAAACACCAGCGGATTTAGCCTCAAGAAACAGGTCAAATGGTCAACAGGTGGTGGTGGTGGTGGGTTGTTGTTGTTGTTGTTGTTGCCTTGGTTCTGTACCAGTGTTTGAATCAAGGCATTTTGCTGCTGAATCAACTGAGTGATCTCCGGTGGGAAAACAAATCCGGTGTCGCGTCTCGGAGGCATCTGAGGGTGTTAGAGAAGATGAGAATATAGAATAGAATGAGGTCTAGTGAGAAAACACTACCCATATGCACATGAGACAAAAGCAAACAATATCACTCCAATCAATCAAACAAGGGCATACAATGGTCTAACTATCGTTACAAAAGTGCTTGGACTAAACTAGATACAATGGGGAATTTCTACCATCGTTATGGTGGTCAACTAGAAAAACTGCTCCGATGAAGACTCCATGATATCTGCTCCAGCTTCATCAACATAGTCGGCATCACCGCCGGGATCCGAGTCGGTGTCGCCGATGATGATATTGTTATTCGCAAGTGGAATCGTCGTCATTTCCTCTGGCGCTGGGTCTCCCATGAAAACTCCTAGCTTCCTGGTTAAGTGGTCATTCTTCTCCACTAGTACTTCAATTTCTTCCATGTAATCTTCACGTGTAGCCTTGAGTTCCTCTTCTAGCTCCTTGATCTTGGTCATAGCCTTCTGCAGATCCTCCATGCTGCGCAAGACATCCGGGTTCTCCTGACGTCGGATGTGCTGGTTTAACTCCTGGATATATGCTGCGATTGATCTATCCCTCCTGGTGCTGATCATATCCCATTTCTCATCTCTGCGCCCACAAATCTGGTAGATAGTATCCTTGAGATCATTGCAGTAAAATTCTCCAATGCGTCCCATGGTGATGTGGGCTGCCATGCTCTTTCCTAGACTCCAGGTTGGTGCATCAAAGGAAAACTCTATGGGCTACGTGACTGGTGCAAATGTCCTTCCTGGAACTTGAACTTGAATCATCCAGCGCTCCTCTTCGGGTAAAGTGGCGTTGTAGGTCCTGGTGAAGCTTGGTACTCCAATGTTTAGGTATCTAGTGACTTCCTTCAAGTGGCATCCAAAGGGTGTATCTTCATCCGGTTGTGTGAACTTGTTCCTTGCATCTGCCATCCTAAAAGAGTAGAAAATATGAGGAGTCAAAAATGAGAAGAAAGAGTAGTGATCTAGGGCTTTAGCTTAGTGGTCGTGTCCTATAGTCAGCGTGTGCTCTGATACCATCTTGTAGCGACCAGACCTCAACAGGCCCGATCTACGTGCATCGATGTCATCCTCGGATCAAGAATGTCTTGACACGCACGATGAATTGACGGATTTATAACAGAGTAACAATCACATACTTATTACATCGAATGTCTCAAAAGAGAACTTATTACAATAAATATGGCTTAAGGCCATCTAATAACGATAACATTGGAAGGCTTGGAAGATAAGCGAGTCCATCAACTCCAACGGCATCACTGAGTATAGAACCACGACCTAAGGCACCTTACTCGTCGTCTGAAAAGTCTGCAACATGAACGTTGCAGCCCGAAAACGGGTCAGCACATGGAATATGCTAGCAATGTAACACATAGAGAGCAATATGAAAGAGTAATGCTATACTACATGCATATATGGCTGGTGGAAAGCTTTATGGTTACAGTTTTGCGTAAAACCAGTTTTTCCCTACTGCAAAGGAATACATTTTATTTAACTATCATGGTGGTTGTTAAACATTGAGAATGGTTGACAGCATTCTCAATCCCAATTAAGCATCAACATTAAAAACCCAACAATATTAATTAGAGTAACATCATGAGATTCACATGATAATCCAAGTACTAGATACTCAAGATGTCCATAACCAGGGACACGGCTAACCATGATTAGTTTGATACACTCTGCAGAGGTTTGTGCACTTTTCCCCACAAGACTCGATCTCCTCCGTTTGATTTCTCGCACTACATGATGTTTGAGAAATGGATGACCGAGACATAGTCTTTCAGAAGTGCTAGCACCTTACGAACGGGTAGACCGTACCAACCTACATCCCCTACATTAGCTAGTCTACCACTGTAAGAGTTCGCACGACTTAGTCAACTATGCTAGAGCCCATAGTTGCTTGTGGCTGCACACGGAAGTTTCTATCATGAATAATCTCATGATCCCTTTGAGCCTGGGTGGCGGTCCAAAAAGAAACGGGCAATCCTGGAATATCCAGGTACCTCAATCCACCCAGATGTGTGTTTAAGTAGCTACCTTAAGTAAACCATTGATTAAGAATCTCACATCTGTCATGGATACACTCACCCAATCCACATCTACTAGCATAGCATGGCATAATAGGCAAATGTAGAAATAACTCCCAAGGGTTTGATAATAAAACAGGTAATAGGTACTACCTCAACTACTTTCCCAAAACCCACAGTTTAATTAGATCCATGCAATGTTTGAGGATTGATCTAATGCATAAAAACTAGGTATGAAAAGAGGTATGATCAAAGTGTTACTTGCCTTGCTGATGATCCGTGAAACCTAGAGACTCAAAGTAGCAAGCGCCGCACTCCGGGTACTCAATCGCAAACAAACAAACACACAATAAGTACTCAAGTAATGCACAGGTAAAACTCAAATAAAAGATCTAACCAGAAAGTTCAACTTAAGAACTCCGGTTTGCAAAAAGAATCAAATCAAATGAAGCAACGAAAGTCAAACGGCGAAAGAAACAGGCTTCGTTTTACTAATCTGGACCTAAGTCAAATTTTACAGTAGCAAAAATTTGTTTGAGTTGTTTATTCGGAAAGAGGGTTTCGAAACGAAAATCTAGGCGCTTGAATCGCCTGATTCCGATAAACGAGCGAAAAGTTATACTAGATCGAAAATTGGATCAGAAATCGCGATCAGAAAAATCACGAAATAAATCCGAGAAAAAGAAAAACGACGAACAGATTAACGAACGAACGTTCGTTATCTGAATCTAAACGATGAACGCGTTCGTTAAAATGAACGAACGAGCGAACGCTCGCTAATTAACCTAAACCGAAAAAAAACCGATCTAAAAAAACGAAACGGATCTAAAAAAACCAAACGAAACCGGCGAAAACCAAACGGTTTTCAAAAACCGGCGGGCGGTCAACCTCGTGGTGGCGGTCGGTGGCGGCTCCATGAACGGCAATGAACGGCCAGCGGCGATGGGCCAAAGGCGGTGGGGCGCTGGTCGGGGTCGCCCGCTTATTTAAAGGCCTCCCCCGGAGGAGTCCGGGCCTAACACGGCCCGTAGGTCGGTTCAGATTTTTTTAATTAATTCCGCGCAAAAAAACTAACGAAAGAAATAGTAAACGGACTCCAAAAATCCCGAAATAAATTTTCCCCGGCTTCTAAAATCAAGCCAGACAAGATGAACATTTATTTGGGGCCTACATGCAATTTTGAAAAACGTGCATTTTTCCTAAATTCAAATAAAATAGCAAAAAACTCCAAATAATATCATATTTGATTTTCTTATTAAATCTTCATTATTCCTTTATTTTGGGAAAGTCATTTTATTCCTTCTCTCATATTTTGACAATAGAAATAATTGAAGATAAAATAAATAGAATCAAATGATCCTATTTTCAGAATTCGAGAAAACTCAAATATGAAAATAACGAAATCTCCAACTCTCTCCGTGGGTCCTTGAGTTGCGTGAAATTTCTAGGATCGGGCCAAAATGCAATAAAATATGATATGTAAAAGATGATCTATGTATAACATTCCAAATTGAAAATTTGGGATGTTACATTAGGCCACAATTATCTTTGCGGGACTCACCTTTTTAGAGGGACACACATTTATTCTTGATTTGATAGAATACTCTTTGTGCTTCACTTATATATTTTGAGCTAGGCAGTTGCTCTAGTACTTCACTTATATCTTGTAGAGCACAAAGGTGGTTATATTTTAAAGAAATAATTATACTCTCATGCTTCACTTATATCATTTTGAGAGTTTGATAATAGTAATGGAAATATGCATGGGTTATGAAATTGATCCTAACATGATAGGTATTCAAGAAAGATATAATAAAAACTTTCATGTAGATCACTGAATATGATAAGTTTGATTCCTTGCAATAGTTTTGCGATATAGAGATGGTAAAATGTGGGAGGTACTAGTGAATGATTGTGGTTTAGTAAGAATATTGGTGTTAAGGTTTGTGATTCCCGAAGCATGCACATATAGTCTCTCATTATACTAAGAAGTTGGACCATGATTTATTATTGAGTGTCTTCCTTTGCGTGAAGGTTGGGGGCGCACGATGGTTAACTCCTACCAACCTGCCCCCTCGGTGCATGCGTAGTATTACTTTGCTTCGAGGGTTAATAAACTTCCATAATAAGTATGTGAGTTCTTTATGACTAATGTGAGTCCATGGATTATACACACTCTCACCTTTCCGCCATTTGGTAGTCTCTTCGGTACCGTGCATTGTTGTTTCTCACCTCGAGATGTGGTGCAAACTTCGTTGCTGCATCCAAACCCGTGATATGATACGCTCTATTACACATAAACGTCCCTATATCTTCCTCAAAATAGTCACCATACCTACCTATCATATGGCATTTCCATAGCCATTATGAGATATATTGCCATGCAACTTCCATGGTTCTATTATTATGACACACATCATCATTGTCATATTGCTTTGCATGATAATATAGCTAACATAGTATTTGTGGCTCAGCCATCGTTCATCATTTTTTATACATGTTATGATAGATCATTGCACATCCTGGTACACTGCCAGATGCATTCATATAGAGTCATATTTTGTTCTAGTATCGAGTTGTAATTTTGAGTTGTAAGTAAATAAAAGTGTGATGATCATCATTATTCATCATTAGAGCATTGTCCCAAGTGAGGAACAAAAGAGAGGCCAAAAAGAGCCCAGCAAAAAAATTAATGAAAAAGAGAGAAGGGGCAATGTTACTATCTTTTCCACACTTGTGCTTCAAAGTAGCACCATGTTTTTCATATAGAGAGAGTATCCTATGTAGTCACTTTCATATAACTAGTGGGAATTTTTCATTTTAGAACTTGTCTTGTATATTATGATGATGGGCTTCCTCAAATGCCCGAGGTCTTCTAGAGCAAGCAAGTTGGATGTACACACTCACTTAGTTTTTATTTTTATCTTTCGTACACTTATAGTTCTAAGTGCATCCGTTGCATGGAAATCCCTACTCCTTGCATTGACATCAATTGATGGGCATCTCCTTAGCCCATTGATTAGCCTCATCGATGTGAGACTTTCTTCTTTTTGTCTTCTCCATATTATCCCTACCACCTTATTCTATTCCACCCATAGTGCTATATCCATGGCTTGCGCTCATGTATTACATGGGGAATGAAAAACCTGAAGCGCGTTAAAAAGTATGAACCAATTGCTTGGCTGACACCGGGGTAGTGCATGATTTGTACTTTGTCTTAAGAAGATGGAGCATGACAAGGCTATATGATTTTGTCGGGATAACATTCTTTAGACTTTATATTTTGAAAGACATGATTGTTTGTTGGTATGCCTGAGTATTGATGTCTTTATGTGAAATTATACACTATTGCTTTGAATCATTCGAATCTAAATATTCATACCATAAAACAAAGATTACATGACGAACATGTTAGCTAGCATTCCACATCGAAAATTCTGTTTTTATCATTTACCTACTCGAGGACGAGTAGGAATTAAGCTTGGGGATGCTTGATACGTCTCCAACGTATCTATAATTTTTTATTCTTCCATGCTATTATAATATTAATCTTGGATGTTTTATACGAAATTATATAAAAAAAATTGTGACTATCGTATTAACCTAGTGTCAAGTGTCAGTTGCTGTTTTTTTGCCTGTTTTTGGTTTCCAAGGAAATCAGTACCAAACGAAGTCCAAACGCTGTGAAACTTTTTGACTTTTTTTAGACAAGAGAGATCCTAGGAGCTTCGGGATGAGGCCAGAAGGCAAACGAGGAGACGACAAGGCAATAGGGCATGCCTAGGGGGTAGGCGCGCCCTGATGCCTTGTGGGCCCCATGTGGCTCCGTTTGACCTAATTCCACCTCTATAAATTCTCTAAAATTAGAAAACCAACAGAAAGCCACCGAAAAATACTTTTTCTGCCGCGGCAAGTTTTGTTCTTCCATGATCCCATCTGGAGGCCTTTTCTGGTACTTTGCCGGAGGGAGGATTGATCATGGAGGGCTTCTACATCAACCTTGCTGCCCTTTCGATGATGTGTGGGTAGTTTACGATAGACCTATGGGTCCATAGCTAGTAGCGAGATGACTTCTTATCTCTCTCTTTGATCTTCAATACAATGTTCTCCTCGATGTTCTTGGAGATCTATTTGATGTAATCTTCTTTTGCGGTGTGTTTGTTGGGATCCGATGAATTGTGGGTTTATGATTAGATTATTCATGAATATTAATTGAGTCTTGTCTGAATTCTTTTATGCATGATTATTATAGCTTTGTATTTCTCTCCAATCTATCCATTAGGTTTGGCCAACTAGATTGATTTATCTTTCAATGGGAGAGGTTCTTTATAATGGGTTCAATCTTATGGTGCTCAATCCGAGTGACAGAAGGGGACATGAAACGTATTTGTATTGTTGCCATTAAGGGGGAAACGGCTGGGTTTATTCATATTGGTTGGATTTACTTTGTCTACAACATGTCATCTTGCTTAAGGCATTACTCTGTTTCTCATAAACTTAGTAATATAGATTCATGCTGGGTAGCGGTCGATGGGTGGAGTAATAGTAGTAGATGCAGGAAGGAGTCGATCTACTTGTCTCAGACGTGATGCCTATATACATGATCATTGCCTTGAATATCGTCATAACTATCTGATTTTCTATCAATTTCCCAACAATAATTTGTTTACTCACCGTATGTTTTTGTTCGACAGAGAAGCCTCTAGTGAAAACTATGGCCCCCGGGTCTACCTTTATCATATATTAAATCCAAAATGCCTTGCTGAAATTTATTTACCATTCCTTTATTTTGTGTTTTACTTATCTAACTATCAATATGAGATTTGATCCTTGCAAATAACCGCCAAGGGGATTGAAAACCCCCTTGATCGCGTTGGGTGCAAGTATTTGCTCTTTAGTGTGTAGTTTTTGTCAACGAGGTTTCGCGTTGTTCTCCTACTGGATTGATAAACTTGGCTCTTCACTGAGGGAAATGCTTATCACTACTATACTGCATCATGCTCTCCTCTTCCAGGAAATCCCAACGCAGCTCACAAGTAGCATGCACCAAGTCTTGGGGAGTCTTCCTTGTATGCGTCATGGGCTGCCCAAAGTGGCCCATGAATGAACCGTCATGGGGGTCCTCGTCTTGATTCACCTTGTCAGAAAACGTCGTGAGGAGTACCTCCTATTCCAGGACACCATCACTCATCGATTGCCAGCTGATGGGACTACTCCCGAGGAATAACAACACGCTAGAGGTGCTCTTCCACGAATTCACGTCACCAGCGTGGTCGTGCCTGCAATGTACCGGAGCATGTGCTTGACCGCCGCAAGATGATCGCTGGCGGGAGCCTCCATGAACTTGCTCAAGAACGCAATGGGGAACGAGATATCCGACTGGGTGTAAACAAGATACCTCAGGCTACCGATGACACTCCGATAGAAAGTAGTATCCACTGGCTTCTTGGGGATCTCCTTGCTGAGATTGAGTCGTGCCTCTATCAGGGTTTGCACGGCGTGGCTGTCGGTGTCAAAACCGGCCGATCTCGGGTAGGGTTCCCGAACTGTGCGTCTGAGGATCGAAGGTATCAGGAGGCAGGGGACACGATGTTTACCCAGGTTCGGGCCCTGTTAATGGAGGTAATACCCTACTTCCTTCTTGATTGAGTTTGATGAGTATAGGGGTTACAAGAGTTGATCTAGCTCGAGATCGTAATGGCTAAACCCTAGATGTCTAGCCTGTATGTTTGTGATTGCCTCTATAGACTAAACCCTCCGGTTTATGTAGACACCGGAGGGGCCTAGGGTTGTACAGAGTCAGTTTACAGAGAAAGGAATCTTCACATCCGAACGCCAAACTTGCCATCCACGTAAAGAAGAGTCCCATTCGGACATGGGGGGAGGCCTTCTATCTTGTATCTTTACAGCCCATCAATCTGGCCCATGTCACATAGCCCGGACGCCCGGGGACCCCCTAATCCAGGACTCCCTCAGTAGCCCCTAAACCAGGCTTCAATGATGATGTGTCCGGCGCGCAGATTGTCTTCGGCATTACAAGGTGGGTTCCTTCTCCGAATACTTCAAAGTAGTTGATCAAAAGAACTATATCCGGCTATGTATAATAGTTACAACCCTGAACCACAAGGGAAAAATACTTAAACAAAACAAGTCACGTCTACTGACAGCTTTTCCGGCGAAACGTTATGTTCTGGCCTTATTATTATATCGAACCATTTTCAGCCTCCCACTTCGTGTTCCGAGGCGCGGTCTTCATTGACACGTCTTGTCAAAGCAGAGATCGTGTCCCCTTATTGCGGGATTCTCATCAATACGGGTTTGGGTAATCCAACCGTGCCGTTTGCACGACCCCTTGGGAATAGGCGAGTTTTAAGGCTCGTGGGGGACGCTCGATATTCACTGCCTTTATAAGAGGATAAGGATCCATGTTTTTGCCCCACGCCTTCTTCCTCCTCAGCACATCTGCCCTCGAGCTCCAGCTCCCAAGTTTCAAGCTTTCCCCTCGCCACCAACTACTCCAGTCATGTCCGGATCCGGCTCACAAGGCAAGTGGATGGCCTCCTCTGTGACGGAGAAGGACATCAAGGAGCTTCAGGAGGCGAGGTATTTGACAGCGGAAATCAGACATAGACTCCCTGCCAAAGAGCAAGTTATCCCCACTCCAGAACCCGGTGAGAGGGTTGTATTCCTCCCTCACTTTCTCCGCGGATTAGGGTTTTCCCTACACCCCTTTGTCCGAGGTCTCATGTTTTATGACGGGCTGGATTTTCATGATCTGGCCCCAAATTCCTTCCTCCACATCTCAGCGTTTATCGTCGTGTGTGAGGCATTCCTCTGCATCCCTCCACACTTCGGCATGTGGCTCAAACTTTTCAATGTGAAGCCAAAGGTGGTCGACGGACAACACGTGGATTGCGGCGGTGCCATGATAAGCAAGCTTCCCAAAGTTATCTGGCCCAAAGGGGCATTTGTGGAGACCGTCAAGATATGGCAGTAGGAGTGGTTTTACATCACTGAACCCCGCGGCACCAAGTGGGCGGCTGCCCCTGCATTTAGATCCGGACCCGCGCTGCGGCTTGCGTCGTGGACCAACAAGGGTCTGGATTGGGGATCATCCAACGAGGTGCTGATGCTGAAGAAGCACATCAAAAATATCATAGATAAGAACACCGGCCTCACAGATGTGATCCAGGTGATGCTCATCTGCCGGTCCCTTCCCTGCCAATGCCGGCCTCTTCGCATGTGGGAGCTCAATCCGGAAGGGCCACGCACCCTGAAGCGATTCTTCGGCACGATGCATGAAGTGATCTGGAAGCTACTTTTCAAGACTCAAAAGTCGTGGCCAGGAACGTCCGAAGACATCGGCCTCGACTACAATCATCCAGCCTCCCCAGTAAGTGCTACTTTTCTGAACATAACATAGTTCATTAATCAAAAGAGGGGGTGCACTGAGAATTCCATCCTGCAAAACAGGGCTAGAAGAAGAAGACGGAACGGATCAGATGTCCATCTCCATTGCCCGAAAACCCAGCAGGTCCTCTTTTAATGAGAATGCTGGTCCCGGTGCCCTATCAAGCGCCGGAGAAAAAGGTCCAGAAGAAGAATAAGGAAGCCAAAGATGGCCTCCGTCAAGAAAGGTACTTTGGACGGTGTCCGGAGAGAGACTAAAACCCACTCCTCCGAGGAGGATGAAGACAAAGAGGAGGAGGAGTCCGACAGCAACCTTTCCCTGAAGGAGAAGAAGAAGAAGAAGAAGAGGCGGCCTCCGAGGATCTAGAGGCAGAGGCGCCCAAAAGGGAAAAAATATCCCTCCCAGACGGCTCGGATTCAGACACCAAGGCCATCCCCAAGTGGCGCCCCAGGCCGAAGCCCCTTGCCGAATCGTAAGTTTCCGAAGATGTCGTACATAAGTATGGTTTTGATGATTATGGTATTAACGTTTTGAATGGTGTAGGCCAGCCTGTGATCTTCCCAAAAATCATCAGAGGGGGACTCTTTGGATTCGAGGATGATGGAGAGCGAGTCGCCTTCGCGAGCCTCCCCGCCTATCGCCAGGGAAGACACCAAGGTGTTGTCTCGGAGGGCCTCTCCGTGGCACGAGGTGGTATGGGAAGCCACCAAAATGGCGCCATAAGGTAACACTTCGGCCACCGAAAACACGGGGGTGACAATCCCCTCGAGGGCCGACGGCGGGGGTCTAGACCAGTCCGACCACCAGCCGGACACTATTCCGGAAACCCAAAATGGCTCCAGAGTCGAATAAGCAACCCTCCTCGAGGGAGGGGGAGTGCCAACTCCCGTGGCAGCCACCGCAAATCCGGAGGCGCCGAATACACTGATGGAGGCACTACAACGTGCTTCCATCATAGAGGAGCACCGCACCCTGATGGGTGTGGTAGTTGAAAAGGTTCAATCCGCCAAGAACGGACTGAACGAGGCCTTCACTAGCCTGCTAACAGGCTTCGAGGTATGCAATGTAATATTCCTGACCGCTTTTCATATGAAAAGATCCCCTGAGACTCTGATCGTCCCTTTTGTTAAAAAGGGGGGCGGACAGAGGATCAATAATTTTAGCAGGAGCTAATATACTTTCGTATGCTGAAATGTAGGCTTCACTGTTAGTGGCGACCGCCCATGCCGCAGAAGTATCCGAACTTTGTAAGCCGGGACCGGCCGATGAGGATATCGCCCACGCCAACAAGGGTTTTGATGAGGCGCAGGGTATGTTCTTAAAACGTTCCTTTCATGCCCGTACATCTGGATTTAAAGCTCATGTGTTGCTATGTGTACGATTGCACGCAGCGTGGCTACGGTTGAGGCCCTTAGGGGTGAACTTACCCAGGCCAAGGAGCAGGCAAGGGTGAACAAGGCGACCGTCATGACGGGACTTGAAGTCTGACAACAGGTTGTCATTTGCCAAGACTGAGGAGCGGGTGACCGAAGTAGAGCAGGCGCTCAAGGACGCCGCCGACAAGCACAAGTCCCTAGAGGAGAAGAGTAAAGCCCAGGCGACCGACCTTGCCGAGGCACTTAAAGAGGCCGAGGAGGCGCGGGCCGAATCTCGAGCGGCGCGCGAGGAGATTAAGCAAGCTGGACAAATAGTGACCGGTAAGCCCTTTCTTCTACAGAGTAAAATCGGCAGGCAGTCGTATGTTTTACTCACGCAACTTGTGGGGTGCTCCAGATGTCTTTGTGGATCTTCCGAAGAGCGTTGCTGACGCCGCGCAGTTCTTCCAGGGCCAGGAGGGGCATGCGATGAAGAAGCAATTCTGGTGCCAGTTTGTGGCACGGGAGCGCCCCGCATTGCTGAATGACCAGATGGCGCAGTGGGCCGAGCTGCATAGGATGTCCTGATCGGCCATGAGGGATGTCATAGTCCGGCTGTGGCCCACCGAACCCGTTCCAAGCAGCTATTTTGGCCTAGTGCAGTGACTTGTTGACGCACTGCCCCGTATTGACACGGTCAAGTGGTCATCATGTATAGAAGGTGCACAGCTGGCCTTTGCCCGTGTCAAGATGCACTGGGCCAAGATGAAGGCCGCCAGCGTGGGCGTTGAAGGTCCACCGTACGCCGGAGCGCTATTTTGAAGACATCCTGGAAGGTGCCCGCTTGATAGAGGGCTAGTGCTCAAAGGACATCTTGTTCGAGTGAATGTGTTCGAACTGCCTGGATGTATTATAAACCAAAGCTTTGTAATATATTTTATGCATTTATCTAAACTATTCCTCCTGTGCGGTCGTATATTATTATTCTGAAAGTTTGCCAGTCATTGGCTTCAGCCCCCACGTAGATACTACGGTGGTGTTCGGGATAACGTGTAATCACTCTTGACCCAACGTCTTGGTCTATAAAGGAGGTGATTTACATATTGAATTAAGCAATCAGACTATGCGGCTTTAGCACTTTCTCGTAGCCATAGGAGTTTGACAATGGGACTGTAAGGCAGCCCCTCGTGCATATGCGGCTGTACGGAATTGGATGCCTTAAGCGCGTGACTGTAAAGAGCCAGTCCTTCGTGTAATACGGAAGAAATCGCTAGAGATTTAATAAGTCACTGAATTGCTGACCAGCTCTCGCCGCATCACGACGATCGGTTTTTCGGCTTTCTCTCGAGGTGCTTAACGGCCAGGAAACACAATCGCAGAGTTCTCCCTTTACTACCTTAGCCAAAAATGGAACGTAAGGTAGCAAGCACAGAGCCGCAACCCAACTATTGACCAAAGACGTGATTCGAGCCGATGCATATAATGCGACATTCGGGGCCTTGAAGTGTACTCGAGAGTGTTCGGACTTTCTATTGTTGAAGATATATATATATATATATATATATATATATATATATATATATATATATATATATATATATATGGCTTGAATAGAGCCCCTGGTGATTCAGGTCGTACCAAGGTGTATATGCCAATTTGGGCGTGAAGTGAAAAAACAGATTAAAAAATAAGCCAATACCGAACAGGGTTGGGCGAAACTGTTTCCATTATAGTATGATTGGTATGTCAAAACGTATTTTTACAGAAGATGCGATGATCATCACGGCTATTTTACATGCCGAGGGCAAGGGAAAGCTACATACAGGTCCTAAAATTGAAAAAGATGATCTTGAAGATCCTTTGGACACTCTACCGCACATCTGCGCCGCTTTTTGCCTTGGTCTATGGTCCTTTGAGAGGATCAACAATCGAGTATGCATAAGGGGCCTAGAAGGGGGCCCTTGTTACCACCATAAATTGATGTGTGTTGTAAAGAACCTGAAAAATAAAAACGAGAAGAAAAAGGTGGAACAATATGGAGGTACGGATAGGGTCGAGCCGTACCGTGGACCTTATGTTTAGCATGCCTTCGTCCTTGCCCATGATATTTTTTTAACGCGTAGTTACGTACGCACGGTACGTATGCCGCTATCGTGTTGGGGCATTGATGGAGGCCGAGTTGCTAATCTAGCTTTGGATGAGCCGGACTGTCGTTCTGCAGGGTAGACCGGACTCGTTTAACAGTGTTCGAGGGCTTGACTATCAGTGTAGTATTCGGCTTAGCGAGGCCACCCTGCACCTCAGCTTCGAGGGCTGCGGTATGCTCCTCTGTACAGAGGGAGCGCTCCATGTTTCCATTGACTGTTATAACGCCACGTGGTCCAGGCATCTTGAGAGTTAGATAAGTGTAGTGCAACACTGCATTGAAATGGGCGAAAGCGGTTCGTCCGAGTAGTGCGTGATAGCCACTACGGAACGGGACGATGTCGAAGATCAGGTCTTCGCTCCGGAAGTTATCTGGTGAGCTAAAGACGACTTCCAGCATTATGGATCCTGTGCAACAGGCCTCTACGCCGGGTATTACCCCTTTAAAGGTGGTTTTAGTGGGATTGATTCTTGATGGATCAATGCCCATTTTACGGACGGTGTCCTGATAAAACAGATTGAGACTGATGCCACCATCCATAAGGACTCGCGTGAGGTGGAATCCGTCAATAATTGGATCGAGGACCAATGCAGCCGAACCTCCATGACGGATACTGGTCGGATGGTCTCTGCGATCGAAGGTGATCGGACAGGCTGACCACAAATTAAATTTTGGGGCGACTGGCTCTATAGCACAGACGTCCCTTAACGCGCGCTTGCGCTCCCGCTTAGAGATATGAGTAACGTAGATCATGTTCGCCGTTTTGACCTCAAGGGGAAATTTCTTCTGCCCCCCTGTGTTCGGTGGGCGAGGTTCTTCATCATCGTCCTCGTTGGGCGGACCTTTTCCCTTGTGTTCGGCGTTGAGCTTGCCGGCCTGTTGAAAGACCCAACAATTTATGTTGGTATGATTTGCAGGATAATCGGGGGTGCCATGAATCTGGCAAGGCTGATCGAGTATTCTGTCCAAACTAGATGGACCATCTCTGTTTCCTTTGATTGGCTTCTTCCGTTGACCGGGTTTAGAGCCACTGAATCCGGCGTTGACCGTCGTGTCTTCGGTACCTTCGTTATTGCTTTGATGCTTGTGCTTGTTGCATCGTGGCTTGCCATTGCCATCCCTGGCTTCGGGGAGGTGCCAGCGTCGCTGGTGTTATTGCTTCTATGAGCTAGCCAGCTATCTTCTACTGCGCAAAAGCGGGTCATAAGTGCGGTAAGGGCTGCCATGGACTTCGGCTTTTCTTGGCAGAGGTGTCGGTGAGCCATTCGTCTTAAACGCTATGTTTAAAGACCGTGAGGGCTTCGACGTCCGGACAATCCACAATTTGGTTCTTTTTAATTAAGAACCTAGTCCAGAGTTTCCGGGTTGATTCTCCGGGTTGCTGGACTATGTGACTAAGGTCATCGGCGTCTGGGGGCCGAACATAGGTACCTTGGAAGTTGTCTCTAAAGAAATCCTCCAAGTCTTCCCAGCTGCCAATAGAATTCTCTGGGCGGTTGTTTAACCAATGCCTAGCTGGTCCCTTTAGTTTGAGCGGGAGGTATTTGATGGCATGGAGATCATCAGCGCGTGCCATGTGGATATGGAGAAGAAAATCTTCGATCCATACTACGGGATCTATCATACCATCGTATGATTCAATGTTCACGGATTTAAACCCTTCCGGGAACTGATGTTCCATCACTTTGTTGGTGAAGCATAAGGGGTGTGCGGCACCTCTGTATCGGGCGATGTCGCGGCGCAGTTCAGATGAAGTCTAAATGCGGTTTTCGGCCCGGGTGAGGTTGTGCCTGTCTTGCCACGCCTGATGTCCGTCCTCTCGCGTTGGAGCACGCCCCCTCGATCCATAGATTGATCTTGTCTGGTCGGCTCTATTGTCTAGGTCCTTGCATAGGTCATAGGTATAGCCCGGGGCCAATGCCTCCTTGCCTCGACGGTGGGGTGGCACGGGCTGGTGTTCGGCGTAAGTAGCCGGTTTATCCTGTCCACGTGGTGGGCGTGTTGGGGAACGTAGTAATTTCAAAAAAAATCCTACGTACACGCAAGATCATGGTGCTGCATAGCAACGAGAGGGGAGAGCGTTTTCCACGTACCCTCGTAGACCGAAAGCGGAAGCGTTAGCACAACGCGGTTGATGTAGTTGTACGTCTTCACGATCCGACCGATCAAGTACTGAACGCACGGCACCTCCGAGTTCAGCACACGTTTAGCCCGATGATGTCCCTCGAACTCCGATCCAGCCGAGTGTTGAGGGAGAGTTTCGTCATCACGAAGGCGTGGTGACGATGTTGATGTTCTACCGACGCAGGGCTTCGCCTAAGCACCGCTACAGTATTATCAAGGTGGACTATGGTGGAGCGGGGCACCGCACACGGCTAAAAGATCAAACAGATCAATTGTTTTGTCTCTAGGGTGCCCCCCTGCCCCCGTATATAAAGGAGCAAGGGGGGTGCGGCCGGCCAGAAGAGAGGGCGCGCTAGGAGGAGTCCTACTCCTATCGGGAGTAGGACTCCCCCCTTTCCTTGTTGGACTAGGAGAGAGAGGGGGAAAGAGGTGGAGGAGAAGAAGGAAGGGGGGCGCCGCCCCCCTCTCCTTGTCCTATTCGGACTAGGGGGAGGGGGCGCGGCCCTTGCCCTGGCCGCCTCTCCTCTCTTCCACCAAGGCCCACTAAGGCCCATTAAGTTCCCGGGGGGTTCCGGTAACCTCCCGGTACTCCGGTAAAATCCCGATTTCACCCGGAACACTTCCGATATCCAAACATAGGCTTCCAATATATCAATCTTCATGTCTCGACCATTTCGAGACTCCTCGTCATGTCCGTGATCACATCTGGGACTCCGAACAACCTTCAGTAAATCAAAACATATAAACTCATAATATAACTGTCATCAAAACGTTAAGCGTCCGGACCCTACGGGTTCGAGAACTATGTAGACATGACCGAGACACATCTCCGGTCAATAAACAATAGCGGAACCTGGATGCTCATATTGGCTCCCACATATTCTATGAAGATCTTTATCGGTCTGACCGCATAACAACATACGTTGTTCCGTTTGTCATCGGTATGTTACTTGCCCGAGATTCGATCGTCGGTATCTCAATACCTAGTTCAATCTCGTTACCGGCAAGTCTCTTTACTCGTTTCGTAATACATCATCCCGCAACTAACTCAATAGTTGCAATGCTTGCAAGGCTTAAGTGATGTGCATTACCGAGCGGGCCCAGAGATACCTCTCCGACAAGCGGAGTGACAAATCCTAATCTCGAAATACGCCAACCCAACAAGTACCTTCGGAGACACCTGTAGAGCACCTTTATAATCACCAGTTACGTTGTGACGTTTGGTAGCACACAAAGTGTTCCTCTGGTAAACGGGAGTTGCATAATCTCATAGTCATAGGAACATGTATAAGTCATGAAGAAAGCAATAGCAACATACTAAACGATCGAGTGCTAAGCTAACGGAATGGGTCATGTCAATCACATCATTCTCCTAATGATGTGATCTCGTTAGTCAAATAACAACTCATGTCTATGGCTGGGAAACATAACCATCTTTGATCAACGAGCTAGTCAAGTAGAGGCATACTAGTGACACTATGTTTGTCTATGTATTCACACATGTATTATGTTTCCGGTTAATAAAATTCTAGCATGAATAATAAACATTTATCATGATATAAGGAAATAAATAATAATTTTATTATTGCCTCTAGGGCATATTTCCTTTAGTCTCCCACTTGCACTAGAGTCAATAATCTAGATTACACTTTAATGATTCTAACACCCATGGAGCCTTGGTGTTGATCATGTTTTGCTCGTGGAAGAGGCTTAGTCAACGGGTCTGCAACATTCAGATCCGTATGTATCTTGCATATTTCTATGTCTCCCACCTGGACTAAATCCCGGATGGAATTGAAGCGTCTCTTGATGTGCTTGGTTCTCTTGTGAAATCTGGATTCCTTCGCCAAGGCAATTGCTCCAAAGATTGTCACAAAAGATTTTCATTGGACCCGATGCACTAGGTATGACACCTAGATCGGATATGAACTCCTTCATCCAGACGCCTTCATTTCTTTGCTTCGAAGCAGCTATGTACGCCGCTTCACATGTAGATCCCGCCACGACGCTTTGTTTAGAACTGCACCAACCGACAGCTCCACGGTTCAATGTAAACACGTATCCCGCTTATGCGATTTAGAATCGTCCGGATCAGTGTCAAAGCTTGCATCAAGGTAACCATTTACAATGAGCTCTTTGTCACCTCCATAAACGAGAAACATATCCTTAGGCCTTTTCAGGTATTTCAGGATGTTCGTGATCATCTTGTCGATGATCCACTTCGGATTACTTTGGTACCTCCCTGCTAGACTTATAGCAAGGCACACATCAGGTCTCGTACACAGCATTGCATACATGATAGAGCCTATGGCTGAAGCATAGGAACATCTTTCATTTTCTCTCTATCTTCTGCGGTTGGTCGGGCATTGAGTCTTACTCAACTTCACACCTTGCAACACAGGCAAGAACCCTTTCTTTGCTTGATCCATTTTGAACTTCTTCAAAACTTTGTCAAGGTATGTGCTTTGTGAAAGTCCAATTAAGCGTCTTGATCTATCTCTATAGATCTTAATGCCCAATATGTAAGCAGCTTCACCGAGGTCTTTCATTGAAAAACTCTTATTCAAGTATCCCTTTATGCTATCTAGAAATTCTATATCATTTCCGATTAGTAATATGTCATCCACATATAATATCAGAAATGCTACAGAGCTCCCACTCACTTTCTTGTAAATACAAGCTTCTCCAAAAGTATATACAAAACCAAATGCTTTGATCACACTATCAAAGTATTTATTCCAACTCCGAGAGGCTTGCACCAGTCCATAAATGGATCGCTGGAGCTTGCACACTTTGTTAGCTCCCTTTGGATCGACAAAACCTTCCGGTTGCATCATATACAACTCTTCTTCCAGAAATCCATTCAGGAATGCAGGTTTGACATCCATTTGCCATATTTCATAATCATAAAATGCGGCAATTGCTAACATGATTCCGACAGACTTAAGCATCGCTACGGGTGAGAAGGTCTCATCATAGTCAATCCCTTGAACTTGTCGAAAACCTTTTGCAACAAGTTGAGCTTTGTAGACAGTAACATTACCGTCAGCGTCAGTCTTCTTCTTGAAGATCCATTCATTCTCAATTGCTTTCCGATCATCAGGAAAGTCAACCAAAGTCCACACTTTGTTCTCATACATGGATCCCATCTCAGATTTCATGGCCTCAAGCCATTTGGTGGAATCTGGGCTCACCATCGCTTCTTCATAGTTCGTAGGTTCATCATGATCTAGTAGCATGACTTCCAGAACAGGATTACCGTACCACTGTGGTGCGGATCTTGCTCTGGTTGATCTACGAGGTTCAGTAACAACTTGATCTGAAGTTCCATGATCATCATCATTAACTTCCTCACTAATTGGTGTAGGTGTCACGGAAACTGGTTTCTGTGATGAACTACTTTCCAATAATGGAGCAGGTAAAGTTACCTCATCAAGTTCTATTTTCCTCCCATTCACTTCTTTCGAGAGAAACTCCTTCTCTAGAAAGGATCCATTCTTAGCAACAAATGTCTTGCCTTCGGATCTGTGGTAGAAGGTGTACCCAATAGTCTACTTTGGGTATCCTATGAAGACACATTTTTCCGATTTGGGTTCGAGCTTATCAGGTTGAAGATTTTTCACATAAGCATCGCAACCCCAAACTTTAAGAAACGACAACTTTGGTTTCTTGCCAAACCACAGTTCATAAGGCGTCGTCTCAACGGATTTTGATGGTGCCCTATTTAACGTGAATGTGGCCGTCTCTAAAGCATAACCCCAAAATGATAGCGGTAAATCAGTAAGAGACATCATAGATCGCACCATGCCAAGTAAAGTACGATTATGACGTTCGGACACACCATTACGTTGTGGTGTTCCGGGTGGCGTGAGTTGCGAAACTATTCCGCATTGTTTCAAATGTAGACCAAACTCGTAACTCAAATATTCTCCTCCACGATCAGATCGTAGAAACTTTAGTTACGATGAGTTTCAACTTCACTCTGAAATTCTTTGAACTTTTCAAATGTTTCAGACTTATGCTTCATTAAGTAGATATACCCATATCTGCTTAAATCATCTGTGAAGGTGAGAAAATAATGATATCCGCCACGAGCCTCAACATTCATTGGACCACATACATTTGTATGTATGATTTCCAACAAGTCTGTTGCTCTCTCCATAGTACCGGAGAACGGCGCTTTGGTCATCTTGCTCATAAGGCACGGTTCGCAAGTACCAAGTGATTCATAATCAAGTGGTTCCAAAAGTCCATCGGTATGGAGTTTCTTCATGCGCTTTACACCGATATGACCTAAACGGCAGTGCCACAAATAAGTTGCACTATCATTATCAACTCTGCATCTTTTGGCTTCAACATTATGAATATGTGTATCACTACTATCGAGATTCATCAAAAATAGACCACTCTTCAAGGGTGCATGACCATAAAAGATATTACTCATATAAATAGAAAAACCATTATTCTATGATTTAAATGAATAACCGTCTCGCATCAAATAAGATCCAGATATAGTGTTCATGCTCAACACTGGCACCAAATAACAATTATTTAGGTCTAAAACTAATCCCGAAGGTAGATGTAGAGGTAGCGTGCCAACCGTGATCACATCGATTTTGGAACCATTTCCCACGCGCATCGTCACCTCGTACTTGGCCGTTGTTAAGCAATCAGTAGTCCTGCTTCGAGTTGCAAATATTAGCAACAGAACCAGATATCAAATACCAGTGCTCTGCGAGCTCTAGTAAGGTACACATCAATAACATGTATATCACATATACCTTTGTTCACCTTGCCATCCTTCTTATCCGCCAAATACTTGGGGCAGTTCCGCTTCCAAAGTGACTACCGCTTGCGGTAGAAGCACTCAGTTTCAGGCTTAGGTCCAGACTTGGGTTTCTTCTCACGAGCAGCAACTTGCTTGCTGTTCTTCTTGAAGTTCCCCTTCTTCTTTCCTTTGCCATTTTTCTTGAAACTAGTGGTCTTATTGACCATCAACACTTGATGCTCCTTCTTGATTTCTACCTCCGCAGCCTTTAGCATTGCGAAGAGCTCGGGAATTGTCTTATCCATCCCTTGCATATTATAGTTCATCACGAAGCTCTTGTAACTTGGTGGCGTTGATTGGAGAATTTCAATGACGCTATCATCCGGAAGATTAACTCCCAGTTGAATCAAGTGATTGCAGTACCCAGACATCTTGAGTATATGCTCACTGACAGAACTATTCTCCTCCATCTTGCAGCTATAGAACTTATTGGAGACTTCATATCTCTCAATACGGGCATTTGCTTGAAATATTAACTTCAACTCCTGGAACATCTCATATGCTCCATGACGTGCAAAACGGCGTTGAAGTCCCGGTTCTAAGCCGTAAAGCATGGCACATTCAATTATCGAGTAGTCACCAGCTTTGCTCTGCCAGACGTTCTTAACGTCGTCAGTTGCATCAGCAGCAGGCCTGGCAGCCAGCGGTACTTTCAGGACGTAATTCTTCTGTGCAGCAATGAGGATAATCCTCAAGTTACGGACCCAGTCCATTTAATTGCTACCATCATCTTTCAATTTTGCTTTCTCAAGGAACGCATTAAAATTCAACGGAACAACAACACGGGCCATCTATCTACAATCAAACATAGACAAGGAAGATACTATCAGGTACTAAGTTCATGATAAATTTAAGTTCAATTAATCATATTACTTAAGAACTCCCACTTAGAAAGACATCCCTCTAATCCTCTAAGTGATCATGTGATCCAAATCAACTAAACCATAACCGATCATCACGTGAAATGGAGTAGCTTTCAATGGTGAACATCACTATGTTGATCATATCTACTATATGATTCACGCCGACCTTTCGATCTCGGTTACGAGGCCATATCTGCATATGCTAGGCTCATCAAGTTTAACCCGAGTATTCTGCGTGTGCAAAACTGGCTTGCACCCGTTGTAGATGGACGAGAGCTTATCACACCCGATCATCACGCGTGGTGTGCGGGCACGACGAACTTTAACTTTGGCAATTGCATACTCAGGGAGAACACTTTTATCTTGAAATTTAGTGAGAGATCATCTTATAACGCTACCGTCAATCAAAGCAAGATAAGATACATAAAAGATAAACATCACATGCAATCAATATAAGTGATATGATATGGCCATCATCATCTTGTGCTTGTGATCTCCATCTCCGAAGCACCGTCATGATCACCGTTGTCACCGCGCGACACCTTGATCTCCATCGTAGCATCGTTGTCGTCTCGCCAATCTTATGCTTCTACGACTATCGCTACCGCTTAGTGATAAAGTAAAGCATTACAGGGTGATTGCATTGCATACAATAAAGCGACAACCATATGGCTCGTGCTAGTTGCCAATAACTCGGTTACAAAACATGATCATCTCATACAATAAAATTTAGCATCATGACTTGACCATATCACATCACAACATGGCCTGCAAAAACAAGTTAGACGTCCTCTACTTTGTTGTTGCAAATTTTACGTGGCTGCTACGGGCTTAGCAAGAACCGTTCTTACCTACGCATCAAAACCACAACGATAGTTTGTCAAGTTGGTTCTATTTTAACCTTCACAAGGACCAGGCGTAGCCACACTCGGTTCAACTAAAGTTGGAGAAACTGACACCCGCCAGCCACCTGTGTGCAAAGTACATCGGTAGAACCAGTCTCGCATAAGCGTACGCGTAATGTCGCTCCGGGCCGCTTCATCCAACAATACCGCCGAACCAAAGTATGACATGCTGGTAAGCAGTATGACTTATATCGCCCACAACTCACTTGTGTTCTACTCGTGCATATAACATCTACGCATAAAACCTGGCTCGGATGCCACTGTTGGGGAATGTATTAATTTCAAAAAAATTCCTACGCACACGCAAGATCATGGTGATGCATAGCAACGAGAGGGGAGAGTGTTTTCCACGTACCCTCGTAGACTGAAAGCGGAAGCGTTAGAAAAATGCGGTTGATGTAGTCGTACGTCTTCACGATCCGACCGATCAAGTACCGAACGCACGGCACCTCCGAGTTCAGCACACGTTCAGCCCGATGACGTCCCTGGAACTCCGATCCAGCCGAGTGTTGAGGGAGAGTTTTGTCAGCACAACGGTGTGGTGACGATGTTGATGTTCTACCGATGCAGGGCTTCGCCTAAGCACCGCTATAGTATTATCGAGGTGGACCATGGTGGAGGGGGGCACCGCACACGGCTAAAAGATCAAACAGATCAATTGTTGTGTCTCTAGGGTGCCCCCTGCCCCCGTATATAAAGGAGCAAGGGGGGTGCGGCCGGCCAGGGGAGAGGGCACGCCAGGAGGAGTCCTACTCCTACCGGGAGTAGGACTCCCCCCTTTCATTGTTGGACTAGGAGAGAGGGGGGAAAGAGGTGGAGGAGAATAAGGAAGGGGGGCGCCGCCCCCCTCTCCTTGTCCTATTCAGACTAGGGGGAGGGGCGCGCGGCCCTTGCCCCGGCCGCCTCTCCTCTCTTCCACCAAGGCCCACTAAGGCCCATTAAGTTCCTGGGGGGTTCCGGTAACCTCCCGGTACTCCGGTAAAATCCCGATTTCACCCGTAACATTTCTGATATCCAAACATAGGCTTCCAATATATCAATCTTCACGTCTCGACCATTTCGAGACTCCTCGTCATCTCCGTGGTCACATCTGGGACTCCGAACAACCTTCGGTACATCGAAACATATAAACTCATAATATAAGCATCGCCATCGAAGCGTTAAGCGTGCGGACCCTACGGGTTCGAGAACTATGTAGACATGACCGAGACACATCTCCGGTCAATAAACAATAGCGGAACACGGATGCTCATATTGGCTCCCACATATTCTATGAAGATCTTTATCGGTCTGACCGCATAACAACATACGTTGTTCCCTTTGTCATCGGTATGTTACTTGCCCGAGATTCGATCGTCGGTATCTCAATACCTAGTTCAATCTCTTTACCGGCAAGTCTCTTTACTAGTTCCGTAATACATCATCCCGCAACTGACTCAATAGTTGCAATGCTTGCAAGGCTTAAGTGATGTGCATTACCGAGAGGGCCCAGAGATACCTCTCCGACAAGCGGAGTGACAAATCCTAATCTCGAAATACGCCAGCCCAACAAGTACCTTCGGAGACACCTGTAGAGCACCTTTATAATCACCCAGTTACGTTGTGACGTTTGGTAGCACACAAAGTGTTCCTCTAGTAAACGGGAGTTGCATAATCTCATAGTCATAGGAACATGTATAAGTCATGAAGAAAGCAATAGCAACATACTAAACGATCGAGTGCTAAGCTAACGGAATGGGTCATGTCAATCACATCATTCTCCTAATGATGTGATCCCGTTAGTCAAATAACAACTCATGTCTATGGCTGGGAAACATAACCATCTTTGATCAACGAGCTAGTCAAGTAGAGGCATACTAGTGACACTATGTTTGTCTATGTATTCACACATGTATTATGTTTTCGGTTAATAAAATTCTAGCATGAATAATAAACATTTATCATGATATAAGGAAATAAATACTAACTTTATTATTGCCTCTAGGGCATATTTCCTTCAGGGCGGTCAGGTTCGTCCGCAGTTTTATGCTTTGGAGGTATTGTCTCAAGGGCCTCGTCATCAAATTGTGGTAGTTGCTTGCGCTTAGGGTAACTCTTAGTTGGGCGTTGGAGGCTGTATTCCTTGGCTGCCAGGACATTAGTCCATCTATCATTGAGTAAATCATGTTCAGCTTGAAGCTGCTGCTGCTTCTTTTTCAGTCTTCTCATAGTGGCGATTAGCCGGCGCTTAAAGCGCTCCTGCTCGAGGGGTTCCTCAAGCACGATGAAGTCTTCGTCGCTGAGGCTCACATCCTCTTCGGAGATCGGTAGGTACTTACTATCCTCCGAGTCCTCGTCCCGACTGGATCATCGGGGTTAACTTGCCCTTCCTCCCGATCATCATGTTCGGATGTTGGCTTGACAGGGGCTTCGGGGTCTTCGGCATTCTCTGGAGTGTTATTGTCTCCGGTGCCGGTATTACTGTCTTTTTCGCGATGCAATTTTGAGCGGCGTTGCTGACATCGACGCTTCAAAGGTGCTTCAGCAGGCTTGTCCTCAATCGGATCCTTCTTGCCGTCATCGTCATCCTCTGTGGGTGTGTCTACCAGGTACACGTCATACGTGGAGGTGGCCGTCCAACGTCCGGTGAACGGAGGGTCTTGGCCTTGTTCGTCTCCGGCATCGTCGTCCATGCCGTCGATGTCTTTGGAAGCGTAGTCCAGCATGTCAGTTAAATATTCGACAGTGGCTATGAAGTGGGGTGGTGGATGGGATGTGAAATTCCCCGCTCTCAGCCCCTAGTCCGGGCTGGGCATAATTCGGAAGCGATTCCTCTATAATGGCAAGGGATCGCATTAAGTCCAGAGCCTCGTTCAGGAACGAGGTTTGGACAGAGAAGCGAGAGTCCGAAGGGCTGACTGGGGTGAGAGCCTCCTGGCCGCGCCCGATCGACGCGGACTTCGAGAGTTCGAATTTTGAGTCCGACGAGAGTCCGGCACATTAGCGACAAGGGGAGCTCGGTTCTTCTTTGGGTTTTCCGATGACGCCGTCCCCTCCAGATCTCCGGTAGCAAGTTCCATAATTGCAGGGAGTCTGACGAGCTCTAAATTCCCGTCTTCGGACCTGGTAGTCTGCTCTAGATCTAAGGCCAGAGCGACGGTCGGGGCCGCGAGTCCTTCGAAGATCAAGTCTCCTCGGATATCAGTGACATAATTTAGGTTCCCGAAACTAATCTGATGACCAGGGGTGTAGCTATCGATCTGCTTAAGGTGGCCAATCGAGTTGTACGTAGCGGTTACCGAATCACGAAAATTTGGCCGGGGAAAGTCTCCCCGAAGCGACATCATTGTAGATGATCGAATGAGCCATCGAACCTTCATCGACAAAGACAGAGGAACTCTCAATGAAAGCACCAATGTCGGTGTCAAAACCGGCCGATCTCGGGTAGGGGGTCCCGAACTGTGCATCTGAGGATCGAAGGTAATAGGAGGCAGGGGACATGATGTTTACCCAGGTTCGGGCCCTGTTAATGGAGGTAATACCCTACTTGCTGCTGGATTGACTTTGATGAGTATAGGGCTTACAAGAGTTGATCTAGCTCGAGATCGTAATGGCTAAACCCTAGATGTCTAGCCTGTATGTTTGTGATTGCCTCTATGGACTAAACCCTCCGGTTTATATAGACATCGGAGGGGCCTAGGGTTGTATAGAGTCGGTTTATAGAGAAAGGAATCTTCACATCCGAACGCCAAACTTGCCATCCACGTAAAGGAGAGTCCCATCCGGACACGGGGGAAGGCCTTCTATCTTGTATCTTCACAACCCATCAGTCCGGCCCATGTCACATAGCCCGGACGCTCGGGGACCCCCTAATCCAGGACTCCCTCAGTGGCAGTCTTTCATGCTTGCTGTCTCGAGCATCTTGCTGGTGTAGGTGGCATGGGTGATCGTCGTGCAACCACGCTCCTGGTTCAGCTCCAGCCCGAGTAGTACCGAAGCAGCCCGAGGTCGCTCATGCTAAAGAGTCACTTCATCTCCTCCTTGAAGCGGAGCACACATCAGTGCGCTCGGCACTAGTCATGACGAGATCATCGACATAGATGCTGACGCTGAGAAGCGTGTCCCCGGTTACATGAGCGTAGACGACATGCTCGGAAGCACTACAAGTGAAGCCGAGTGAGGCCAAGTTGCGTCCAACTCGGCGTTTCATGCCCACGGTACTTGGAGGAGACCATATAGGGTCTTGTGTAGCTTGTACACATCCTGCTCACGTCCTTCGGTGATCAAGCCATGTGGCTGGGAGATGTAGACCTCCTCGAGGTTGCCTTGAGGAACGCCGCCTTGACATCTTTGTGGTGGACCTCCGAGCCTTGATGTGTTGCCAGGGTAAGGATTAGTCAAACAGACTCGAGCCTTGCCACAGGTGCAAAGACTTCCTTGAAGTCCACCCTTGCGTGTTGCACATAACCTTTTGCGACGAGTTGGGCGTGCTTGATGATGGTGCCAAGATGATCATTCTGCTTTACCTTGAACACCCACTTGATGGGGGCAATGATGACCCCGCCAATGATGACTACAACCCGGGGCCGGCGAGGAGCGAGCCCTTGACCCTGAAGAATGCGATGTTTTCGAGCAGCCCCTCAAGGCACCTCAGCTTGAGAACATGCGACAATGATTGGCCAGTATGGCCAAGAGCATCAAAAATATCTGGCGTCTAAAAGACGAAGAGAAGGGCATAAACGACTAATGGACCGAGCTCCTACTTGCTGAGCGGGTGCTCGAGGACAAGCTCCATCAAACTGGTGTTGATCAGTTTTACCCCCATAGGAACCTGTCGTCCAAGCTCGATGAGGGAGTCCTGGACTAGGGGGTGTCCGGATAGCTGAACTACCATCACGGCCGGACTCCAAGACTATGAAGATACAAGATTGAAGACTTCGTCCCGTGTCCGGATGGACTTTCCTTGGCGTGGAAGGCAAGCTTGGCGATACGGATATGTAGATCTCCTACCATTGTAACCGACTCTGTATAACCCTAACCTATCCAGTGTCTATATAAACCGGAGGGTTTTAGTCCGAAGGACAAACAACAATCATACCATAAGCTAGCTTCTAGGGTTTAGCCTCCTTGATCTCGTGGTAGATCTACTCTTGTACTACCCATATCATCAATATTAATCAAGCAGGAGTAGGGTATTACCTCCATCGAGAGGGCCCAAACACAGGTAAAAACATCGTGTCCCTTGTCTCCTGTTACCATCCGCCTAGACGCTGAGTTCGGGACCCCCTACGGAGATCCGCCAGTTTGACACCGACATTGGTGCTTTCATTGAGAGTTCCTCTGTAGCCGTCACCTATAGGCCCGATGGCTCCTTCGATTAGCAACAACAACGCGGTCGGTGAGACTTTTCTCCCGGACAGATCTTCGTATTCGGCGGCTTTGCTGCGGGCCAATTAAGCAGCCATCTGGAGCAGATCGAAAACTACACCCCTGGCCATCGGTCAGATCGGGAAGATAGAACTATACGGCCGATGTCCGCGGAGACTTGATCTTCGACGGATTCGAGCCATAGCCGAGCGTGCCGCACTGTCTCGATGGGTATGATCTAGCTCTGCCGCCGAACAGTGCCCTGGAGGCCGCACCAGCATCCGCTCCGACCCTTAATCCGGAGCCGGATTCCCCGATCGAGGATGAGTGGTTGGACACCGCCTCGGGGGCTACGACCTCTACGGCGATTGAGCCAAACTCCATCCCTGTCGCTGCGAAGACCTTGACTCCAGGTGCGGACTCCTCTTGATTCCGAACCCTCCGCGCCCCGGCCAATCAAATCCGATTGGGCGCCGGTCATGGAGTTCACTGCCGCGGACATCTTTCACCACTCGCCCTTTGGCGACATCCTGAATTCACTAAAGTCTCTCTCTTTATCCGGAGAGCCCTGGCTGGACTACGGACAGGAAGGTTGGGATACGGACAACGAAGAAATTCAACGCCCACCCACCACCCACTTTGTAGCCACTGTCGATGATTTAACCGGCATGCTGGACTTCGACTCCGAAGACATCGACGGTATGGACGATGATGTCGGAGATGACCAATACCCAGCGCCTACAGGGCACTGGAAGGCCACCTCGTCATACGACATATACATGGTGGACATCCCAAAAGATGGGAACGGCGATGGAACAACGGAGGATGACCCCTCCAAGAAGCAACGAGCGCCCGGCGTCGTGGCGCCGCTCTAAATCCCGCCACAGCAAAAAGCGGTGATTCCGCACGGGAGATAATAACACCCGGACGGTCTTGAAGACAACCCCTCGGGGAGGACTCTGTGCGGGAGGAGGGAGAAGCAAGTCCGCACGGCGGTCTTGGCGTAAAGAGAGGTCGAGGATGATAATTATGCGCCTCCTTCAAAGATGAGGCAAGCCTCGGCGACGGCGAATTTGTCGTGCCTAAGGATCCCGCTTGAGCAGAGCGTTTCAAGCGGGCTTATAGCCATGGCAAGCAGCCTCAAGAAAAGCAACGGCTTAGAGCTGACCAAGACCTGCTAGGCGGCGGATGGATGAAGTCCTTGCAGCCAAGAGTATGAACTCAACGCCCCTCAAAAGCTACCCCAAACGCAGGCCGTTGCCTCGATCGGAGGAGGAAGCACCCAAGTCACCAACGACGACATGGCAGACCGGCCACCCGTGGTCATGACGGAGAAGCCTCTCGGCCTTCCGCTCAAGCCACACCACAGCGCCGCTCAAAAAGTACCAAGGCACGGAAAACACGCCGTGCTTGCGAGATATATTGGAGGATAAGGTAAAACATACAAGATCGATCTACGGATCGGCGTGGGCGTCAACGACTCGGGATGATTACCGTCGCGCGGATACAACAAACCCGGCGGGCGAACACGATGAGACAAAGCTCATATGAGCTACGCCGTGATATAGCCCAATCTGAGGCGCCAGACACCCACTATGCTTCACAGATGAAGTAATGGATCATCAAAACCCGAGGACTTCAAACCCGTAAACATCGAATCATACGATGGTACCACGAGATCATGCGGTGCGGATCGAGGACTATCTCCTCCATATCCACATGGCCCGCGGTGATGATCTACATGCCATCAAATACCTCCCACTCAAGCTTAAAGGACCAGCTCGGCATTGGCTCAACAGCTTGCCATCAGAATCAATTGGTTGTTGGGAGGACCTGGAAGCCGCATTCCTTGATAACTTCCAGGGCACATATGTGCGACCACCAGACGCCGATGACCTCAGCCATATAATTCAGCAGCCAGAAGAATCGTCCAGACAATTCTGGACATGGTTCCTAACAAAGAAAAATCAAATCATTGACTGTCTGGATGCAGAGGCCCTTGCAGCCTTCAAACATAACATCCGCGACGAATGGCTTGCCCGGCACCTAGGACAGGAAAATCCGAAATCCATGGCAGCCCTCACAAAACTCATGACCCGCTTTTGTGCGGGAGAGGACAGCTGGCTAGCTCGAAGCAACAACTTGGCCAAACACCCTGATAGTTCGGATACCAAGGACGGCAATGGCAGGTCGCGTCGCAACAAGAACAAGCGCCGCATTAACGGCGATAATGCTGAAGATACGGCCGCCAATGCCGGATTCAAAGGCTCTAAACCCGGTCAGTGGAAGAAGCCATTCAAAAGAAATACCCAGGGCCCGTCCAACTTGGACCGAATACTCGATCGCTTGTGCCAGATACATGGCACCCCCGAAAAACCAACCAATCACACCAACAGGGATTGTTGGGTGTTCAAGAAAGCATGCAAGTTAAGTGCCGAACTCAATGACAATGGGCTGCATAGCGATGACGAGGAAGAGCCCCGGCCGCCGAACAATAGAGGACAGAAGGGTTTTCCCACACAAGTCCGGACGGTGAACATGATATACGCAACCCAATACCCAAAAGAGAGCGGAAGCGTGCACTAAGGGACGTATATGCGATGGAGCCAGTCGCCCCAAAGTTCAACCCAAGGTCTTCCTGCCCGATCACCTTCGATCGAAGGGACCACCCCACTAGCATTCGTCACGGCGGTTTCGCCGCATTGGTTCTTGACCCAATTATTGACGGATTTCACCTCACTAGAGTCCTGATGGACGGCTGTAGCAGCCTGAACCTGCTTTATCAAGATACAGTGTGCAAAATGGGCATAGACCCCTCAAGGATTAAACCTACAAAGACGACCTTTAAAGGCGTCATACCGGGTGTAGAGGCCAATTGTACAGGCTCAATTACACTCGAAGTGGTCTTCGGATCCCCGGATAACTTCCGAAGCGAAGAGTTAATCTTCGACATCGTCCCGTTCATGGCGGCTATCATGCACCTTTGCCGGACGAACCGCATTTGCAAAGTTCAATGCGAGTGCCGCACTATGCATACCTCAAGCTCAAGATGCGGGCCCTCGAGGAGTAATCACGGTCAATGGAAACACCGAACGCTCTCTCCGAACGGAGGAGCACACGGCAGCCCTCGCGGCGGAGGTGCAAAGCAGCCTCTCACAGCAATTCTCGAGTCCGGCCACTAAGCGTCCGGACATTGTCAAGCGCGCCCGGAGTAACCTACAACAAGACCGCCTAGCACGATTCAAGCACGCGTAGCAATCCGGCCCCAACCCCAGCCCTCGCAAAATTGTGAAGCCAGTACTACGCGTACATAACTACGCTCTGGAGATACCATGGGCATAAGGGGAGGGGCACGACCACGGCACGCCCAGAATGCGGCTCAACCGCACCAGGGGCTCCCGATTGTGTCATTCCTTTTTCCTTTTTATTTTTCTCTTCCTTTTTCTTACTTTCAGGACTCCGTTTTCCAGAAGTCCCGTCTGCACTAGAATCGCCGAACTCACGATGCAATAGCTGTGGAAAGCTGAAAGCCACGTCGAGTGTTGGTGGTCTCTATTACGAGCATTATACCTGTTTTACATACCATCCCGCAGCTTACCCCGGAGGGGACATGTTAGATTGTCCCATCCCTTGCTTA
This sequence comes from Aegilops bicornis, assembly GCA_021605145.1. Taxonomy (NCBI): domain Eukaryota; kingdom Viridiplantae; phylum Streptophyta; class Magnoliopsida; order Poales; family Poaceae; genus Aegilops; species Aegilops bicornis. The sequence continues at coordinate 475,841,779 of CM038674.1, read as the reverse complement.
TCGCACTATTTGTATCGTTACGCCTTCATTGCAGTACCTTTTTGAATAAACAATACATAGCTATTGCCTCTTATTGCCCACCCTTTTTTATCTATATATATATATATATATATATATATATATATATATATATATATATATATATATATATATATATATATATATATGTTCATTTCATGACATCTTGCACCCGTACACTTTGGTACGGCTAATACACCGAGGGCTGAAGTACCCCAAAATTATGGTGTGATAAGTCCGAACACTTTCACAAGTGCGGCACCCCGAACTTATAGCATTATATGCATCGGCTCCGAATCATGTCTTGGGTCAATAGTTGGGTTTGCCCGGCTCCCGTGTTTTGGTACCTTACGTTCCGTTATATCGGCTAAGGTAGCACCGGGAGAACCACTGCAATTGTGCCCCAATTGAGCTGGGTTGACCACCTCAGTGGAGAAAGCTAAAACTGACCGTCATGATAAGGCGAGAGCCGGTCGTTGTTCGAGAGGTTTTTTTGGGTCCCTAAAGACTTATGCCGCTTAGAGCGAGGAACTGGAATTGTCCGGCCAAGGCGTGGATAGCGCCCCGAACTCGGTCTTCCGAATACTAGGGGCTTCGCCGAAATTTAAAATTATAGAATTCTATGGCTAAGTGAGAGTGTTCAAGCATTATAAGTCCGGTTGCCTTGTTCATTGCGTTGAGCGCCTCCTCGATAGGACCCAAGAATGGGAACAAGAGCTCAAGTTTATCCCGAACACCCCAAAGACTTTCGTGGCATGGGGGTGAAGCCAACGACTTGCCATCCCTCAAATTTGATAAACGGCGCATAGAAGGTAATATTTTAAATTAGCAAGCGTTGCTTAGCGCATATGAACAAGTTTTCAGCGTCTGGGATAACAAATGCGAGTCTATTCAAAAATTACATCTTTGGAGCACTCATCCGCTATCTGGCGGGCACCCTTGAGAGGCCCTCATAGTACATTTCGGGCGTGCGATGCTCCTTGCCCTTCGGTGAACCGTCCGTCACAAGCTTCTCCGCATCCAGCTTGCCCCAGTGCACTTTAGCACGGGCAAGGGCCCGACGGGCACCTTAAATGCAGACGGAGCGCTTGATGACTTCAACCCGTGGACAGGCGTCCACCAGCCGCCGCACTAGCCCAAAGTAGCTCCCAGGCATGGCTTCCAACGGCCACAGCCGAACTATGAGGCCCTTCATGGCCTGTTCGGCGACCTTGTGAGCTCGACCAGCTGCTTCAGCTGGTCGCTTAGAACACCGGATGTGCAGCCTCAGCATATTGAGACCAGAACACCTTCTCCGTTGAGCTCCCCTCCTTGGCGCGGTAGAATGCGGCAGCATCAGACACACTACGGGGCAGATCTGCGAATGCTCCTGGAGAGCTCCGAATCTGGGTAAGTAATATGTAATTCACTTTCACATGCTTGCTTTGCATAAAGAATGCCTTACCCGCCGCTATCTTCTTTAATGATTCAATTTCTTGGAGGGCTTTTTGGGCCTCGACCTTAGCAGCTTTGGCACTCTCAAGAGCCGAGGCAAGCTCGGACTCTCGGGTCTTTGAGTCACGCTCCAAACCCTCGTGTTTTTCACAAGAGCACGGAGCTCTTGCCGCACCTCCGCCAGCTGCGCCTCCCCTTCTCTCGCTCGGTGCGCTCATGGCCGCTTTGCTTTCGACCACGGACACCGCTTCCTCTGTGGTCGCCACCTCGTTCGTGGCCCTGCAGTACCCATGTTATTCTGTTATTTTTTCAAGAACCGAAACCTTTCCATAAGGTATTTCTTTAATAAGATATTACTTACCTTCCTTGTCCTCGAGCTGCTTCTTGGCAAGGCCGAGCTCGTTCTCGGACCGCTCAAGGCTCTGCTTCAATGCATTGACCTCCATGATCGGTCTTGGAGGTCAAGACACCGCGACTGCATTCCCATATTGACATACTTATGTTAGACTCCTGCGTATATCTTTTTAGATCCTTAGTCCGGCTTTTCTTTCCGAACACGAACTAAGCATCGAGAACTCTTGTCTATCGGTAATATTTTTACATATTCTAAACTTACCTCAAAGCACATTAGAAGGTGGTGCAGCTTGATCAGCCCGCTCTTGGCGGGTGAACTTTCTGGACCACCACACTCATAACAGTGCGGTGCTCCTCCTCGATGGAGGCGCTGTTAAGCGCCTCCAGTAAGCTATCCGGTGCCTCCGGTTGGACGGAAGACACCGGCGTCTTACCCTTCTTATGAAGGGACCGCTTGCCGGACTCCGGAACCGCTGAAGGTTCCGGCATGGAGTCCGGACGAGGGTCGGGCTTAGAGCCCCTGGGGGTCTCGCCCCCCGCGCGCCTGGAGTCCGGGAGGTTGCCTTGCGGCGCCTCCTGCGCCACCTCCTCTTGACCAGGCCCCCCTTGGGGCCCCACCTCGGCGTCATCCGCAGCGTGAGGCGAGGAGGCGGCCGGAAGTGAAGTGCTCTCCATTTCCGACGAACCCAGGGACCCGCTCGATGAAGCGGCGAACTCGCCCTTGGGCGGGCTGCATAATTGTTCAGCATTAGAGAACACTATGCAATGAAAAAGTCATGGGTATCCGGGCACTTACGATCTCGCCAGGGGCTTGTCCCTTGTTGGCCAATCCTCCTCGTTGTTGTCGACGTCGGTGGAGAAGTCCGGAGGAAGGGTTCTTCCCTTCTTGGACCCTCTGGCCTCCCCAGTTGGGGCGGCCTTCCTTTTCCTCTCCTCCCCCGCTGGGGGAGAGGCTTCTTTTTCCTCCTCCTCGTTCTCAGGAGAAGATTCTGCTTCAGAATATGACAGCACCTGGCGTCGGGAGCTCCTTCGAGCTCCCGTGGCCTCCTTCTTGGCCTTCTTCTCTGGCACCACATGGGGTACCGGAGCCAGCAGCCCGTCAATCAGGCGTCTGCTGGGTCTTCCGCAAAGGAGCCGGACAGTTAATCTGTCGGGACGTCTTGACCGATCCTGCCAAAGATTAGGGAATTTTAGATCCCACATAAAGTCAATCTATGAAAAAGAGTCCGTAAAGGTAAAATAACTTACCTCGCCGGCTTGACGCTGCGAGTTGTATCCGCGATCTTTGTTAGCGGATGCGGGGGCTTCTGCGCCCTTGAACAGCACCTTCCAGGCATCTTCATACGTCGTGTCGAAGAGTCGGCTCAAGGTTCGGTGTTGTGCCGGATCAAACTCCCACAAATTAAAGGCTCGTTCCGGGCATGGGAGAATCCGGCGGATGAGCATGACCTGGACTACGTGGACAAGCTTGAGCTTCTTGTCCACCAGGTTTAGGACACGAGTTTGGAGTCCGGTCGGCTCTTCCGAATCACCCCACTTCAGGCCCGTCTCTTTCCATGATGTGAGTCGTGTGGGGAGCCAGATCTGAATTGGGGGCGCCGCCCATTTGGGGTCAGCGGCTCGGTGATATAGAACCACCCCGATTGCAACCCCTTTATTGTCTCCACGAAGGAGCCCTCGAGCCAAAGGACATTGGGCATCCTGCCCACCATAGCGCCTCCGCACTCCGCATGTTGGTCGCCCACTATCTTCGGCTTGACGTTAAAGGTCTTCAACCATAAACCGAAGTGGGGTTGGATGCAGAGGAAGGCCTCGCACACGACAATAAACATCGAGATATTGAGGATGAAGTTTGGGGCCAGATCGTGGAAATCCAGGCCATAGTAGAACATGAGCCCCCGGACAAACGGGTGAAGTGGAAAACCTAGTCCGCGGAGGAAGTGGGTGAGGAACATAACCCTCTCATGGGGCCTGGGAGTGGGGATGAGCTGCCCCTCGTCGGGTAGCCGACACGCGATGTCGCCGGACAAGTATCCGGCCTCCCGCAGTCTTGTGATGTGCCCCTCCGTGACGGAGGAGGCCATCCACCTGCCTCCCGCTCCGGACATAGTTGGAGAAGGTTGAGGTGGGGTGTGCGAACTTGGGCGCTGGAGCTCGAGTGCGCGGAAATGGATGAGCAAAGGAGGAAGAAGGCATACGTGAAAAAGGTGGATCCTTATCCCCTTATATGGATGGGCCAGAGCTATCGTCCCCACCCGACTGGTAAAACTTCGCTTATCTCCCAAGCACCGTAATCAATGGCGGCGGATGGGTTACCCACGTCCGTATTGATGGGAATCCCGGAATAAGGGGCATGATCTATGCTTTGATAAGACGTGTGGAAACCGCCTCGCTAAACGCTACCGAGGTGGAGCAGTAAAAAGCGATTCATATAAAGGTGCGGTGGTGGTGTGATGTCACGCGCGGAATACGTCGGCCAGATCTGTGCAAAAGTTATTCTCTCTATGGTGGTATGTGGAACTTGTTTTGCGAGCGGACACTATCCTTGTGTTCAAAACCTTCTATGAAGTATTCGGAGGAGGAACCCGCCTTGCAATGCCGAAGACAATATGCGCCCGGACTCGTCGTCATTGAAGCCTGGTTCAGGGGAGCTCTTGAGGAGTCTGGACTAGGGGTGTCCGGATAGCGAACTACCATCACGGCCGGACTCCAAGACTATGAAGATACAAGATTGAAGACTTCGTCCGTGTCCGGATGGACTTTCCTTGGCGTGGAAGGCAAGCTTGGCGTCTGGATATGTAGATCTCCTACCATTGTAACCGACTCTGTGTAACCCTAACCTATCCGGTGTCTATATAAACCGGAGGGTTTTAGTCCGTGGGGACGAACAACACTCATCCCAGAGGCTAGCTTCTAGGGATTAGCCTCCTTGATCTCGTGGTAGTTCTACTCTTGTACTACCCATATCATCAATATTACTCAAGCAGGAGTAGGGTATTACCTCCATCGAGAGGGCCCGAACCTGGGTAAAAACATCGTGTCCCTTGTCTCTTGTTACCATCCGCCTAGACGCACAGTTCGGGACCCCCTACCCGAGATCCGCCGATTTTGACACCGACACTCGATGAAGAGGCGAGGACAGCGTGTTGACTAAGCGCGAGTGGGCAGATAAACCTGACCACCCTCCTCGGGGCCGCCATCAGCCAATAGGTGGAAACAAGCATGTCCCCGAGGCCACGTGGCGCAGAGGCACAGTAAAACCACCACGACCACCTACGAAGAACGGCCTAGAGGAGAAGAGGTCATTAAGGTACGTGGTCTAACCTCGATCAATCTACAAGTCAGGAGAGCAATCACACATTGGAATGAGCGGGATACTGGCTTGGTTAGCAAAAAATATCGATGTACGGACTATACACAAGCGCAATGTGATAGTATTCGACGACGTAAGCAATGGCTCGGGTCCGAGGAGCTGCGCATCCTCGGTGCTTTACAGATAAGTTCATGCAACACCGGTTCCCGAGGTGTTTAAACCCATGAACATGAAGCAATCTGACGAAAGAACAGACCTCATCGTATGGATTATGGGCTTCCTCATGGCAATACATATGGCAAGTCGAGATGACCTCTATGCCATTAAGTACCTGCCTCTCAAGTTCAACCACCTTACATGGACCGACCAGAGAAGGACAGAACAAACACAAATCCATGCGTGCACCGGTCGGACAGAAAGAACACAACTCCACATGGCCACCTATCAGATAGGCCGAACCAGATAGGCATGAGGGAAGCAAACCCACCTCAGGGAAACAACTGAGCAGAAATGAAAGGAGAGAATCGATCATATCCGCCCGACAAGATGTCGACTCCGCACCGTCTTCCAACCCCCCCCCCCCCCTCAACAACCAGCCAGGTGTTGGACGCGATAGCCAGGTGGGGTCCGGGCACGATAGTCGCCTTTGCCCGGTGACCCAAACACCAGATGCCCCCACCAACCACTGCAAGATGCCGACGCCACACTTGTCTTCCAACATCCCGCCCCACGAACAACCAGCCAGAAGGTTTGGGCGCGATAGCCAGACGCGGTCCGGGCATGATGGTCGCCTTTGCTGGGCGGGGCCCATGCATGATGATCTCCTCTAGCGGGTAGCCCAAACATCAGACGCCCCCACGAAGGCGAAATGAAACGACACAAATTGTGAGGGCAACGATCGCCAGACGAGTTGGCCCTGAGCACGCCCCCAGGCCATGCGTCACGAACCCCAAGACGACCGGCTCGATGAGGAATGGTCGGGACCGATCAGATGGCGGGGAAGATGAAACACATGTAACGACACGAGATGCGCGAGCTTGAGCGCCGATGTCTTCAAAGACGAATACTCCATCGTCATCCTTCAAAGGAGTGATGCATCGAACTTTTTCTTACATGCAGCGGAGAGGAGTACATAACCATGCCTTTGCGCAAGAAGCTCAAATGTGAGGTGTAGTTTTACAAAAGTACACAGGATGTTGAATACTTGGCCATGTGTAGCCCAGCCCAAAAATCCAGGGCCAGATCGGGCCTGATCGTGTCATCGGGCCAGGCTCGGGCCTGAAAAGTGAGCACAACCGGCAAATTGTGCCGGGCTTGAGCTAAGCGAAAAACATATTTTAGCCATAGTCGGCCCGGGCCAACTGGCTGTGCCGGAGCTTTTGGGCTTGAGCCCTATTTGTTAGGCCGTCTGTTGGGCCAGGCCAGACTCGAGCCTAGGTTTTCAACAGCGGGTTTTTTTTGGCTTGGCCCGACAAATGCCCATGTATAATGTTGATGTATAGTGTGCATACATGACTCGTAAGCATGATCATGTCCGTAGAAATTTGAGCCGTTTTTTTGCGGGAAAATTAGAGAGCTTTATTTCATGAAAGCACACTCGGTGCAGTCAGCCAGAAGGCTGGTCACCAAGAAGCTAGAGGTTTTCTTCGAGCCAGCTTTCGGTCACATTCAGTGTGCAAGCTCGCTTCGCACACAGATGCGCCGGGACGTTTGCCGCTCAATTTACATGAAAAATATCAAAAGAAGCAAAAGAGGTACAAAGCTCTCCTATTTCTAGAAGTAAAGGAGCCACAATTGAACGAGAATTGTGGCGAGATTGCCAGAACTTCACCAGCTCCAAACAGTCGACCTCCATGATCACATGCTGAAATCCACGAAGACAAGCAAAGCGGACTCCATCGCGCAATGAAAAACACTCCATCATCAGGGGGTCCGAGACTCCCGTGTATGGTTTACACCATGAGCCTAGGAGAGCCGAGGATGATCGGGCTACTCCTCCAGCACCGCCCCGGCCTTCAACCAGCTCCAGAGCGCCGTCCGTCGTAATCTTGACCGAACCCTCCTCAGGGGGCCGCCAACCATAGCCCGGTAGGACCCGGGTTTCCTTTCGTGGTAATTGGAGGAGGGAGATAGCCTCCTTAATATATTTGATAGATGTTACAGGATCCTCCCTCTTCACCATGTTTGATTCGGTTCCTGGAGTGCCAAATTGCCCACATAATCGTGGTGATCTTGGCACGATCATCGGATGTGAACTGAGGATCACAAGTGATATCTCGAGCCCACGTAACCGAGTGGAGAGGAGGAAGACGAAGACCGAGCCATGTCCATGCCTCTTCCCAGAAGCTCTGTGCATGTATGCAATGTAATAGCGCATGCTTCAGGTCCTCCTCCATAGAGCGACAAACATTACACTGGCGGACATCTGCAATGTGTCGATAGTTGAGAGTTGTTTCATCTGGAAGAATGCCACGTAACACTCTCCACCAGAACACTCTTACTTTTGGGATAACATTCAACTTCCACAAGGATTTCCCTGGCTGTTGATCATCCGATGAGGTTTGGTAGACGTCCCTTCCTCTAGAGCCACACGCTCGTTACGAGTCACGAGAGCAGTGCATGCGCCCGTCTTAGTGATGTAGTTATCTAATATGTCAAATGCCCATGCAAGAAAATCGTCACCACCGCCTTGCCTGACAGGGATATTAAGGATTGCCGCGGCATCTTGAGCCGTGAAATTATCCCTGATCAGCTCGATCTTCCAAGACCAACTCCGCGTGTCTATGAGATCTGGCACCTTCTCAATATTTGTGTTTGTGGGTCTCGGAGTTGGAGTCATTGTGATTGTACCTGGGATCCACTTGTCCTCCCAAACCGATATAGTAGAACCATCTCCCACTCTGGAGATTAACCCTGTCTTCAGGGCGTCCCTTCCCGCCACAATCGCCTTCCAAGTTGCTGAGGCTGCCTTTGGAACTGGAGCGTGCATGAAATCAGTATCCCGAAAGTAACGGCCCTTGAGTACTCTCGCACAAAGAGAATTTGGGTTGGTGATGAAACGCCACCCACCCAACATAGCTAGGTTAAACAGATGCGGGTCTCGAAACCCCATCCCCCCCTTGCACTTGCGTTTAGATAACTCCTTCCAGGAAACCCAATGCATTGCTTTTTTATCAAGAGAGCTACTCCAAAAATATTTTGCCATGGGAGAAGTGAGACTCTTGCAAACTTTCTTGGTAAGAAGGAAAGTGCTCATGGGATAAGTGGGAATAAACTGAATTACAGATTTGAGCAATGTTTCCCGTCCAAAGACATGCAAGCAATTTTTCCGACCACCCTTGCATCTTCCCACGAGCTCTCTCACTAATATGATCAAAAGTACCACCGGTGATACGTCCAAGCTGTAGTGGAGAGCCCGGTATCTCTCCTTTGAAAGCCTCGACTTGGATATTCAAAGTCGACTTCAAATCTTGCCTGATGGTGTCTGGGGTATTTGTGCTGAAATAAATAGAGCTTTTGTCCCGGTTCACACACTGGCCCGAGGCCTCACCATAGATCCTCAAAATTTCGTTCAGACGCAAAGCACTTGCCGCGATTGCATCAATGAAGATTAGACTGTCGTCTGCAAACAGCAAATGAGAGACCCAGGGTGATCTATAGCTCCCTCTTAGTCCCCGATCAATGTATCCATCATTATAAAACTTCAGTAATGAGGAAAAACCTTCTGCACAAAGCAGAAATAGGTATGGAGAAACTGGATCACCTTGTCGAAAACCCCGAGATGGGGTGAAGAATGGGACTAGCTCTCCATTAACCCGAACTGAAAAACAAACCGAGGTGACACACTTCATTATCAGGCGAATGAAATTTATACTGAAGCCCAGACGAGACAGGTATCGCCTCGAGGTAATGCCACTCCACCCGATCGTAAGCCTTCATCATGTCTAGCTTGACTGCACAAGAGAAATTCTTTCCTTTCTTCCTTCTTCTCATCGTATGTATACTTTCATAAGCAACGGTACATTATGCGTGATGAGACGACCAGGAAGAAAAGCGCTCTACTCTTCACTGATAATATCATCCATAATGTATCGCAGGCGATTAGTAATAACTTTGGCCGCAATCTTATAAAGGACCGAGCACAAAGCAATAGGACGATATTGTGAAATCGACTGTGGGTGCCGTACCTTGGGAATAAGAGTGATAGCAGTGTCGTTCAAACCCGAAGGTAGCTCGCCCCCATTCAGAAAGTCTAGTACTGCCAAGGTCACGTCATTGCCGAGCAAGTCCCAATGTCATTGATAAATCCCTGCAGATAAAGCCGTCAACACCGGGGGCCTTAGATGGAGCCATTTGCAACAAAGCCACTTTGACCTCATCTGCGGTGTATGGCTTGGTAAGATCATCATTCATGCCTGAGTCACTTTGGCGGGCACATGAGATAATAAATCGCTAGCCTCGGTAAAACCCTGCGTTTGATACAAATTCGTAGAAAGCTAGCACCTCACCTTGTCCTCACTTTGATTCACATCTTGTACCATCTCGCACGGCGTAAGCCATGTATCTTGTTCATTCTCTTATTTGGGCAGCTTGTGCCTGAAAGTAGGAAGTGTTCCGATCGCCCTCGAGGAGCCATGGAACCCGTGAACGTTGTCGAAGCCACACCTCATCTTGGTGGAGCGCTTCCTTCAGCTTCTTGACAATACTTTTCTCTTCGTCTATTGGTCCCACCCCCATGGTAGAGCACCTGATACGGTCCAATCTCTTTTGAAGTTTCCTGACTGTGCGTGACAAACAACCAAATTCCTTTGAGCCCCAAGGCTCAAGAATAGACTGGAGGGACCCCAAGGCTGATGCAACCCCCTGGAGCCTTGGCGTGTCTTTGAATCCCCGCCAAGTATCACATACCAGGCGATCATAATCCGAGTCTCGTCGCCATACGTTCTCATAACGAAATTGTCTTTTAGCCCATGGCCCGTAAGAAGCCATATCCTTAATTTCAGCGACAACGAAAGCAGTGATCGAGACTCAACAGAGGGAAGATGTTTGACCCGTATATGTTGAAAAAGTTCTTTGAAACTCTTCATTCCCAAAAGCTCGGTCTAGGCGTGCCTTTACATTTGCTACACCTGTTTGCTGATTGTCCCACGTATATGGTGTACCCGACCAGCCTAAATCTTGCATGGAAACCTCATCCATGACAGTCCGAAACGCTCGCATGTGTGTCTCCGATCTTGCACTTCTGCTAAAGTGCTCGGATCCATAGAGAGTTTCATTAAAGTACCCCATACACAGCCAAGATGCATGGGGTATAGAAAAGAGAGTGTGCAGGAGCTGCCAGCTTTCACCATGATCTGAAGCTCTCGACGCCCCGTAAAAACCAGTAAACCTCCAAACCGAAGCACTCTGATTGTTGCTGTGAACCACCACATCAATGTGACACTTACTGAATTTTTTTAGCTCAACATTCACATCACGTGACCAAAACAGACCAATGCCACCACTTAGGCTGGCACTGTCGACTGCAAAACACCCTCCAAAACCGAGAGTATACTTCAACGCCTCAACTCTTTTAGCTTGAATTTTCGTTTCCATCACAAAGAGAAGAGTGGGTTCTTTTAGCTTCACTATACTGTGAAGCTCGTGAACTGCCTCGGGGTTCCCAAGCCCCCGGCAATTCCAGCTCAAGCATGTCATTATGTCGGGCAGGACCGCGGCGCGGTCTCTGCCGAATTTTCTGGTGTGGGCTTCTTTTTCTTTGGTTCCCGTAAAAATTCATCACCTTCTACTTCATTGCTAGCAGAAGTCTCACCATCCTTGCCAACAGTTTCAAGTCCATTGGCTGCACTCGGTTCCCCCTCTGTGAGCATCAAGGTTTTCACCACCGGTCTTTATACTTGGTTCGGAGCATCTTTCCTCTTTGGTGGAGGCCTGTGCTTGATCGGGGAAATAACCTCTTCCCCCGGCTCCTTATTGGTTCTTGAGTTTCTAGTCGTTGGCTTGTTGCTGGCACCCTTCTGTGGATTCTTAGAAGAATTTTCCTTTGCTTTCGGTGACTTCCGGGACTCGTCAGGAGCGCGTAATTTTGGGCCAAACGGAAGCTCTCTGTTCTCGTCCCTAGAACCAGGAGTTGGGCAATGCAAATCTGAGTGCCCTAACCTGCCACAGGAGAAACAGAAGTATGGTATATTTTCATACTGGATATCGTACACATCTACCTTCTTCCTCCTGGCAGAGTCTATCAGGATCCAACGCCTGATCGACTTAGCAACATCGATGGAAATTCTCGCTCGCAGAAACCCACCATTGTGGTCAAATTTAACTGAAAGAGCGTTCTTGTCTATCTGTTGAGCTATTGGCTTCCACCACGCCTCATCACGCAAATTGTATGGCAGGTTAACAACCCTAGCCCATACTTGCAACTTATCAAACTTCACCTCATCCGCCTCATGCGGTCATCAAATTCCGCTAGCACCACCGCATTCTTATTGATATGCCATGGGGATCCCCCCAAACACGATCCCTATCTCTCTGATTCTCAAACTCTGCCACAAAGATGTTTATTCCGGCAGATCTGAACTGAAGACCTCGTGGATTACCCCATGCCGGGCGCAGGGCGTTGGTGATAGTCTGGATATGGAGTTGATTACGGTGTAGCACTTTACCAGCCAACAACCACCTCGCCGGTCCATCCTCGATGCGATCATCAAGTATCAAAGGAGTAGCCTCTTCCTCGGAGATATCAAGTTTCCCTAGAGTTTCCTCCAATTGTTTCCTGGCCGTGCGACCCGCGAGAGGGTCACTCTCCGGTGCCGCCCCCGCCGCAGAGTTGGATCCTGCCATGCGCAAGTTCTCCCCCTCGACGGATCACTCGCGTCGGCGATAGATCACCGGACGAAGGCTGTTTCCACGTCCAAACCCTAATCGCCTACAACGCCGCCAGAGGGTTTTAGGGTTAGGGGAAAAAATTGACTCAGAAATTTGAGCCGTTTGACTTTAACCTACTGCTATACTACCCCACTGCATAAAAAAAATATGACGCCTTCTGATACTATTTATAGTGTCAAAAAAATGTTTTAAATTTTGATTCAGATGGAGCTCCCCTTCAACTCGTACCGAAGGCTATGTCCCAGTAGGCATTTCCTTTGTTTCCTTGTTTCCCACCTCTGACCTTCCGCTATGACATGACCAGTCCGCTATGACATGACCTTCCGCTATGACATGACCAGTCCACTAATAAGTCAGGTATCCTCCGTTCGAAAATACTTGTCATCAAAATAGATAAAAATAGATATATCTAGAACTAAAATACATCTAGATACATCATCTTTTATCCATTTTGATGACAAATATTTCCAGATGGAAGGAGTACTACCTAACTTCTATCCACTAAAAATACGCTTAACCCTAACGGTTTTCCATGGCGCAAATCTTCACTGAAAGTTCTCTCCTTTCTTTACTGTGCATACATGAGCATATCCCATCTCCCAACAATGGAGTACCAGATTAACTAACAGAAAAAAATAAATTAACCGCCTTCCTTCTCCGTCCCCTCCCCGTCCTACATAACGGACCCCGTGCATTTTCTCCCCACCTGTTCTCCATCGGCCCAAGGTGTTCGACACGTGCACCGCCTCCGTACGCCAGAGGCCATGGCCGAGGCCGGGGAGCTGGTGGTGAGCGGCGCCCAGCAGGACGACATGCTGCGGGTGGTGGCCGCCCTGGCCGGCATCCTGGAGCGAGTCGCGGAGCGCAACGACGCGGTGAGCGCGCCCGCGGAGGCGGCGCCGGCGTCGGCGTTCCGGGCGACGACCAAGCCGGGCATCTCGGTGCGCGCGTACGTGGCGCGCATCGCGCGGTTCGCCGGGTGCAGCCCCGCGTGCTACGTCGTCGCCTACATCTACCTCGACCGGCTGCTGCAGCGCGGCCGCCGCGTCGCCCTCGCCGTGGACTCCTACAGCGTGCACCGTCTCCTCATCACGACCGTGCTCGCCGCCGTCAAGTTCATGGATGACGTGTGAGTTCCCCTTAATGCTAAACAAATCCAACAGGTCAACCAGTTAATGTGTACTGTACCTCTGTACATGATCATCTTCGTCTTGGTGGCCTGATTCGAATTATGCCAATTAGCTCGCCTTGCACTCAACTCAATAGTCACCATGTTGTTGGCAGTCGTCATGCTCTACTTGGCTAACAATCTCAGACCAATATTTAGACCTCTCGATGGTAATACTGCCGAGGGATGCATTGCTTGGACCACCTGAATTTTGGTTCTCTGTTCTTTGGATTTAGCTTGCTGGTTCGAACACCTGAGATTCTTGTGCCAAGAGTAGCGAGCTGTGACAAAGTGCTTTGCTCCTCTTCTAATCTGACAAAGGAATAGGTTGAGACTTGGGAGTGCCTTCGAAGTAACTCCAGCATCATTCCACTTCCATTTTCAGAATTGTGCAGCCATTTTGTTTGGACATAGCATTATCAGCTCCTAGCTAGTAACTGTCGGTGCAGACTGCAGACATAGATAGCTAAGGTTTTTCTTCTGGTCAGCTCAGTTCAGACAGTATAGAAGCACACCTAAATTCACAAAATATCAGCAGTAGTAATCATTGGCACATGTGCAGTCCTGTGCTAATAATGCACCGGAGAGGGCAATCAGTGGGTAGGTGCCTACCTTTAACTACGGTGTCAAGCTAGGATTTGCACTAGGCACTGTGTACACAGAGTGATTTGTCCTTGCGAATTAAAGCATGCAGTATACGGCAAAGTTATGCCTGTCGAGCGAGCGCGGAGCAGAAAAGACATAGTATGTGGTGGCTGCTCCTTCCACCAAACCACACGCATCAAGCGTGGACCCGAGGACATGGACTAGAATCCGGCCCTGCCCACCCGCCTTTTGTTAGGAACTTAATCCAGTGCCAGTTGTGGCGGATTGCGACTGGTAACTTGCCATCTCTGCTGATGCTTGCTGCTCAGTTTTCCCCCGTTGTCTTTGCTGAGATTGATATACTTCATTGGACCAACTTGGCATCCTTAAAAGAAACGTTTTGGACTTTCGTGCCTAGTTGGTAATTCTGGTTGTGCTTTGTTGGGCTGCTTAATTGATCCTTTGACTGCAAAACTCTAACACCATCCTCCCTGTAAAAAAATCAGCTGAATGAGTTGAACAAATTGTATGAAAAAATAATGGAAGTACAGTGGCACGGTGTTCCCCTCTTGAAAGGGCTGTGTTTCTCTGTATGCAGATGCTACAACAACGCTTACTTCGCCAAGGTCGGGGGCATCAGCCTGGTCGAGATGAACTACCTGGAGGTTGACTTCCTGTTCGGCGTCGGGTTCGACCTCAACGTCACGCCGGAGACGTTCGGCCACTACTGCGCCGTGCTCCAGTCCGAGATGCTCTGCGCGGAGGCTCCTTCTGCGCCGCCGAGGCTGCAGTACTGCTGTCTCACTGAATCCGAGGACGATGCCGCCAGCTGCGGCAGCCAGCAGCAGCTGGCGGCATGAAGCCGCCGGCCGGCCAGCACCGCGCTTGGAAGCAAGTTCGCATTACATGGCCTGTTGCATGATGCGTGCATTTCTGTTAGTCTGTATTTAAGTTTGTAGTGCTAGCTAGCTAGCTAGCTAGGTGGTCATCGCCTTCCTCCATGCCCCGCTGCATGATGCTTGCAACAATGGTTTCTCGTCCTTAGTTTTTGTTTGTTGTGGTGGTGTAGGTCAGTGGAACACTAGCGTGTTAGGCTTTGCCGGATTTTTCTCTTGTGATACAGATTGTACAGTCTTGAACCTGTTGGTAACTTTAGCATTCCATATGTATATATTGTCACATTGGGTTATAGTGACACTGATGCCAAAAGTGTATCGCAGCAGTGAGTCTTTTTTCTCTCTTGGTAATAGGCATTTTCATTCAATCGATATCAAGACAATACAGTTGTAGTGTGTGAGTGGCTGGCCTCTCCATAATGGCTGTGTTTGTTTCAGCTTTTGTAGACAGTTTCCTGTGAGAAAAAGCTAAAGCTGTACCAAACAGCTAAAATAGAGCAGTTTTGTGTGCAAAGCCCATATCAGTTTCGGCCAGTTTTACGTGGTATAGCCCAAAGCACCTCGCCGCGTACTTTCGCTGCGAAGCTGCTCACAATAGGCAGTTTTCCCAGCGCTAACCCTGCCCTTTGTCCAGATTTACAACCAAATTGCCATCCATCCTATTCCCCTGCGAGAGCTCCGGTTCCGCCAGATTTGTACGGATATCTAAGTAGATGTACGTGTTGAACATATTATGTGCATGTTTTTGTTAGGATAATCACCTACCGGCTCTGTCTCTAGTTTTCTTGTATAGATGAGGCTGAAGGGCTGCCCTTGTATTTATATACGTACACCGTGCACCCGATCAATACATCGAGAGTTGCATTGCCTTCAACAGTATGGATTATGAATTATAATGGACGGTCAAATCCTTTAGCTCTCTTTTGTATGATTATTAGTTATATGGACTATCTTTTGTATTGTACGGGCAATTATGACTTGCACGGACTAGCGATGTGACAACATAATTCTTTTGCTCACGATTATTCTATATATATGAGCAAGAAAGTGAGAAAATTATTATTATGAAAGATTTTATGCATTACCATAGAACAAATCATTCCCTGTCAGTCAAAATACCATTTAAACAATTTATTAACACTGAATCAACAAGTTATACTGACCTCAGTACTTTAAGGGCATTTCGGGCTTTTCATCAGCTCAAAGTCGTTTCCACAGCTGCGTTGCCAAACAGCTAACCTTCACTACAGCTGTTTCCTCAGCACAACAGTTTTGCCAGCACAGCAAGTCCACAGCTGAAACTGTTGAAACTGATGCACATAGTCAACACGTCCAACACAATCAAACAGAAAAGTCCAGCCTAAGATGGGATAGGTACTATCCGGAGATTACAACGTCATTCATAGTGGGAGAAACCCTATTTAACCTTATGCTCCAACCAGATAGACGCCACCATAAAAATATCTCTATCCTCTGGTCGCTGCGGGGCAGACCACGTACGAATCCATTATATACAAATATAAATAATCTGCACAGGAGATAACATTTTCTTTTAAATCACGTCATTCTTGGCAACTCATAGAGCCCGGCTACCACCCTACAAGAATATGCGCAGAAAATTGTTTATCAATACCGCACAACCAATGCACTCGGGGGTAAAAGTTTGAAGCTACTTACTATATCTCACAAGAGAAAAATTCACTTGAGGTCCTCATACTCGTCGCGTTGGCCAATTTAGTCCTCGTACTTACAAATACCCGAAATACAGTCACTGAACTTCTCTCAGGTGGTCACATACGGTCCAATGTACGATTTCTTATACATAAGCGCTGATTTGGCAGTTGACTGGCTTGTCCATGCGTGCGTTGACCGCCAACTCATCAGCACCTGGTCTCGTCCGATCGATTCGAGGGAATGTGGGAGGGGGGGTTGCAAAATCATCAAGGAATAAAACAGCAGCCCACCTGGTCGGACCGAGCCATCCACCTAGTCGGACCAGGCCGAGTCGCTCTCCTCTCCCCTGCTCTGCTCCGCTCCCCTGTTTGTCGTCGCTGCCGAGGTGTGACCTCGAGCTCGCCGGCGTGGGCGAGTGTGGCGACGACCGCCAGGATCGTCGTCAGACGTTGAGCCGCCGCCGTCCGCTTTGTTTGGGAGGGGCCCACGTGACGTCCCTCTCGCCCCCTCCCGCCATGAGGAGCATGCCTCGCCGTCGTTGTACGGTACGTGGCCGTCGTGAACACCTTCTCTGGCTGATATGTCCTTTTTAGCTCCAGGAAAGAGGGCGCGTTTGAGTCAATTGTGCATACGGTTTAGGGTTTAGGGCTCTTTCCCCTACCTTTGTCACGGATGGGATGCACCTGTAGGGTTTTAGCCGTGGATGGTGAAGTTAGTGGCAGATCAAAATTAGGGTTTCGTGAGGGCTTTCGATAGGGTCTTCGTAGTTGAACTATCGTTTTGCAGAGCTAAATTAGGTTTTGATGTGCTTGATTTCTTAGGCAAAGGCTATGCCTTGTTAAATTGGCCGAAAATGTTACCTTCAGTTAGGTTACATGCATCGATGGTATGTTGTTTTGTTCATTAGATGACCATTTGTTTGTCAGATCCCCAAAAAAAACATGCTTTTTGATGTGGAAGATCATAAATTTGTTTAGTGGAGAGGCCATGAATCCATGCTTTTGTTCTGAAAATGTCTGACTTTGCAATGTCTGAACCTGTCTGAAGTATCTATTTGTGAACATGTCTGAACATTGACACTTTGCTTAGCTTGGTGCAGTTACATTGTGTCTATTTCCTAGCTCAGATTCTCGAAAATGCCATGCTTGGTTCATGTCTTCAATTATCAAAAATGGCTGAATTTAGTGTTGTCTCTGTCTGTTATTACTGTCTGAACATTTTTGTCTAAACATTTTGTCATTTCCATTGTTTTGTAGGACCCCTAAGCAACCACTTCTCTGTTGAGGTCATACATGGTGGCTATTTCCTTTGTGCAGGCAAGCATAGGGATTACCATAAGGGCCACTCCATTTGGTATGACAACTGTGACATAGATAATTGGACACCTACTGTTGTTGTCAGTCTAGTGGAGGAAATTGGGTATGAGTTTGAGTGAAGGATCAGGGCTTACTGGTGTGTTCCTGGATTGACATTGTATAAGAATGGTTTAAGAGAGATTAAGTTAGGGGACATCACAATGACACAGAACATGAAGGACTGTGTTCTGAATGGGAACCATTTCCAGCAGATATTTATTGATCATGATAACAGCATGATGTCATATATTTCTCCTGTTCCAGTTCATTCTGA
Organism: Aegilops bicornis; assembly: GCA_021605145.1. Taxonomy (NCBI): domain Eukaryota; kingdom Viridiplantae; phylum Streptophyta; class Magnoliopsida; order Poales; family Poaceae; genus Aegilops; species Aegilops bicornis. Next base: position 475,823,820 of record CM038674.1, on the reverse strand, counting down.
TGATGAGGATCCTCCTTTGGCCAAATTCAGTGGCATTAGGCCTAAGAAGGAGCAAGTGCAAGAGGAGCAGTCACAGGAGCAGGATGAGCAAGATCAAGAGCATGAGGCGGAGCAATGTCAGGTTGAGGAAGGTCAGGTTGAAGCTGCACTATCAGAAAGTGAGGAACAGTCAGAAGAACAGGAATACATACCAGGTCCACCTCAGCTAGGAGAGTATATGCATACATTTCAGTTTGATTTCAGGGTCAGAAAAAAACATGCATTGTTTTATACATGGATGCAGAAGATGGAGTTGGTGATTCAGCAATTCATGATTCTGATGAAGATTTCAATCCATAGCTTGTTGATTCAGATATTGATCTGCAAGATGATGATGACCTATTTGATAGAAATGTCAATTGTGATAAAGGTAAAGGTTTAGCTGTCCAAGAAGAACCTGATGATCCTATTGAAGACGTGGACATGTGTTTGCCTTCTTGTGATGAAGATAAGGTTAAGCTGAATTTCAAAAGTTTCAGAGAAGAAGACCTGTATAAACCATAGTTCCAAGTTGGTCAGACATTTGCAAGTGTTGAGTTACTGAGGAAAGCTATCAAAGAGTACAGCTGTAGGGAAAGAGTTGACACTAATTGCCCAAGAAATGATAGGAAAAGACTACAGGCCATTTGTGAAGAAGGGTGCCCTTGGTCTTTGTTTGCTTCATTTGATGGCAGAACCAAATGCTTAATTATCAAGAAAAAATACAACCCAAAGCATACCTGGATAAAGAAATGGTGTGTGAAGTCATTCACTGCTCCCTTCATGGTAGGAAAATATCTTGATTCATTCAGAGCAGATGAAAACATGAACATGAAGAATTTTTCCAGGGTGGTTCAGAAGGACTAGAACATGACAACTACAAGGAGCAAAATTAGAAGGGCTAAGAGAGTAGTGAAGAAAGTCCTTGAAGGAGATGAGTTAGAGCAGTACAACAACATGTGGGATTATGCACAAGAATTCAGAACACCAAACCCAGGCAACTCTTTCTATGTGGGTGTCAATGATGGCATATTTGGAAGTTGTTATTTCTCTCTGGATGCCTGCAAAAGGGGTTCATGCAAGCATGCAGGCCTGTCATATGTTTAGATGGATGCCACTTGAAGAGCAAGTATGGAGGTGTTATGTTGTGTGTTGTTGGGATGGATCCCAATGACTGCATATACCCTCTGGAATTTGCAGTTGTGGAGGTAGAGAACACACACACATGGAAATGGTTTTTGCCAAATCTGAGATTGACTTGGGAATAATAAATACAGAGCCATGGACTATCATGTCAGACAAGCAAAAGGGGCTCATAAAGGGAGTGAGGCAGCACTTTCCTGATGCAGAGCACAAACATTGTGTCAGGCATATATGGCAGAATTTTTAGCAAACACACAAAGGAGATGTACTTAAGAACTAGTTATGGAAGTGTGCAAGGAGCACAACACCTGAACTGTGGCCTGAAAACATGGAGGAAATCAATTCCATGAGCTTAGAAGCCTAGTCATGGCTTGAGCAACTACCACCAAACACTTGGGTCAGGGGGTTCCAAAGGGAATTGCCTAAGTGTGATATACTTCTGAACAACAACTATGAGGAGGTTAATCTCACACAAGATATTGGCCAAGTTATCAACGCAAAGGAGGGTGATAAGAACCTCCCGATTGATGTCGACCCGCTTCCAGATGCTGCTGTCATCATCAAGCAGGAGGTGGAGGTGGTCTTGGCACTGGAAGCACATGCGGAGGTGGCAGAGAACAAGAAGAAGAGGAAGATGCCAGGTGCAATTGAGGTTCACCGCTCCGAGCGACTGAAGAAGATGAACAACTGAGGATGCCCAAGAAGTGAAGAAGATGGTTAGTTAGGTATGCTAAAAGTATACATATTTTCAGCATATAAGTTATAACTAGAGATGTTTGTTTCGGTGTGCTTGTATAATGTCAGCACATTAGTTAATTGTACTGTCTTCTGGTCTTCTTTTGGTAATGTGATGTGATGGCTCTTGCTATTCAACTATCTATATATGGAGTATTACTATGAAATCTTGACCTATTTATTTGTGGACAAGTACTATGAAATGATGAAGTGTTGTTGTCTGATAACCCACAAGTATAGGGGATTGCAACAGTTTTCGAGGGTAGAGCATTCAACCCAAATTTATTGATTCGGCACAAGGGGAGCCAAAGAATATTCTCAAGTATTAGCAGCTGAGTTGTCAATTCAACCACACCTGAAAGACTTAATATCTGCAGCAAAGTATTTAGTAGCAAAGTAGTATGGAAGTAATTGATAACGTGGCAAAAGTGATGGCAGTTTTATAGTAACTGTAACAGTGGCAACGAAAAAGTAACTAAGCAAAGATCAATATGTGAAAAGCTCGTAGACAATGGATCAATGATGGATAATTATGTCGGATGCGATTCCTCATGCAACAGTTATAACATAGGGTGACACAGAACTAGCTCCAGTTCATCAATGTAATGTAGGAATGTATTCCGAATATAGTCATACGTGCTTATGGAAAAGAACTTGCATGACATCTTTTGTCCTACCCTCCCGTGGCAGCGGGGTCCTATTGGAAACTAAGGGATATTAAGGCTTCCTTTTAATAGAGTACCGGACCAAAGCATTAACACTTAGTGAATACATGAACTCCTCAAACTATGGTCATCACCAGGAGTGGTCCCGATTATTGTCACTTCGGGGTTGCCGGATCATAACACATAGTAGGTGACTGTTGACTTGCAAGATAGGATCAAGAACTCACATATATTCATGAAAACATAATAGGTTCATATCTGAATTCATCGCACTCGGGCCCTGGTGACAAGCATTAAGCTCAGCAAAGTCATAGCAACATAAAAGTCAGAACATAATGGATACTAGGGATCAAACCCTAACAAAACTCACTACTAGGGAAAACCCTAGTAGTAGCGCTTGAAATATGCATAGAAGTAGCGCTAGGTTCAGCGCTACCACTAAGGCACTACAGTTAACTAGTAGCAGTAGCGCTGAAAAGGGAGCGCTACTGCTATACCTAGTTAGCAGTAGCGCTCTCCTTTGGGCAGCGCTATTGCTACTTGTAAGTAGTAGTAGCGCTTGTTCTAAAAAGCGTTGTTGCTAAATTTTCTGTATTTTTAAAAATACAGCTTATTTTCATTGTGTGGTTTTATATACAGTACTTTCATCATATGATTTTATGACCATGATTACTTATTATATATAACAGTGGGTAAATGAACGTGGAGTAGATTCAAGTGGAGGCATCATGTGGTGCATGTCGAAAGTACTACTGTAATCCAAACTTGATCTAGTTTGGATTAGTAGTACTTTCGATGTGCACCACATGTTGGCTTCACTTGAATCTAATCCAGGTTCATTTCACCCACGGTTATAGATAATAAGTAATCATGCTCATATAACAACTTAGCATCATGCATCATCGATCATAATAGCAAATAAGTCATCATTGGTATCATAATAACAATTCATACTCATCATCATTGATCATACAACTTCTACTCGATACCACATCATCATCATAGTTATCTAACCAATCCTACTTAGTTGTTCTTAGCACATGATCATGAGTATTATTAACTAGGACCTACTACCTTCTCTTAGGTAAAATAGCATAAAACAAGATAGGCCCTGACTCTCCATTAGGGAGAATGGAGATTATCCTGTCTTCAATTCTTGCCTTTCGCACAATCTTGCTTCCAAGTAACTCCTTACGACTGTCCATACATTTTTTCCATTCTTTCATTTTCATGTCTCCACTTCTTTTAGAAATCTGATATGGACAGGTGAGATTCGTAGGATGACCTGGCCATATGTTCAAAACATCAAAGCGACCATTACGATACATCGGATGAGGCACACAATCATTCGGGATTTTCTGTTGAAAAACATAGTAATAACTTCGTAGTTAGCAATGTAGTTAAGTTTTAAAAGAATTTATGCAAAAGATGCACGGATGTAGTAATACTAAAAAATCTTACCATGGCATCTCCATGGATGTTACCGTAGTTCAACATGTGCACTAGTGGCACGTTTGACCATAATGTGGAGGAGTTTTATAATAGATATTGTAATTCTCAAGATAAGTAAAAAACGCGACCAGATGATTTTTCTCCTGATAAGTTAACTCAGAGCCATTGGTGTAGTACATTCTGTTTGTCATGTTCCGCACATTGTTTGAACAATGAAAATAAGCTGTCAATGGAAATAAGTTGTCAACTATTTTGAAATGAACAATATAAATTAGTTAATAACTATGTTTGAAAAACTCACATAGTGGTGGAACTAGAAGCGTATCAACAAGGACCCAAATGTCCATATTGTCTTGGTCGATGTCAGGATCACCAAGACCCATGGTGACAAGCATACCCTCATAAAAACCATACATCTTGCAAAGTGCTTCCCTATTTTTGCAACCAAAATGGGTTACGCTCCCAAAATTATACAGATTTACTTCAAAATCCATACCATGATGAGTCCTTAGGTGCATTTTCTTTGTTTCGAAATTTTCATGGTCTTCAAAATCCATCCTCTACAAGACATAGCGTCTTGCATGGCATGGGATAAGCTACTCGAATTGTAAAAGATGAAAATTACACGTTGAAATAGTTGAAGTCATGCTTAATTATGAAAAAAACACTTGTCGTCATTGCGTACCATTTCAACATCGAAGGTCTCCTCGAGCTTAATGCTGAAGCACCGATCTTCGTCCAGGTGAGGCCTGTCGCACAGACCTCGATCGTCGTGGCACCAGCTGCACTCCCCCGGGAGACTTTTGTCGTCCGATGACGACATTTCCTACGTTCATAATTCAAAGATTAAACTTGTAAAATTCAATATATGTACTACAAAAATTAAATTAAATCATTATTATTCATCACGGGTTGACTATCCGTCTGTCGAGTCTTTTTCTTGAAAACTCTCAGGTCGCGTGGTGTATACATTTGACCGTTGGTGATGGTAGCTCCTCCTTTCGTTCCCGAGTGCATTACACCAAAATGTATAGCACACGGGAACGAAGGAGAAGCGACCCCCACGACAACAGTCGGGATTTTTCGTCCTCTCATATGTGGTGGAGACTCTCACACACTGATTCCTCTTTGACATTTGCGACCGTCGGTGATGGTCGTTACTCCTTCTTCCCCTAGTGCATAACAAAGGTCTAGCACCCGGAGAAGAAGGATAAATGACCCACACGACAGCAGTCGGGCTTCTTCGTCCTCTCTCATATATGGTGGATACACTCCCTCACTGATTTTTCGACCTTCGGTGATGGAGCGTCGACAGACTTATAGTCAACTCGAAATGTCGTTTAATTATTTTTCTAGAAAATTCATGCCACTCGATATTTCCTACATATTCTAGCACAAGTCATGCCAGAATTCATGAAAAAAATCTGGCATGACCTTTGCTAAAAAAGGACATATCGAGCGCCTGAAATTTGCCAGAACGGAAATTAATCAATAGTCCGGCAAAACATAGGCCACTATAGGAGGTGTAACCTGCAAACATGGCCGGCCACTTGGGCAAGCACATATCCTATTTGAGCAACACAACATATACATGTTTATATCTACATAATATGGGCAAGCACATATCTAAATCGTAAAACAAATTAGTATTCAAATTAGCATCCATTCAATAAGCAAAACTAAATCATCTCTTTCGTCCATACATCGTCGAATATTATCACTAATAGATCTCAAATAGTATCATACATATAACATCACTAATACAGCTAAAACCGTAGCGAACGACGAATTGTCGGCCAGGCGGTGGACACCCAAAGAGAAGGAACCATCACAGGATCATAGCTCGGTGAGATCCTCAAGAACCTGCCGGTATTGTCAAACCTGCCTCCAACGCAACCATGTAGCGACGGACGTGCTCATCTTCCTCGCTGACACGGTGACGTACCACCTCCGCGGTGTCCAGAAGCCTCGGCACCGTCACTGGCCCACGCGACCGCCACCAAACAAGGTCCGGGTCAACGACGGGCTGGCTCCTCACCAAGCTGCGCCCCCCGGAAGGTAGCACCTCCCAGTACCAGCCCGGCGGAGCCCAGTCCCGGACATGGCACCTCACCAAGCCCAGGCCTCCTCTGCCGAGTCGACGATGAGGATGCGGGATAGGCATCGTCGACGTTGATGCGGGAATAATTGGTTTAACTAAAAAATAAACTAGTTATATTAATTTTCTTACTAAAAATAAACTAGTTCTATATAAAATTTTAATTAGATCATCAAATCTCATATACCTAAATTTTCTTACTAAAAATAAACTAGTTTTATTAATTCAACTAGTTCAACTAAGCACTTACTATAAATAAAATAAACTAGTACTTACTAAAAATAAACTAGTTTAACTAGTTCTATTAATTTTCTAACTATTTCTATTAAACACTTACTAAAAAACAGTAAAAAAACTGTATTGAATTTTTTCTATAAACTAAACACCACTGCCCTAAATTAGCATCTACTTAATTAGTTACCTAACCTACTTCCCTAACTAAAAACATCTAAGTTAATTAACTAAATTCACCTAAGTTAATTAACTAAATTCACCTAAGTTACCTAACCTAATGAACTAAATGGAGGGAGGAGGAGTACGTCACGGTGGTGGAGGAGGCCGGCGGGGAAGCAGAGTCGGCGCGGGCGAGGGTGGCCGGCTAGGGAGGAGGTCGGCGCGGGAGGTGTCATGGGAGCAGAGGCTGGCAAGGGGCGGCGGGAGAGCTCGGCGTGGGGAAGGCGGTCTTGAGGAGGCGGCGACGACGGCGGAGAGAGGCGAGTGAGCGTGTGAGGGCGGGGGAGTGAGAGAGAGAGAGAGGTCGAGCGCGCGGGCCGTTGGGCTGGATAAAGAGCCTATAGTAGTAGCGCTACTGCTATGCCCGATAGCAGTAGCGCTTCATACATAATAGCGCTACTACTATGGCTGGCCTGCCGGCAACGGCCTGGCTATTGTAGTAGTAGCATTTTTTTACTAAAACAGCGCTACTAGTAATTGCAGTAGTAGCAGCGCTTTTTATAAAAGACGCTACTACTATGCTACTATCTATAAGCATTTTCCTAGTAGTGACTAACTCGATTACATGATAAATCTCATCCAACCCAACATCGTCCAGCAAGCCTACGATGGGATTACTCACGCACGGCGGTGAGCATCATGAAATTGGTGATGGAGGATGGTTGATGATGACGACGACAACGGATTCCCCTCTCCGGAGCCCCGAACGGACTCCAGTTCAGCCCTCCCGAGAGAGATTAGGGCTTGGTGGCGGCTCCGTATCGTAAAACGCGATGAATCCTTCTCTCTGATTTGTTTCTCCCCGAACGTGAATATATGGAGTTGGAGTTGAGGTTGGTGGAGTCTCAGGGGGCCCAAGAGGCAGGGGGCGCACCCTCCTCCCTCGCAGACAGGGTGTGGGCCCCCTGATGCCGGTTCTTTCGCTAGTATTTTTTTATTTATTCTAAAAATATTCTCTGTGAAGTTTCAAGTCATTTTGAGAACTTTTATTTCTGCACAAAAATAACACCATGGCAATTCTGCTGAAAACAGCGTCACTCCGGGTTAGTTCCATTCAAATCATGCAAGTTAGACTCCAAAACAAGGGAAAAAGTGTTTGGAAAAGTAGATATGTTGGAGACGTATCATTGTCATTGTTGCTACTATGTTGATGTTCTGTTTCTGATGTGCTGTCATATTTGCAAGAGATCTTGTGTTGTTGTTTAACTGAATTTTGTCAGTTAAATGAATTCTGAGAGTTATCTATGTGAGTCAAAATTCAGTTAACCATTTTCTTTCTTTTGTCAGTAAACTATTAGCACTGTAAAATGCATATGGGGTTGACTGAGTTTTGTCAGTTAAATGAATTCCGAGAGTTACCTATGTCAGTCAAAATTAAGTTAACCATTTTCTATGTCTTTTGTCAAGATTACCTTTAATGCTGTAAAATGCATACGTGGTTAGCTGCTGGATAAACAAATTCAGTTGATAAACAAACCGGTTACAAATTAAGTTCAATGTCAACACTGACACAAATTCAACTAACTTGAAATTCATTTCAGAAAAACATCAGTTCGATCAAAATCATCGAGGATCCCCTTAAGCTTCCTTATCTTCTCCTTGGTGTCCTCTTTGTGTTTGAACAAGTCATCAATCATGTATTCAAGGTTCCTCTTCTCATGCTTTAATTAATCCCTCTCTTCAATGACTTGGTCCCTCTCCTGAATGACTTGGTCTCTCTCTTTTTCTGCCTTAGCCCTAAATACCTGATGAATTCCTGTTACTGTTTTGTCATTCATCATCTTCTTCTCAAACTCTTCCTTAAGATCTGTCAGAGCAAGTTGTGTGCTGCCTAATAGGCTAATTTCCTGCTCCTTCTCAGGCACCATATTAGCAAAATCAAGCATGAAATTTCTTAGCTCTTTTTCCATCTTTTTCTTCTCTTCCAGAATCTTCAAGTTTTCCTCAGCATTCAGAACATTTTGTTTGAGCTTTTGTTTTGTCTCCTCTTCATACATGCTCCATATCCTAGCTAGGCTCATCTTCGTATCATCAGGCCACTCAGGGTCAACCCACTCCACATAGTTGCGTCTAGGTACTTCCTATCAATTTAATCAAACAGAAATTCAGTTAGCTACACATAGCACATGAACGGCATACAAAATGTCCACTACTCAAGAAATAACTAAAATTTAAACTTAACTCGACCTTTTTCTTTATCTAAGTTTTCTGAACTTTTGACAGTGTGACTGAACTTGTACTAACCTTCTAGGCACAGGCTAGGAACCTCCTGCCAATATCAACTGATTCAAATGCCACAAGCTTCTCACACAAAGATCCATGGTCACACATAAAGCTAGGCAGATATGTCGTTAGGCCTCTCCATTCCTCATAGAATATTGTGGCAGGAGGCTAAAAAATACAAATTGGATTCAATACACATATGGAGAGTAGAAACCCTAGCTTCTTGTTAACCCTAGATGCGTGGAGGAGATAACCAACCATTCTAGTAACCGAGTCGTCTTCAGAAGAGCTAGGGAGATCACCCCATGACACCATGGTTGTCGTTGGAGGAAGAAGAGAAGAAGGGGAATGAGTGGGGGTGGATCTGGTGGTGGAAGAAAAGAGATGAAGATGAAGCTTGTGGCTGGTGGAGGAAGAAAAGGTGGATCTGGTGGTGGTGGACCAAAGCCACACGTAGAGTGCAAGTTGTAGGGTGCCAGTGTGCATGTACATGGATGCTCTTTAGTTCATTTCAATTCAGAAAAGATAAAGTATGTATGCATGGCTCAATTAACTGAATCTTTTTCAGTTAAATTCAGTTACATTTCATTTCATTTAAGCTCAGTTAACTAAATCTTTTTTAGTTAAGTTCAGTTACATTTTGCTATATGGTTCTCCATATAATGAATTGTTGTGTAATGAACCCCTGAGCTAAGGTATAAACATAAAAATTTCAATTGACAACAAATTGGAGGAATAAATATTGACACTGCAGTCTTCATATTACTTGACATACCTCTATCCATTACAACCATACAGCCAAAATAACATCATGTCTGCTCAATTAAGAACACCTTCACCTCAGACACCTACTCATTTATCAACATCTCACTTCTTCATAATTAAGATAAAGGACATCACACAAAGCACCACAACGCTAGCCATAACAAGCTTTAGCAGTAGTAGGATCTCTCTACCTAATCCAAGAAGCATAGCAACTTGTTGCTTGGTAACAAAGTTCTTCTCACTAGGGCTGCCAAAATTAACTCTGCCTGCAATGCCTATTCCAGCCAAGGCCCTTCCAGCTAAGTTTCTTCCTGCCATTGAGTTGGTCCTCTTCCTCTCAAGCTCTTCCCTTCTGTCCTCGGCTGCACCGATTGCATCTACAACAACATTACCAACAAGAACCCAAGTTTCAACTAGATGTTGCACATATTCCATCTTCCAGCGCCAGAAATCACAGGTGACCTACGAAAAAAGAAATATACCTCTTTATTTCAGAAGAACCAAAGCAATGCCATGTGTGAAAATGACTGAAATAGCTCTGTTAATTGTAAAAGTTCAGTTAACTTGGAACATATGAACCACAAAAAATGTGTCTAGGATGACTGAAAAACTTCAGTTAACATGAAAATGTTTAGTTACCTACTAAATTTGCAGTAGTAACAACTAGTTCAGTCAACACTACTGATAATGAATCATAGTAAGTTTTGTGAAAGAATCATAACATCTACCTAGTAACTAAACAAAACTAGTTAACTACTAAAATTCAGTTAACTAGATAACCGAATTTTTTCAATAAACTAAGTAAGGAGGGCGGATTCATGGCTACTAAGCAGATTCATGGCTACTAACGAGAGCATATGTCACAGCAAGTAGGGCAACATCATCCTCAGAGGAAACATATCAAGCATGAATCGAATAGATCAAGATAGCTTACATTGTGGTGGAAGCACTTGTAGAAAACCCAACCATCGTGCTCATCAATGCTACAGCGGTAGCACTTCACAGGGTCGCCACAACCGGGGCAACCGACCAATGGCACATCAACAGAGCGGCCACGCAGTCCAGAGCAGACAAAGCCCGCAGATGACATGTCGACAACGTCGTCAGCGAGGGGGCAGTAGATCCAGGCGACAGCAGCACTCCTATGGCAGCCAGGCAACCATAGCTTAGGTGGTAGTGGCTGCGGCGGAGGCCGACGACGGCGATGAGGGAATTGTGGTGACTAGGGTTCGAGAGGGGAGAGGAGAGGAGAGCGGTCCGACCAGGGGCGAGGACTGGGGGCGGCTGACCAGGTGCTATCCGACCAGGTGGTGGAGAAACGTTAAAGATGGAGATTTTGCAGACAAAAAACCCGAACAGATCGGACGAGACTAGGTGCTGATGAGTTGGCGGTCACACACGCGTTGACAAGCCAGTCAACTGCCAAATCAGTGCGTATGTATAAGAAATCATACATTGGACCGTATGTGACTACCTGAGAGAAGTTCAGTGACTATATTTCGGGTATTTGTAAGTATGAGGACTAAATTAGCCAACGCGATGAGTATGAGGACCTCCATTGAATTTTTCTCATCTCACAACCGCACAAAAAAACTTAGCATTGTGTTGACCATATAAATGCATACTAGCGTTGTGTTGTGTCTTGTAGGAATTAATAATCTTGTAGATGTAATCTTGCAAAAGGATACTTCATTGGCAAGTTGCTTGTAAAGCATGTCCTGGTGTCTATACTTACTATTAAACAAGCAAACATATTCAGGGGCGTATGAAAACTCTGCCAATCGCCCCGCGCCCCGAGGCCCGCGCCCACCCAATACATCGCCTCCCTTACCTAAAAAAACATCCCTTCCGGAAGGAAAACACAATCCGAACACGCAGGACCCATGGTTAGCGATGGAAGTTAGGGTTAGGGCGCCGCCGCACTGCCCCATACCTTCGTCCGCCATCCGTCCTGCTCCCCCTCCCACCATCGCTCTGTCGCCGCCCCCATGTTTCACCCGATGCGCCAGCACGATGCGCCCGGCAAGCCGGTCTTACCTTGCTGTCCACCCACACATCTCCTCCCTAGGTTTCTGGCGAGCTGCGGCAGCAGCCACGGTGAACTGCCATGGGTGCGGCCAATCCGAGCTCCAGTTCGGGCAGGTCAACCGTGTCTCAACGGTGGCGCGGGCCAGCCTGGTGGCGTCGGACGCTGCCAGTCTCGGCCGTCACGCGATTGTGCGGATGACGCTCAACATGTCCCTGTAAGCGCAGGCTATTGCTCCCCGCCCCCATGTAATTATCCAATGCTTGAAAACTATTTTTTGTTCATACCGACCTGCTCTTCAATTCTCGCTGGTTTGTGGTTTTCACACCCCAACCAAGCGCGGTTCATGCTAATGGAGAAGAACCTGTTGTTCCTAGAGGCATGGCAGGAATTCAACCCACGCTACCACCATAAGTCCCATCCGTGACGAGCTGGTGAACACGTGAGACATGACATGTCTGATTCCAGTTGTGCAAAGTCTGCTTGTATTGCTATCTGTCCTGCCCCTGGCAATATAATTTGTCTGCTGCCTCAACGGCTCACACTTCTGCAAGTCATTACATGCCACCTATTAGTATTGTAGAAAGTACAATCGAATTTGATAATTGGATCAAAATCAAATGCAGCTGTCATGCACCTCCTTTGTTTGAATCTGAAATTCTATTATAAACATGATGGTGTCGTGTATTTGCAGTTCTTATGCCGTCTAACGAATTTTCTATTCCCACATTTTATTTCAGATGCCGCAACCTTGGTCTATCCTTCACTCGATTCTTGAAGTTGTTTGCTTTTTCTGAAGTAAGTCTGGCACACGAGGTGCCCTCATGGGTGTAGATTTATCCATTGGCTACCCATTGGAACATCACTTGCAGGACTCTCTATTTAAACGCAAAATTGATGTGCTACTTTTTTTCTTAATTGTATTCAGTAAGGATTACTTTGTCCATACATTGTTGGCATAAAATTGATGCTCAATCTTGTGGCAGACTTCCTGCATTAGGAGACACTTGCCCCAGATCCAATTCATAGATGGAGTTAGAACAATTCCGTACAATAGAGTCTTAGGTAATTTATGTTCTAACCATGTTATTATTATTGCAAAACCAAATACGGATGCTTAATCTGAGCTATTTCTCACCCCATTTCCTCTAGGTCTCTGCCAATTATTGTTTGTCTTTTGAGGTGAATGCAGCTGCTGGTCATGCTTTAACCACACGTCAATTGCAGGAGTGCGACAGCGCCATCCTTTTCCACAAACCATATGAAGAATGATGGGTGGTGTAATCCCATGGTAGCTAGAGTGCTAGAAAGGTTTAATAAACTCTTTTGAGCTCATCTTTTGGCCTGAAACACTACAAACTAAATTGCCCCAGTAGTGGGCAATGATTAATAAAACGGAGTTCATTTGATCCATCTGATAAAAATAACTATTGGGGAATAAGAATGAAAAATAATCACGTGTTATTTCTGCAATGGAATTCAGGTATACCCTCTCCTCTATTTATTTGACTGTTGTTAGGTTGGTTCATCTTGGTCTGACATGTTAATGGAGTTATTTCATTCCTCACATAACCCCTTTCAATTGGATCAGTTCTCCTTCTTTGGTTACTCTATATTCCCTACATATATCTTTATTATGTTCATCGAGACTTTAGAGTAAGACATTTTTTGTTCATATTACCTCCAAGGTAACATGGTACCTACAACGCAGTGGGGACTAATGGCAATCAGTTCTAATTCCTAAATCTAATTAAGTGTAAGCTTCTCTGTTGTCTATACTGCAGCCGTGATGATCAAAAGTTCGGGACCCCACTGTAGGTAGGAAAAAAAGATTATTCTTGGTAAGATACAGTCTTCTGATCGCAATTATACCTTTTTTGTTAGTGCTTCCATTACTTTCTATTGAAAAATGCTCAATGGGCTAGGGAGTGGACCCTTTTAGTAAGTTATATGTATAATTGGAGATTACTTGATTTTCTCATCGTTATCTGGTTAGTTATCCCTCACAAAATCAAGAGATAATATATGCAGTATGTATAAGACTAGGAGTATTGGATGGTTGTGATTCAGGAGTGTGTATTTTGAACGAAATTTGTAGTACGTATAGGGTGATAGATAGGTTAGGTAGGAACTTCTGCTCTAATTTACTATGGTTGTAGTTAAACTAATTTTTGGTTGAATCGTGTCTTTCGCACTAATCTTAATTTACTGGATAAATTATACAATAAAGTGGTTTGTGATTTCTTGGTTTTACACCATCCATCGTAATAAATGAACTTATTATTCGCACTTCAAATATCATGTAAATTTTTATGATCTCTGAACTTCCCGTGTACGGTTAATCCAAATCAATTTGAAAATCCAATAAAGTTATATATGTTCTATAATTTTTTCAAACATGAGCATTGCTGGTTAATAAATTGATTTACATTAATTTCTTAAAAGGGGACCGCACACATGTCCTGGTGCTAAAAGTTTTTAGAAAGGGTTTATGTAATTTTGGTAGCATAGAAGTAACCCAAGTTCTTTAGTATTATCCAGAGCTAGGATATGTAAATGTATAAACACAGGGTAGAAGGTCAGTCAATTCACTGGGTCTAACCTTGTAGCGCTTCTATTTGTTCCGACCATCTAATACTCATAACTAACTGCATTGCCTCCATTGTTAGGCTAAAATCTGGAGCCACAAATGGAGCAATTACTAACCATCAGTTTACAGAAACACAATCTGACCTGAAGTTACAGAGTAGTCAAGGATGATATACAGATATGCCATGACCATTTGATAAGAAGAAAGCAGAATATCTAAAGAAGGAATACATATCTCGCTAGCAAAAGAAAGTTGTGGCGGCCAGTGAGAATATCGATGGACCTAGCTCAAAACCCCACAACTTTATTTTTCCATATATATTTTGCCTTCTAAAGAGTAGTTATTTCCAATTGATTGTCAATAGAATGTCTAGATGCATGAGTATTCGCCATCTGCGTTTGTTCTGATCTATAGAAGCAGTGGAAATAATAATTTATCATTCAGTCAGGAATAACTAAATTTTCATGAAATCTCATATCTTCAGTAATTTGCTCGCAGGAGAGCGATGACTGTGGCAGCAAGGTCGCTAGGGATGGAGAGCACTACATAGAGTAGGAAGGGAACGTGAATGGAATTGGGCATTGGTATAGTGAGTGTCATTTTCGGTCAGTCTGCCCACCATGTGTGGTGTTTCAGCTGAAACACCATAAAGCTATTTAATTATTCATGCTTATTTATCTTTCATATGATCAAATTAAAATGTCTAATCAAAATTTTGTAATCGCATAGGTGGATTATATTGGGGTTTATGGATAGGAATATTTCATTTGACTATTTTGAGCATGTATATTTCACTTAGAATTGCCACCATTGTTCTTTGTGGACTAATTCTGATTAATACTTGGCAAAAGCATATTAGGCTATTCTTTTACAATTAATTCTAATTACTATATTTTCGGTAATTTGGAGTACTACCTATTTGGCAGGAACATAGGACACACTTTAGTACAAAATTATTTTACCATTTTAGTGGACTCGGGATTGAATGATGATATGATAAGTAGAAAAATGAAAGTCATGAGCACAACAGTGAACACTTGTATCGTGTGATTTTGGACAGACATCCTAGAAGAGGTCACAAGACCAAACTCATCTCATAACACAAACTCCTAATACCATCAGTAGTGACCTGTCATCAAACAGACAAATGCCGGCTTAGGGCCTGCTCGGATCCACTCCACTCCACAACTCTGCTCTGGGAGTCGGCGGAGCTGGCCCGAACGCTGCAACTCTAGATGGAAATCGCAAAGCTGGGAATGAGCTGCTTCATAGATCCTGGAAATGAAGGAGTTTGTCAAATTTACAGCACACTACCACCGATAAGTGGCGTACCCATTCGTTCACGTTATGTCTCATGCCTTTTCTGTCATACCACATACCGAGGTGGAGCTCGCTTGGAGGAGCCGGAGCGTAGGATTTCCTGAAGTCGGTGGATTATCGAACAGGCTCTTAATAGATGAACTTTACTACTTATTGTCTATATTATAGACATGCATTGCATGTGCATACTTACTAGTACTATGTAAACAAAAAAAAGAAACTGTAGTTTGAGACAACCGAGGAGTCCAGCGCTAGCCGCCAGTCGACCGGCCCAGTTTTTGGGCGGTTGCCGCACGGACGTTGGATACATGCGCATGTCTCGTTCACTGTCGGCCTTCCCATATGTTGTTTTCTCTCAAAAAAGCAAGAAAAAGAGCAGTGGGGCCGCCGACACTCACCGTGGACGGGCGAGGCGACCAACCTCCTCCTCATAACTAAACTTGCCATGCTTCCCATATGTTTAGTTATGAAGCATGGAAACTTTCTTTTTGATGTCAAGTTTAGTGAGGCGAGGATGATAACTTTAGTTATGAAGCATGGCAACTTTCTTTTTCGGATGGCAAGGTTCGGCTTTTATTTGTTTTTTTAGATGGGAACTTCAGTTGTAAAAAATGTCAGGGTCGGATTATTTCGTGCCTGCTACATCTTGAGCACTGCGTTGGATTTCCCCGAAGAGGAGAGGGTGATGCAGCAAAGTGGCGTAAGTATTTCCCTCAGTTTTTGAGAACCAAGGTATCAATCCAGTAGGAGGCCACGTGCGAGTCCCTCGTACCTACACAAAGCGAATAGCTCCTCGCAACCAACGCGATTAGGGGTTGTCAATCCCTTCACGGCACTTACGAGAGTGAGATCTGATAGAGATGATAGATAATATTTTTGGTATTTTTTATATAAAAATGCAAGGTAAAATAAAAGGCAAAAGTAAAAAAGCAAAGCAATAACAAAGTGATTGGAAATTGATATGATGAGAATAGACTCGAGGGCCATAGATTTCACTAATGGCTTCTCTCAAGAGCATAAGTATTTCTACAGTGGGTGAACAAATTACTGTTGAGCAATTGACAGAATTGAGCATAGTTATGAGAAAATCTAGGTACGATCATGTATATAGGCATCACGTCCGAGACAAGTAGACCGACTCCTGCCTGCATCTACTATTATTACTCCACTCATCAACCGCTATCCAGCATGCATCTAGAGTATTAAGTTAACGAAAACAGAGTAACGCCTTAAGCAAGATGACATGATGTAGAGGGATAAATTCATGCAATATGATATAAACCCCATCTTGTTATCCTCGATGGCAACAATACAATACGTGCCTTGCTGCCCCTCTTGTCACTAGGAAAGGACACATAAGATTGAACCCAAAGCTAAGCACTTCTCCTATTGCAAGAAAAACAATCTAGTAGGCTAAACCAAACTGATAATTGAAGAGACTTGCAAAGATAACCAATCATACATAAAAGAATTCAGAGAAGATTCAAATATTGTTCATAGATAATCTTGATCATAAACCCACAATTCATCGTTCTCAACAAACACACCGCAAAAAAGAAGATTACATCGAATAGATCTCCACGAGAGGGGAGAACATTGTATTGAGATCCAAAAAGAGAGAAGAAGCCATCTAGCTACTAACTATGGACCCGAAGGTCTGAGGTAAACTACTCACACTTACACGGAGGGGCTATGGTGATGATGTAGAAGCCCTCCATGGTGGATTCCCCTTCCGGCGGAGCTCCTGAACAGGCCCCAAGATGGGATCTCGTGGATACTTAAAGTAAAGGCGGTGGAATTAGGTTTTTGCTCCGTGTCGATCGTTTGAAGTGCGTGAGGTATATATAGGAGGAAGAATGCGTTGGTGGAGCTTCGAGGGGCCCATGAGGCGGGCGCATACAGGGGCGCCCTCCACCCTCGTGACCGCCTCGTGGCTTTCTTGACGGAGGGTCCAAGTCTCCTGGATCTTATTTGATGAGAAAATCACGTTCCCGAAGGTTTCATTCCGTTTGGACTCCGTTTGATATTCCGTTTCTTCGAAACACTGAAATAGGCAAAAAACAGCAATTCTGGGCCTCCGGTTAATAGGTTAGTCCGAAAGTAATATAAAAGTGGAAAATAAATCCCAATATGGTCCAAAACAGTAGATAATATAGCATGGAGCAATCAAAAATTATAGATACGTTGAAGGCGTATCGAGGCATCCCCAAGCTTAATTCACCGCTTTCGTCCTCGAGTAGGTAAATGATAAAAAGAGAATTTTTGATGCAGAGTGCTACTTGGCATAATTTCAATGTAAATCATCTTAATTGTGGTATGAATATTCAAATCCGAAAGATTCAAGACAAAAGTTCATATTGACATAAAAATAATAATGCTTCAAGCATACTAACTAAGCAATTATGTCTTCTCAAAATAACATGGCCAAAGAAGTTCATCCCTAGAAAATCATATAGTTCAGTCATGCTCCATCTTTGTCACATAAGAATGCTCTCATCATGCACAACCCCGATGACAAGCCAAGCAATTGTTTCATACTTTAGTAATCTCAAACTTATAAACCTTCACGCAATACATGAGCGTGAGCCATGGATATAGCACTATGGGTGGAATAGAATATGATGGTGGGGGTTATGTGGAGAAGACAAAAAATGAGAAGATCTCACATCAACGAGGCTAATCAATAGCCTATGCAGATGCCCATCGATTGATGTTAATGCAAGGAGTAGGGATTGCCATGCAACGGATGCACTAGAGCTATAAATGTATGAAAGCTCAACAAAAGAAACTAAGTGGGTGTGCATCCAGCTTGCTTGCTCACGAAGACCTAGGGCATTTGAGGAAGCCCATCGTTGAAATATACAAGCCAAGTTCTATAATGAAAATTTCCCACTAGTATATGAAAATGACAAAACAAGAGACTCTCTATCATGAAGATTATGGTGCTACTTTGAAGCACAAGTGTGGAAAAAAAAGATAGTAGCATTGCCCCTTTTTTTGGGCCTTCTTTTTTTTTTCTTTGGCCTTTCTCTCTCTCTCTCTCTCTCTCTCTCTCTCTCTCTCTCTCTCTTTTTATTGGGACAATGCTCTATTGAATGATGATCATCACACCTGTATTTATTTACAACTCAATGATTACAACTCTATACTAGAACAAAGTATGAGTCTATATGAATGCCTCCGGCGGTGTGCCGGGATATGCAATGAACCAAGAGTGACATGTATGAAAGAATTATGAATGGTGGCTTTGCCACAAATACTATGTCGACTACATGATCATGCTAAGCAATATGACAATGACGAATGATGTCATGATGAACGGTATGGTGAAAAGTTGCATGGCAATATATCTCGGAATGGCTATGGAAATGCCATAATAGGTAGATATGGTGGCTGTTTTGAGGAAGATATAAGGAGGTTTATGTGTGAAAGAGTGTATCATATCACGGGTGTCGGTGTCAAAACCGGCGGATCTCGGGTAGGGGGTCCCGAACTGTGCGTCTAGGCGGATGGTAACAGGAGACAGGGGACACGATATTTTTACCCAGGTTCGGGCCCTCTCGACGGAGGTAAAACCCTACTCCTGCTTGATTGATCTTGATGATATGAGTATTACAAGAGTTGATCTACCGCGAGATCATAGAGGCTAAACCCTAGAAGCTAGCCTATGGTATGATTGTTCTTGGTCCTACGGACTAAACCCTCCAGTTTATATAGACACCGGAAGGGGCTAGGGTTACACAGAGTCGGTTACAAGGAAGGAGATCTACATATCCGTATTGCCAAGCTTTCCTTCCACGCCAAGGAGAGTCCCATCCAGACATGGGACGAAGTCTTCAATCTTGTATCTTCATAGTCCAACAATCCGGCCAAAGGAAATAGTCCGGCTGTCCGGATACCCCCTAATCCAGGACTCCCTCAGTAGCCCCTGAACCAGGCTTCAATGACGATGAGTTCGGCGCGCAGATTGTCTTCGGCATTGCAAGGTGGGTTCCTCCTCCGAATACTTCATAGAAGATTTTGAACACGAGGATCGTGTCCGGCTCTACAAAACAAGTCCCACATACCACCGTAGAGAGAATAATATTTCCACAAATCTAATCTGCTGACGTATTTCGCATTGCGACATCACACCACAACCAGGTCACTATTCACAACCAATCTCAGCGTATTTCGCGAGGCGGTTTCCTTGGCACGTCTTGTCAAAGCAGAGATCATGTCCCCTTATCACGGGATTCCCATTAATACGGACGTGGATAACCCAACCGCGCCATCAATTACGGCACTTGGGGGATAAGCGAGTTTTACCAGGCTGGTGGGGGCGCATAGTTTCGCCCGCCCCTATAAAACGATAAGGGTTCACCTTTTTCTACCCACGCCTTCTTCCTCATTGCTCATCCATTCTCGCACACTCGAGCTCCAGCGCCCAAGTCCGCATCCTTCTCCTCAAACCTCTCCAAACATGTCCAGAGCGGGAGGCAAGTGGATGGTCTCCTCCGTCATGGAGGGAGACGTTAAAAAGCTGAGGGGAACCGGATACCTGTCCGAGGATATCGCATACCGGCTCCCAGATGAGGGGCAGATCATCCCTACCCCCAGGCCCCATGAGAGGGTAGTATTCCTTACCCACTTCCCCCGCGGACTGGGATTTCCCCTCCACCCATTCGTCCGCGGGCTCATGTTCTACTACGGCCTGGATTTTCATGATCTGGCCCCGAACTTCATCCTCAACATCTCGGCGTTTCTTGTCGTGTGTGAGGCCTTCCTCCGCATCAAACCCCACTTCGGCCTATGGCTGAAGACCTTCAACATCAAGCCGAAGGTGGTGGGCGGCCAGCAGGCGGAGTGCGGAGGCGCCATGGTGGGCAAAATGCCCAACATCACATGGCTCGAGGGCTCCTATGTGGAGACCATAAAGGGGTGGCAATCAGGGTGGTTCTACATCACCGAGCCATGCGACACCAAATGGGCGGCGGCCCCCGAATTCCGATCCGGAATCCCCACAGCTCACCTCACGGAAAGAGAAGGGCCTGCACAGGGGTAATCCGGTAGAGAGCGGGACTCAGACCTGCATCCAAAATATGATAAACAGGAAGGTCAAGCTTGTCAACATAGTCCAGGTCATGCTCATCCGCCGGATCCTCCCGTGTCAACAACGGGCGTTCAATTTGTGGGAGTTTGACCCGGCCCAGCACCAGACTCTGAGCGAGCTCTTCGACACAACGCACAAGGACGTCTGGAAAGTGTTGTTCAAGAGTGCCGAGGTTCCCCCTCCCCTCACCGAGGATCGCGGACTCAGCGCGCCGCGCCAAGCCGGCGCGGTAAGCTCTTTTATTACTTATAGGGTATTTATTTCCCCCAGTATAATCATATGCCGGATCTAAGATCCCATACCTTTGACAGGAATGGCTAGAGACGGCCGAACAAATCGACTGCCCGGCCCCTCTGCCCGAAGACCCAGCAGACGCTCGCTTAGCGGAGATGCTGGTTCCGACACCTTACGTGGTGCCGGAGAAGAAGGCCAAGAAGAAGACCGCGAGGACCAGGAAGGGTCTCCGGCGCTGGGTTATATCGGACTCGTCGTCCGAACACTCCAAAGCATACTCCTCCCATGAAGACGAGGAGGAGGAAGAGGAAGGTTCTCCCCCTCCAGCCGGGGGAGAAAAGAAAAGGAAGGCCGCCCCAACCGGGGAGGCCGAAGGGTCCAAGAAGGGAAGTACTCTTCTTCCGGACTGTTCCACCACCGCCGCCGACAGCGAAGACGAGTGGTTACCCAGGGCCAAGCCCATGGCGAAGTCGTAAGTATTGGATACCAGAGTAACTCATAGCATACTTTTATTGCACTGCTTCTCCTAACGCCGAATATGATTATGCAGTCCGTCCCGAGCCCGTATCGACGTATCCTCGTCGGGCGGTTCTTTGGATTCGTCGGATATGAATAGCGATTCACTTCCGACCGCCTCCTCTCCTCGCCCCACGGACAATGCCGAGGTATTGTCTCAAGGGGCACCGAGCCGAGGGGAGGTAGTCCTGGAGGCGCCTCAAGGCGACCTTCCGGACTTCAGGCGCAAAGGGAGCAAGACTCCCAAGGGCTCCACGTCCGGCCCGCAGCCGAACACCGCTCCGGAACCTCCAGTGGTTTCGGACTCCGGCAGGCGGCCCCCTGTTAAGAGGGGCAAGCCGCCCGTGTCGGTGACCTCTGTCCATCCAGAGGCACCGAACAGTCTGCTGGGAGCGCTTCGCGGTGCTTCCATCGATGAAGAGCACCACACTATTATGAGTGCGGTGATCAAGAAGGTTCAGTCCGCCAAGAGCGGGCTGACTGAAGCCTGTGCCAGACTTCTAACAGGCTTCGAGGTAAGTATTTAAAATATATGAAAATATTACCACATAGACAGTAGCCCCTGATGCTCTGTTTGGTGTTCTCAAAGAAAAGCCGAATAGAGGATCAAATAATAACTGCAGGAGTCTAATACAAGTATGTCTGTATGCGTATGTAGACTTTGCTGCTGACCTCTGCCGCACTGATTGCGAAGGTCGTTGCACTAAAGCAGGACCTCGAGTGGTCCGAGAAAGAGCTCGGCATTGCCAAGAGGCAGCTCGAGGAGAACAAAGGTAAGTAATACCTTGTCTATATATATAAGAGATGTGGTTGCAAAATGAGAGGATCATCATGAATGTGCCAGGGGCCACGACTGAAGTGGCGACCCTTAAGCAAGCGTTGTCCGAGGCCGAAAACAAAGCGTCCAAGGAGCGCACCGAGCGGGAGAAACAAGAGGCTCGGGTGGGCGAGGTGCAGCAAGAGCTCCAGGCTCTCATGAAGAAGCACGAGACCTTGGAGCTTGACTCGAAGACGTGAGAGTCCGAGCTTGCCACGGCCCTCGAGAAAACCAAGCATGCCAAGGTTGAAGCCCAGAAGGCCCTCAAGGAAATTGAGGCAGTGAAGAAAATAGCGGCAGGTAAGGCATTCATTATGCAAAGCAAGCATGTGAAAGTAAATTACTTGTTACTTACCCGAGTCCGGAGCTCTCCAGGAGCGTTCGCAGATTTGCCGCGCTGGGTTTCGGATGCCGCAAAGCACTACCGGGCTGAGGAGGGGAGCTCGACGGAGAAGGTGTTCTGGTCTCAGTATACTGAGGCCGAACACCCGGTGCCCTTGAGCGACTAGCTAAAGCAGTTGGTCGAGCTCCACAAGGCGGCCGAACAGGCCATGAAGGGTCTTATAGTCCGGCTATGGCCTGGAGATGCCATGCCTGGGAGCTACTTCGGTCTGGTAAGGCGGCTGGTGGATGCACGCCCTGGTTGGAAGTCATCAAGCGGTCCGTCTGCATCGAGGCGCCCAGAGGCTTGCCCGTGTTAAAGTACACTGGGCCAAGATGGACGCCGAGAAGCTGGTGAAGGAGGGGCCGCCGCAGGGCAATGAGCATCGCCACCCTGAAAAGTATTATGAGGGTGTCCTGAAGGGTGCCCACCTTGTGCGGCTGAGTGTTCCAAAGATGTAATTTTTTAGTGAACTTGCTCATGTGATCCTGTATGAAAACTTGTTCATATGCGTTATGCAACGCTTGTTTTAATTTAAAATATTACCTTCTGTGTGGCTGTTTATCAAATCTGAGAGTTGGCCAGTCGTCGGCTTCTGCCCCCATGCCACTAGTGTTGGGGTGTTCGGGATAAATCTGAGCACTCTTTTTCCCATTGTTGGGTCCTTCGAGGGAGGTGCTCAGCGCGACGAACAAGGAAATTGGACTATAATGCTTTATCACTCTCACTTAGCCATAGAAGTCTACAATTTTAAATTTTGGCGAAGCCCCTAGTGTTCGGAAGGCCGAATCTGGGGCGCTATACACGTCTAAGCCGGACAAAGCCGACTCCTCGCTCTAAGCGGCAAAAGTCTTTAGGGACTCGAGACCTCGCGAACAGCGACCAGCTCTCGCCTTATCATGACAGTCAGTTTTAGCTTTCTCTACTGAGGTGCTTGCCCAGATGAACCGGGGCACAATCGCAGTAGTTCTCCCAGTGCTACCTTAGCAGATATAGCGGAACGTAAGGCACCAAAACATGGGAGCCGGGCAAACCCAACTATTGACCCAAGACATGATTCGGAGCTGATGCATATAATGCTATAAGTTCGGGGTGCCGCACTGCCAAAAGTGTTCAGACTTCTCACGCCATATTATGGGGTACGCTTAAGCCCCTGGCGTACTGGCCGTACTAGAGTGTACGGGTGCTGAATGTCATGAATGAACATATATATATAAAAGAATAGAGAATGCGATAATAGACTAGTGCTATGCATTGTTTATTCAAAAAGTGCGTCAAAGCATAATGATACAAGTAGTGCGATAAGCAAAAAATAGGACTATTTGACATGTCCCATCCAGGGGCAAGCCGCGGAATGGTATTTAAAGCAGGTGTTTCACCCGTTATCAGAGACCACCTAGGAGTTCCATGGTACGACGTAGCTTTCTGCCTCCTTGGTTGTTGTATCGTGTGCCCGGCAATCATACTGCCGGACAGGGTTTCCAGAGAGTAAAGTCCTGAAAGAGAGAGAGAGAAAAAGATAATAAAAAGGGAAGCCCCTAGTGCGGTTGAGCCGCGTTTTGGGGTGTGCCATAGTCGTGCCCCCCCTCCCCACCTATGCCCATGGTATTTTCAATGCGTAATTATGTACGCGTGGCACGGATTTCGCCGTTTATTTGGGACTGGGGTGGGGGCGAATTGCTATCTTGAGCTTCGGAACATGCCAGGCGGTCTTGTTGTAGATTACTCCGGGCGCGCTTGACGGTGTCCGGGTGTTTGATCGCCGAACTAGTGGATTGCCTTGAGAGGCTGCTTTGCGCTTCTGCTGTGAGGGTTGCAGTGTGCTCCTCCGTGCGGAGAGAGTGCTCTGTGTTTCCATTGACTGTGAGGACCCCCCGAGGTCCTGGCATCTTGAGCTTGAGGTATGCATAATGCGGTACCGCATTGAATCTTGCAAATGTAGTTCGCCCGAGCAGTGCGTGATAGCCACTGCGGAACGGGACTATATCGAAGATTAACTCCTCGCTTCGGAAGTTATCCGGGGATCCGAAGACCACTTCTAGTGTGACTGAGCTTGTGCAATGGGCCTCTACACCTGGTATGACGCCTTTGAAGGTTGTTTTTGTGGGTTTGATCCTTGAGGGGTCTATACCCATTTTGTGCACTATGTCCTGATAAAGCAGGTTCAGGCTGCTGCCGCCGTCCATAAGGACTCGAGTGAGGTGAAATCCGTTGATGATTGGGTCTAGGACCAGTGTGGCAAATCCGCCATGACGGATACTAGTGGGGTGGTCCCTGTGATCGAAGGTGATCGGACAGGAGGACCATGGGTTGAACTTTGGGGCGACTAGCTCCAACACATATACGTCCCTTAGCGCACGCTTTCGCTCCCTCTTGGGGATGTGGGTTGCGTATATCATGTTCACTGTCCGCACTTGTGGGGTGAACCTCTTCTGTCCTCCGGTGTTCGGCGGCCGGGGCTCCTCCTCGTCATCGCTATGTAGCCCCTTATCCTTGTTTTCGGCATTTAACTTGTCGGCCTGCTTGAACACCCAACATTCCCTGTTGGTGTGGTTGGCTGGCTTGTCGGGGGTGCCGTGTATTTGGCACGAGCGATCGAGTATGCGGTCCAAACTGGACGGGCCCGGAGTGCTTCTTTTGAATGGCTTTTTTCGCTGACCGGACTTAGAGCCTCTGAATCCGGCATTGACTGCTGTATCCTCGACATTGTCGTTGTTGATGCGGCACTTGTGTTGGTTGCGACGTGACCTGCCATTGCTGTCCTTGGTATCCGAAGTACCAGGGTTCTTTGATATGTTATTGCTGCGAGCCTGCCAGCTGTCCTCTCCCGCGCAAAAGCGGGTCATGAGTGTCATGAGGGCTGCCATAGATTTCGGCTTTTCCTGGCCAAGGTGCTGGGCGAGCCACTCATCACGGATGTTGTGCTTAAAAGCTGCTAGGGCCTCTGCATCCGGACAGTCGACGATTTGATTTTTCTTGGTTAGGAACCGTGTCCAGAATTGCCTGGCCGATTCCTCTGGCTGCTAAATTATGTGGCTCAAGTCATCGGCATCTGGTGGTCGCACATAAGTGCCCTGGAAGTTGTCGAGGAATGCGGCTTCCAGATCTTCCCAACAGCCAATGGATTCTGCTGGCAAGCTGTTCAGCCAATGCCGAGCTGGTCCTTTGAGTTTGAGTTGGAGGTATTTGATGGCGTGTAGATCGTCACCGCGGTCCATGTGGATGTGCAGGAGGAAGTCCTCGATCCACACCGCAGGATCTGTTGTACCATCGTATGATTCGATATTTACGGGTTTGAAACCCTCTGGGATTTGGTGATCCATTACTTCGTCTGTGAAGCATAGGGGGTGTGCGGCGCCTCTGTACTGGGCTATATCACGACGCAACTCATACGAGTCTTGTTCGCTGTGTTCGGCCCGACCGGATTTACTTTTACTGTATCCGGCGTGACGGTTGTCGTCTCGTGCAGTGGCGCGCCCTCGTGATCCGTAGATCGATCTTGCATGTTTTGCTTTGTCCTCCAATACGTCTCGCAGGTCTAGCGTATTTCCCCGTGCCTTGACATTTTTATTTGAGTGGCGTCGGGGTGTGGGCTGGGCTTTTGGCTGAAATGCCTCTCTGTCGCGGCCACGAGGTGGCCGATCAGCCGCGTCATACGCTGGAGATGTAGGTTTCAATGCTTCCTCCTCCAATCGGGGTAGCAACCTGCGCTTTGGGTAACTCTTGGAGGGGCGTTCGAGTTCATATTCCTCGGTCGCAAGGACTTCAGTCCATCTGTCAGCTAGCAAATCTTGATCAGCTCGAAGCTGTTGTTGCTTTTTCTTAAGGCTATTTGTCGTGGCTATAAGCCAACGGTTGAAGCGCTCTTGCTCGATGGGATCCTCAGGTACCACAAATTCGTCATTGTTGAGGCTTGCCTCGTCTTTGGAGGGAGGCATGTAATGATCATCCTCCGCCTCTCCATCTGCCGCTCTCTCACGAGGGCTGGCTTTTCCATCCTCCTGCTCTAAATCTTGCTGGAGGGGATTGTCATCATCTTCGGCACTGTCCGGAGTGCTATTATCTCCTGTGCCGGTATCACCACTTTTGCCTTGGCGAGACTTAGAGCGGCGCCGCTGATGTTGGCGCTTGGGTTGCTTCTTGGAGGGGTCATCCTCCGCTGTCTCGTCGCCATTGCCTTCTTTGGGTGTGTCCACCATATATATATATATATATATATATATATATATATATATATATATATATCATATATATATATATATATATATATATATCATATGATGAGGTGGATGTCCTGTGCCCTATGGGCAGTGGTTCCTGTTCATCTCCTGCATCGTCGTCCATACCGTCGATGTCTTCGGAGTCGAAGTCGAGCATGTCGGTCAAATCGTCGACAGTGGCTACTAAGTGGGTGGTGGGTGGGCAACGAATTTCTTCGTCATCCGCATCCCAATCCTGTCGGACATAGTTCGGCCAGGACTCTCCTGACAAGGAGAGAGACCTTAATGAGTTCAGTACATCGCCGAAGGGTGAGTGCTGAAAGATATCCGCGGAGGTGAACTCCATGATCGGCGCCCAGTCGGATAAGATAGGCACGGGCGCAGGCGGTTCGTAGTCCGTGGCCGGGGAAGAATCCGGCAGTTTGGCATCATGGCTCTCGTGAAGGGTAAGGTCTGTATTTGGCTCGATCGCCGCTGAGAATGCGGCCTCCGTGGCGGGGTCTATCCAACCGTCCTTGGATTGCGCAATTGGCTCCGACTTGAGGGTCGGAGCGGTTGCCGGTGCGATCTCCTGAACACCGCCTCGATGGCGTAGCTAAATCATGCTCATCGTGACTGCGGGCGGGCGACTCGGCAGGGGCTCGAATCCGTCGAAGATCAAGTCTCCGCGAATGTTGGCCGTGTAGTTTAAGCTTCCAAACCTGACCTGGTGGCCAGGGGCGTAACTCTCGATCAGCTCCAGATGGGCAAGCGAGTTGGCCCGTAGTGCGAAGCCGCCGAATACAAAAATCTGTCCGGGGAGAAAAGGCTCACCCCGGACTGCATCGCTATCGATGATCGATGGAGCCATCAAGCCTAACAACGATGACACAGAGGAACTCTCAATGAAATCACCAATGTCGGTGTCAAAACCGGCGGATCTCGGGTAGGGGGTCCCGAACTGTGCATCTAGGCGGATGGTAACAGGAGACAAGGGACACGATGTTTTTACCCAGGTTCGGGCCCTCTCGACGGAGGTAAAACCCTACTCCTGCTTGATTGATCTTGATGATATGAGTATTACAGTAGAGGCTAAACCCTAGAAGCTAGCTTATGGTATGATTGTTCTTGGTCCTACAGACTAAACCCTCTGGTTTATATAGACACCGGAGGGGGCTAGGGTTACACAGAGTTGGTTACAAGGAAGGAGATCTACATATCCGTATTGCCAAGCTTGCCTTCCACGCCAAGGAGAGTCCCATCCGGACACGGGACGAAGTCTTGAATCTTGTATCTTCATAGTCCAATAGTCCGGCCAAAGAAAATAGTCCGGCTGTCCGGATACCCCCTAATCCAGGACTCCCTTAACGGGGTTTGGATGCACCGGCGAATTTTGCACCAACTCTCAATGTGAGAAAGGGCAATGCACGGTACCGAAGAGGCTAGCAATGATGGAAGTGTGAGAGTGCGTATAATCCATGGACTCAACATTAGTCATAAAGAACTCATATACTTATTGCAAAAATCTACAAGCCATCAAAAACCAAAGTACTACGCCAAGATGCTCCTAGGGGGATAGATTGGTAGGAAAAGACCATCGTCATTCCCTCGCCGCCACTCATAAGGAGGACAATCAAATAACACCTCATGTTCCAAATTTGTTACATAACGTTTACCATACGTGCATGCTACGGCACTTGAAAACTTCAACACAAGCATTTCTCAAATTCACAACTACTCAACTAGCACGACTTTGATATTATCACCTCCATATCTCAAAACAATTATCAAGCATCAAACTTTTCTTAGTATTCAACGCACTCAAAAGAAAGTTTTACAAATCTTGAATACCAAGCATATTATTATTATTAAGCAAATTACCATGCTATTTAAGACTCTAAAAATAATCAAAGTGAAGCATGAGAGATCAATAGTTTCTATAAAACAAATCCACCACTGTGCTCTAAAAGATATAAGTGAAGCACTAGAGCAAAACTGTAAAGCTCAAAAGATATAAGTGAAGCACATAGAGTATTCTAACAAATTCCAATTCATGTATGGATCTCCCAAAAGGTGTGTACAGCAAGGATGACTGTGGTAAACCAAAAAGAAAAGACTCAAATCATACAAGACGCTCCAAGCAAAACACATATCATGTGGTGAATAAAAATATAGCTCCAAGTAAAATTACCGATGGAAGTAGATTTAAAGAGTGGATGCCTTCCGGGGCATCCCCAAGCTTTGACTTT
The DNA here is from genome assembly GCA_021605145.1 of Aegilops bicornis. Taxonomy (NCBI): domain Eukaryota; kingdom Viridiplantae; phylum Streptophyta; class Magnoliopsida; order Poales; family Poaceae; genus Aegilops; species Aegilops bicornis. The sequence goes on along the minus strand of CM038674.1, from coordinate 475,794,843 downwards.
TTGGTGTCCTTGGATTATCTTGGGAGTGCCGTGGGCATCCCCAAGCTTAGGCTCTTGCCACTCCTTGTTCCATAATCCATCAAAATATTTCACCCAAAACTTGAAAACTTCACAACACAAAACTCAACAGAAATCTCGTGAGCTCTGTTAGCGAAAGAAAACAAAAGACCACTTCAAGGTACTGTAATGAACTCATTATTTATTTATATTGGTGTTAAACCTACTTTATTACAACTTCTCTATGGATTATGAACTATTTTACTAGCAAAAGATTCATCAAAATAATCAAACAACACACGAAAAACAGAATCTGCCAAAAACAGAACAGTCTGTAGTAATCTGTAACTAACGCAAACTTCTGGAACTCCAAAACTTCAGCCAAAATAGGAAGACCTAGGAAATTTGTTTATTGATCAGAAGCAATTGGAATCACTATTTTATCACGTTCTGGTGAATTTTAATAATTGTTTTCGTGAACAGAAAGTTTCAGGAAATTACAGCAAGATCAAATAACTATTTTCGTGAACAGAAAGTTTCAGGAAATTACAGCAAGATCAAATAACTATCATCCAAGAAGATCCTATAGGTTTAACTTGGCACAAATACTAATTAAAAGATAAAACCACATCTAAACTGAAGGTAGATGGATTATTTATTCCTAAACAGAAAAAAATAAAAAAATAAAAAAAATTGGGTTGCCTCCCAACAAGCGCTATCGTTTAACGCCCCTAGCTAGGCATAAAAGCAAGGATAGATCTAGGCATTGCCATCTTTGGTAGGCAATTCTTCAATGAGGCATATACCTTCCTTAGAGATATCTTTCTTTTTAGTAATTATCAAACTTTTAGGCACAAGATAAAAAAATTCATTCAAAGCAAATGGTTCCTTAATGATAGCAAAAAGATCGGGATGAATACTTATAGATTTAAGATCCGCAGTTTCTTTACTAGAGGATTCACCCTTATTTTTAGGAACATACATAAGCTTGGCATTTTTAATAGGAGGACTTGGAGTGTTCTTTACGGAAGAAAAAGAGGTTCCCAAGTTTGTAATGATACCCTCAAGTTTATTGATTCTAGTGGAATCTTGATTTATTCTTTCATTAACTATGGGTTCCTTTTCCTTAATATTTTTCAAAGTTAATCCTACCTTAGATCCATATTGGGTAATTCGGTTGTGGATCTTTTTATCTAAATTTTCAATTAACTCAACGGTAGCAAATTTATTTTCAATAATTTCAAGTCTTTGCATTACATGCTCCAAAGTAAACATAGTTCCATTAACCAAAAGAGGTGGTGAGCCAAATAAATCTATCATAGCCTTATAAGAATCAAAAGTATGGCTACCCAAGAAATTTCCTCCGGTAATGGTATCAAGGATATATCTATACCAAGGATTAGCACCTGCATAAAAAATGTGGAGAAGAACTGAAGTAGATTGCTTCCTGGTAGATCTATTCTGAGCATTGCAAATTCTATACCAAGCGTCTTTTAGATTCTCTCCCTCCCTTTGCTTAAAATTTAGAACTTCATTCTCGGGAGACAACGGAGAAGATATAAGACTAGCCATGACGACAAGGCAAGCGAGAAAAAGGCAAACGGGAAAAGAGAGAGGGCGAATAAAACGGCAAGGGTGAAGTGGGGGAGAAGAAAACGAGAGGCAAATGGCAAATAATGTAGTGCGGGAGATAAGGGATTGTGATGGATACTTGGTATGTTGACTTTGCGTGAGACTCCCAAGCAACGGCGCCGTAAATTCTTCTTGCTACCTCTTTAGCACTGTGTTGGATTTCCCGAAGAGGAGAGGATGATGCAGCAAAGTAGCATAAGTATTTCCCTCAGTTTTTGAGAACTAAGGTATCAATCCAAAGAGGAGGCCACGCCACAGTCCCTCGTACCTACACAAAGCGAATAGCTCCTCGCAACCAACGCGATTAGGGGTTGTCAATCCCTTCACGGTCACTTACGATAGTGAGATCTGATAGAGATGATAGATAATATTTTTGGTATTTTTGATATAAAGATGCAAGGTAAAATAAAAGGCAAAAGTAAAAAGCAAAGCAATAATAAAGTGATTGGAAATTAATATGATGAGAATAGACCCGGGGGCCATAGATTTCACTAGTGGCTTCTCTCAAGAGCATAAGTATTTCTAGGTGGGTGAACAAATTACTATTGAGCAATTGACAGAATTGAGCATAGTTATGAGAATATCTAGGTATGATCATGTATATAGGCATCACGTCCGAGAAAAGTACACCGACTCCTGCTTGCATCTACTACTATTACTCCACTCATCGACCGCTATCCAAAGATGCATCTAGAGTATTAAGTTAATGAAAACAGAGGAACGCCTTAAGCAAGATGACATGATGTAGAGGGATAAATTCATGCAATATGATATAAACCCCATCTTGTTATCCTCGATGGTAACAATACAATACGTGCCTTGCTGCCCCTCATCACCGGGAAAGGACACCGCAAGATTGAACCCAAAGCTAAGCACTTCTCCTATTGCAAGAAAAACCAATCTAGTAGGCCAAACCAAACTGATAATTCAAGAGACTTGCAAAGATAACCAATCATACATAAAAGAATTCAGAGAAGATTCAAATATTGTTCATAGATAATCTTGATCATAAACCCACAATTCATCGGTCTCAACAAACACACCGCAAAAAAGAAGATTACATCGAATAGATCTCCACGAGAGGGGGAGAACATTGTATTGAGATCCAAAAGAGAGAAGAAGCCATCTAGCTACTAACTATGGACCCGAAGGTCTGAGGTAAACTACTCACACTTCATCGGAGGGGCTATGGTGATGATGTAGAAGCCCTCCATGGTGGATTCCCTTCCCATGAGCTCAAACAGGCCCCAAGATGGGATCTCGTGGATATAGAAAGTTGCGCGGTGGAATTAGGTTTTTGGCCCGTGATTCCGATCGTTAGGGGTACGAGGTATATATAGGACGAAGGAGTATGTCGGTGGAGCTTGAGGGGCCCACGAGGCAGGGGCGGCGCCCTAGGGGGGCGCCCTCCACCTCGTGACCGCCTCGTGGCTTTTTGACGGAGGGTCCAAGTCTCACGGATCTTATCTCGATGAGAAAATCACGTTCCCGAAGGTTTCATTCTGTTTGGACTCCGTTTGATATTCCGCTTTCTTGAAACACCGAAATAGGCAAAAACCAGCAATTCTGGACTGGGCCTCCGGTTAATAGGCTAGTCCCAAAAGTAATATAAAAGTGGAAAATAAAGCCTAATATGGTCCAAAACAGTAGATAATATAGCATGGAGCAATCAAAAATTATAGATACGTTGGAGACGTATCAGTGCCACACGAATGACACTAATCATTTGGTTAGTTTACATTTTTTGCCTAAATGAATCATTATCCAACCGAGGATCTGTTGTTGTTTTTACATATTTGCTTCTTGTTTTGGTAAACATAAGCACAACAAGCATTCTATATAGCAGTTCCTTTCCGATCCATTTTTCACTAATTTTTTTGAGAACACAATACAGACGCAGGTGCTCATTTATACGCGCATACACTCATCTCTATGAACACATGCGCAGACCGTACTCCTATGAGCACCCCCGAGAGACTCAACTAGCATATTATCTTAAGATTGACGAAGTCACCATAGGCGTCTCATAGTCGACGGGAACATCCCCTTGTAGTGAACGCGCATCGCTAGAAATACTGAAAATAAAACCAAGAATAATGTGAGCACTAGTATTTGAACCCTAGTGGGTCGGGAATACCTTTGTCCTCCTAACCATCCAACCACATGTTGGTTAGATTTTTCACTCTTATTGATATGTATCCATCTAAAATATCGTGGAACAGATCTCTCCCTTAGTTCCGTAAGCTTACACTAGTAGAAAAGAGGGCTTTGGTTCAGGCCTGGCCAGCCCATTAGTCCCGGTTCAGTCATGAACCGGGACCCATGGGGGGCATACGTCCCGGTTCATGCGTCCAGGAGGCCGGCCGGGCCTTGTGGGGCATTTTTCCCGGTTCGTCTGGACCCATTTGTCCCGGTTCCAGGCACGAACCGGGACCAATGGTCCTCGCTCCTGGCCCACATTCATTGGTCCCAATTCGTGGCTGGAACCGGGAAAGAAGGGGGGCCTTTAGTCCCGGTTCCAACCATGAACCGGGACCAATGAGGTGCCTATATATACCCCCTCACCGGCGAGTAAAGCACTCCACACTCCTCTGTTTTTTCTGGCCGGCGAGGGGAGAGCTTTGTGGTGCTGTAGCTCACCTCCTATGCACATGAGGTGTTCGATGAAATGCCTAAGCCACACTAGTTAAGCTTTCTCCTCTCGAAGCTCGACCTCCAAACTCCATTTTCCTCGAGATTTGACTAGGTTTAGTGGTCCGTCACGTCTCGTCCCCGTCTTCACCACCGTCGATCGCCCGCGCCGATCTCGTCGCCAGCACCATCGTGGTGAGCCTCTTGTTCTTATCTTCTTTCTAAAAGAAAAAATTCTTACTTGTATGAGTAGATAGATACTTGTCTAATTTTCGTAATTTTATTATTGCTTTTTATTATATAGTGCGATGGTTTTGGTATCTGCCCCCGTCGGCCCTCGTCCAGTCTATGATTCGGATGCGGTATATATTATCTTTTATAAGTATTTGGTTCATTTATTGTTTATGACAATTATGCTGACCAACGTGACATAGATTTTATTTATCTAGGAGGTATGTGAACCAGAAATTCCAACCGACCCTATTGGCGAGAGGTTAAATTTAGTTGAAGAAGGAAACAATTACTTGAAGGAAAAAATAAAAAAATTGAGGAGGAGAAGATGATATTGGAGTTGCATGTTGCGGATGTCGTCGATGGTCACAAGATCAAGATGGACGCAATGCGTTTGAAGATTAGAAAGATTAGAAAATATGCCATTCATACCGAGGCTTGGTATCATTATGTCGTTGGATCAATTGTTACCTTGGTTGCGATTATGATCACATTTGTTGTTGCATTGAAATGTTTTACATATTTTCAATGTATGGTTTAATTAGATGCTCTGGAGAGCTATATGTTGTTCAATGAGAACTATGTATGTACTTTGGTTTTAATGTGATGATTAACTTCAATTAATTTGGTCACTCATCTATTCGTGATGTTCTGTAATGGTTTTTGACACACTTAATTATATATAATGCACGCAGATGAATCGGCAATGAATGTACGGTGACAGACACACCTTTGAGTACGTTAAGGGCGTGCATAATTTTATCGAAGTGGCTGAGGCAAACAAGCAGAATGGTTTTATGTGATGTATATGCCCTATATGTGGGAATACGAAGTCTTACTCTGACCGGAAAATCCTTCACACCCACCTGCTTTATAAGGGTTTCATGCCACACTATAATGTTTGGACCAAGCACGGAGAAATAGGGGTTATGATGGAAGACAGCGAAGAAGAAGAGGACAATGACAACTATGTGCCCCCTAAATACGGTGATGCTGCAACGGAGGAAGCTGAAGATCAAGAGGAACCAGATGATGTTCTCGATGATGATCTCCGCCGGGTCATTGTTGATGCAAGGAGACAGTGCGAAAGTGAAAAGGAGAAGCTGAAGTTCGATCGCATGTTAGAGGATCACAAGAAAGGGTTGTACCCCAATTGCAAAGATGGAAACACAAAGCTCGGTACCGTACTGGAATTGCTGCAATGGAAGGCAGAGAATGCTGTGCCTGACAAAGGTTTTGAGAAGCTATCAAAATATTGAAGAAGAAGCTTCCAAAGGATAATGAATTGCCCGATAGTACGTACGCAGAAAAGAAGGTCGTATGCCCTTCTAGGATTGGAGGTGAAGAAGATACATGCATGCCCTAATGATCAGATCCTCTATCATGGCGTATGAGGATTTGAACGCATGCCCGGTATGCGGTGCATTGCAGTATAAGATCAGATGAGATGACCCTGGTGATGTTGACGGCGAGCCCCCCCAGGAAGAGGGTTCCTGCGAAGGTGATGTGGTATGCTCCTATAATACCACGGTTGAAACGTCTATTCAGAAACAAAGAGAATGCCAAGTTGATGCGATGGCACAGAGAGGACCATAAGAAAGACGGGAAGTTGAGAGCACCCGCTGACGGGTCGCAGTGGAGAAAAATTGAGAGAAAGTACCGGACTGAGTTTGCATGTGACGCAAGGAACGTATGGTTTGGTTTAAGCGCGGATGGCATTAATCCTTTCAGGGAGCAGAGCAGCAATCACATCACCTGGCCCGTGACTCTATGTATGTATAACCTTCCTCCTTGGATGTGCATGAAGCGAAAGTTCATTATGATGCCAGTTCTCATCCAAGGCCCTAAGCAACCCGGCAACGACATTGATGTGTACCTAAGGCCATTAGTTGAAGAACTTTTACAGCTGTGGAATGGAAATAGTGTATGTGTGTGGGATGAGCACAAACAGGAGGAATTTAACCTGCATGTGTTGCTGTTTGTAACCATCAATGATTGGCCTGCTCTCAGTAACCTTTCAAGACAGACAAACAAGGGATACCACGCATGCACGCACTGTTTAGCTGACACCAAAAGTATATACCTGGACAAATGCAGGAAGAATGTGTACCTGGGGCATCGTCGATTTCTTCCGACCAACCATCAATGTTGAAAGAAAGGCAATCATTTCAAAGGCGAGGCAGATCATCGAAAGAAGCCCGCCATGCGTACCGGTGATCACGTACTTGCTATGGTGAATGATTTACACGTAATCTTTGGAAAGGGTCCCTGCGGACTATCTGTTCCGAATGACGTTGAGGGACGCACACCCATGTGGAAGAAGAAATCTATATTTTGGGACCTACCATACTGAAAAGACCTAGCCGCTCTTCATTCAACGTGATGCACGTGACGAAGAACCTTTGCGTGAACCTGCTAGGCTTCTTGGGCGTGTATGGGAAGACAAAAGATACACCGGAGGCACGGGAGGACCTGCAACGTTTGCACGAAAAAGACGGCATGCCTCCAAAGCAAAGATGAAGGTCCCGCTACCACGCTCTTACCAAAGAAGAGAAGGAAATCTTCTTTGAATGCCTGCTCAGTATGAAGGTCCCGTCTGGCTTCTCGTCGAATATAAAGGGAAAAACAAATATGGCCGAGAAAAAGATTCAAAACCTCAAGTCTCATGACTGCCACGTGATTATGATGCAACTGCTTCCGGTTGCATTGAGGGGGCTTCTACCGAAAAACGTTTGATTAGCCATTGTGAAGCTATGTACATTCCTCAAGGCAATCTCTCAGAAGGTGATCGATCCAGAAATCCTACCAAGGTTAAGGAGTGATGTGGCGCAATGTCTTGTCAGTTTCGAGCTGGTGTTCCCACCATCCTTCTTCAATATCATGACGCACGTCCTAGTTCATCCAGTCAACAAGATTGTCATTCTGGGCCCCAGATTTCTACAAAATATGTTCCCCTTTGAGAGGTTCATGGGAGTCCTAAAGAAATATGTCTCAGAATCGCGCTAGGCCAAAAGGAACCATCTCCATGGGCCATCAAACAGAGGATGTCTTTGGGTTTTGTGTTGACTTTATTCCAGGCCTTAAGAAGATTGGTCTCCCTCAATCGCGGTATGAGGGGAGACTGACTGGAAAAGGCACGCTTGGAGGGGACTCAATAATATGGTGGGACAAACATTCTTGGTCTCAAGCACACTACACAGTTCTATAGAACTCTACCTTGGTGACCCCGTATGTTGATGAACACAAGAACAGTCTGTGCTCCAAACACCCGGAGCAGTGTGGCGACTGGATTACATGTGAACACATCGGGACTTTCGGCAGTTGGTTGGAAACAGGTCTCAGAGGTGACAACACTGTTTCTGATGAGCTGTACTCGTTGTCCAGGGACCATCTTTGACTGTATTGACTTACAAAGGATACGAGATAAATGGGAATACATTTTACACGATCGCCCAAGATCAAAAGAGCACCAACCAAAACAGCGGTGTCCGCTTTGATGCAGCAACCAATAGGGGAAAGGACACAGATTATGGTTACATAGTGGACATATGGGAACTTGACTACGGACATGATTTTAAGGTCCCTTTGTTTAAGTGCAAATGGGTCAATCTGTCAGGAGGCGGGGTACAGGTAGACCCACAGTACGGAATGACAATAGTGGATTTGAACAATCTTGGGTACACAGATGAACCATTTGTCCTAGCCAATGATGTGGCACATGTTTTCTATGTGAAGGACATGTCTACCAAACCGAGAAAAGGAAAAGATAAGGAAGCGAATACATTATACGATGAGCCAAAGCGCCACATAGTTCTTTTAGGAAAAAGAGACATCATGGGATTGTAGGGCAAGACAGACATGTCTGAAGATTATGAAAAGTTTCATGAAATTCCTCCCTTCAAAGTCAAGGCTGACCCAAGCACCCTGTTAAGCGATGAAGAATATCCATTGTTACGGTGCAATAAGCAAAGGACACAAGTGAAGAAAAAGTGAAGACTTTCTCTCCACAACTATTATGATGAGGCCTTTGATCTACAATATCACTGCAGTTACATGTGAAGAAATGAAATGCCTGTTGTAACAGAAGAGTTTCAGTATGAAACCCTGATACCTCGTAACAGATTGTCCGTTTTGTACACGAAGTGCATCCAGTTTTTTCCGTAACCCTCTCAACTTTTTAGCACATGCTATGTGGGTGAAATGATGATACCATGCCAACTTTCAACCTTTTCAGAGTTTATTTGAAATTCTTTTCAATTTTAGGGTCATATAGCCTAAAAAAAATCAGTAAATGCATGAAAAATAACAAATGAAGTCAGAAGGGTTGAAAATTGATGATGTGGCTTTGAATGGCGCATTTTGAACACAAAAAAAAAGTCTGGAGCTCAAATAAGTTAAAAAATGAAACCCCTTTGTAACAAATGAGTTTTCGTCCGAACCCCTGATACTTCGAAAGAGATTGTCCATTTTGTACATGAAGTGCATCCAGTTTTTGCCGTAACCCTCTCAACTTTTTAGCACATGCTATGTGGGTGGAATGATGATACCATGCCAACTTTCAAAATTTTCAGAGTTCATTTGAAATGCTTTTCACTTTCTGGGTCATATAGCTCAAAAAATCACTAAATGCATGAAAAATAACAAATGAAGTCAGACAGGGTTGAAAATTGATGATGTGGCTTTGAATGGTGCATTTTGAACACACAAAAAGTATGGAGTGCAAATAAGTTCAAAAAAGTGAAAACCCTTTGTAACAGATGAGTTTTCGTATGAAACCTTGATACTCCGAAAGAGATTATCCGTTTTGTACACGAATGCATGCAGTTTTTGCCGTAACCCTCTCAACTTTTTAGCACATGCTATGTGGGTGAAATGATGATACCATGCCAACTTTCAACCTTTTCAGAGTTCATTTGAAATTCTTTTCAATTTTAGGGTCTTATTGTTGGGGAACGTAGTAATTTCAAAAAAATTCCTACGCACATGCAAGATCATGGTGATTGTCTGTGTCAAAACCGGCGGATCTCGGGTAGGGGGTCCCGAACTGTGCGTCTAGGCGGATGGTAACAGGAGACAAGGGACACGATATTTTTACCCAGGTTCGGGCCCTCTCGATGGAGGTAATACCCTACTCCTGCTTGATTAATATTGATGATATGGGTAGTACAAGAGTAGATCTACCACGAGATCGTAGAGGCTAAACCCTAGAAGCTAGCCTATGGTATGATTGTTGTTCGTCCTACGGACTAAAACCCTTCGGTTTATATAGACACCGAATAGGGTTAGGGTTACACAGAGTCGGTTACAATGGTAGGAAATCTACATATCCGTATCGCCAAGCTCGCCTTCCACGCCAAGGAAAGTCCCATCCGGACACGGGACGAAGTCTTCAATCTTGTATCTTCATAGTCTAGGAGTCCGCCAAAGATGATAGTTCGCTATCCCGGACACCCCCTAGTCCAGACTCCTCTCAGAGCCCCGAACCAGGCTTCAATGACGCATTTAGTCCGGGCGCATATTGTCTTCGGCATTGCAAGGCGGGTTCCTCCTAATACTTCATAGAAGATTTTGAACACAAGGATAGTGTCCGCTCGCAAAACAAGTTCCACATACTACCGTAGAGAGAATAACCTTTGCACAGATCTGCTGACGTATTCCGCGGCGTGACATCACACCACGGCCAGGCCTTTATACGAATTGTTTTTACTGTTCCACCTCAACGCGTTTAGCGAGGCGGTTTCCTTGGCACGTCTTATCAGAGCAGAGATCGTGCCCCCTTATTCTGGGATTCCCATCAATACGAACGTGGGTAACCCAACCGCGCCATTGATTATGACGCTTGGGAGATAAGCGAGTTTTACCAGGCTGGCGGGGGACGCATAGCTTCGTCCGTCCATATAAGGGGATAAGGATCCACCCTTTTCACCTACGCCTTCCTCCTCCCTTGCTCATCCATTTCCGCCAAGACTCGAGCTCCAGCCGCCCAAGTCCAGACATCCCACCTCAACCTTCTCCAACTATGTCCGGAGCGGGAGGCAAGTGGATGGCCTCCTCCGTCACGGAGGGGCACATCAAAAAGCTGCGGAAGGCGGATACTTGTCCAAATGACATCGCAAGACCGACTACCCGACGAGGGGCAGCTCATTCCCACCCTCAGGCCCCATGAGAGGGTGGTGTTCCTCACCCACTTCCTCTGCGGACTAGGTTTTCCACTTCACCCATTTGTCCGTGGGCTCATGTTCTACTACAGCCTGGATTTCCACGATCTGGCCCCGAACTTCATCCTCAACATCTCGGCGTTTATCGTCGTGTGCGAGGCCTTCCTCTGCATCCAGCCCCACTTCGGCTTATGGTCAAGACCTTCAATGTCAAGTCAAGAAGGTAGGGCGGCCGCCAAGCGGAGTGCGGAGGTGCCATGGTTGTCAAGATGGCCAAAGTCCTATGGCTCGAGGTCTTCTTTGTGGAGACCATAAAGGGGTGGCAATCGGGGTGGTTCTACATCACCGAGCCGCGCGACTCTCAATGGGCGGCGGCCCCCGAATTCATATCTGGCTTCCCCACACGGCTCACATCATGGAAAGAGACGGGCCTGACGTGGGGTGATTCGGACGAGCTGTCCGGACTCCAAACCTGCACCCGAAACCTGGTGGACAAGAATCTCAGGCTTGTCAACGTAATACAGGTGATGCTCATCCGCCGGATTCTCCCATGCCAACAACGGGCCTTCAAATTGTGGGAGTTCGATCCGCACAAGACACCGACTCTGAAAAGGCTCTTCGACACTATGTACGAAGATGCACGGAAGGTCTTGTTCAGGGCGCCGAGGTTCTACATCCGCCATCAAGATCGCGGATTCAGATCGCAGCGTCAAGCCGCCGAGGTAAGTTATTTTACCCTTACTCTTTTTCATAGTTTGAGTTTATGCGGGATCTAAAACTCCCTAACTTTGACAGATCGGTTGAAGACGTCCCGGACAGATTAACCGTCCGCCCCTTGCCGAAGATCCTGGACGCCCGATTGACAGAGCTCTTGGCTCCGGCGCCTTACGTGGTGCCGGAGAAGAAGGCCAAGAAGAAGGCCACGGGGACTCGAAGGAGTGCCCGGCGCCAGGTGTTGTCGGACTCATCGTCCAGCGACTCGGAGGCGGACTCCTCCCGTGAAAACGAGGAGGAGGAAACAGAAGCCTCTCCCCCGGCGGGGGGAGAGAAGAAAAGAAAGGCCGCCCCAGCTGGGGAGGCCGGAGGGTTCAAGAAGGGAAGAACCCTTCTTCCGGACGTCTCCACCAACGCCAACGACGGCGAGGAGGAGTGGCCCTTGAGGGCCAAGCCCCTAGCGAGATCGTAATTGTCCGGATACCCATGGCTTTTTTTCATTGCATAGTGTTCTCTAATGCCGAACAATCATGCAGCCTGCCCAAGGACGAGCTCACCGCTTCGTCGAGCGGGTCCCTGAATTCGTCGGAAGTGGAGAGTACTTCACTTCCGGCTGCCTCCTCACCTCGCGCTGCTGACGACGCCGAGGTGGGGCCCCAAGGGGGGCCTGGTCAAGAGGAGGTGGCGCAGGAGGCGCCGCAAGGCAGCCTCCCGGACTCCAGGCGCGAGGGGAGCGAGACCCCCAGGGGCTCTAAGCCCGATCCTTGTCCGAATCCATACCAGAACCTTCTGCCGGTTCCAAAGTCCGACAAGCGGCCCTTCAGAGGAAGGGTAAGACGCCAGTGTCCTCCGTCCAACAGGAGGCACCGGATAGCATCGAGGCGCTTAACAGGCGCCTCCATCAAGGAGGAGCACCGCACTATTATGAGTGTGGTGATTCAGAAAGTTCGATCAGCCAAGAGCGGGCCGATCAAGCTCGCAACGGCCTTCTAACAGGCTTTGAGGTAAGTTTTCAATATATGTAAGAAGATTACCACATAGACAAGAGTCTCGATGCTTAGTTCGGTGTTCGGAAAGAAAAGCCGGACTGAGGATCTAAAAAGATATACGCATGAGTCTAACATAATTATGTCAATATGGGAATGCAGGCTGCCTCACGACCTCTGCGCCAAGACTAACTGCAGAGGTCAATGCATTGAAGGAGAGCCTCGAGCGGTGCGAGAACGAGCTCGACCAAGCCAAGAAGCAGCTCGAGGACAAGGAAGGTAAGTAATACCTTATGGAATTTAAAAAATGTGGTTGCAAAAGATAACAGGAATAACATGGGTACTGCAGGGGCCACGAGCGAGGTGGCGACCCTGAAGGAGGCGGTGTCCGCGGCCGAAAACAAAGCAGCCGCGGAGCGCACCGAGCGAGAGAAGGGGGAGGCGCAGCTGGCTGAGGTACAACAAGAGCTCCAGGCTCTCGTGGAAAAACACGAGGGTTTGGAGCGTGACTCGAAGACCCGAGAGTCCGAGCTTGCCTCGGCTCTTGAGAGTGCCAAAGCTGCTAAGGCCGAGGCCCAAAAAGCCCTCCAGGAGATTGAGGCAATAAAGAAGATCGCGGCGGGTAAGGCATTCTTTATGCAGAGCAAGAATGTAAAAGTCAATTATCTAGTACTTACCCAATCCGTAGCTCTCCAGAGCGTTAGCAGATCTGCCGCTGGAGTGTCTCCGATGCCGCCGCTTTCTACCGAGCGAAGAAGGGAGCTCGATGGAAAAGGTGTTTTGGTCTCGATATCGAGGCCGAACACCCGGTGCTCCTTGAGCGACCAATCGAAGCAATTGGTCGAAGCTCCACAAGGTCGCCGAAAGCAGGCCATGAAGGGCCTTATAGCTCGGTTGTGGCCAAACGAGGCCATGCACAGGAGCTACTTCGGGCTAGTGCGGTGGCTGGTGGGTGCACGTCCATGGATCAAGTCATCAAGCGCCCGTCAGTATTGAAGGTGCCCGTAGGGCCCTTGCCCGTGCGCTAAGGTGTCTGGGCAAGCTGGACGCTGGAGAAGCCGGTGACGGACAGGCCGCCACGGGCAAAGAACATCGCAAGCCCGAGAAGTATTATGAGGGCATCTGAAGGGTGCCCGCCTTATAGCGGGTGAATGCTCCAAAGATGTAATATTTGAGTAGACTCGCATTTATTATCCTCAGACGCTGAAAACTTTTTCATATGCGCTTAAGCAACGCTTTTGAATTTAAAATATTACCTTATGTGCGGCCGCTTATCAAATTTGAGAGATGGCGAGTCGTTATTTCAGCCCCCATGCCACGGTAGTGCCGGGTATTCGGGATAAACTTGAGCGCTCTTGTTCCCATTCTTGGGTCCTTCGAGGAGGTGCTCAACGCGAACGAACTGTGCAACCGGACTATAATGCTTGAGCACTCTCACTTAGCCATAGAATTCTATAATTTTAAATTTCGGCGAAGCCCCTAGTATTCGGAAGACCGAAGTTCGGGCGCTTATCCACGCCTTTGGCGGACAATGCCGGTTCCTCGCCTAAGCGGCATAAGTCTTTAGGGACTCAAGAAACCTCTCGAACAGCGACCGGCTCTCGCCTTTATCATGACGGTCAGTTTGAGCTTTCTCCATCGAGGTGCTCAACCCAGCTCAACCGGGCACAATCGCAGTGGTTCTCCCGGCGCTACCTTAGCCGATATAACGGAACGTAAGGTACCAAAACATGGGAGCCGGCAAACCCAACTATTGACCCAAGACATGATTCGGAGCCGATGCATATAATGCTATAAGTTCGGGGTGCCACACTTGTGAAAGTGTTCGGACTTGTCACACCATGTTTTTGGGGTACATAAGCCCCTGGTTTATTGGTCGTACCAAATTGTACGGTTGCGCAATGTCATAAATGAACATATATAATGGGAAAGAATGCAATGATGGGCAAGGGCTATATATTGGTTATTCAAAAGAAACTACAAATAAAAGAAGAACGATACAAATTGTGCGATAAGCAAGGTACGGGACTTTTGACATGTCCCCCTTCCAGGGGTAAGTTTGCGGTGTGGTATGTAAAACAGGTATACTGCTTGTAATAGAGACCACCTGGACACTTGACGCAGTTTTCTACTTCCCTGGCTGTTGCATCGTGTATTCGGCGCGAATGTCGGACATGGCTTCTGGAGAACAGAGTCCTGAAAGTAAGAGGAAGAAAAAGAAAAAAAAGGAATGACACAAACGGGAGCCCCTAGTGCGGTCTAGCCGCTTTCTGGGCGTGCCGTGGTCGTGGCCCGTCCCCTATGCCCATGGTGCTTCAGAGCGCAATTACGCGGCGCTGAGGTAATCGCTTCCAGCGAAGTTCGCGAGGGCTGGGGTTGGGGCTGCATTATTACGCTTGTTCGGAACGTGCCAGCGGTCTTGCTGTAGGTTACTCCGGCGCGCTGATGTTGTCCGATTGTTTATTGGCCGAATCGGAGAATTGCCTTAAGAGGCTGTTCGCACTTCCGCCGCAAGGGTGGCCGTATGCTCCTCCGTTCGGAGGGAGCGTTCAGTGTTTCCATTGACCGTGATTACGCCTCGAGGGCCTGGCATCTTGAGTTTGAGGTACTCGTAGTGCGGCACCGCATTGAATTTTGCGAATGCGGTTCGTCCGAGTAGTGCGTGATAGCCGCTGCGGAACGGGGCTATGTCGAAGATTAACTCCTCACTCCGGAAGTTATCCGGGGATCCGAAGACCACTCCAAGTGTAACGGAGCCTGTGCAGTTGGCCTCTACACCTGGAATGACGCCTTTAAAGGTCGTCTTTGTGGGTTTGATCCTTGACGGGTCTATGCCCATTTTATGCGACCGTATCCCGATAAATCAGGTTCGGGGGTGCTGCCGCCGTCCATCGAGGACTACGGTGAGGTGAAATCCACAATAATTGGGTCAAGAACCAATGCGCGAAACCGCCGTGGACGGATGCTAGTGGGTGGTCCTTCGATCGAAGGTGATCGGGCAGGAAGACCATGGGTTGAACTCGGGTGACTGGCTCCATCACAGATATCGCCCCTTTAGTGCGCGCTTCCGCTCCCTTTTGGGTATGTGGGTTGCGTATATCATGTTCACCGTCCGCACTTGTGTGGGAAAGCCCTTCTGTCCTCTATTGTTCTGCGGCCGGGGCTCTTCCTCGTCATCGCTATGCAGCCCCTTGTCGTTGTTTTCGGCGCTTAGCTTGCCTGCTTGCTTGAACACCCAACAATCCTTGTTGGTGTGGTAGGCTGGTTTTCGGGGTGCCATGTATTTGGCACAAGCGATCGAGTATTCGTCCAAGTTGGACGGGCCCTGGGTATTTCTTTTGAATGGCTTCTTCCGCTGACCGGGTTTAGAGCCTCTGAATCCGGCATTTACTGTCGTATCTTCAGCATTATCATTTAATCTTGTTGTGACGCGACCTGCCATTGCTGTCCTTGGTATCCGAACTACCAGGGTTTGGCCAAGTTGTTGCTTCGAGCTAGCCAGCTGTCCTCTCCCGCGCAAAAGCGGGTCATGAGTGTGGTGAGGGCTGCCATGGATTTCGCTTTTCTGTCCTAGGTGCCGGTTAGCCACTCGTCGCGGATGTTGCGTTTGAAGGTTGCTAGCGCCTGCATCCGGATACCGACGATCTGATTTTTCTTTGTTAGGAACCGCGTCCAGAATTGTCTCGCCGATTCTTCCGCTGCTGAATTATATGGCTAAGGTCATCGGCGTTTGGTGGTCGCATTACATATGTGCCTGGAAGTTATCATGGAATGCGGCTTCCGTGTCCTCCCAACAACCGATTGACTACCGGCAAGCTGTTGAGCCAATGCCGAGCTGGTCCTTTAAGCTTGAGTGGGAGGTATTTGATGGCACGTAGATCATCACCGCGGGCCATGTGGATATGGAGGAGATAGTCCTTGATCCAGACCGCAGGATCTGTGGTACCATTGTATGATTCGATGTTTACGGGTTTGAAGCCCTCAGGGATTTGATGATCCATTACTTCATCCGTGGAAGCATAGTGGGTGTGGCGCCTCTGTATTGGGCTATATCACAACGTAGCTCATATGAGCTTTGTTCATCGTGTGTTCGCCCGGCCGGGTTTGTTGTATCCGCGTGACGGTAATCATCCCGAGTCGTTACGCCCACGCCGATCTGTAGATCGATCTTGTATGCTTTGCCTTATCCTCCAATATATCTCGCAAGTCCGCGCGCTTTTCCGTGCCTTGGTACTTTTGAGCAGCGTCGGGCGTGGCTTGAGCGGAGGGCCGAGAGGCTTCTCTATCGCGCCACGGGGTGGCCGGGTCTGCCATGTCGTCTTGGCGCTGGTGACGTGGGTGCTTCCTCCTCCGATCGAGGCAACGACCTGCGTTTGGGGTAGCTTTTGAGGGCGCTCGAGTTCATACTCTTCGCCGCAAGGACTTCATTCCATCCGCTGCCTAGCGTGTCTTGGTCAGCTCTAAGTTGTTGCTGCTTTTTCTTGAGGCTGCTTGCCGTGGCCATGAGCCTGCGTTTAAAACACTCTTGTTCGACGGGTCCTCTAGCATGACGAATTGGCTGTAAATGCCGAGGCTTGCCTCGCCTTCGAGGGGGGCGATAATTATCGCCCTCTACCTCTCTTTTCTGCACAAGACCTTTGTCGGCGGACTTGCTTTCTCCCTCCTCCCGCGCCGAGTCCCGCCGGAGGGGGTCGCCTTCGGCACCGTCCGGGTATTATTGTCTCCGTGCCGGAATCGCCGCTTTTACTGTGGGCGGATTTAGAGCGGCGCCACCGACGCCGGGCGCTGGGTTGTTTTCTTGAGGGGTCATCCTCCGTCGTTCCATCGCCATTCCCATCTTTTGGGATGTCCACCATGTATATGTCATATGACGAGGTGGCCTTCCAGTGCCCCATGGGCGCCGGGTTTTGATCGCCTCTCCGACACCGCCGTCCATACCGTCGATGTCTTCGGAGTCAAGTCGAGCATGTCGGTTAAATCATCAACAAAGTGGCTACAAAGTGGGTGGTGGGTGGGCGTTGAATTTCTTCGTCGTCGAATCCCAACCTTCCCCGACCATAGTTCGCCAGGCTCCCTAGACAAAGAGAGAGACTTTAATGAGTTCAGGATATCGCCAAAGCGAAAGTGCCGAAAGATGTCCGTGGCGGTGAACTCCATAACGGGCGCCTACCGGATTCGACCGGTAGAGGCGCTGGAGGTTCGGAGTCCGTAAAGGAGTCCGCACCGGGAGTCACGAGCTTTGCAAAGGACAGTGGATGGTGTTCGCTCAATCGCCGTGGAGATTTCAGCCCCGAGGCGGTGTCCAACCAACCGCCCTCGATCGGGCTAAACCGGCTCCGGATTAAGGGTCGAGCGGATATCGATGCGGCCTGTGGCGCTTGTTCGGCGGCAGAGCTAGATCGTACCCATCGAGACAGTGCGGCGCGCTCGGCTGTGGTTCGAATCCGTTGAAGATCAAATCTCTGCGAACATCGGCCGTATAGTTCAGGCTTCCAAATCTGACCTAATGGCCAGGGGCGTAGCTTTCAATCTGCTCCAGATGGCCTAGCGAATTGGCCCGCAGCGCAAAGCCGCCGAATATGAATATCTGTCCAGGGAGAAAAGTCTCGCATACAGGACTGCGTCGCTGTTGATGATTGAAGGAGCCATCGGGCCTATAAGTGACGCATACGCATTTAACTCTCAATGAAAGTACCAATGTCGGTGTCAAAACCGCGGATCTCGGTAGGGGGTCCCAAACTGTATGCGTTTAGGCGGATGGTAACAAGAGACAAGGGACACGATATTTTTACCTGTGTTCGGGCCCTCTCGATGGAGGTAATACCCTACTCGCTTGATTAATATTGATGATATGGGTAGTACAAGAGTAGATCCACCACGAGATCAGAGAGGCTAAACCCTAGAAGCTAGCCTATGGTATGTTTGTTGTTCGTCCTACGGACTAAAACCCTTCGATTTATATAGAGACCGAATAGGGTTAGGGTTACACAGAGTCGGTTACAATGGTAGGAAATCTACATATCCGTATCGCCAAGCTTGCCTTCCACGCCAAGGGAAGTCCCATCCGGACACGGGACGAAGTCTTCAATCTTGTATCGTCATAGTCCATGAGTCCGGCCAAAGATGATAGTTCGGCTATCCGGACACCCCCTAGTCCAGGACTCCCTTAGTGATGCATAGCAACGAAAGGGGAGAGTGTTGTCCACGTACCCTCGTAGAACGAAAGCGGAAGTGTTAGCACAATGCAGTTGATGTAGTCGTACGTCTTCACGATCCGACCGATCAAGTACCGAATGCACGACACCTCCGAATTCAGCACACGTTCAGCCCGATGACGTCCCTCGAACTCCGATCCAACCGAGTGTTGAGGGAGAGTTTTGTCAGCACGACGGCGTGGTGACGATGATGATGTTCTACCGACGCAGGGCTTCGCCTAAGCACCGCTACAGTATTATCGAGGTGGACTATGGTGGAGGGGGGCACCGCACACGGCTAAAAGATCAAATCAATTGTTGTGTCCTTGGGGTCCCCCTGCCCCCGTATATAAAAGAGCAAGGGGGGAGGTGCGGCCGGCCAGGAGGGGAGCGCCAGGAGGAGTCCTACTCCCACCGGGAGTAGGACTCCCTCTATTTTCCTTGTTCGATTAGGAGAGGAGAGGGAAGGAGAGAGGGGAAAGAAAGGGGCGCCTCCTTGTCCAATTCAGACTTGAGGGGAAAGGCGCGCTGCCCCTTGGCCGCCTCTCCTCTTCCACCAATTGGGCCCATGAGGCCCAATAACCTCCGGGGGGGGGGGGGGGTTCCGGTAACCCCCCGGTACTCCGGTATATACCCGATAACCCCCGGAACCATTCCGGTGTTCGAATATAGTCGTCCAATATATCAATATTCATGTCTCGACCATTTCGAGACTCCTCGTCATGTCCATGATCACATCCGGGACTCCGAACTACCTTCGGTACATCAAAACATATAAACTCATAATATAACTGTCATCGAAACTTTAAGCGTGCGGACCCTGCGGGTTCGAGAACTATGTAGACATGACCGATGTGCGAATATAGTCGTCCAATATATCAATCTTTACGTCTCGACCATTTCGAGACTCCTCATCATGTTCCAGATCTCATCTGGGACTCCGAACTAACTTCGGTACATCAAAGCACATAAACTCATAATACAAATCGTCACATAACGTTAAGTGTGCGGACCCTACGGGTTCGAGACCTATGTAGACATGACCGAGACTCATCTCCGGTCAATAACCAATAGCGGAACCTGGATGCTCATATTGGCTCCCACATATATTCTACAAAGATCTTTATCGGTCAGACCGCATAACAACATACATTGTTCCCTTTGTCATCGGTATGTTACTTGCCCGAGATTCGATCGTCGGTATCTCAATACCTAGTTCAACCTCATTATCGGCAAGTCCCTTTACTTGTTCCGTAATGCATCATCCCGCAACTAACTCATTAGTTGCAATGCTTGCAAGGCTTAAGTGATGTGCATTAACGAGTGGGCCTAGAGATACCTCTCCGACAATCGGAGTGACAAATCCTAATCTCGAAATACGCCAACCCAACAAGTACCTTCGGAGACACACAGAGAACACCTTTATAATCACCCGATTACGCTTTTGATGTTTGGTAGCACACAAAGTGTTCCTCCGTAAACGGAGTTGCATAATCTTGTAGTCATAGGAACATGTATAAGTCATGAAGAAAGCAATAGCAACATACTAAACGATCGAGTGCTAAGCTAACGGAATGGGTCAAGTCAATCACATCATTCTCCTAATGATGTGATCTCGTTGATCAAATGACAACTCATGTCAATGGTTAGGAAACATAACCATCTTTGATCAACGAGCTAGTCAAGTAGAGGCATACTAGTGACACTCTTTTTGTCTATGTATTCACACAAGTATTATGTTTCCGGTTAATACAATTCTAGCATGAATAATAAACATTTATCATGATATAAGGAAATAAATAATAACTTTATTATTGCATCTAGGGAACATTTCCTTCAGTCTCCCACTAGCACTAGAGTCAATAATCTAGATTACACTGTAATGATTCTAACACCCATGGAGCCTTGGTGCTGATCATGTTTTGCTCGTGGAAGAGGCTTAGTCAACAGGTCTGCAACATTCAGATCCGTATGTATCTTGCAAATTTCTATGTATCCCACCGGACTAAATCCGGATGGAATTGAAGCGCCTCTTGATGTGCTTGGTTCTCTTGTGAAATCTGGATTCCTTCGCCAAGGCAATTGCACCAAAGATTGTCACAAAAGATTTTCATTGGACCCGATGAACTAGGTATGACACCTAGATCGGATATGAACTCCTTCATCCAGAGACTCCTTCATTTGTCGCTTCAAGCAGCTATGTACTCCGCTTCACACGTAGATCCCGCCACAACGCTTTGTTTAGGACTGCACCAACCGACAGCTCCAATTGCTCAATGTAAACACGTATCCGGTTATGCGATTTAGAATCATCCGGATCGGTGTCAAAGCTTGCATCAACGTAACCATTTACGATGAGCTCTTTGTCACCTCCATAAACGAGAAACATATCCTTAGTCCTTTTCGTGTATTTCAGGATGTTCTTGACCGCTGTCCAAAGGATCCACTCCTGGATTACTTTGGTACCTCCTGCTAGACTTATAGCAAGGCACACATCGGTGCAGTACACAGCATTGCATACATGATAGAGCCTATGGCTGAAGCATAGGGAACATCTTTCATCTTCTCTCTATCTTCTCGAAGTGGTTGGGCATTGAGTCTTACTCAACTTCACACCTTGTAACACGTGCAAGCACCCTTTCTTTGCTTGATCCATTTTGAACTTCTTCAAAACTTTGTCAAGGTATGTGCTTTGTGAAAGTCCAATTAAGCCGCCTTGATCTATCTCTATAGATCTTGATGCCCAATATAAGCAGCTTCACCGAGGTCTTTCATTGAAAAACTCTTATTCAAGTATCCCTTTATGCTATCCAGAAATTCTATATCATTTCTAATCAGCAATATGTCATCCACATATAATATCAGAAATGCCATGTAGCTCCCACTCACTTTCTTGTAAATACAAAGGCTTCTCCAAAAGTCTCAGATAAAACCAAATGCTTTGATCACACTATCAAAGTGTTTATTCCAACTCGAGAGGCTTGCACCAGTCCATAAATGTATCGCTGGAGCTTGCACACTTTGTTAGCTCCTTTGGATCGACAAAACCTTCCGGTTGCATCATATACAACTCTTCTTCCAGAAATCCATTCAGGAATGCAGTTTTTACATCCATTTGCCAAATTTCATAATCATAAAATGCGGCAATTGCTGACATGATTCGGATAGACTTAGGCATCGCTATGGGTGAGAAGGTCTCATCATAGTCAATCCCTTGAACTTGTCGAAAACCTTTCGCAACAAGTCGAGCTTTATAGACAGTAACATTACCGTCAGCGTCAGTCTTCTTCTTGAAGATCCATTTATTCTCAATGGCTTGCCGATCATCGGGAAAGTCAACTAAAGTCCACACTTTGTTCTCATACATGGATCCCATCTCAGATTTCATGGCCTCAAGCCATTTTGCGGAATCTGGGCTCACCATCGCTTCTTCATAGTTCGTAGGTTCATCATGGTCTAGTAACATAACTTCCAGAACAGGATTACCGTACCACTCTGGTGCGGATCTTACTCTGGTTGACTCCACGAGGTTCAGTAACAACTTGATCTGAAGTTTCATGATCATCATCATTAACTTCCTCACCAATTGGTGTAGGTGTCGCAGAAACCGGTTTCTGTGATGAACTACTTTCCAATAAGGGAGCAGGTACAGTTACCTCATCAAGTTCTACTTTCCTCCCACTCACTTCTTTCGAGAGAAACTCCTTCTCTAGAAAGATTCCGAATTTAGCAACAAAAGTCTTGCCTTCGGATCTATGATACAAGGTGTACTCAACTATCTCTTTTGGGTATGAAGACACATTTTTCCGATTTGGGTTCAAGCTTATCAGGTTGAAGCTTTTTCACATAAGCATCGCAGCCCCAAACTTTAAGAAACGACAACTTTGGTTTCTTGCCAAACCACAGTTCATAAGGCGTCGTCTCAACGGATTTTGATGGTGTCCTATTTAACGTGAATGTAGCCGTCTCTAAAGCATAACCCCAAAATGATAGCGGTAAATCAGTAAGAGACATCATAGATCGCACCATATCTAGTACAGTACGATTACGACGTTCGGATACACCATTACGCTATGGTGTTCCGGGTGGCGTGAGTTGTGAAACTATTCCGCATTGTTTCAAATGAAGACCAAACTCGTAACTCAAATATTCTCCTCCACGGTCCGATCGTAGAAACTTTATTTTATTGTTACGATGATTTTCAACTTCACTCTAAAATTCTTTGAACTTTTCAAATGTTTCAGACTTATGTTCATTAAGTAGATATACCCATATCTGCTTAAATCATCTGTGAAGGTGAGAAAATAACGATATCCGCCGCGAGCCTCAACATTCATCGGACCACATACATCTGTATGTATGATTTCCAACAAATCTGTTGCTCGCTCCATATTTCCGGAGAACGGGGTTTTAGTCATCTTGCCCATGAGGCACGGTTCGCAAGTACCAAGTGATTCATAATCAAGTGGTTCCAAAAGTCCATCAGTATGGAGTTTCTTCATGCGCTTTAATCGATATGACCTAAACGGCAAGGTTACATAAATAAGTTGCACTATCATTATCAACTCTGCATCTTTTGGCTTCAATATTATGAATATGTGTATCACTACTATCGAGATTCAATAAAAATAGACCACTCTTCAAGGGTGCATGAACATAAAAGATATTACTCATATAAATAGAACAACCATTATTCTCTGATTTAAATGAATAACCGTCTCGCATCAAACAAGATCCAGATATAATGTTCATGCTCAACGCTGGCAGCAAATAACAATTATTCAGGTCTAAAACTAATCCCGAAGGTAGATGTAGAGGTAGCGTGCCGACTGCAATCACATCAACTTTGGAACCATTTCCCACGCGCATCGTCACCTCGTCCTTAGCCTTAATCCGTAGTCCCTATTTCGAGTTGCAAATATTAGCAATGTAACCAGTATCAAATACCTGTGCTATCATGCGAGCATTAGTAAGGTACACATCAATAACATGTATATCACATATACCTTTGTTCACCTTGCCATCCTTCTTATCCGCCAAATACTTGGGGCAGTTCCGCTTCCAAAGGACTGGTCTGGCAAGAGAAGCACTCAGTCTCAGGCTTAGGTCTAGACTTAGGTTTCTTCTCCTGAGTAGCAACTTGCTTGTTGTTCTTCTTGAAGTTCCCTTTCTTATTCCCTTTGCCCTTTTTCTTGAAACTGGTGGTCTTATTGACCATCAACACTTGATGCTCCTTCTTGATTTCTACCTCCGCAGCCTTTAGCATTGCGACAGAGCTCGGGAATCGTCTTATCCATCCCTTGCAAGTTATAGTTCATCACGAAGCTCTTGTAGCTTGGTGGCAGTGATTGGAGAATTCTGTCAATGACGCTATCATCCGGAAGATTAACTCCCACTTGAATCAAGTGATTGTTATACCCATAAATTTTGAGTATATGCTCACTGAAAGAACTATTCTCCTCCATCTTGCAGTTGTAGAACTTATTGGAGACTTCATATCTCTCAATCCGGGCATTTGCTTGAAATATTAACTTTAACTCCTGGAACATCTCATATGCTCCATGACGTTCAAAACGTCATTGAAGTCCCGGTTCTAAGCCGTAAAGCATGGCACACTGAACTATCGAGTAGTCATCAGCTTTGCTCTGCCAGACGTTCATAACATCTCGAGTTGCTCCTGCAGCAGGTTTGGCACCTAGTGGTGCTTCCAGGACGTAATTCTTCTGTGCAGCAATGAGGATAATCCTCAAGTTACGGACCCAGTCCCTGTAATTGCTACCATCATCTTTCAACTTTGCTTTCTCAAGGAATGCATTAAAATTCAACGGAACAACAACGTGGGCCATCTATCTACAATCAACATAGCAAGCAAGATACTATCAGGTACTAAGTTCATGATAAATTTAAGTTCAATTAATCATATTACTTAAGAACTCCCACTTAGATAGACATCCCTCTAATCCTCTAAGTGATCATGTGATCCATATCAACTAAACCATGTCCGATCATCACGCGAGATGGAGTAGTTTCAATGGTGAACATCACTATGTTGATCATATCTACTATATGATTCACGCTCGACCTTTCGGTCTCCGTGTTCGAGGCCATATCTGTTATATGCTAGGCTCGTCAAGTTTAACCTGAGTATTCCGCGTGTGCAACTGTTTTGCACCCGTTGTATTTGAACGTAGAGCCTATCACACCCGATCATCACGTGGTGTCTCAGCACGAAGAACTTTCGCAACGCTGCATACTTAGGGAGAACACTTATACCTTGATAATTTAGTGAGGGATCATCTTATAATGCTACCGTCAATCAAAGCAAGATAAGATGCATAAAAGATAAACATCACATGCAATCAATATAAGTAATATGATATGGCCATCATCATCTTGTGCTTGTGCTCTCCATCTCAAAGCACCATCATGATCACCATCGCCACCGGGCGCCGACACCTTGATCTCCATCGTAGCATCGTTGTCGTGTCTCCAATCTTATGCTTCTACGACTATCGTTACCGCTTAGTGATAAAGTAAAGCATTACAGGGCGATTGCATTGCATACAATAAAGCGACAACCATATGGCTCTCGCCATTGCCGATAACTTCGTTACGTAACATGATCATCTCATACAAAAAAATTTAGCATCATGTCTTGACCATATCACATCACAACATGCCCTGCAAAAACAAGTTAGACGTCCTCTACTTTGTTGTTGCAAATTTTACGTGGCTGCTACGGGCTTAGCAAGAACCGTTCTTACCTACGCATCAAAACCACAATGATAGTGTATCAGGTTGGTGTTGTTTAACCTTCGCAAGGACCGGGCGTAGCCACACTCGGTTCAACTAAAGTTGGAGAAACTGACACCCGCCACCACACCGTGGTGCAAAGCACGCCGGTAGAACCAGTCTCACGTAAGAGCACGCATAATGTCGGCCCGGCCGCTTCATCCAACAATACCGCCGAACCAAAGTATGACATGCTTTGGTAAGCAAGATGACTTATATCGCCCACAACTCACTTGTGTTCTACTCATGCATATGACATCTACGCATAAAACACGGCTCGGATGCCCTTTGTTGGGGAACGTAGTAATTTCAAAAAAAAATACTACGGACACGCAAGATCATGGTGATGCATAGCAACGAGAGGGGAGAGTGTTGTCCACGTACCCTCATAGACCGAAAGCGGAAGCGTTAGCACAACGCGGTTGATGTAGTTGTACGTCTTCACGATACGACCGATCAAGTACCGAACGCATGGCACCTCTGAGTTCAGCACACGTTTAGCCCGATGACGTCCCACGAACTCCGATCCAGCTGAGTGTTGAGGGAGAGTTTCGTCAAGACGCCAAGGCAGGACGATGATGATGTTCTCATCGACGCAGGCTTCGCCTAAGCACCGCTACAGTATTATCGAGGTGGACTATGGTGGAGGGGGGCACCGCACACGGCTAAAAGATCAAATCAATTGTTGTGTCCTTGGGATGCCCCCCTGTCCCCGTATATAAAGGAGCAAGGGGGGGAGGTGCGGCCGGCCAGGAGGGGCGTGCCAGGAGGAGTGACTCCCTCCCTTTTCCTTGTTGGATTAGGAGAGGAGAGGGAAGGAGAGAGGGGGAAAGGAAAGGGGGGCGCCGCCACCCCTCCTAGTCCAATTCAGACTTGGGGGGGAGGGGCGCACGGTTGCCCCTTGGCCGCCTATCCTCTTCACCAATTGGGCCCATGAGGCCCAAAAACCTCCGGGGGGGGGGGGGGGTTCCGTTAACCCCCCGGTACTCCGGTATATATCCGATAACCCCCGGAACCATTCCGGTGTCCGAATATAGTCGTCCAATATATCAATCTTCATGTCTCGGCCATTTCGAGACTCCTCGTCATGTCCGTGATCACATCCGGGACTCCGAACTACCTTCGGTACATCAAAACATATAAACTCATAATATAATAGTCATCAAAACTTTAAGCGTGCGGACCCTACGGGTTCGAGAACTATGTAGACATGACCGAGACACGTCTCCGGTCAATAACCAATAGCGGAACCTGGATGCTCAAATTGGCTCCCACATATTCTACGCAGATCTTTATCGGTCAGACCGCATAACAACCTACGTTGTTCCCTTTGTCATCGGTATGTTACTTGCCCGAGATTCGATCATCAGTATCTCAATACCTAGTTCAATCTCGTTATCGGCAAGTCTCTTTACTCGTTCCATAATACATCATCCCGCAACTAACTCATTGGTTGCAATGCTTGCAAGGCTAAAGTGATGTGCATTACCGAGTGGGCCCAGAGATACCTCTTCGACAATCGGAGTGACAAATCCTAATCTCGAAATACGCCAACCCAACAAGTACCTTCGGAGACACTTGTAGAGCACCTTTATATTCACCCAGTTACGCCAGGACGCTTTGGTAGCACACAAAGTGTTCCTCCGTAAACGGAGTTGCATAATCTCATAGTCATAGGAACATGTATAAGTCATGAAGAAAGCAATATCAACATACTAAACGATCGAGTGCTAAGCTAACGGAATGGGTCAAGTCAATCACATCATTCTCCTAATGATGTGATCCTGTTAATCAAATGACAACTCATGTCAATGGTTAGGAAACATAACCATCTTTGATCAACGAGCTAGTCAAGTAGAGGCATACTAGTGACACTCCGTTTGTCTATGTATTCACACAAGTATTATATTTCCGGTTAATACAATTCTAGCATGAATAATAAACATTTATCATGATATAAGGAAATAAATAATAGCTTTGTTATTGCCTCTAGGGCATATTTCCTTCACTTATAGCTAAAAAAATCAGTAAATGCATGAAAAATAACAAATGAAGTCAGAAAGGGTTGAAAATTAATTATGTGGCTTTGAATGGTGCATTTTGAACCCACAAAAAGTTTGGAGTTCAAATAAGTTCAAAAAAATGAAATTCCTTTGTAACAGATGAGTTTTCGTATGAAACCCTGATACTTCGAAAGAGATTGTCTGTTTTGTACATGAAGTGCATCCAGTTTTTGCCGTAACCCTCTCAACTTTTTAGCACATGCTATGTGGTTGAAGTGATGATACCATACCAATTTTCAACTTCTTCAGAGTTCAACTGAAGTGCTTTTCAATTTCAGGATCATTTAGCTCAAAGAATGAACTACTATAGAAAAGAATGAGCTGGAAAACTTTTATGAAACTCTAATAGCAAAAATAATAAACTAAAAGTATGAACTAGAAAACTTTAATGAAACTCTAATAGAAAAAAAATGAACTAGGAAACTTTAATGAAACTCTAATAGAAAAAAGAATGAACTAGAAATCTTTAATGAAACTCTAATAGCTAAAGGAATCAACTAAAAAGCTTTATAAACCTCTAGTATTATTGAAACTAAAATTATATAAAATTCATGCAACTAAAATTATCAAAGTATTTTCTATTCAAAACATTAGAAGCAATTCATAAAATAAATAAAAAAGCAAAAAGGAAAATAAAACAAATAAGTAGAAACAAAATAAACTTTAATAAATAAGTAGAAAAAATAAAATAAAATAAAATAAAATAAGTAGAAACAAAATAAAATAAAATAAAATAAACTTTAATAAAATAAATAAGTAGAAACAAAATAAAATAAAATAAACTTTAATAAAATAAAATAAATAAAAATAGCAACAATAAGTATTTTGTTGTAAGTAGAAACAAAATAAAAAAATAAAACAACAAAGAAAACAAAAAAACTGGAAAAAATAAAAAAATGCCACCTACTAGGCCACCACGGTCTGAATACGACTAGAAACCCAGCTAGTTGGGCCAGGATTTAGGCTCGCAGAAGGCACAGCAGGCCCACAGGAATAGCAATGTCAGATTAGGCCCATAGGCCTGAAGTTCAGAGGAGTTCAATAGGGATGAGGCAGTCGAGCTTATAAACAGGTGCGGGGCGCTCTCAACTAGCGAGGTGCGACTAAACTCCCACCACCACCCCGCTGTGCAAGCCCATTGGTACCGGTTGGTGCCACGAACCAGGACCAACATTTGGTCCCGGTTCGTGGCACCAACCGGGACTATCGCCTCTAGTCTCGATTGGTTACCAACCGGGACCAAAGGTCTCGCTTCAGACCTTTGGTCCCGGTTGGTGGCACCAATCGGAACTAAAGGGGGTCTTTGGTCTCGGTTGGTGCTACCAATCGGGACCAAAGCTGTGGCTATATAAGCCAACACTTAGGAAAATTTGCCCAACTGCGCCCATGCTCCCGCGACACCGCCAGGCCGCTCCTCGTCGCCGTCGCCGTGGCCTGCCCCGATGCCGTCCGACGCCGCCCGCCAGTCCTCCACCCCGACGCCGTCTCACGCCTCGACACCGCCTGCCCGCCTCGCCCGCCTGATGCCTCCTCTGTGAGCACCGCGCCATGCCCTACCCTGCCACGCCGTTGCTTTTTTTGTTATATATGGTTTTTTACATATATGCTTTCTTTTATATGTATGTATGTTTTGTATGTATGTATGTATTTTTAAACTTTTTATATTTATGGAAAAGAGAGGAAGAAGGAAGAAGGGAAGAAAAATGGAATAAGGAAGAACTAAAAGAAGGAAGAAGGGAAGAAAATGAAGGACATGAATAAAGGGAGAAAAAAGAGAAGAAGAGGAGAAAAAAATAGATATGAGGGGGGACGTCGGACATGTGATGAGGGGATGTCGAGGATCGCCGAGCGGTCGAGGGTCGGAAATGACATGAGGGGGGGCGTCGGACATGTGATGAGGGGGGACGTTGGACATGACATGAGGGGGGACGTCGGACATGACATGAGGGGGGACGTCGGACATGACATGAGGGGGGCGTCGAAAAAAAATAAGAAGAGGAAGAAGAAGAAAAAAAAGAGGAGAAGAAGAAGGAATAGAGGAGAAGAAGAAAAATTAGATTATCTTCTCCTCTATTCCTTCTTCTTCTCCTTTTTTTTCTTCTTCTCCCCTTTTTTTCTTCTTCTCCCCTTTTTTTCTTCTTCCTATTCTTAATTTTTATCGGGAACGAGGGTGTCGAGGATCGTCGAGGGGTCGAGGGTCGAGAACTAGGGTAGAGGGTCGAGGGTCACCGAGGGGTCGAGGGTCGCCGAGGGTTCGAGGGTTGAGGTTCGTCGAGGGGTCGAGGGTCGAGGAACACCGAGGGGTCAAGGGTCGAGGAACGCCGATGGGTCTTCTATATGTCACGTTGTGTGTCAAAGTATTGAAGAAATCCATGGCTTCATCATTAGCCAGAAGTAACCGGGGCATGATGGTATGAAGTTCTGCAAAGTTGTTCTGGAATGGAGTCCCGGATAGGATAATCCGCCTTTTGGTATGAATTTCAGCAAAGGCCTTCCAAATAGTGATATTCGGAAGGCTCTTGCTGAACTTTGTACCAAAAAGCGAATTATCCTATCTGGGACTCCGTTGCAGAACAACTTTGAAGAGCTTTGTACCATCATGCGCCTGTTACTTTCGCCTAATGATGAATACATGGTTTTGTTGAATCCTTTGACACTAGACAAACGTGACATGAGGGGGTCGAGGGTCGGGAACTAGGGTAGACGGTCGTGGATCACCGTGCGGTTGAGGGTTGAGGGTGGAGGATCACCGAGGGGTCGACACGGAAGTAACCGGGGCATATGATGGTACGAATCTCTCCAAAGTTGTTCTGGAACGGAGTCTATTTGGAATGCCTTTGCTGAAATTCGTACAAAAAGACGAATTATCCTATGTGGGACTCCGTTCCAGAACAACTTTGGAGAACTTCGTACCATCATGTGCCTATTACTTTCGCCTAATGATGAAGACATGGTTTTTTTGAATCCTTTGACACTAGACAAACGTGACATGAGGGGGTCGAGGGTCGGGAACTAGGGTATAGAGGGTCGTGAATCGCCGAGCGGTCTAGGGTCGTCCAGGGGTCGAGGGTCCAGATTTATCAAGAATGCCCCCATTATGGATGTGCATAAGTTGATCCAGTTTTTTTCTGATCTCATATATATATATATATATATATATATATATATATATATATACATATATATATATGTCACGTTGTCTGTCAAAGTACTGAAGAAATCCATGGCTTCATCATTAGCTAGAAGTAACAGGCGTATGATGCTACGAAGCTCTTCAAAGTTGTTTTGGAACGGAGTTCCTGATAGAATAATTTGCCTTTTGGTACAAATTTCAGCAAAGGCCTTCCAAATAGCGATATTCAGAAGGCTCTTGTTGAACTTTGTACCAAAAAGCGAATTATTCGATCGGGAACTCCGTTCCAAAACAACTTTGAAGAGCTTCGTGCCATTATGCGCCTGTCATTTCCGGCTAATAATGAAGTCATGGTTTTCTTGAATTCTCTGACACTAGACAACGTGACATATAGAAGGGTAGATGAGATCAGGAAAAAATATGGACCATTTTCTGCACATCCAGAATGGCGCCATTTTGTTAAATCCCTTGTCGATCCGGACGTCGGACAATCATGAGAGAGGCGGTCCAGCCCAAACCCTAGAAGCGCTGCCGAGGCCACCCAAATTTACCAAGTTAAAAGAGTGTTGTCGTCGAGGCCACCCCGAACCCTAGAAGCGTTGCCGAGGCCACCCCAAACCCTAGAGAAGCATCGAGGCTACTAATATGATTCCTTGTTGTGATTAGCTAGCTAGGTCTACGTTTGCCACTAATATATCCATCTGTCATGTTTTGTATAATAATTGCCATGTTGTAATATTTGAAGAAACTATGGAGCACTGAGACTTGGAAACACAACAGGTGTTGGGGGACATAATCACAACCGAAGGTGATGTCCCATACTATCTCAGTGACACCGATGGTCCGGAAGGACAGGTGAAGCGTGCTACGTGATCGAACAATGGAGGAGGAAGGACATGATTATGATGGCTCCGGTGACCGAATGTCGGTGGAAGAAGGACACCGTGATGACGACTCAGGTGACCGAACGGAGTCCGGACATGTATATATATATATATATATATATATATATATATATATATTAAATAAGACTATGTTGACTACAGCTAATTGATGCATTAATTGTTTTGGTATGTACACATATTAACTCTCTTCTTTTCTAGCCCTCCGGATCGAGCCAAACTTCGGTAACGAGACGAGGCCCGAAGAAAAAGTTGCGTCAGGATGAAAGGTTCACGATCACAAAAATCGCGCGCCATGGCCAACCGATTGCACCCATCCGGACCAAGGAAGCATTTTCTGCTCAGTGTGGGGTTCTTGTTAGGGACATGATCCCGATCAGCATTCACCAATGGTATAAGCCTAAGAACGAAGACCCTGAGGTGTCTTATGTCAACGATAGGCAGAAAGCTGATCTTTGGACCGCGCCGAAGGCAAATTTCACCCTACCGCCAGAGGAGGATCCGGAGAAGCCAGTTATAGAGCCATTGGTCAAGGCTCATGCTCTTAAGAAGATGGCAGATCTATCCAGGAGGTGGAAGAATGAGCTGAAATCAACGTTTGTCAACAAAGACAAGACTCCAGAGTTCACCGGCCGATTTGAGAAGACCAGAGATCACTGGGACGCATTTGTCGCCCACCAGACATCCGAGAAGAGTAAGAATATGTCAGTGACAAACAAGAAAAATGCCACAAAGAAGGAGATGCACCATCGCACGAGGTCAGGTGGCTACCTCAAAGCCCGGCCGTTGTGGGACAAGGCTGAGAATGACCTGCTTGATAAAGGGGTCGAACCAGAGACATTGCACTGGCCAGACCGTTCAAGGACTTGGTTCTTCGGGGTTGGGGGATCGTTGGACCCTGAAATAGGGAAGTGCGTTTGGATGAACGAGCAACTGTGTTACCCATCACGAAGCTTCAGGAGTATATCGCCGCAGCGCAACAAGGGACATTCGTGCCCGACAGAGAGAACGACGAGCTCACACAGGCCCTCGGGAATACTGAGCACCCTGGACGGACACGAGGCACCCCAGGCTCCATTTCGTGGAAGGCTGGGTTTCCCGACGCAGGCGGTTACAAAGGCCGGGAGAGGAAGAGGAAAGTGGAGCAGACCCAACTGCAGACGCTACACACAAGGGTACAAGCGTTAGAGGAACGAGAAGCAGTTCACAGCAAGCGACCTGCCGAAGCTACCCCGCCATCTCAGCTGGAGAAGCAGCGTTGCTTCCACCAAGCTGCTTCAGGAGCTTGTCTTCACGGCTCCTGCTAGCTACCCCGTGGATGCTATCACGGAATCTCAAGATTGCTATCTTATGACGTAATGGAAGAACTTCAAAGTCAGGGCGGCTGTCGGCTCTGTTCCACCTCCTGAACCCGGCGCAACTTTTCACTGTCGTCCGATTCCAGAAGGATATGTTGTTGTGATAGTGGATGAAATAACAGAGGGATTTGAGGAGCTCGAGCTTGACCACCCTACCGGTGAAGAGGAGACTCGGCTGGGTTGTGCTCTGAATACTCCATGTCTATGGCAGAAGGAGCTCATCAACCTTCCGAACTAGACGCCTCCGCCTCCTCCTCCTCCGGCGAGTCAGGGCACTCTGCCTCCTCCTCCGCCTCCTCATCCGGCGAGTGATCAGGGCATTCCGCCTCCTTCTCCGACGCGTGGTGGAACTCCGCCTTCTTCTCCGCCTGCACCGCCGCGTCCGAGCAGCCAGCCTCCTCCTCCGCCTCGCCAGCAAGGGCGGAAGAGAGCCGGCGCCGCTTCGGCTGCTCCAGCGCATCGTAGTCCTTCTTCTCCGCCTCGTAAGCAAGGAAGGAAGACATCCGCAGCCGCTCTGTCTGCTCTGGCGTCTAGCAGTACAACCAGAGACGGGAGGCAATACAGATTCGGTCCATCTCTCAAGCCTCTAGAGAAGTTACCATACGAGATGACCGAGAAGGAAAACGCGGAGATCTGTCAAGCCCACGTGAGGGACTTCTTTGAAACGCAAGGAGCTAAGAAACATCCACCTCCGGAGGAGAATATAGATCTGGTGAAAGCAAAGCGCACTATCGGTGCCTTGAAGAAACCACCACCGTCTCCGCCGAAAATCAACTATGAGCGCATTATTGAAAGGTCATATATCGAAGCGGAGCGGTCGAGAAGTACTTGCAGTGATCGAATGTTAGCAGAACGGAGAAGTGGGAAAAAATTCCCCAGCTCGGCGAACAAGCGAACCAACCGTGCCCCCCGCTCAAGGTGTCTAGCGATATCGTCGCTAATCATCCGGGGATCTTGCCCGGTACCAATCCTGCAGATTACATGCACGATGATGATGCACATTTTGATATAATTGAGGTGCACTGGTGCGCTTCGGTCCTAAACAAACGGTTTTTTAGCCCTTTCCACGATAGCATTTGGAACCGTCGCCAAGTGAGTGTGGGCGACAGGGGGGGTCCTTCCCACACGACCCAAAAACCGTCGGGGATAGGGAGCCTTGATGCATACAATTGTCCCTATATAACCATTTCCGATATCTCGAATATCCCAAACGCTTCATCCTTGCTACTCGTTTGTGCTTGCATTGCCATCACAATCGGAGTTTTGTGGTTCTGCCTAAAACCAGGCAGATTCTAGGCACGGGAGTTTTACGATGCCTGGCACATCACAAATAGTTCATGATTATAAACCGTGTACGATGGGTAGACAATCACACACATTTAGTTTTCCCGCACCGTATGTGATAGTGTCTGACATCACACACACTTTGCAAATGGCAACTGTGTGCATGCTTACACACGTTTCCTCTCTGAACCATCTCGGATTATGGTGTATATCGCAAACGTTTGTGTTTTAGCAACTGTGTGTGCCGTAATGACCTGCACAACATAATTTCGCCCTAATTTAATTGCTGCTATTTAAAATTGTACCTAATTTAAACTTGAAAGTAGGCTATAGCTTTATTCATATCCATCAGGTTCAAACAACCAATGCATTATTCGATTCACAGGTACATATGTTTAAGAATTACATCGGCACCAAATAAAAAATGATGTACCAGGGTTCTATACTTGTCCTATTACAGATGGTAAAGAAAGAGGCGACAGACATTCAAGTTGCTGAACAAGGTAAAGCGGAATGGCCCTATTGTTCTCTCCTGGATGCAGAAGGCATGCAGGACTCTAGTCCAACCCCTTGTGATGGTCGGCCGCCAATCATGTAGTCTGAGAGGTAATCTTGAGGAAACTGCTTCAGGATCCACTGCAAAAGAAAAAAGATTCAGATATTGTCATCTAACACAACTCATTACGCAAAGAAAAGAAGGCTACAGGGTTCTTACTTACCATCCTGTAGTTCACAGTTGTCTCGCATAAAGTGTAAACAAATTGTTCGATTGACATCTTTTGACCCATTTTAATAACAATCTTTATCAGTTTTCTCACTTGATGCTGGTTCATGAATATCTCATTGCCCCATGCGCAGAAAGGGTCAAAGTGTGGATCTTTGACAATGATATATGTACCTAAAAGCACCAAGTTAATATTAGAAGCTAAACAACAATTGAAAAATGATGTAGTACAACACTCCATCCATCCCATTATATAAGATTTTATTATATGTATATCTAGACATCATCAGAACATTAAGGTAACACTCTTCCTTGTTGCTATGTAGCCTGGGATTGCATATTTAGTCATTCAGTACAATGCATGTTGCTAAACAACAATTGAAAAACGAAAAGGCATGTTAACTGCAATATCCTTAACAGCAACAAAATATCGTAATTCATAGTGGTATTGTTGAAACAATTATTGATGAAATTGAACTGCACGGCAAATAGTTGCACATATAAAGCATCACATTGTGAAG
Source organism: Aegilops bicornis (assembly GCA_021605145.1). Taxonomy (NCBI): domain Eukaryota; kingdom Viridiplantae; phylum Streptophyta; class Magnoliopsida; order Poales; family Poaceae; genus Aegilops; species Aegilops bicornis. The sequence goes on along the minus strand of CM038674.1, from coordinate 475,759,523 downwards.
AACTAAAATAAATAAGTCATAAGGACATCTCTAGGCGATCCTTAAAAAGTTAAAGGACTAAAACCTTTAGTGGATATATATACTCCAGCAATTTTTGGCCTTTTCTAGTCGATCCCCTAAACTTAAGGTTGTAAACTTTAAATTGATCAAGTTCAAAGCAGATTCAACCGAAAATAGCATGCATTCAAACATAAACATAGATAGTTTTGCATAACCGGCATAAAACATAAATATCTAACTAAGCTAAACTACTTTCGATCACTACTAGTGAAAAGCTTATAAACAGACGCTTACTAATAGTGTGAGTTTATACCCCTCGCTACTGCTACTTACTAGTAGCACGTGTGTTTACCCCTCGCTACTACTAATCAGTCTCTACTGTGCCCCCGAGACATGCCATAATAGTAGCAAGGGGTATGAACCTGCGCTACTACTAAGTTGATAGTAGTAGCACGGGTTTATACCTCACACTACTACTAAGTTGATAGCTATAGCGCGGTCAGACACCCCACGTTATTACCGAGGGACCGCCGCAACACCCACCCCCCGATCCCCGGATCCACTCCCACCCCACCAAGCACCAACCGTCCCACACCACTCAGCCCGATCCAGATCCCCAACCTCCTCTCCTCTCCCAACCCACTCGTCGCCGGACGCAGCTTGTGCTTAAAGCGCACTGCTTTCACCGACATGTGGGGCAGCCACCGTTGTACATGTAGACACAGCGAGCGCTTTAAGGCACCGAAGCATCGTCCTTCGCCGCCGGCCTCCTTTCAACCTCCTCTCCTCTCCCTACCCACTCGCCGCCGGCGAGCACTAGGTGGATAGTCCACCACCACACTGTTTGAAGCGGGTGGGGATTGTGGGGCTGGGCAACATCGGCTCGCGCGTCGCCCGGCGTCTCGCCGCCTTCGGCTGCGCCGTCTCCTACCACTCGAGGTCGCCCAAGCCGTCGGTGTCGTACCCGTTCGTCCCCGCGCTCTGCGTGACCTCGCCGCCGGCAGCGACGTGCTGGTGCTCTCCTGCGCGCTGACGGACGAGACCAAACACATGGTGAGACGGGACGTGATGGAGGCGCTGGGGAAAGACGGGGTGCTGGTCAACGTCGGCCGGGGCGGGCTGGTGGACGAGCCGGAGCTGTTCAGGTGCCTCCACGAAGGCGTCATCGGCGGCGCCGGCCTGGACGTGTACGAGAACAAGCCGGCCGTGCCGCCGGAGCTGCTCGCCATGGACAACGTGGTGCTGTCGGACCACAGGGCCGTCCTCACGACGGAGTCCATCGACGGCGTGCTTGAGGTCGTCATCGCCAACCTCGACGCCTTCTTCTCGGGGAGGCCATTGGTCAGCCCCGTGCAACTTCAAGCACAAGAACTTCTCCAGCTTCATATGGTAATCACATCACTAAGCAACCGAGTATCTTCCTTCCACAATAATTAATTCACCTTTTGTGCATACGGTAGATTGTTGATGCAGTCTGAAAACTGGCACTTACTACTCGGAGTCTAGTAGTAGTATATATTCCCAGGCATCAACTGATTATTTCCTAATGGATGTGCATTTTGCATCTGAATCATCTACTGAATTTAGTATTTTTCTGTGGATTCGTTTCAGATGGACCGTGGGAGGTCGTAAAGCGAGCGGTGTGTGCCATGAACTCTGGTTCCTTGGCATCCAAGTTCGTTTCTTCTGTGGGGTTGCACTTTTTTGGCGGGGAAGAAAATACAGAGATACTTGTGCGGTGCAAGTTTCCTGGAAAGTATTATTCAGTTTTCCTGGAAAGTTTCCTGGAAGGAAGGTGGACGTGGACACAACACAACAGAAAATGCAGGTGTTGTGCATATCATCCTTGCCGCCTACTCCTTCTACTACCTGTCATTTTCTGCTGTGTGTACCGTTTCCTGTGGTGTCCATTCTTGATATAGTGCCATGATTTTGCCTGTCATTACTTTCTGTTCCGTGCTATTACGCTTTTGTTTGTCATTACTTTCCGTTCCACGCCAGCTCACGTGCACGGATCTATCTGCATATGATTAGTCCTTAATTTTGAGTTATGATATGGTATGCTAACAATTTTGTGGGACTACAGGTTTTGAGATCTTTGCTTTCCCATGCAACCAGTTTGGTGGGCAGGAACATGGCATTGATAAGGAAATCGTTCAGATTGCTTGCACTCGTTTTCATGCTTAGTATCTGATTTTTGACAAGGTAAATGTGTGCTTGATACTTCCTCCTTCCTTTTTTGGTGTCTCTCTTTCAAGCTGAAAGAAACGATTGCTTTAGTGTACAATGTACACTATGACTGCTTCCATAACAGTTACTATATTTAATTGAGGAAATCCGATCCAGCATGTCTTATCTATTTTATATGCAGTCTGAGTGATATAAGGGTGCGTTTGGGAGCCAAAGTATTTTTGTAGTTTTTAAGGAATACCGTGGTTTCTGAAAAAATCTTGGTATTCAATACTTTTGAGTCGTTTGGATGAAAAAAATACTACAGTTTAACAAACTGTGGTATCCCTAAAACTGTGGTCTTTTTGTAGTATATAAAAAAGAGGTCTAGACCTCTTTTTAAAAAACTGAGAAACGTTGGTTGGGTTGTCTCTTTGTCCATCTTCTTCTGGCCATCGATGCCTCTCACACATAAAGTCGATAGCTAGCCGATCGATCTATCCGGTTAGAGGGGCACACAGACACGTACAAATGATGACTTAGTGCCGGCTGAAAACACATGTCCACTTGCAGCGCATGTCGTAACTAGCTCTATCTTTCATTGATTACAGGAGATAACTCTATACAGAGATCCTTCCTAGCATCTAGGAGAGAACATGCCCGTGCAAAGCTGCATGCATAGAAAAACTGCCACTTGCCAAACACTTATCGAAACTGAGAAAATCTATGTTTTTCATAAACTGTAGTATTTGTTGCTCATCTATTGAAATACTGAGGTTTTGGAATACTATGGTTTTGGAAAAACGGTGTTACCAAACTAGGCCTAAAACTTTTTGGACTACCAATGTTGTAAAGGTTAAATTATTATATTTTAAGGTTGTAAAGGCTGTATGTTGTGTTGGCTAAGACTAAAGATTGTAAATTCATCATGTACCAATGTCATTCTCTTTGCAGATGATTCTAGAAACTATATTATCAGTTCATTGCTACTTTGTATGTGCCTTATGATATGTCCTCATATATGTCTGGACTGAAATATGAGTGTCTTGGTCCTTCTTATATTTATTTTTATGATCTCAGTCAGCCTCTTTCACACCCATTGTGTCGAGGACCAATGACAATATGTTGATTTTGATGTCATTTGATTTGTGAGTAAATAGAAGTTAACCTGATTATGTGGTTGCATGATTTGCCTGATTCTGTGTTTCTTTTGGACTTTATGTTTTCTATGCACTTGTCAAATCTATATGCGTTCTTATATAATTATTCTCTGCACTTTCACTACTAGGAAATAGCTTATAGCTTCAGTTGTGCATTACGGCTTAAATAAGAATCTCTGGGAAAAAATGTTGCACATTGGCATCTACATGTACCGTGTTGCACATTGGCATCTACATGTACCGCATTGTTTTTCGTGCCATTCTTCTGAAGAATCTGAAGTTTCTGAACCTTTGTTCGTAATGCTGTAGGGTTCTGGTGGCGACGATGACGGTCGTCGAGAGGTTCGTGGACTGGACGGTGTCGTGGCTGACAGGTTTCAGAGTGCGGGGAGCGGGGCACATGTACGATGGCTTCCTCCGTCCGCTGGTGGCAAAGCACGAGGACGACAACGACCGAGCCAGCTGCAGCTGAGGGCCAGAGCGAGGGATGTGACTGCGTCGCAACTCAAGGTGGCGGCTGTGTTTCGCCGCAGCTGCAGACCGCAAGATCAGGCCGGGCAGGCTCCGCACATTGACGAGTGGTCCAATTTCCGGATCAAGCCATAACAACTTACGTAGGTAGTTGCTTATGTAACTGTGCGATAGAATGGAATTATAAATGAGTTGGTGCTACAATGTGGAACTGGAGAAGATACGACAATTGTGTGACAGAATTGATTTGGTTAATTTTATTTTTTTAATTTCTAATAAGTTAGTAGTAGCGTGGGGATAAAATGGAACGCTACTAGTATCTAGGATAAGCGTTGGCACTACAGACACGCTACTACTATTTCATTAGTAGTAGTGTTGGTTCATAATAGCAGTAGCGTGGGTGGCACACACTACTACTAACAGCGCGGGTTCGACCTACGCTATTACGAACTTTTAACTATAGCGCGATACTAGTAGCGCGACTACCTGCGCTACCAGTAGCCATTTTACCCGCGCTGCTAGTAGCCTTTTCCCTAGTAGTGGGTCGAAGTAGAGGTCGAGTCAATCCTTCCTCGTCATGTACGGTGTGCCGCGAGCCGTGTTCGGGCCAGTACCGTTGTAGGGGTCATTGGGGAAGGCACTCCTCCACTCGTAGACGTCGATCTCCTCGTCCTCGGGGACCACCTCGCCGCCCTCGGTGCCGCCGTCCTCGCCGCCTTCGACTTCGTCATCGGAGGAGAGCACGATAACCTCGCCGCCCTCCGCACCAGCAAAGATCGCCCGCTCCGCCTCCACGAGCTCCGGGTGCTACCGGCGGAGCTCTTGCATGTAGGCCTCAGCGGCGGCCCCGGCCTTGAGGCGCTCCCACGCCTCGCGGTCCTCCCGCGCCATAGCCGAGCTCACCACCCCTGGCTCCGGCGGAACGAGGTGGACCGGCCGTGTGCGGAAGGGGAAATAGAGCCTAGCCGCCGCGCCGTGGTAGCGGACCTACCAGTGGTTGTACTCCATGGCCGCGAGCTCGGCCGTGTGGAAGCTACCGAGCCACCGGCGGGTGTGGGTCTCTTGATCTGTAATCTCGACGACCCACGTACCCCACCGCCGCTGCTGGACCCCGAGGTAGGACTTCGCCGACTGCCGGGTCCGAGGGAGGACGGGGAAGTCCTCGAACCGGCGTAGGGGCACGGCGGCGGGCAGATAGTGGGACCGGCGATGGCAGATCGGGCCCACGGAGGAGGACGGGGACACCTCGGCGGCCACCTCGCCGGCGGCGGGCGAAAAGGCCGCGATAAACCTCTATTTGGCCATTGGCTCCTTGAGCTCCCGCACACGCCACAGAGGTTGAGGATGGAGGCGCCCGGCTGGCGGCGACCTACCAATGGTTTCGAGGGTTGTGTGTGTCTGTGTGAGCGGAGGTTTTGGGGTGTGTGTGTGGAGGGGGGGCAAGGTTGTGTTTGAGGAAATAATGCGGCAACTGAAAATTTTACTAGGTGGGAGTGACAAGGCAGGGCTACTGAAAATTTGGATTAAGGGCGAGCAGATATTTTTGAGATTGCGAGGGATGCAGAGGCGGGAGTAAAATGCCGGGGCTAGTGAAAATTTGAATCAAGGGACTGAAGCAGAGCGAGAGTAACAGACATCCCACACAGTCCGCACATACTAATCATGTGCTATCGAACATTAAAACCTTCCAAGCAGTAGATATTTTCGAGATTGCAAGGGATGCAGATGCATGAGTTTTTGGGGAGTGAACTAGTGTGCTTGACACGCCGGTTGTGGACTGTAGCCGATGCACCTTCTCGCATAAGCCATAAGCGTAATATACACCGACGGTGCTCCAAGATATTTTGTACTACATCTCACACGGTTGGTGATAATAAACTGTGTGGGATCTACTTGATTTGAATTACAAAATGGGGTCATAGCGGCAATGGACGTTGTTTGAATTGCTAGACCTTTTATCCGCAGTGAACATGCAACTATATGTGTGTCGTAAAAGAATTGGAATTATTCAGGGTTCATTTGGACATTTTATACAGTAAATTGGTTTTCTAGCCATTTCACGTGCACAATTGAAAATTAAACTATATGCACATGCTCCGGTGCATACAAATTGGTTGAAAAATCAAATTTGTGTCCTTCAGTGCATGCTTAGGTCCCATGGAAGAAATGGGAATGAATCTTTCCGGGTTCGTTTGGCCTTTTTATACATTAACTGGGTTTTCTAGGCATTTTATGTGCATAATTCAAATTTGAACTACAAGCACATGCTCCAATGCACCAAAGTTGGTTGAAAAATCACATGTGTGTCCTTGGGTGAATTTCTAGGTCCAATGCAAGATATGGGAATGAATTTCAAACACCAAGACACTGTTGTTTGCCGGCAAAATGTTGAGATACCTGGTTTTTAAGTTCTGGTAAATCCAAAACTCGTCTGAAATTCATGAAACTTGGCATGCTATGAAGGAGCGGCATCAACATGCCGTGGTGAAAATTTTGTCCCATTTGGGGCAGGTTTGGGTATAAGTTCTCACAAATCATAGCTTCTCACAACAAGCTTGATGGTTTCGATAGGGAACGTACCACCTGTGGGGATGAGATGATATCCGTTGCCTCTTATTGCTTTCAAAAAGTTTCTAGTGTCAACATAGAACAACAGGAGTGTTGTGTTTAATCTTGGGATTTTTTGGGGTTCGTTTGGCCTTTTTTATACATTAACTGGGTTTTGTAGGCATTTTATGTGCATAATTCAAATTTGAACTACAAGCACATGCTCCAATGCACTAAAGTTGGTTGAAAAATCACATGTGTGTCCTTGGGTGAATTTCTAGGTCCCATGCAAGAGATTGGAATGAAATTCAAACACCAGGGCACTGTTGATTGCCGGCAAAATGTTGAGATGTCTGGTTTTTAAATTCTAGTAGATCCAAAACTCGTCTGAAATTCGTGAAACTTGGCATGCTATCATGGAGCGGCATAAACATGCCGTGGTACAAAATTGTCCCATTTGGGGCAGGTTCGGGTATATGCTTCTCATAAACCAGATCTTCTCACAACAAGCATGATGGTTTCGATAGGGAACGTCCCACCTTTGGGGATGAAACGATATCCATTGACTCTTATTGATTTCAAATTTTTTTCTCGTGTCAACATAGAACAACAAAAGTGTTGTGTCAATTTTTAGGATTTTCGGGATTCGTTTCGACATTTTTATGCATGAACTGAGTTTTCAATGCATTTATGTGCATAATTTAAATTTGAACTACATGCACATGCTCCAGTCACTACTAGGAAAACGGCTATAGCTAATATGGACATTAATGGCGCACCATGAATGTGGTGCGCCATTGCTATATAGCAGTGGCGCACCAGATACAGGTACACCATTATTGGCCACATTACTAATGGCACACCTGGTGTATGGTGCGCCATTACTAGTTTTGAAAAAAAAGATAAAAAATCGTTAGCAGTGGCGCACCAGTGAATAGTGCGCCATTACTAGTTTTAACTAGTAATGGCGCACTATCCGCAGGTGCGCCACTACTAAGATGTTTTTTTATATTCTTTTTTTCAAAACTAGTAATGGCGCACCACACACCAGGTGCATCATTAGTAACCCTGGTTACTAATGGCGCATTCTTAGGTGGTGCGCCATTGGTAACCTGGGAGCAGCTAGATATTTTGGATAGCCACCTACCACTCTCACTTTCCCCACTTCATTCTCTCCACCTCTACCAAGCTTGGTCTCGGCTGCCTCCTCCTCCTCACCTCATTTGCACCATAGATTCATCCAAATTAAGTGGTTAAATTTCCCTTTTTTGATAGGTAAGTAAGGGGAAAGCTTTCTTTATGTTCTAGATCTACTTTTTTCTCCCTCCAACAACGTACATACTTTTTATGGCCTAGATCTACGTATGTTTGTGGTGTTGCATATGTTTGTGGTGTTGCATATGTTTGTGTTTGCAGGTACCGGTATTTGAAATGCTATAGTTGCCAATATTTTGCCGGAATGTTGATTCATTTCCGTTTCGGCGAGAATTTGGCACTATGCATTCTTTTTGGTCCTATTTTTAGGCAAAGTCATGCCAATTTTTTTTGGTTTTAAAATATCGTTTTGCTCTACCCCGCAGGCGACCATGGTCCGCACGATGACCGAAGGCATCGAGAATAGGTTTTTGAGCTCCGCGAAGGCCGAGATGCTTCAAAAGAACGAGACGGAGATAAGATGTCTTTGTCGAAGATGCAAGCTGAAGAGCCTTATGGACCCGGATTCCGTACAGGTGCGGGACCACCTGCTCTTGCGTGGTTTCATGGATGGCTATTGGTGGCAAGGTGATGAAGATGATTATGAAGTCGTCCATGGGGGTCAGGCAAGAAATGAGGAAGGGCAGCAAGACAACATGGCGAGGGCGGGCGAGAAGATGAAGAATCTCCAAGACATGATCACGAAGTAGATGCGATTACAGTCATCATGTAGAAGATGCGGACATGATGATGAGGAAGATCAAGATGAAGGGCATGATCATGAAGATGAAGATGCCGGAGCGCATTTACGATGGACCATCGATGGGCTGGGTGCAGGACCCTCATATTCAAGAGCTGCTTATCAAGCAGACGGATAACACAAGAGCTGCCGCCCGAGAGAAAGCCAAGCTGGATCAACTGGAGATAGACGCGGTTACTCCATTGTATGAAGGATGCAGGCCTGAGGATACCCGCCTGAAAGTAACGCTCATGGCTCAAAATGACCGACGCATGCTTCGACGAGAACATGTCATTCTGGCATGAACGTCTTCCCAAGGGGAACAAGTGCCCGACCAGTTTCGAGGAGGCGAAGAAAACCGTGTGTCCTCTGGATTTACCGCACGTGAAATACAATGTGTGCATGAACGATTGCATCATTTATCGGGCCGACCACGCGGAGTCTACCATATGTCCGGTGTGCGGCGTCACTCGATACAAGAGGAAGAAAGCTCCTCGAAAAGTGGTGTGGTACTTTCCGATCACTCCTCGTCTGCAGCGGTATTTCGCGGACCCTAAGGTAGCAAAGCTCCTGCGTTGGCACGCGGATAGGGAGGAGAAGAAGCGAGAAGATGACGGAAATGATCCGGAGATAAATAAAAAAGACAAGATGCCGAGTCACCCTAAGGACGCAAGCCAGTGGCAAGCGTTGAACTTTTTAACACCCAGAATTTGGGGACGATCCAAGGAACATCATGCTAGGCGCGAGCACCGATGGACTCAATCCGTTTGGCAGCCAGAGAAGCACACATAGCACCTGGCATGTGTTTGTGTGGATGTACAACCTTCCCCCTTGGTTGTGCATGAAGATGAAGTACATTCACATGAGTATGCTAATTGAAGGGCCGAAACAACCAGGGAATGCCATCAATCTGTATCTGGGGCTGCTAAAAGAGGAGCTAGACACGCTGTGGAAAACGCCAGCCAATACGTGGGACGCCGCAGAGAAAGAATATTTCCCTATGAGAGCCGCACTGCTCACGACGGTGCACGACTATCTCGGTTACGGATATCTCACGGGGCAGGTGGTCCACGGATTTTCTGGATGCGTCAGGTGCATGGATGACACAACGTATCACCAGCTAGATAGAGATCCCGTGTCTTTGAAAACCGTGTTCATGGGACATCGAAGGTGGCTTCGCGACGATGACTCATGGAGAAAACGCAAGGATCTGTTCGATGGTGAAACTGAACCCCGAAGACGCCCGCGTACGAGGAGCGGCGAAGAAATAGACGAGCTATTGAAAAATTGGAAAGAGTGCCCACCGCCGGGAAAAAAGCGAAAGGCGCCAGAGCCGCTGCTGAAGGTATGGAAAACGAGGTCTGTTTTCTGGGACTTGCCGTATTGGAAGATCCTCCGTGTGCCTCACAGCCTTGATGTCATGCATATCACGAAGAACGTGTGCGAGAGTCTGCTTGGTACCCTGCTCAACATGCCAGAGAGGACCAAAGATGGGCCGAAAGCAAGGGCAGACTTGAAATCAATGGGCATCAGGGAGGAGCTTCACGCTAATGATGATGATGAGGCGAAGGACAGGGAAAGTCGTCGCAAAGGCATAAAGGCCAAGAAGATCGGAAATGAATGCCCTCCCGCGTGCTTCACTCTAAGTCAGGAGGAGATTGAGCAGTTTTTCACCTGCCTCGTAGGAGTAAAACTTCCTTACGGTTACGCGGGGAAGATAAGCAGATACCTAGACTCAGCAAACAGAAGATCAGCAGGATGAAGTCTCACGACTGTCACGTGTTGATGACGCAGATACTTTCAGTTGCAATCCGTGGGATCATGGACGCGCACGTTCGTGAAACGCTATTTGGCCTATGCAACTTTTTCGACGTCATCTCTCAGAAGTCGGTTGGCGTGAGGCAACTCAAAAGGCTACAGGAAGAGATCGTGGTGATACTATGCGAGCTTGAGATGTACTTCCCGCCCGCATTCTTCGATGTTATGGTGCATCTGCTGGTCCATATCATGGAGGATATCATCCAACTCGGGCCGACGCTCCTGCACAAAGATGATGCCGTTCGAAAGGATGAATGGTGTCATCAAAGGATACGTTCGCAACATGTCACGTCCAGAGGGAAGCATAGCCAATGGCTTTCTGACCGAAGAGTGCATCCCCTACTGCAGAATTATCTTGGCATCGAGAACCCCGTTGGTCTACCCGTCAACAGGCACCTCGGCAGGCTCGTTGGATGGGGTCACCGCGAGGGTCGCCGCAAAATGCATGTCGACTTTGAGGGTCGACTCGCCGACTTTGAAAGAGAAAACCTAGTCGCGCTACAACACATAGACGTGGTCGATCCTTGGGTGGTAGAGCACAAAACCTTTATTGAGAAGACGTACAATGACCAAGGCCAACAAAGGACGGACGGAGATATAATCAAAGAGCACAACTCATGTTTCACGCGTTGGTTCAAGGAGAAGCTTCTGTCGTACCCTTTACATGAGGATTCTTCCACGGAAGAAAAACTCATATTCGCCTTGTCACAGGGCGCCGAGCACAACCTGATGACTTATGAGGCGTACGATATCAACGATTACACATTCTACACCGAGGAGAAGGACATGAAGAGCGATGGTTATCAGAACTCCGGGGTAACAATGGAATCCTACACCGGTAACGACAAGGACTGATACTATGGAAGGATCGAGGAGATCTGGGAGCTGAGCTACGATGGAGAGAGAAGGTCCCGATGTTCCGTGTTAGATGGGCCAAGAGCGTCATAAAAGAAGACCGGTATTTCACCACCATGGTTATACCCGAAGCCAAATCCAAGACCACGGGCGCAAAGGTCATCGCGAAAAATGAGCCATGGGTACTGGCTTCCCAAGTGGACCAATGCTTCTTCATTACCGACCGTCAAAGCCCAGTCATGTTGTCGTGAGGAGAGGCAAAAGGAAGATCATCGGAATGGATGGAGTCGCCAATGAGCAAGACTTGACAAATCTGGCGACCGAAGATGGAACATGACGATGATGAAGTACCATACACCACAAGAAGAAGCAGGACCACCCTACCTAAAGGACGTCTGCTCAAGAGAAGAACTCCATTTGTGAAAAAGAAGGGCAAGAAGATTGTGAAAAGATAGCTAGCTAAGATCGATTGTATTTAAATTGTAGTCTTCATTTCTCGATTGTATTTCGACATATGGAAATGACATTTCTTCTATTCTAGTCCTCATGAATATTTATTTATGTTTATTCTGGTATACCAAATTTTATTTATGTTTATTCTGGTATTGAATTTCTAACTCACAAAAAGTATTGAATTTGTTAATATTTTTTGAACTCATGAATATTTTTAAATTTCAGGGAACTTTTGAATTCATGAATATTTTTTCAAATTTGATGATATTTTTTCATATTCATAAATGTTTTACCAATTCACAAATGAATGCAACTTAAAATCCAAAAAAAAGTTACTAATGGCGCATCAGGAGAAGGTGCACCATTGCTATCAAGGTACTTATGGCGCACCCCTAGGAGGTGCGCCATTGGTATACCAATTTTTATTTAGGTTTATTCTGTTATTGAATTTCTAACTCACAAAAAGTATTGAATTTGTTAATATTTTTTGAACTCATGACTATTTTTAAATTTCATGGGCACCTTTTGAATTCATGAATATTTTTTCAAATTTGATGATATTTTTTCATATTCATAAATGTTTTACCAATTCACAAATGAATGCAACTAAAACTCCAAAAAAAAGATAGTAATGGCGCACCAGGAGAAGGTGCGCCATTGCTATCACGGTACTTATGGCGCACCCCTAGAAGGTGCGCCATTGGTAACCCTCCCCCCACTCCCACTTACTCCCCTCTCCCTCTGGCCTCTCTCCCTCCCTCGCCAGATCCACCTCGCCCCACCTAACCCGACGACCCCCGCGGGAGCACGCCGCCGTCCGCCCGCGCCCGCTCCTGCTCCCGGCTCCCAAATCCCCAAATCCGCTCGAACCCTAGCCCCCTGCCCTCCCTACGAACCCTAGCCGCCCCTGCCCTCGAGCGCGAGCCATAGCCAATCCAGCCACCGGTGGGGCAGAGCGAGCAGCGGCCGGTCCAGCCACCGGCGGGGCGGTGCGAGCAGCAGCTAGTCCAGCCACCGGTGGCGCGGCGCGAGCAGCGGCCGGTCCTACCACCGGCGGGGTGGCGCGACCTTGACCTCTCCAGGTACAGGGCCTCCCCACCGTCGGGGCTCCTGTGCTTCTCCACTCCGGCGGTGCTTCCTCGCTCCGGCTCGCCCAACCCAGCAGCACACTCCACCACCAAATCTCTCTCTCTCTCTCTCTTCACCACCACACTCCACCATTTCTCACTATATTTCTTATGTCGTGGTGAAGGTTGCAGAGGTGGGAGGGAAGCAGAGGACAAGCTGCTCACCGTTCGACCATATACTCAGGACAAGGTGCTCACGGAGGTGCCCAAGTACAAGCAGACCATCTTCTCCGTCCTCCCCTAGGTAACTTCATCTTCATCCCACATTCTGCTCTGCTCGTTCGTACCTTAACTGTGTATCAAAGTTGCAAACTACTGTAGGTAGTAATTTGTTTGTCTGAATGCACCTGCACTTGCACCTGCTTTTGGTTGCTTATGTTCCAGCACATGGAGTGGAGTAGTGCTTTATTATATTATATTCAGATCAGATAGTTGCTGGATTGGAGTATACATTGGTTGATGATGATATAAAGTCTAGTCTGGATAGTTGGTTGATGATACACTAGTAGTACAAAGTGTAGGTGGTTACTCCACAACAAACTCTGCTTGGCTTGTACAAAAGATAAAAACAAGTCTGGCTCCTTCAGACTTGTTTTTAAACCAACATGGCAATTTTAAAGTGTAGGTGGTTACTCTCTCTCTCTCTCTCTCTCAGTGATTAAAAGGCTATAAACTATAATTAGAAACCAAACAGAATAGTCTCCAAGCAGCTGCTGAGGATTCTCTAGTAACTTCAGGAAGCTCAGCTCGAGTGTTTTTAAACCTATCAACCTTTGCACTTTTACTATGCCATCTAGTGTTAAGTTCAGACAAACTGCATCCAACATGGAAATTTTATTTATAATGTGGTCTCCGGTCAAATGTGAATGCTAGATGATGCCGGCTCCTGATGACCCACAAGTATAGGGGATCTATCGTAGTCCTTTCGATAAGTAAGAGTGTCGAACCCAACGAGGAGCAGAAGGAAATGATAAGCGGTTTTCAGCAAGGTATTCTCTGCAAGCACTGAAATTATAGGTAATAGATAGTTTTGTGATAAGATAATTTGTAACGAGCAACAAGTAACAAAAGTGAATAAAGTGCAGCAAGGTGGCTGATACGTCTCCAACGTATCTATAATTTTTTATTGCTCCATGCTACTTTATCTATTGTTTTGGACTATAATGGGCTTTATTTTCCACTTTTATATTACTTTTGGGACTAACCTATTAACCGGAGGCCCAGCCTGTAATTGCTGTTTTTGCCTTTTTCAAGATTTGAAGAAACATAATATCAAACGGAGTCAAAACGGAATGAAACCTTCGGAAACATGATTTTCTCACCGAACGTGATCTAGGAGACTTGGACCCTACACCAAGGAACCAGAGAGGCGGTCACGAGGGTGCCCCCCCCCCTAGGGCGCACCCCCGTGCCTCGTGGGCCCCTCAAAGCTCCACCGACGTACTCCTTCCTCCTATATATACCTCATTGCCCCCAAACGATCGAGCAGGAGCCAAAACCTAATTCCACCGCCGCAACTTCACGTATCCACGAGATCCCATCTTGGGGCCTGTTAGGAGCTCACGTGGGAGGGCATCCACCATGGAGGGATTCTACATCAACACCATAGCCTCTCCGATGAAGTGTGAGTAGTTTACTTCATACCTTGGTCCATAGCTAGTAGCTAGATGGCTTCTTCTCTCTTTTGGATCTCAATACAATGTTCCTCCCCTCTCTCGTGGAGATCTATTCGATGTAATCTTCTTTTTGCGGTGTGTTTGTTGAGACCGATGAATTGTTGGTTTATGATCCAGCTTATCTATGAATAATATTTGAATCTTCTCTGAATTCTTTTATGTATGATTGAGTTATCTTTGCAAGTCTCTTCGAATTATCTGTTTGGTTTGGCCAAATAGATTGGTAGTTCTTGCAATGGGAGAAGTGCATGGCTTTGGGTTCAATCTTGCGGTGTCCTTACCCAGTGACAGAAAGGGTTGCAAGTCACGTATTGTATTGTTGCCATCGAGGATAACAAGATGGGGTATTTATCATATTGCATGAATTAATTCCTCTACATCATGTCATATTGCTTAAGACGTTAGTCTGTTTTTAACTTAATACTCTAGATGCATGCTGGATAGCGATCGATGAGTGGAGTAATAGTAGTAGATGCAGAATCATTTCGATCTACTTGTCTCGGACGTGATGCCTATATACATGATCATACCTAGATAACCTCATAACCATGCTCAATTCTGTCAATTGCTCAACAGTAATTTGTTCACCCACCGTAGAATACTTATGCTCATGAGAGAAGCCACTAGTGAAACCTATGGCCCCCGGGTCTATTCTCATCATATCAATCTCCATCACTTTTATACTTGCTTTGTTTTTACTTTGCCTTTACTTTTTACTTTGCATCTTTATACCAAAAATACTATCTCTATCAGATCTCACTCTCGTAAGTGACCGTGAAGGGATTGACAACCCCTAACCGCGTTGGTTGCGAGTAGCTATCGTTTTGTGCAGGTACGAGGGACTTGTGTGTGGCCTCCTACTGGATTGATACCTTGGTTCTCAAAAGCTGAGGGAAATACTTACGTTATTGTGTTGCATCATCCTCTCCTCTTCGGGGAAAACCAACGCAAGCTCAAGACATAGCAAGAAGGATTTCTGGCGCCATTGTCGGGGAGTCTACACAAAAGTCAACATACCGAGTACCTATCACAATCCCTATCTCTCGCATTACATTATTTGCCATTTGCCTCTCGTTTTCCTCTCCCCCACTTCACCCTTGCCGTTTTATTCGCCCTCTCTTTCCTAATATCCTCCTCTTTTTTCCGTTGCCTTTCCCTCGTCCGTTTGTTCGCTCGTGTGTTGGATTGCTTCTTTGTCGCGATGGCTCAAGATGCTACCAAATTGTGTGACTTCACCAATACCAATAATAATGATTTTCTCAGCACTTCGATTGCTCCTCTTGCCAATACTGAATCTTGTGAAATCAATACTGCTTTGTTGAATCTTGTTATGAAAGATCAATTCACCGGCCTTCCTAGTGAAGATGCCGCTACTCATCTGAATAACCCGTTGATTTATGTGATATGCAAAAGAAAAAAGATGTCGATAATGATGTCGTTAAATTGAAGCTATTTCCTTTTTTGCTTAGAGATCGTGCTAAAGCGTGGTTTTCGTCTTTGCCTAAAAATAGTATTGATTCTTGGAACAAGTGCAAAGATGCTTTTATCTCTAAGTATTTTCCTCCCGCTATCTCTCTTAGAAACGATATTATGAATTTTAAGCAACTTGATCATGAACATGTTGCACAAGCTTGGGAGAGAATGAAATTAATGATACGTAATTGTCCTACTCATGGTTTGAACTTGTGGATGATTATACAAAAATTATGCCGGATTGAATTTTGCTTCTAGAAATCTTTTTAGATTCGGCATGGAGGCACTTTTATGGAAATCACTTTAGGAGATGCTACTAAACTCCTAGATAATATTATGGTTAATTATTCTCAATGGCATACTGAAAGATCTACTAATAAAAAAGTGCATGCTATAGAAGAAATCAATGTTTTGAGTGGAAAGATGGATGAACTTATGAAATTATTTTCTACTAAGAGTGTTTATTCTGATCCTAATGATATGCCTTTGTCTACCTTGATTGAGAATAATAATGAATCTATGGATGTGAATTTTGTTGGTAGGAATAGTTTCGGTAACAACGCATATAGAGGGAATTTTAATCCTAGGCCTTATCCTATTAATCCTTCTAATAATTATGGAAATTCCTACAACAACTCTTATGGAAATTTTAATAAGATGCCCTCTGAATTTGAGAGTAGTGTTAAAGAGTTTATGAATTCACAAAAGAATTTTAATGCTTTGCTTGAAGAGAAATTGCTTAAAGTTGATGATTTGGCTAGGAACGTTGATAGAATTTCTCTTGAGGTTGATTATTTAAAAATTAGATTTATTCCTCCTAAGCATGATATCAATGAGTCTCTCAAAGCTATGAGAATTTCCATTGATGAGTGCAAAGAAAGAACCGCTAGGATGCGTGCTTGCAAAGATGCCTTTATTAAAGCGTGTTCTTCTAATTCCTATGAAAATCAAGATGAAGATCTAAAAGTTATTGATGCATCCCTATTAAATCTTTGTTTTGCAATATGAATCTTGATGAAACTGAATATGATCTTCCTTTACCTAGAAGGCGTTCTAAGAATTCGGAGTTTTTAGATCTTGATGATGAAATTGGTAAAAGTGGGATTGAAAGAAATAAAAATCTAGATATTGCTAAACCCACTATATTGGATCTCAAGGAATTTAATTATGAAAATTGCTCTTTAATTGATTGTATTTCCTTGTTGCAAACCGTGCTAGATTCTCCTCATGCCTATAGTCAAAATAAGGCCTTTACCGAACACATTGTTGATGCCTTGATGCAATCTTATGAAGAAAAACTTGAGTTGAAAGTTTCTATCCCTAGGAAACTCTATGATGAGTGGGAACCTACTATCAAAATTAAAATTAAAGATCATGAGTTTAATGCTTTGTGTGATTTGGGTGCTAGTGTCTCTACTATTCCCAAAACTTTGTGTGATTTGCTAGATTTCCGTGATTTTGATGATTGCTCTCTAAACTTGCATCTTGCGGATTCCACTATTAAAAAGCCTATGGGAAGATTTAATGATGTTCTTATTATTTCAAATAGGAATTATGTGCCCGTAGATTTTATCGTTCTTGATATAGATTGCAATCCTTCATGTCCTATTATTCTTGGTAGACCTTTCGTTAGAACGATTGGTGCAATTATTGATATGAAGGAAGGGAATATTAGATTCCAATTTCCATTAAAGAAAGGCATGGAACACTTTCCTAGAAAGAAAATAAAATTACCATATGAATCTATCATGAGAGCCACTTATGGATTGCCTACCAAAGATGGCAATACCTAGATCTATCCTTGCTTTTATGCCTAGCTAGGGGCGTTAAACGATAGCGCTTGTTGGGAGGCAACCCAATTTTATTTTTATTTTTTGTTTTTGCTTCTGTTTGGAATAAATAATCCATATAGCCTCTGTTTAGATGTGGTTTTATCATTTAATTAGTGTTTGTGCCAAGTTAAACCTATTGGATCTTCTTGGATGATAGTTATTTGATCTTGCTGTAATTTCCAGAAACTTTGTGCTCAGTGCCCGAATTGTTAAAAATCACCAGAACGTGATAAAATATTGATTCCAATTGCTGCTGATCAATAATTTTTTTCCAAGTCGTCTAATTTTGGTAGAATTTTTTGAGTTCGAGAAGTTTGCGTTAGTTACAGATTACTACAGACTGTTCTGTTTTTGACAGATTCTGTTTTGCGTGTGTTGTTTGCTTATTTTGATGAATCTATGGCTAGTAAAATAGTTTATGATCCATAGAGAAGTTGGAATACAGTAGGTTTTCACCAATATAAATAAAGAATGAGTTCATTACAGTACCTTAAAGTAGTCTTTTGTTTCTTTCTCTAACGGAGCTCACGAGATTTCTATTGAGTTTTGTGTTGTGAAGTTTTCAAGTTTTGGGTGAATTCTTTTGATGGATTATGGAACAAGGAGTGGCAAGAGCCTAAGCTTGGGGATGCCCATGGCACCCCCAAGATAATCCAAGGACACAAAAAAGTCAAAGATTGGGGATGCCGGAAGGCATCCCTCTTTAAATCCACTTCCATCGGTAATTTACTTGGAGCTATATTTTTATTCACCACATGATATGTGTTTTTCTTGGAGCGTCTTGTATTATTTGCGTCTTTGCTTGTTAGTTTACCACAATCATCCTTGCTGTACACACCTTTTGAGAGAGCCATACATGAATTGGAATTTGATAGAATACTCTATGTGCTTCACTTATATCTTTTGAGCTTGATAGTTTTGCTTATAGTGCTTCACTTATATCTTTTGAGCGTGATAATTTTTTTTTGCTCTAGTGCTTCACTTAGATCTTTTAGAGCATGGTGGTGGATTTGTTTTAAAGAAACTTGATCTCTCATGCTTCACTTTGATTATTTTGAGAGTCGTTAATAGCATGGTAATTTGCTTAATGTTAATATACTTGGTATTCAAGATATGTGAAACTCTCTTTTGAGTGCGTTGAATACTAAGATAAGTTTGATGCTTGATATCTGTTTTGAGATATGAAGATGATGATATTAGATTCATGCTAGTTGAGTAGTTGTGAATTTAGATAATACTTGTGTTGAAGTTTGTGATTCCCGTAGCATGCACGTATGGTGAACCGTTATGTGATGAACTCGGAGCATGATTTATTTATTGATTATCTTCCTTATGAGTGGCGGTCGGGGATGAGCAATGGTATTTTCCTACCAATCTATCCCCCTAGGAGCATGCGCGTAATACTTTGCTTTGATAACTTGTAGATTTTTGCAATAAGTATATGAGTTCTTTATGACTAATGTTGAGTCCATGGATTGTACGCACTCTCACCCTTCCACCATTGCTAGCCTCTCTAATACCGCACCTTTCGCGGTATCATACACCCACCATATACCTTCCTCAAAACAGCCACCATACCTACCTATCATGGCATTTCCATAGCCATTCCGAGATATATTGCCATGCAACTTTCCACCGTTCCGTTTATTATGACACGCTCCATCATTGTCATATTGCTAGCATGATCATGTAGTTGACATCGTATTCGTGGCAAAGCCACCATTCATAATTCTTTCATACATGTCGCTCATGATTCATTGCACATCCCGGTACACCGCCAGAGGCATTCATATAGAGTCATATTTTGTTCTAAGTATCGAGTTGTAATTGTTGAGTTGTAAGAAAAATAAAAGTGTGATGATCATCATTATTAGAGCATTGTCCCAAGTGAGGAAAGGATGATGGAGACTATGATTCCCCACAAGTCGGGATGAGACTCCGGACGACAAAAAAGAGGCCATAAAAAAGAGAAAAGGCCCAAATAAAAAATGAGAGAAAAAGAGAAGGGACAATGTTACTATCCTTTTACCACACTTGTGCTTCAAAGTAGCACCATGATCTTCATGATAGAGAGTCTCTCATTTTGTCACTTTCATATACTAGTGGGAATTTTTCATTATATAACTTGGCTTGTATATTCCAATGAGGGGCTTCCTCAAATGCCCTAGGTCTTCATGAGCAAGCGAGTTGGATGCACACCCACTTAGTTTCTTTTGTTGAGATTTCATATACTTATAGCTCTAGTGCATCCGTTGCATGGCAATCCCTACTCACTCACATTGATATCTATTGATGGGCATCTCCATAGCCCGTTGATACGCCTAGTTGATGTGAGACTATCTTCCCTCTTTTGTCTTCTCCACAACCACCATTCTATTCCACATATAGTGCTATATCCATGGCTCACGCTCATGTATTGCGTGAAGATTGAAAAAGTTTTGAAAATGTTAAAGTATGAAACAATTGCTTGGCTTGTCATAGGGGTTGTGCATGATTTAAATACTTTATGTGGGGAAGATGGAGCATAGCCAGACTATATGATTTTGTAGGGATAACTTTCTTTAGCCATGTTATTTTGAGAAGACATAATTACTTTGTTAGTATGCTTGAAGTATTATTATTTTTATGTCAATATGAACTTTTGTCTTGAATCTTTTGAATCTGAATATTCATACCATGATTAAGACGATTTACATTGAAATTATGCCAAAGTATCACTCGCATAAAAAATTCTCTTTTTATCATTTACCTACTCGAGGACGAGCAGGAATTAAGCTTGGGGATGCCTGATACGTCTCCAACGTATCTAAAAATTTTGATTGCTCCATGCTACTTTATCTATTGTTTTGGACTATAATGGGCTTTATTTTCCAATTTTTTATTACTTTTGGGACTAACCTATTAACCGGAGGCCCAGCCCAGAATTGCTATTTCTTGCCTTTTTCAGTATTTCGAAGAAACAGAATATCAAACGGAGTCCAAACGGAATGAAACCTTCGAAAACGTGATTTTCTCACCGAACGTGATCCAGGAGACTTGGACCCTACGCCCAGAACGGAGAGGCGGTCACGAGGTGGGCGCCCCTAGGGCGCGCCCCCCTGCCTCATGGGCCCCTCGAAGCTCCACCGACGTACTCCTTCCTCCTATATATACCTACGTACCCCCAAACGATCAGAATAGGAGCCAAAAAACTAATTCCACCGCCGCAACTTCCTGTATCCACAAGATCCCATCTTGGGGGTTGTTCCGGAGCTCCGCCGGAGGGGGCATCCACCATGGAGGGCTTCTACATCAACACCATAGCCTCTCCGATGAAGTGTGAGTAGTTTACTTCATACCTTCGGGTCCATAGCTAGTAGCTAGATGACTTCTTCTCTCTTTTGGATCTCAATACAATGTTCTCCCCTCTCTCGTGGAGATCTATTCGATGTAATCTTCTTTTTGCGGTGTGTTTGTTGAGATCGATGAATTGTGGGTTTATGATCCAGCTTATCTATGAATAATATTTGAATCTTCTCTGAATTCTTTTATGTATGATTGAGTTATCTTTGCAAGTCTCTTCGAATTATCCGTTTGGTTTGGCCAACTAGATTGGTAGTTCTTGCTGTTGGGGAACGTAGTAATTTCAAAAAAATTCCTACGCACACGCAAGGATCATGGTGATGCATAGCAACGAGAGGGGAGAGTATTGTCCACGTACCCTCGTGAGACCGTGGCGAGCGTTATGACAACGCGGTTGATGTAGTCATACGTCTTCATGATCCGACCGATCCAAGTACCGAACGACGGCACCTCCGAGTTCGACACGTCCAGCTCGATGGCGATCCCGGACTCGATCCAGCAAAGTGTCGGGATGAGTTCCGTCGACCTGACGGCGTGGTGACGATGATGATGTTCTACGGCGCGAGGCTTCGCCTAAACTCCGCGACAATATGACCGAGGTGGAATATGGTGGAAGGGGCACCGCACACGGCTAAGGAACGATCCGTAGATCAACTTGTGTGTGTCCATGGGGTGCCCCTGCCCCGTATATAAAGGAGTGGAGGAGGGAGGGCCGGCCCTCTCTATGGCGCCCTAGGGGAGTCCTACTCCCACCGGGAGTAGGATTCCCCCTTTCCTAGTCCAACTAGGAACCCTTCCATGTAGTAGGAGTAGGAGAGAAGGAAAGGGAAGAGAGAAGGAGAAGGAAGGAAGGGTGCGCCCACCCCCTCTCCTTTGGCCCTTTCTCTCCTTTCCCGTATGGCCCAAAGAGGCCCAATACGAATTCCCGTAACTCTCCGGTACTCCCAAAAATACCCGAATCACTCGGAACCTTTCCGAACTCCGAATATAGTCGTCCAATATATCGATCATTAGTCTCGACCATTTCGAGACTCCTCGTCATGTCCCCGATCTCATCCGGGACTCCGAACTCCTTCGGTACATCAAAAACTCATAAACTTATAATATAACTGTCATCGAAACCTTAAGCGTGCGGACCCTACGGGTTCGAGAACTATGTAGACATGACCTAGAACTATTCTCGGTCAATAACCAATAGCGGAACCTGGATGCTCATATTGGCTCCTACATATTCTACGAAGATCTTTATCGGTCAAACCGCATAACAACATACGTTGTTCCCTTTGTCATCAAGATATGTTACTTGCCCGAGATTCGATCGTCGGTATCCAATACCTAGTTCAATCTCGTTACCGGCAAGTCTCTTTACTCGTTCCGTAATGCATCATTCCGTAACTAACTCATTAGCTACATTGCTTGCAAGGCTTATAGTGATGTGCATTACCGAGAGGGCAGAGATACCTCTCCGAGCAATCGGAGTGACAAAACCTAATCTCGAAATACGCCAACCCAACATGTACCTTTGGAGACACCTGTAGTACTCCTTTATAATCACCTAGTTACGTTGTGACGTTTGGTAGCACCAAAGTGTTCCTCCGTAAACGGGAGTTGCATAATCTCATAGTTACAGGAACATGTATAAGTCATGAAGAAAGCAATAGCAATATACTAACCGATCAAGTGCTAGGCTAACGGAATGGGTCATGTCAATCACATCATTCTCCTAATGATGTGATCCCATTAATCAAATAACAACACATGTCTATGGTTAGGAAACATAACCATCTTTGATTAATGAGCTAGTCAAGTAGAGGCATACTAGTGACTATATGTTTGTCTATGTATTCACACATGTATCATGTTTCCGGTTAATACAATTCTAGCATGAATAATAAACATTTATCATGAAATAAGGAAATAAATAATAACTTTATTATTGCCTCTAGGAATATTTCCTTCAGTCTCCCACTTGCACTAGAGTCAATAATCTAGTTCACATCATCATGTGATTCAACACTTATATTCACATCTGTATGTGATTAACACCCATAGTTCACATCGTCATGTGACCAACACCTAAAGGGTTTACTAGAGTCAGTAATCTAGTTCACATTGCTATGTGATTAACACCCAAAGAGTACTAAGGTATTATCATGTTTTGCTTGTGAGAGAAGCTTAGTCAACGGGTGCATCACATCTGAGCCGTATGTATTTTGCAAATATTCTATGTCTATAATGCTCTGCACGGAGCTACTCTAGCTAATTGCTCCCACTTTCAATATGTATCCAGATTGAGACTTAGAGTCATCTGGATCGGTGTAAAAAGCTTGCATCAATGTAACTCTTTACGACGGGCTCTTTTTATCACCTCCATAATCGAGAAATATTTCCTTAGTCCTCACTAAGGATGTTCTTGACCAATGTCCAGTGATCTACTCCTAGATCACTATTGTACTCACTTGACAAATTCAGAGCAAGGTATACAATAGGTCTGGTACATATCATAGCATACTTTATAGAACCTATGACTAAGGCATAGGGAATGACTTTCATTCTCTTTTCTATTTTCTGCCGTGGTCGGGATTTGAGTCTTACTCAATTTCACACGTTTGCAACACAGGCAAGAACTTTTCTTTGACTGTTCCATTTTGAACTACTTCAAAATCTTGACAAGGTATGTACTTATTGAAAAACTTATCAAGCGTCTTGATCTATCTCAATAGATCTTGATGCTCAATATGTAAGTAGTTTCTTGAGGTCTTTCTTTGAAAAACTCCTTTCAAATACTCCTTTATGCTTTGCAGCATAATTCTACATTATTTCCGATCAACAATATGTCATTCGCATATACTTATCAGAAATGTTGTAGTGCTCCCACTCACTTTCTTGTAAATACAGGCTTCTCCAAAAGTCGTATAAAACCATATGCTTTGATCACACTATCAAAGCGTTTTATTCCAACTCCGAGATGCTTGCACCGGTCCATAGATGGATCATTTGAAGCTTGCACATTTTTTAGCTCCTTTAGGATTGACAAGACCTTAGTTGCATCATATACAACTTTTCTTTAATAAATCCATTAAAGAATGCAGTTTTGACATCCATTTGCCGATTTCATAAAATGTGGCAATTGCTAACATGATTCGGACAGACTTAAGCATCGCTTCTGATTGAGAAAATCTCATTGTAGTCAACACCTTGAACTTGTCGAAAACCTTTTGTGACAAGTCGAGCTTTGTAGATAGTAACACTACTATCAGTGTCCGTCTTCCTCTTGAAGATCCATTTATTTAACATGGCTTGCTGATCATCGAGCAAGTCAATCAAAGTCCATACTTTGTTCTCATACATGGATCCTATCTCAGATTTCACGGCCTCAAGCCATTTCGCGGAATCTGGGCTCATCATCGCTTCCTCATAGTTCGTAGGTTCATCATGGTCTAGTAACATTACTTCTAGAACAGGATTACCGTACCACTTTCGCGGATCTTATTACGGAAGACCTACGAGGTTTGGTAGTAACTTGATCTGAAGCTTCATGATCATCATCATTAGCTTCCTCACTAATTGGTGTAGGAATCACATGAATTGATTTACGTGATGAACTACTTTCCAATTCGGAGAAAGGTACAATTACCTTATCAAGCTCTACTTTCCTCCCACTCACTTCTTTCGAGAGAAACTTCTTCTCTAGAAAGGATCCATCTTAGCAACGAATAACTTGCCTTCGGATCTGTGATAGAAGGTGTACCCAATAGTTACCTTTGGGTATTCTATGAAGACGCACTTCTCCGATTTGGGTTCGAGCTTATCGGTGAAAACTTTTCACATAAGCATCACAACTCCAAACTTTAAGAAACGACGGCTTAGGTTTCTTGCTAAACCATAGTTCATACGGTGTCATCTCAACGGATTTAGATGGTGCCCTATTAAACGTGAATGCAGCTGTCTCTAATGCATAACCCCAAAGCGATAGTGGTAAACCGATAAGAGACATCATAGATCACACCATATCTAGTAAAGTACGATTACGATGTTCGGACACACCATTACATTGTGGTGTTCGGTGGCGTGAGCTGTGAAACTATTCCACATTGTTTTAATTGAAGACCAAACTTCGTAACTCAAATATTCATCTCCATGATCAGATCGCGAAACTTTATTTTCTTGTTACGATGATTTTCCACTTCACTCTGAAATTCTTTGAACTTTTCAACTATTTCAGACTTATGTTTCATCAAGCAGATATACCCATATCTGCTCAAATCATCTGTGAAGGTCAGAAAATAATGATACACGCCGCGAGCCTTAACACTCATCGGATCGCATACATCGGTATGTATGATTTCCAACAAATCAGTTGCTCGCTCCATAGTTCCGGAGAACGGCGTTTTAGTCATCTTGCCCATGAGGCACGGTTCGCAAGCATCAAATGATTCATAACCAAGTGATTCGAAAATCCATCTTTTATGGAGTTTCTTCATGCGCTTTACACCGATATGACCCAAGCGGCGATTACCACAAATAAGTTGCACTATCATTATTAACTTTGCATCTTTCGGCATCAATATTATGAATATGTGTATCACTACGACCGAGATCCAACAAACTATTTTCATTGGGTGTATGACCATTGAAGGTTTTATTCATGTAAACAGAACAACAATTATTCTCTGACTTTAAATGAATAACCGTATTGCAATAAACATGATCAAATCATATTCATGCTCAACGCAAAAGCCAAATAACATTTATTTAGATTTAACACTAATCCCGAAAGTATAGGGAGTGTGTGATGATGATCATATCAATCTTGGAACTACTTCCAACACTCATCGTCACTTCCCTTCAACTAGTCTCTGTTTATTCTGTAACTCCTGTTTTGAGTTACTAATCTTAACCTAACGAGCAGTATCAAATACTAAGGGGCTACTATAAACACTAGTAAGGCACACATCATAAACTGTATATCAAATATACTCTTGTTCACTTTGCCATCCTTCTTATCCACCAAATATTCAGGGCATTTCCGCTTCAAGTGACCATTTCCTTTGCAGTGTAAGCACTCAGTTTCAGGCTTTGGTCCAGCTTTGGTCTTCATCACGGGAGTGACAACTTGTTTGCCATTCTACTTGAAGTTTCCCTTTCTTTCCCTTTGCCCTTTTCTTGAAACTAGTGGTCTTGTCAATCATCAACACTTGATGCTCTTTCTTGATTTCTACCTTCGTCGATTTCAACATCACGAAGAGCTCGGGAATCGTTTTCGTCATCCCTTGCATACTATAGTTCATCACGAAGTTCTAGTAACTTAGTGATGGTGACTAGAAAATTCTGTCAATCACTATCTTATCTGGAAGATAAACTCCCACTTGATTCAAGCGATTGAAGTACCCAGACAATCTGAGCACATGCTCACTAGTTGAGCGATTCTCCTCCATCTTTTAGCTATAGAACTTGTTGGAGACTTCATATCTCTCAACTCGGGTATTTGCTTGAAATATTAACTTCAACTCCTAGAACATCTCATATGGTCCATGACGTTCAAAACGTCTTTGAAGTCCCGATTCTAAACTGTTAAGTATGGTGCACTAAACTATCAAGTAGTCATCATATTGAGCTAGCCAAACGTTCATAACGTCTGCATTTGCTCCTGCAATAGGTCTGTCACCTAGCGGTGCATTAAGGACATAATTCTTCTGTGCAGCAATGAGGATAAACCTCGGATCACGGATCCAATCCGCATCATTGCTACTAACATTTTTCAATACAATTTTCTCTAGGAACACATATAAAAACATAGGGAAGCAAAAACATAGGGAAGCAACAACGCGAGCTATTGATCTACAACATAATTTGCAAAATACTACCAGGACTAAGTTCATGATAAATTAAAGTTCAATTAATCATATTACTTAAGAACTCCCACTTAGATAGACATCCCTCTAATCTTCTAAGTGATTACGTGATCCATATTAACTACACCATGTCCGATCGTCACGTGAGATGGAGTAGTTTCAATGGTGAACATCTATATGTTGATCATATCTACTATATGATTCACGCTCGACCTTTCAGTCTCCGTGTTCCGAGGCCATATACATTATATGCTAGGCTCGTCAAGTTTAACTCGAGTATTCAGCGTGTGCAACTGTTTTGCACCCGTTGTATTTGAACGTAGAGCCTATCACACCCGATCATCATGTGGTGTCTCAAAGACGAAGAACTTTATAGCGGTGCATACTCAGGGAGAACACTTCTTGATAATTAGTGAGAGATCATCTTAAAATGCTACCGCCGAACTAAGCAAAATAAGATGTATAACAGATAAACATCATATGAAATCAAAACATGTGACATGATATGGCCATGATCATCTTGTGCCTTTGATCTCCATCTCCAAAGTATTGTCATGATCTCTATCGTCACCGGCACGACACCATGATCTTTATCATCTTGATCTATATCAATGTGTCGTCACATGGTTGTCTCGCCAACTATTGCTCTTGCAACTATTGCTATCGCATAGCGATAAAGTAAAGCAATTATTTGGCACTTGCATCTTATGCAACAAAGAGACAACCATAGGGCTTCTGCCAGTTGCCGATAACTTCAACAAAACATGATCATCTCATACAACAACTTATATCTCATCACGTTTTGACCATATCACATCACAACATGCCCTGCAAAAACAAGTTAGACGTCCTCTACTTTGTTGTTGCAAATTTTACATGGCTGCTACGGGCTTAGCAAGAACCGTTCTTACCTACGCATCAAAACCACAACGATAGTTTGTCAAGTTGGTGTTGTTTTAACCTTCGTAAGGACCGGGCGTAGCCACTTTCAGTTCAACTAAAGTTGGAGAGCTGACACCCGCTAGTCACCTGTGTGCAAAGCACGGCGGTAAAACCAGTCTCGCGTAAGCGTCTGGCGTAATGTCGGTCCGGGCCGCTTCATCCAACAATACCGCCCGAACCAAAGTATGACATCTTTGGTAAGCAAGATGACATATATCGCCCACAACTCACTTGTGTTCTACTCGTGCATATAACATCAACGCATAAAACCAGGCTCGATGCCCTTTGTTGGTGAACGTAGTAATTTCAAAAAAATTCCTACGCACATGCAAGGATCATGGTGATGCATAGCAACGAGAGGGGAGAGTATTGTACACGTACCCTCGTAGACCGTAAGCGGAAGAGTTATGACAATGCGGTTGATGTAGTCGTCGTCTTCACGATCCGACCGATCCAAGTACCGAACGTCACGGCACCTCCGAGTTCAGCACACCGTTCAGCTCGATGGCGATCCCGGACTCCGATCCAGCAAAGTGTCGGGATGATTTCCGTCGACCTGACGGCGTGGTAGCGATGATGATGTTCTACGGTAGCGGGCTTCGCCTAAACTCCATGACGATATGACCGAGGTGGAATATGGTGGAAGGGGCACCAGACACGGCTAAGGAACGATCCGTAGATCAACTTGTGTGTCCATGGGGTGCCCCCTGCCCCGTATATAAAGGAGTGGAGGAGGGAAGAGCCGGCCCTCTCTATGGCGCGCCCTAGGGGAGTCCTACTCCCACCGGGAGTAGGATTCCCCCTTTCCTAGTCCAACTAGGAACCCTTCCATGTAGTAGGAGTAGGAGAGAAGGAAAGGGAAGAGAAGGAGAAGGAAGGAAGGTCGCCCCTCCCTAGTCCAATTCGGACTAGTCCATGGGGAGGTGCGACCACTCTTTTGGCCCTTTCTCTCCTTTCCCGTATATGGCCCAAAGAGGCCCAATACGAATTCCCGTAACTCTCCGGTACTCCCAAAAATACCCGAATCACTCGGAACCTTTCCGAACTCCGAATATAGTCGTCCAATATATCGATCTTTACGTCTCGACCATTTCGAGACTCCTCGTCATGTCCCCGATCTCATACGGGACTCCAAACTCCTTCGGTACATCAAAAACGCATAAACTCATAATATAAGCATCGCTATCGAAACCTTAAGCGTGCGGACCCTACAGGTTCGAGAACTATGTAGACATGACCTAGAACTATTCTCGGTCAATAACCAATAGCGGAACCTGGATGCTCATATTGGCTCCTACATATTCTACGAAGATCTTTATCGGTCAAACCGCATAACAACATACGTTGTTCCCTTTGTCATCGGTATGTTACTTGCCCGAGATTCGATCGTCGGTATCCAATACCTAGTTCAATCTCGTTACCGGCAAGTCTCTTTACTCGTTCCGTAATGCATCATTCCGTAACTAACTCATTAGCTACATTGCTTGCAAGGCTTATAGTGATGTGCATTACCGAGAGGGCCCAGAGATACCTCTCCGACAATCGGAGTGACAAAACCTAATCTCGAAATACGCCAACCCAACATGTACCTTTGGAGACACCTGTAGTACTCCTTTATAATCACCCAGTTGTGTTGTGACGTTTGGTAGCACCCAAAGTGTTCCTCCGGTAAACGGAGTTGCATAATCTCATAGTTACAGGAACATGTATAAGTCATGAAGAAAGCAATAGCAATATACTAAACGATCAAGTGCTAGGCTAACGGAATGGGTCATGTCAATCACATCATTCTCCTAATGATGTGATCCTATTAATCAAATAACAACAGATGTCTATGGTTAGGAAACATAACCATCTTTGATTAATGAGCTAGTCAAGTAGAGGCATACTAGTGACTATATGTTTGTCTATGTATTCACACATGTATCATGTTTCCGGTTAATACAATTCTAGCATGAATAATAAACATTTATCATGAAATAAGGAAATAAATAATAACTTTATTATTGCCTCTAGGGCATATTTCCTTCACTTGCAATGGGAGAAGTGCATGGCTTTGGGTTCAATCTTGCGGTGTCCTTACCCAGTGACAGAAAGGGTTGCAAGGCACGTATTGTATTGTTGCCATCGAGGATAACAAGATGGGGTATTTATCATATTGCATGAATTTATTCCTCTACATCGTGTCATCTTGCTTAAGGCGTTACTCTGTTTTTAACTTAATACTCTAGATGCATGCTGGATAGCGGTCGATGAGTGGAGTAATAGTAGTAGATGTAGAATCATTTTGGTCTACTTGTCTCGGACGTGATGCCTATATACATGATCATACCTAGATATCCTCATAAATATGCTCAATTCTGTCAATTGCTCAACAGTAATTTGTTCACCCACCGTAGAATACTTATGCTCATGAGAGAAGCCACTAGTGAAACCTATGGCCCCCGGGTCTATTCTCATCATATAAATCTCCATCACTTTTATACTTGCTTTGTTTTTACTTTGCCTTTACTTTTTTACTTTGCATCTTTATACCAAAAATACCAAAAATATTATCTCTATCAGATCTCACTCTCGTAAGTGACCGTGAAGGGATTGACAACCCCTAATCGTGTTGGCTGCGAGTAGCTATCGTTTTGTGCAGGAACGAGGGACTTGTGCGTGGCCTCCTACTGGATTGATATCTTGGTTCTCAAAAGCTGAGGGTAATACTTACGTTACTGTGTTGCATCATCCTCTCCTCTTCCGGGAAAACCAACGCAAGCTCAAGACGTAGCAGTGGCCCAATCCTTTTTGTAACAAAGGACAAGGCTGGACAAACTCTTATATAGATAAAAGCGCTCCCGAGAACACATGGGAATTATCGTCAAGCTAGTTTTCATCACGTTCATATGATTCGTGTTCGGTACTTTGATAATTTGATATGTGGGTGGACCCGTTCTTGGGTGTTGTCCTTACTTGGACAAGCATCCCACTTATGATTAACCCCTATTGCAAGCATCCACAACTACAAAAGAAGTATTAAGGTAAACCTAACCATAGCATGAAACATATGGATCCAAATCAGCCCCTTACGAAGCAACGCATAAACTAGGATTTAAGCTTTTTTCACTCTAGCAACCCATCATCTACTTATTACTTCCCAATGCCTTCCTCTAGGCCCAAATAATGGTGAAGTGTCATGTAGTTGACGTTCACATAACACCACTAGAGGAGAGACAACATACGTCTCATCAAAATATCGAACGAATACCAAATTCACATGACTACTAATAGCAAGACTTCTCCCATGTCCTCAGGAACAAACGTAACTAATCACAAAGCATATTCATGTTCATAATCAGAGGAGTATTAATATGCATATAGGATCTGAACATATGATCTTCCACCAAATAAACAAACTAGCATCAACTACAAGGAGTAATCAACACTACTAGCAACCTACAAGTACCAATCCCAGACTTAGAGACAAGAATTGGATACAAGAGATGAACTATTGTTTGAGAGGAGATGATGCTGGTGAAGATGTTGATGGAGATTGTCCCTCTCCCGATGAGAGGAGCGTTGGTGATGACGATGGTGATGATTTCCCCCTCCCGGAGGGAAGTGTCCCAATGAACAGCTCCACGGAGCCCTAGATTGGTTCCGCCTCATGACGGCGTGAGTCTCGTCCCCAAAGCTTGCTTATTATTTTTCTTGGACGAAAGACTTCATATAGCAGAAGATGGCCACGGAGGGCCACCGAGGGCCCACGAGGCAGGCGCGCCCACCCTCATGGCCAGGTGTGGGCCCCTCCGTATTTCTTCCTTCAGTATTTTTTAATATTTCCAAAAATAACTTCCGTGGAGTTTCAGGACTTTTGGAGTTGTGCAGAATAGGTCTCTAATATTTGCTCCTTTTCCAGCCCAGAATTCCAGCTGCCGGCATTCTCCCTCCTTATGTAAACCTTGTAAAATAAGAGAGAATAGGCATAAGTATTGTGACAAAAATGTGTAATAACAACCCATAATGCAATAAATATCGATATAAAAGCATGATGCAAAATGGACGCATCAGCTCCTGTTACACCTTTAGGGGTCAGAGAAATGACATGTTCAAAGATTATATTTCACTCCTATGCTTTGACCTCATGGCTAATCCCTCCACTGCTAAAACTCCTTTAATCAGTTCAGACTGCACCAATGGCAACCGCTTGTTCCACGGTAATCCGATGCCACCCACCGTGTATAGGGTTCAACTGGTTCGGGTGCTGCGGGGCTGCGATGACTTGTTACCTCCGTATCGACCCCCTGGGGCCGACGAAGATGATGTGATGACCCTCAGCGCCTGCATAAGTTGGTCCATGCTTTGGCCGAAGAGCCAGATTCGTTTGGGGTGGGGGACACCACCCCACCGACAACACCGCCAGTCGTGCCGGCGCCAAGCCATGGCAAGACCGCCGCAACGCTACCGCCGTCAGCTGATCCGGACATGCATATGGCACAGGATCCGGACGACAATGACGATACATTTACCAACGTCGATAAGTACTTCAACGAACATGGGTACGATGACGAATTCTTGGGGCCTCCTTCTCAAGAACCCAACCCTGCAAAAGACGATCGCAATCTAGCTGGTACCGCGGAGAAACCCAATTGCAACAGGCGTCATCTGGCGTTCAGTTCTCAGGAGCCAGCCAGCATCGAGTACGATCCATGCTTAGGACGGGCCATCTTCACCTAAGGATATCTCGAGGAGGGTGCAAGTGGCGGGTAGGCTGATACTACCGACTAATCTGCTCAGTGCTGCAACCGGTGCTATGCGGAGTCTGCATTACAGTGTTCTTTCTTTGGAGAAGTGGCGTATCTTCGAGAATGATGTGGCATACACGGTTTTCGTGGCCAAGGTGCCAGAGGGCAAGGGCTTTGTCGATAGCACCATCGGGGGTATGATCGTCCTGCGGTTTGATGACATCTTCGCTATGTTTAACCTTCATCCACTGCACTACACCTTCATTCGGCTATTTTCGCTCAGTATGGAGATGCGGATCATTAGAGACAAGACCCCGGACATCGTGATAATCGACCCCTTCTACATGTGTGCCAAGATCTTGGGAAGCGCTGGGGACCGGCAAGTCGCGAGTTCATACCTCGAAGGCGTCATTACGGCGAACCGGATAAGGATAACTTCCTCGTGCCTTACTTTCCCGAGTAAGTCATCCCCTCACCGCCCCGTAACATATGATTTCTTAGATTTTGATCGTTCTTTTTTTTCTAACATTCAATGGATTTGTGTAGTGACACACATTGCACACTCATCCTCTTAAGCCTGAAATATTCCATGGCCACGTATTTCGACTTGGACCGCCAGTCGAAGAAAGACTACACAAATATCAAGAAAGCTCTTGATGATGCTCTCCCTGACTACGCCAAATCTGGAGGCACCTTCAGGAGGGTAATTTGTAGGTACGGCAAGCACGTGTTCACCGATGTAACAACATTCCCCTGCGTCAAGCAGCCGCCTGGCGATCAGAATGATGCCTACTACGCCCTCCATCACATGTAGGCGATCGTACGGGACCATAATCACATTCTGCTACCAACTAATCTCAAAGATTGGGCCGCACGCTTGTCGGCAATCCAGGACGCGGACATCAGACAAGAATTCTTTCGCATCCAGTCGGAGTTTGCGGAAATCATCCATCAAGGTGTCCTTCGTACCTCGGGGCAGTTCTACCTCAAATATCAACCGTCCAATAGTGAAATAGAAACAACGCTACAACTGCAGGCTGACAACGATCGCGATTTCATGACCATCACGAAAGACGGCGGCTTCATCCACGCTCCGGTCCCTGAGTCGAGTCGAAAGTAATGATGCTATGTAGTTATGAAATATCGATTAGCTCATGTTGTAATTAAACTTTAATGAACTTGTATGTCTCTTTAGTTTGGACAGTCGTTCAACTTATATGTAATCGATGCTATTTATTAGTAGGACCATGAATCGTGCTATTAGTGTGTTGCTTTTCTCTTACGATCCTTTTGTTGCATACTTATATATTGCTTATGTATTGTCTGTGAATTGCTACTAACATTTTATTTGTCTAGTGCATAGAGATGCCGTCGTATGTCGTGTACAAGGGTAAGGTTCTCGGAGTCTCTGACGGCGGGAGGAGTGTCGGAGACAGGTTCACCGTTTTAGCGGTAACAGTTACAAAGGGTACACCACTAGGGCGGGGGCGGAAGCTAGATATGCGCGCTATCTAGCGGGAGAGAGGAGGGAGCGGAGGAGGAACCGAATGAAGACCAGTTTCATCGCGATGATGCTCATCGTGACCGCAGCTCTCTTCTATGTGATGGTAGTTTAGATATCGACTTGTAATGTGAAGACAAACTCGCTACTCGCGGTCTCGAGACTTGTAATGTTCTAACTTTGTTCGGTATTTTGAATTCGGAGACTAATATGATGAATTGTATTCGGAGACTAATCTTCTATTGTATTCGATAAATCTGCTGTTTATATGTTGTGCTGTTTATATTCTGTGCTGTAATGTATTTTGTAACCTGTGCAAATATCAGAAAAGCAAAAAAAAATCCTAATATTCATAGTACTGGCGCACCTTGTTGAGCATTAGTGGCGCACCAAGGCTAAATACTAGTGGCGCATTATGGGGCATAGTAATGGTGCACTTGGGGGCATACGTGAAGGTAAATATGGCCCCCTAGGAGGCATAGTAATGGCGCACTGCTAGGTGCGCCACTATTATCTGGTATAATAATGGCGCACCAGAGGTGCGCCATTAGTATTTGTTACTAGTGGCGTGGTAATAGTGGCGCACCTATAGTGCACCATTAATGGCCAAAATAGGTGCGCCACTAAGAGGCCTTTTTCTAGTAGTGAGTGCATATAAATTGGTTGAAAAATCAAATATGTGTCCTTGGGTGCATGCTTAGGTCCCATGCAAGAAATGGGAATGAATTTCAAACACCAGGGCACCGTTGATTGCCGGCAAAACATTGAGATGCCTGGTTTTTAAATTCTAGTACATCCAAAACTTGTCTGAAATTCATGAAACTTGGCATGCTATCATGGAGCAGCATAAACATGTCGTGGAAAAAAATCGTCCCATTTGGGGCAGGTTTGGGTATATGCTTCTCACAAACCAGAGCTTCTCACAACAAGCCTGATGGTTTCGGTAGGGAATGTACGTCCCACCTTTGGGGACGAAATGATATCTATTGCCTCTTATTGCTTTCAAAAAATTTCTCATGTCAACACAGAACAACAGGAGTGTTGTGTCAATTTTTGGGATTTTTCGGGGTTCGTTTGGACATTTTTATGCATTAACTGAGTTTTCTAGGCATTTTATGTGCATAATTCAAAATTGAACTAGATGCACATGCTCCAGTGCATATAAATTGGTTGAAAAATCACATGTATGTGCTTGGGTGCATGCTTAGGTCCCATGCAAGAGACGGGAATGATTTCAAACACTAGGGCACTGTTGATTGCCGGCAAAACGTTGAGATACCTGGTTTTTTAATTCTGGTAAATCCAAAACTCGTCTGAAATTCATGAAACTTGGCATGCCATCATGAAGCGGCATCAACATGCCGTGGTGAAAATTTTGTCCCATTTGGGACATGTTTGGGTATAAGCTTCTCACAACAAGCATGATGGTTTCGATAGGGAATGTACCACCTTTGGGGACGGGACGATATCCGTTGCCTCTTATTGCTTTCAAAAAAATTCTAGTGTCAACATAGAACAACAGAAGTGTTGTGTTTAATCTTGGAATTTTTCGGGGTTCGTTTGGCCTTTTTTATACATTAACTGGGTTTTGTGGCATTTTATGTGCATATTTCAAATTTGAACTACAAGCACATGCTCCAATGCACCAAAGTTGGTTTAAAAGCACATGTGTGTCCTAGGGTGAATTTCTAGGTCCCATGCAAGATATTGGAATGAAATTCAAACACCAGGGCACTGTTTATTGCCGGCAAAACATTGAGATGCCTGGTTTTTAAATTCTAGTAAATCTGTAACTCGTCTGAAATTCATGAAACTTGGCATGCTATCATGGAGCGGCATCAACATGCCATGGTAAAAATTTGTCCCATTTGGGGCAGGTTCGGCTGTAAGCTTCTCACAAACTAGAGCTTCTCACAACAAGCATGATGGTTTCGATAGGAAACACCCCACCTTTCGGGACGAAGCGATATCCATTGCCTCTTATTGCATCCAAAATTTTTCTAGTGTCAACATAGAACAACAGGAGTGTTGTGTCAATTTTTGTGATTTTTCGGCGTTCGTTTGGACATTTTTATGAATTAGCTTGATTTTCTAGGCATTTTATGTGCATAATTCAAATTTGAACTACAAGCACATGCTCCAATGCACTAAAGTTGGTTGAAAATTGAATCGGTGTCCTTGTGTGAATTTCTAGGTCCAATGCAAGAGATGAGAATGAAATTCAAACACATGGGCACTGTTGATTGCCGGCAAAACATTGAGATGCCTGGTTTTTAAATTCTAGTAAATCCATAACTCGTCTGAAATTCATGAAACTTGGCATGCTATCATGGAGCAACATCAACATGCCATGGTAAAAAAATTGTCCCATTCAGGGCAGGTTCGGGTATACGCTTCTCACAACTAGCATGATGGTTTCGGTAGGGAACGTCCCACCTTTGGGTATGAAACGATATCCTTTGCCTTTTATTGCTTTCATAAATTTTCTCGTGTCAAGATAGAACAAGAGGAGTGTTGTGTAAATTTTTTGGATTTTTCATGGTTCGTTTGGATATTTTTATGAATTAACTGAGTTTTCAATGCATTTATGTGCATAAGTCAAATTTGAACTACATGCACATGCTCCAGTGCATATAAATTGGTTGAAAAATCAAATATGTGTCCTTGGGTGCATGCTTAGGTCCCATGCAAGAAATGGGAATGAATTTCAAACACCAGGGCACCGTTGATTGCCGGAAAAACATTGAGGTGTCTGGTTTTTAAATTCTAGTAAATCCAAAACTCGTCTGGAATTCATGAAACTTGGCATGCTATCATGGAATGGCACCCCGACATGTTGTGGCATTTTTTGTGTCCATTTTGAGAGAAGGCGCACTCGAGTAATGACAACCAACAAAGGCATTTTGAAAAAATAGCTACCACTTTAATATATCAAACATTTGTAGAATTCAAACCGTGTGCGTTCTTTTAACCATTCACGTGACACCACGTGTCTTGGTTATAATGGCTGTAGGAGGTGCCGTGCGGACAACTGCTTGACCTTGATTGAACGGGAGGCGTGCGAGCGCAGTCCCGTGCGCAGGCTGACCGAGAGGCGTGCAAGCTGTCCTCCAATGCACAGGCTCACCGGGAAGCGTCTGAGTTATCGTTACCTGAGCTCACCAGGAAGCGAGCCCTTTGACTTCCATGGCCACCCGCCTTCCTCTCCATTAATCGCGCCCGAGCCGCTGTTTAATATAGGCGGCCTTACTGTTCACCTCCCATTCCTCTCCCTCCCGCAGCCGCAGACCTCCACCAACGCCATGTCGCAGAACGATCATCTGCCACTAGTCTTCAAGTTTGATGAAGTCGACTCCGAGCCAGAGGAGATAGAAACTAAGGAGGAATGGGGCCTCATGGACATGGCCCAGAACAAGCTGGCCGCGGCGGTTGCTGCGCCAGGGACCATCCCCGCGCCCGCGCCAGCGACCATCCCCGTAGCATTGACGGGCTGGTTGCCGAGCACTATCGTAGAGCTGGAAGCCGCGGGCATCGGTGAGGTAGCCTCGGACCTGCGCGAGCTCGTGTACATGCCGGCATGGCGCCGTGCCCGTCTGGCGCCGCCTCCACCTTGTGGCGCCCGGCCCCCATGCGTTTGGTTGCAACCGCTCGTGCCCGTGCCCGTGCCCGTGCGCGCGCCCCCCTCAGCGGCATGGGACGCTGCCGTCGACCGCTACCTCTCAGCGGCGCCAGTTTTCGTCCTCCCGCACCCCGCCCGTCGATCGTGCGACGACATGATGTTTGATTTACAAGTGAAGAACATTTTGCGTTGCCTTGAAGAATTCAACAACGGCGTCCCAGAGGACGACAACGACAACGGCAATGGCACGCCGCGCCTCATTGCCGCCGGAAATAGTTTTTTGGGGGTTTAATACTGTATCTCGAATTCTCGATAATATGAATATAAATTCGCAGTGTGACTGAAAGAAAGATATGGTTTGACCGAACTTGCGTTTTTCTCTCTTAATGTACAGACTTATTAAACGATTTTCTTTTGAAAAAAAACGTCAATGGTTTTTAAATATAAAGCACGTATCACAAATGTTTTAGTTAGAACACCCGGATGCAAACCGACGCTTCCCCAGGAAGCCAAGGGAAAATGTGCCGAGCAGGATTTCTGCATCCCTTCAACGCAAACGGTTGTTTTGCATGACCCGTGTGCAACCACATACAAACAATTGGGTAAGATTTGCATATCTGTCATTTTGGGTATGTTGCCATTTGTCAAACTGGAAAGATTGACATTTGTTTATCTAGTAACATTGCCATTTGTCAACCTTGTAACACTGTGATTTGTCAAAATATGCAGCTAAAAATCACTAGCACTATCTAATTTTTGCAACTAAAATCACTAGCACTGTTCATATGGACACCACTAGCAGGCGTGAGTTGATGGACGCATATGCAAATGTACCATTGATTACATACAACAAGTCATCAGCCCACAACGACAACGAGGATACACGTTGGATTATAGATCATTTCCAACAAAACATTCTAGTAAAGTTTTTCTCACACAACAAATAACAAAGCGATGAAATGAACTTCAGCTCAACCACTCGTCAGTGTTGGAAATGCTTGCTTTGAACCAGAAGTGATTCTCTGGGAAGGGCCAACTACCATCAATCTCGAGACCAATGCAGGACTGATCATCCAGGCTGAAGCGGCCTATGTCAGGACCCATATTGGGACGCTAGGGAAGCATAGCAATGTCCGAGGTATAGATACAGTTGCTTCTCATAAATGGTAGTAACGTTGTGTCAACAGCAGTTGGATCGCTTTCCACCATCATTGGATAGTTTTGTCCAAGGAAGAGCGAGTTTCCTCCAAGACTTTCAATACTGAACCAGGGAGAAGGTGTTGGTGCTAGTACACTAGTATCCATCCCGAATACCCTGCAAAGGATGTTGGAATAGGTCCGGAGAGTACGACCATGCGAGACAACACCTGCTTCCTTAGTAACATCAGCAGTGCCCTATATACAGACAAGAAGAAGAGGTGATCCATCGGAATAAGTTGCCAGGCGCCACTGAGTATATGGGTCCAGCTCGTCCTCATGCTCGTGATCATCAGCATCGTCATCTCCCCCTTGGTTATAAAAAATTAGAAGTATAGGTGGTGGAATGTTCACAGGACCTTGGAAACACAAGAAGGTTAATTAATTAGTAAAGGGAAACTAGCTAACCCGCAGGCATGTGGATGAAACAATTATAATTACTGTGGAAGACAAACGTACCGAAAGCATGATGATTCCATGCAAAAACGGTGCCACGAGTGGTGGCAGCAAACACAAGACCCTCGTATTGAATTGCATCATAGTACTCATCCGTTACGTAAATTGATTTTTGAGCAATATCCATCGAGGCCTGGAAGTAAGAAAGGCAACAAGCTTGTCGAAGATAGCAACAAATTCATAGTTCGAGTAATCCCAATAGCGGTTGGGAACTCGAAAAATTGCTATCTTCTGTAGACGACAGTCACCATGATCGTATTTGAACTCACATAGATTACTGGTGTACTCAACCGCTGGGCAGTCATCTGAGATTTTTGGAAGTGGAACCCGGTGACGAGTGTACACATTCACAAGTTCCCACTCGCAGTTGTACCCAATATAAACAACCCAATATCCATTTGCGCCTGCCCAAGCCTTGCCCTCAAGCGATGGCATCTTAACATCATATATATCATTATCAAGCGGCATCAACTTGCACAAGGTGAGGCTTCCCTCGTCCCTACGCCAGTCAGCAGGGTCACGGTGAAGAATATAGGGGAGATCAAACCGCTCCTGGACCCTTGGGTTCCTTGTAATGATGTTATTAGTTGAGTCAAGAATGGTCTTGAACGAACCTGCCATGCTAGCCATGCTGACGATGTCACACCGATCAATGAGTTCATCCACCACGTCATCTTTCAGATCGGGGCAAGAATAACGGGGTCATTTCCGGCCTATTCCCTCCATGGAGAAGATGATCGAACAATGGCAGAAGGAAGGGTGAAGGCAAATGGAGGGAGGAAGAGCGTGCGACAGCAGTTCCAAATCAAGAGGGAAAGGCAAAGAGGCGGTGGACGGTTTCCACGGTACACGAAGAGGTGCCTGGGGGAGCGAACGGTTGCCACAGAGGTCACACACTGATGACAAGGGCCGAGTGAACCACATGCATATATCGCACACACCTTGATCTGGTTGACCGTTTCTTTTGTGTTGCCTAATCACAAACAGTGCATCCGAGTGAACGCATGCTGTATCTCGCACACACCTTCATCTGGCTGCCCGTTTCTTTTGTGTTGCCTATCACAAACAGTTCATCTGCGTGAACCGTATGTTGTGTATCACACACGCCTTCATCTGGCTGCCCGTTTCTTTTGTCCCTCCTCATTGCAAACAGTTAATTGAACTGAACCGTATGCCCTTCATCGCTCACGCAACTAAAACCTGAACCGTGTTTGATGCATACGTCATCGCAAACGTTTTATACATTTCTGATAGTGTTCATACAACACCGTTTGCGATTATTACATCGCACACAGTTTCTCGAAGGGTCTCTGATCGTAGTGTCACGTTAGCAGCATCCTCCAGTAGTGGTGGATGAATTCAGATACCAGTACGGGAAGCCTCTCATCAAAGATGGAAGTTCTCCTCTAACAATGATGATGCGAAGATTCCATGATTGGTACATGAAAACCTGCCGAGAGTCTGGGAAGGATACTTTGACACTGAGAGTTAAAGAGGAGCACGACCTCGTTGGAATTGATCATTATGCATTCCATTTGAGGAGTTCTTCCAGTTTTTCAATCAAAAGGCCCTCGATAAATTAACAGTCACTTGCTACTGTCTGTAAGTACTACTTCTGTCATTAAGTCTCTATATATAGCTCAGCTCTTTCATTTCATGCATACATAATTATCCTCACTATATTATGTAGATTGAAGATCATCGAATGCAGAAAAGCACAAATCTATGATATTGGGTTCATTAACACAAATCTCATAGATGAATTTACGGTTAGATTTCATGCCAAAGAAACCGAGGCCAACTTGCTACGATCGTTGGCAATAAATCAAAACAAAGATAAAATACTCTTTCCTTACAACTTCAAGTGAGTGTTACTGTCTTGTGCATATTCGGTTTCCCTTATTACTCGAGGTTATAGTAATGTAATTGATGATTTATGCATGCGTGCGCAGGTTCCACTATATTCTCCTAGAGATTAAGCTTGAGCAGGGACTAGTAACCGTCTTAGACTCGAGACGAAAAGATCCCGAGGACTATGCGGACATTACTAAAATGCTTGAGAAGTAAGTTCAATCGATCATTATCGCACCATATCGGCAACTTTGTTCATTTCCTGATATCAAGTAATTGTTTTCTTTGTCTCGCAGGGTTTGGAAAGTATTCACCGCACAAGCTCCGGGACTGCCAGGGGAGCTGCGATGGACATACCCGAAAGCAAGTACTACTAGCTAGCTAGTTCCGCGCATCTCCCGTTGATTCTAGCTACTTTCATCAATGCCATTTATAATGCTTCATTATCAGTTTGATTGACCTCTATTTCTCGTAAAGTGCTTGTGGCAAGAACTCGGGAATAATTACTGTGGATACTACGTATGCGAGTTCATGTACAACGCGATGGCCAAGAATAAGCGGGGCTACTCTAAAAGACAATTTGAAGTGTGTAAGCAATAATATTCACAATTTCATT
Source organism: Aegilops bicornis (assembly GCA_021605145.1). NCBI lineage: Eukaryota > Viridiplantae > Streptophyta > Magnoliopsida > Poales > Poaceae > Aegilops > Aegilops bicornis. Next base: position 475,717,900 of record CM038674.1, on the reverse strand, counting down.
TTATTACCATCATTTGTGTTGAGTTTCATTCATATATATGTATTGAGCCCCTTCTTCAAATTAGATGTGGCAGATGCAGGATGAACTCCTACCACAGGATCGCATAAAAGCAATTCAAGAGGAATTGGCGGGATTCTTTCTTGACCACGTCATCAATGAAGCCGGATAATACCATGTGGAACTTGAGTTCAGATGCTAGGGGATTGCAAGAGATCTTACATTGTGTGTGTGTGTGTATGTACCCAGTAGCGTCAGATAGATATACAAAAACTTGTTGTTCGACCAGGAGAGGTCGATCACTTCTCTCTGTATATGTTCACGACGATCTTCTGTACTTAATGGTTTCCTTCATTTGCTTACTAGCTATCGTGTCGAGTCCTCTCTATACGTATAGTACGTAGCGTCGACCAATCATGGAGATAAGAGAGGACACTTCTCTCTATTAGCTAGCTAACACAATATATGAAACCCCTAAATTAACCCTACAAAACCCCCAACCCCCCACCCCCCTTCATAAGAAAAACAAAAAACCTAGCCCCTGAACTGCTGACGCGTGGACGCTTATTGGTCCCGGTTGGCGCTACCAACCGAGACAAAAGTCCCCCTTCCTGGGCAAGCCGCAGCAGCCACGTGGAGCCCCATCTGTCCCGGTGGGTATATGAATCGGTACTAAAGGTGTTGGGCTTTAGTACCGACCCTTTAGTCCCGGTTCCCAAACCAGGACAAATGGGCCTTATAAATCGGGACAAATGGGCCTTTTTCTACTAGTATTAGCAGACACAATCGGTAATTCACGGATCTGACTAACCAGCACTCCAAGCCTCCAATATTTTTTATTGCGAATAACTCCAAGCCTCCAATTCCCACGTCAAAAAATCAGCACTGTCACACTCCATACCTCTAGGCCACACCACCCTGCTGGAAACTATAGACATGGATTTTGCGTCCTCCTCCGTGTCCTTCGGGTACATCATGGCGGCGGGGTCCTGTCTGACGCTCCCTGGCTCCCATAGTTCCGCCCCCTCAATTTTCTTTGATGCCTCAATGTGTGTAGGTATGTTGCGTTGATCTTGACCATGCAGGCTACGGTGCAGGGCGAGCAGTCCAGGCGGGGCTGCACTTCTGGTACACTTCTGCGGCCCCGATGGCAGCTTGTAGGCCCCCCATGGTGACGTGGCTGCAATCCTACGTCCTGCTTTGTTGTATTGACTGTGGAGGGGTACAAAGTACAGGTGATCTACCACAAGATCTGATGTGAATGATTTGTTCGTCTACATCTTGGGGTGCACGCCAAGTCTTCAGATGATTTCACTACAAAAAAAGACACATCCATGACATTTTGGGCCGAACAATTTTTTTTCTGTCATACATATGACACTTCTATGACGATAATTGTGACAAAACCCAGTATCATCATAGATGTGGTGGGCTTCTACTTCTATGACAAAAAATCATGATAGAAAATGGGCTTTTCGTCCTTGGCGGGCCGGAGGCCTTGTTGCATGACATTCTTTGGGCCGTCCATGACGAAAAAACCATGGTAGAAGCGAGGAGGAAAATTTCGGGAGTTCCGGTTACGGTGGGAGGTCGGGGCGGCGATGCGTGTTTCTCTCGTACACGACGCTGTGGCGTGTGTGCGGCGTTGGCTCTAATTGAACCCGGCGAGGCATTGGGCTCTAAGCGAACCCAAACGATTACCTTTGCGAACTACGGCGTTACTGAACCCGAGCGATCGATCGATGGCTGTTAACTGAACCCAATCAAGCAATTCCTTCGCTACTGCTGCTAACTGAAGCCGGTCGATGCTGCCTCTGGGATGAATAGTGAGCGTTGTGGGGGGGTTTGGATGAATAGTGAGCGGTGGCGTTGCCTCTAGATGAACAGGACCCTGTGGTGTGGTGGAGGGCTGGATGAACAGTAGACGATGGAGGGGTGCCCATGGAGGGGTGGATGAACAGGACCCCGTGGTGTGGAGGGCTGGATGAACAGTAGATGGTGGAGGGGTGCCCGTGGAGGGGTGGTTGAGCAGACTGACGTGGTGTGGAGGGCTGGATGAGCAGTGAAGCGGTTGATGGGTGGTTGAACAGTGGCCGGTGGAGTAGCGCGGTGGAGGCTCGATGAGCGATGAAGCGGTGGAGGGTGGTTGAGCGATGGCCGGTGGAGTAGTGCGGCGGTGGAGGCTGGATGAACAGGAGCCCGTGGAGGCCGGAGGAGGTCGACGGTGGAGATGAGCGGTATCCGTGGAGTCCCGTTCTGCGGTACGCCACACCCCTCCCGATGAACAGGACCCCCGTTTCGACCGTAGGAGGTCCGTTTCGTCCGTTTTGCGGTACGCCACATCCCTCCCGATCAACAGGACCCCCGTTTCGACCGTAGGAGGTCCGTTTCGTCCGTTTTGCGGTACGCCACACCCCTCCCGATCAACAGGACCCCCATTTCGACCGTAGGAGGTCCGTTTCCTCCGTTTTGCGGTACGCCAGACCCCTCCCGATCAACAGGATCCCATTTCGAACGTGGCCGGTCGAACACGAGGCCGTTTCCTCCGTTGTGCGGTATGCCAGGCCTCGTTTCCATCGCCTGTTTCGTCCAAGCCCTCCCGATGAACACGACCACGCATTCCGTTCCGACCCAGCCGGTTGGCTCCCACGCGTTCCGTTGCCTCCCGATGAACACGACACATTCCGTTGCCTCCCCATGAACACGACGCATTTCGTTGCCTCCCCATGAACACGGCGATGACGCTGTTTCTCCATTCCGACCCAGCCATGTACACGAGCCACGGCCAGACGTGTCTTGTGAGTAGGCGTTCGAAACCCCGCTCGTATGTACACATACATGGCCGTATTTTCTTTCTTGCACCCTGGCCGCTGTACGTACATGTACATGCTACGTGCGCGCCTCTACTACGACATGTGCGCGCCTCTACATCCACCAGTATATATGTACCTACATGTTCGCGACCAGAATGACAACGCTACGTACGCTTCGACCAGGTGGGTCCCGACTGTCAGGCACTTCCTTGCCTGCGAAGATGTAGCTGGTGGGTCCCAGCGATCGGCGAATCATTTTTTGCGGACGCACTTCCTTGTGTGCGAAGGTGTATTCTTTGGGTCCCGGCGGTCGAAGCGGTGTTTTTTTGCTGGACGCACTTCCTTGCATGCGAAGGTGTAGCTGGTGGGTCCCTAGCGATCGGGGCGAATCGTTTTTCGGACGCACTTCCTTGTGTGCGAAGATGTAGCTGGTGGGTCCCAGCAGTCAGGGGGGCGAATCGTTTTTTTTCAGACGCACTTCCTTGCGTGCGAAGATGTAGCTCGTGGGTCCCAACAGTCAGGAGGCAAATCATTTTTTTCGCGAAATACGGTGGCCCGTCCGATGGGTCCCCGCTGTAAGGTGGAGGCATAATTATTTTGCGCGTAATAAGGAGGCACTTCCTTGCGGCTGCCGTGGACCCAGCTGTCAGCCTCTCCATGTACAGTCCACGTCTGATGGAAGTCGTTCCTTCACCACGTTGACCACGCCGCGCTGAGAGCACCTGGGCGGTGGACGACGGCAAGGCCTAGGAAGGGGACGATGCGGAGCCGGGGAAGACGCGACAGTGGATGCACACGCGGAGAGGAGTACGAGGGTTCACTGGTTCGGCTGCGCTGCCGTCGCCACATAATAACAGGGGGTGTGGGTGAGTGGAGGGATGGCACGGCGGCGATGGGAGTAGTAGGGGCGGTGAGGCCTCCTCGGCTGACCTGACCCGCCCACGGGGAGGCGAGGAAGCGGCACGACCGGGCGCTGCTGGCCGACTGGAGCAAGAAGACCAGAGGTTGAAGAAGCACGACGGCCGTTGGATGGACATCGTCACGGTCCTTTGCAGCTAGAATCGTTTATATTGACTAAGTTGACAAAGCCCTTGGTACGTCAACTTAGTAGGCCCACAGTCAGCTTCTAAAACAGTGTGCCCCAAATGTCAGGGGGAGGAATCATTTTTTGGGCGGGTGAAGCTAGAATATCCGAGATTGAAGAAGAAGCACGACATCCGTTGGATGGACATCCAACGGCCACTGCTGCTAGAACCGTGTGTTGACTATAAGTTGACAAAGCCTTGCATACGCGTCAACTCTGTTTTTTCAGGGGACGCGTCAACTTAGTAAGGCCAGAAGTGTGTGGCAGAGAACTTATAGCCCATTTGAGATTTGTAAGAATGTATAGCCCATTTTTGAATTCTAATGGAATTTACTACAGCCCATTTACAGTTTGTTAAAAGTACAGCCCATTTCAACCAAACGTTCAAAACAGAATTCAATAAAATTTCCCACATTTTGATGGGATCCAAATATTTTTATCCCGAAATTTCTAGTCAGATTAAATACAATTTCAATATAAATTTATATTACGTAAAAATCCAACGAAACGTTGCGCTCGCAACAATTAATGAAATTAAAATTTTCAGTATCCAAAATTATATTTTATAAAGTTATCACGTGTTTGGTGCATTTTTTTATAGTTACTGCCCAGTTTTTATAATTACATCCCATTTATTATTTCTTAAAGCCCATTTTCTTGTTAAGCCTAATGCATCCCTCCTAGGAAAGATTTGCAGCCCAGTGGGGCAGAGAATAACAACTTTTGACCTTGCCTGGGTATTCCTAAAAAAAGTATAACTGGGCTAGCCATTTACAGCTTAAAAAATTAATATCTGGGCTAGATATTTGGCCTGGGCTAGACGGGCCACAGCCCACCCAGTTAATACCTGCAGCGATGTTTTCGTTGTTGTTCAGAGGAGAAAAATTAATATCTGGGCTAAACATCGAAAAACTCTGCAGTGCTCACACCTAAAAAACACAAATACTGCTCGAGCTGCTTGGTCCCAGCTGTCGGCCGCTTCTTGTGCAATTCTCTCGTTTATTGACTACTACATAGATTGACAATGGTGTGGGACTGTGATGTCAGGAAGCCAGGAGGAAGCAAAATAAATTATAGTTATATATATATAATAATAAGGAGGCACTTGCGTACGTGAGGCTATGGACCTGGTGGGTCCCCATTGTCATCCTCTCAAAGTAAAGTCATCTCCTCGCTTGGCGCTTTCACTTAACAGCTTGATCGGGCCGCCCGCTTCCGGTGTAGGCGATTGCTCCGCCTTCAAACGACACAAGTGTCATCCATCCGTCCATCTGCCGCCCACATTAATGATACGCGGTTGCCGAGGCGGCTACTCCGACGCCACACGTCCGTCCCTCCGCCCGCCCACCATTGCTAATAAACTACTGCGCCGGCCATACCCACAGTCATCCGCATACATTCCCCTTCTCCTGTCCACACCACTACTGCCCACCATGGCTTCATTGCGCTCCAGCGCTCTTCGGACGGGCGGACGACGGACCACAAGGAGATGGCAGCCATTGCTGCCGACCGGCTGGCCGGCAGGCAGCCGGAGGACGACGATGTCCCAATGGAGAACATGGTAGTCGATGATCTGGTGCCAACCCCCTCCTCCGTGCAATCCTCGCCGGTGCATTGCACCATGACCATCGGCGAGGCCCGTGCCCAATATATGGACAGGGTGAGGCAGATGCGTGAGGAGCAGTTCCAAGAGGCGCAGGCCGACGCCGCCTACAACCACCATCTCCTCCAGGAGCACCTGCAGGCGGAGGAGCAGATCGCCATGGAGCGGGCGGAGCAGGAGGCGCTGCTCGACTCGTACCGCTCCGCCCGCAAGGGCCGCCTCGAGCGCTGGCGGTACCGCATGCGGGTGGCGGAGGCTGCGGCCGCCTACAAAGAGGCTAGCAAAGAGGGCGATGAAGTGGGCGAGGCGCTATTTGGCGAGACCGAGGACGAGGCAAATGACAATGCAGACTCCGACGAGTCCTCGCTCCACTGGCGTCGACGAGGCCCTGCTCCGCCGAGGCCCCGTGGCGCCAACAACGAGGCAGAGGACACCGTCGGCTCCGCCGAGGCCCCGCCCCGCCAACAACGAGGCAGAGGACATCGCCGGCTCAGCCGAGGCCCCACCCTGCCGGCAACGTGGGGGAGGATTTCCACCGCTCCGCTGAGGCGCCGCCCGCCGGCAACGAGACAGAGGGCATCGCCGGCTCCGCCGAGGCCCCGCCTCGCTGCCAACGAGGCCGCGCCACACAGAAAATGAGGAAGAGTAGAACACGGTAGGTCGCCGCCGCTCGGGTCCAAGTAAGGCAACCGCTGCTACCCTCCGGTTGAAGCCAAGCTAGGCGGGTTGACCATTGACGGCCGGTTAGCTTCTTGGCGGCGGCGATGAGTCGGAGAGCTGCTGGAGAAGAACATCGCTTCTACTTAGCTGCTGGTGCAGTTGGCTGACTGACACGTGGGCCCAACAGGCCACATGTCAGTTACGCAACTGCACCTGCAGTTAAGTCACTTAAGCTTCTGTTCGGCTCAGCGGGACACAGGTGGGTAGCTTCGGTTAATTAATTATACCTCCAGCGCACCCCTTTTTAGTTGAAGAATGCATGAAATGTAATGAAATGCTGCCATGTTTATATGAAATCCGACCGTGTATGAATGAATTTATTTCGATTAGTTCGAATTCCTGTATCACTGGCATTGGATGAACATGCAAAACAATACGTACTAGCATTATTCCCAGGGTGATCACCTCGTTTGCAGCAGTTTCACATGTACTCCCTCCGGTCCTTTCTAGTCTACATACAAGTTTTGTCTGCAGTCAAAGTATCTCTACTTTGACCAATCTTATACAAAAAAGGAACAGAAGGAATAGAATGTGCAAAGTAAAAAGGAACAGAAGGAGTACAAAGAGTTTGAGCAGCTTTTTAGCGTTTCTGTACATTGCAATCAAACACACAGGCCTCGCAATTCATAGAGAACATTCAAAACAATCGATGATTATGCATCTCAGCGACTCACATGTCAGAGGCAATATTTACTTCACAACTAAAGAATAAAGAAAAAATTGATCGACGCTGGCCGACAAAGAAAGGGCGTCCCATTCAAAAATATCAAACGCATGTCTTGCTAAAATAAATGAGCAAAATTTGACAAAGTTTTCCCATTCCAAAATATCAAATGCCTACGATTGTGGAAAGGGCAGGGTTTTCCATCAGTTCGGACATTGACGTGGCACCTCGTGCTAAATAAACCAGCTGCTCCTTTTGTGCAGTTCCACCAAAATCAACCAAATTCGCGCGTAGCTTGTATGATTTCGCCCTTATATGTTGCAACGCCTTGAACTTATCGGCACCTCCTTTCTTGTGGTGGAAATGAATGATTCGATGTATTCATGAACATTTTGTGCAGTTACCTTTGAAATCAAGCTGAGCACCCCTGTTTGCACAAATACAAAAAGTGATTAGTATAAAGCAAACTGTACTCTGAATTGACAGTTTCAACAGGCACATACATGGTCCATGTAGAGCACACTTTTAGAAAAATGGAACTCACCAGAAAGAATCCTAGAACAACATTGTACTCACAAGATCACAACAAAAAAATGGAGATTTGTCAGTCCTTCTGAGCTGAAGTTAGTTTGGTCTTGTGGGGAGTAACGTAACCATCCTTCAACTGCTCCTTCTGATGAGAAGATAGACAGGGCTTCTATATCCTGGCATAATCGGAACTAGTCACTTCACGTACTCCATATTCTTCTTCAGAGGAAGATGATCCTATTGTGCAAAGACAAGAGGACTACTAAATGCTAGCATCCCTGTTTGCTCAAAAAAAGGAAAAGAAATATTTAAAATAGCACAGATGAAGCACTTCTCAAGAACAATACCACTTTTTCATGACAGTATCTAAACAATAGCACAACACCAATAGAGATGACAAAGCTCAATCATATGGATGAAATCAGTGGGCGAGTACCAACCTTTGTTAGGAGGCTTATTATGTAGAGCATACAGATGAAGCATTTCTCCGGAACCATCTGTTGCTATCTACGATGGTGGGCATGCTTACTATATACTCCTCGATTAGTTTAATGTTTCCAACATCTTCTTGTGCAGTTCCACTAAAATATATGGTATCTTCAAAGAAGATCCCTGTTTGCACAAGTAGAGATAATTACATATTACATTAAGAGTGACATCAAATCAGTGGCAAAACAATTGCTCGTTCCAGCCATAGCAATAAATTAAGATGCAAAACTATATCATTACTTGTGTCATCACAGTTCCAGTCTTCATTACAGCACCGGGAGTTGATTTTTGTTTTTCTTCCGCTTGTTCTTCCCTTCATCACTTGGTTCAATAATGAGACAAACTTCGCCTTCAATGTAAGATTTGGCATGTCAATTAGGGAGCACAAGTATAGTACTAAACTTAATTTTTCGATGAAAGTGGCAAAATACAGGCCAGCCAGTTGTGAAATATCCTTACCTTACCTCAATGGGATATTATGGTGCACATCTGATTGGAAGTCTTGTCTCCATTTGTGCAGTTCACTAAAATCAAGCAACATATCGTACAAGTAGCACAACATATGAAAGCACACTGCAGAATCATGTGAAAGAAGGCTAGTACTGACCTCTCATGATGCGGAATTCAAACAACTCACAAGAAGAAGATCTGAACCAAATTCGCCTTGAAGTTAGACTCCTCTTGTGCAGTTCCACTAAGATCAAGCAATCAAGCAATGTTGTTGCTGTGACATTTTGGTTGAACTGCACAAAACACTCTTAAAACAGAAGTGTTTTGTGCAGTGCAACAAAAGGTCACAATGGCAACGAGGTGAAGTAGATAACCATGTTTACACAGTGGTTCAAAGGAAACAATTAGTGGTCAATAACGGTGGATGACACAGAAGCCAACAAAAAGAAGCATCTACCTTATCTAAATGGGAAAGAAAGCAAGACAGTAGCATTTCTCAAACGGTGGCATTGATTAATATTAACATAGAGATTATTTTAACAATAAAATTCGTTATACATGTAATTTGCTTTTAATCGTGGCATTGCATCAATTTTCCAAATGGCATTATTAGAGGGTGTTTGTTTACAGGACATTTTGGTGCAGGGACTAAAAAACTCCGTGTCAGTCCCATCTAAACCAAGCAGGAGGGACTTTAGGGACTAAAAGTGGGCATTTGGGACTAAAGAAAGAAGACCCGAGGGAGTATTTTTGGGACTTTTTCCAACAGTTGCCCCTGCCACGCATCGCACCTTGTCTCTATTAGTTCATTACTAGGGTTAACATGGTCTTTTAGCATGTCATTTAATAACCTCTAGTACATGTTTAGTCCCTGGAACCAAGCAGGTAGGGACTAGGGAGTTTTTAACCAAACAGGACCTTAGATTAACAACAGATAATGAGTTGCACAGGACAGTGGACGCACCAGCACCATGTGCATCTACCGATGTCTTTGTGGTCATGCGATTTGTTGCAACAAAGAACAAACAACCAAGGAGCATATTTGTGTTGGTCCCAGTTTTGTCATCTTTAGACACCTTTCCCTATGTGAGCGCACCAAATCTAGTCCTGCTCAAACTCTACAGCCTTGTCCCTTTCTTTCCTTTTTGAACTAGTACTTTCGCCCCTTCCTTTCCTCTTTGAACCACGTCCTAGATTTATGCGATACAACTTTCCCCACAACTTTCCCCATTCCTTTCCTCTTTGAACCACGCCCTAGATTCATGCTATACAACTTTCCCCTTCAATTCCTCTTAGAACCCCGTCCTAGATTCAGGCTAGATACAACTGTTCCCACTACTTTCCCCCACTCCTTTCCTCTTTGAACCCCGTCCTAGATTCATGGTATACATGCAGCTAGAGCAATGCATGTGGAGTAAGTAAATTATACCTTAAGGTTCTTGGGGCGTGGTTCGGTGGGCGACGGGACGACGACGAAGAAGAAGGGGTCGGAGGCCCTCCCCCGCCGCTGCTGAGTGGAAAGTGAACAGCTGCGCCGGTAGTCCCTCGCCGACGGCGACAGCGTTAAGCCTCCTTCCCTTACCGGCGGACGGATCCTGGGGAAAGAGAGGCCAACGAAGTCTTGTTTAGATCTGGAGAGGGTGAGAGAGTGTGAAGAGAGCAACTACAAGCGCTGAGGCTCCAGTGGGAGAGGGCGAGAGAGTGTGAAGAGAGCAACTACAAGCGCTGAGGCTCCAGCGTGTATATATATCTTGGAGAGAGTGTGAAGCGTGCAAACCCTAGAAAACATTTTGACCAGTCAAAGAATCCTCCCGCACAAATTATGCTCAAGTGTAGTTATCGAACCCGAGACCTCTAGTTTGATGAGCGAACAGGCTAACCAGCTACACAACCCTCCGTTATGTTCAACGAGAGGAAATAACCTTTATACATTCCTGCATTCATGTGACAAGCATGCCGTGTTTTTGTGTGTGTGTGGGAGTCATTGGGATTTCAATCATAATCGTGTCATGTGGCTTTGGTGGTAAGACTATCCACAGTGGTGCAGAAATAATGCAGCCTTAGTCACCTTACCTCTCTCCACGTAGTACGTTGGGTCCCACTAGTTAGAGGGTGAACCAAACAAATTAATAAGAAATATTAAAAGCGCAAGCAGTTTATCTTACCTCACACATCTCGCTACTGCTTGGGAACACTGTCCAGTTGATCCCTATGTTCGCTCACGTACTATTTTAAGTGAATCCTTATTATAGCATGCACACAAATTTTGGGCACTTGTATTCGACTTAAGTCAGTGTGCCACCGTATCTCGTATACTTACTACTCCCTCCGTCTAGGTGTAATAAGTCACGTTAGAAGGTGCAACGGGACCAAGGTGCGTGTGTGTGTGTGTTTAACAGCATGTGTGTGTTAGAGAGAGCGACAGATCGACCTACTCCTACAGAGAGATGTTGTGTAGTGTATGATTTTAGCCGCGAGAGTCGGTGCATCCTCTCGTTTCCGGGCGTATTCGGTAGGGACATGCGGACAGCTGCCACGCCCGCTCCTGACCAGCCTGGCCCACCCAAAGCCCCTCCATCGCTTGCCTCTTCCCTCGAAAGCAGTCAGCGCCGCTCCAAAGAATCGGTGCCGCATTCATGCCCGGGCAGAAGCGGACCCGACCTCTCACCGGGCGCAAGAGTGATGGTGGCTTCGTCCGTCCAACTTTCTGCTGGGTCTATGTGATTTGATGGCTCATTGGTCTTTATTACTGAGGTGGTAGGACTGCTGGATGTCCCACGCTTTCGGCGAAAGGAGGTACTACTACTAGATTACAATTTTCTCCATTCTTATAGCGGAGGCGTGCAAGAGCAGTGAAAACACGCAGGCTCAGTGATTACATGGCCCACCTCACACTATCACCGTGCGACACCTAACTCTTTACATAGTACTACTCCATTCCTAAATATTACTAGATGAGTCCCAGGCGTTGCCCATGAACATGATATATCTCTCGGCGCAAAATTATCGATTTCATAGAACTAAAAAAACTCTATAACCGCATGACAAATGTGGTAGCCAAACTAAATAAACTCCCATCATCATTTAGAGCATCCCACGTAAGGAAAAAAGATCAGCCAACTCCTATTGCATAATGGGATTATATTTTTCTTTTTGACATGTTAATGGGACTTAAAAGCTCACTTACATGCATGCTACCGGTGCATGCTTGCATGCAGACATGTTGATGTGATTTAAAACCCACTCACATGCATGTGCCATGGTATTTCTGCATGCTTGCATGTGGCTTAGTGCGGAGCCTCTCAACATCTAGATCAGACGACTATTATGGACTGCTTTACTTCATCTAACGGCTACATCAATTTTGATGATGTGGTTCAAGGAGAGGATAGAGAATTCCTAGTAGTGGGGGCTAGCTATTACTAGTAGATAAGTCTTTGTACATACGGAACAAAATGAATGAATCTACACTTAAAATGCATATATATACATCCGCATGTGGTTCATGGTGAAATCTCTACAAAGACTTATATTTAGGAACGGAGGAAGTACTAGTATAGTACGTCTTGTAATTTATCAATGAGATAAATTTGTACAATGCTATGAAGCTTCCACTTACATTACATGTATCTTGCGTCCAAGGTTGCCTGTTGCAACATTTCATCAAATACAAAGGAGACTAACATGCATGCTATTGCATCTCAATGATTGACAGATCATAGCAAATATGTACTCCCTCCGTTCCAAAATAAGTGTCTCAACTTTGTGCAAACTTTATTACAAAGTTGTACTACTACTAAAGTTGGCACTCATTTTGGAACAGAGGCAGCTAAAGAAAAAAATGATCCATGCAGTCCCTAGCCCTTGAACCGTGAACCCTGACCAGGCTTCAATTTCTTTGGCAACGCTCGAGCTTCCTAATAAATGAAGTTTGCAACCTTTTGACCATCGAATCATTTTGTGCAGTTTCACCAAAATCGAGATGAGCATCCCCGTGGCAAAGAAATTGAAGAAGCGTGATAAGAATAAGATTATTGGGAGTAGTTGATGAGACATAAACTCATCACAAATACAGTATGTAGAAGCCAGAGAGGTATGTGCGGGGCAAAGAATTAGAGAAATATCCACATGGAGTGATGTGGCCAGCTGGAGTAGTGGTGCAAGCCGGCTGTAAGGGAGTTGTACCTGAGGGACGTAGCTCAACCTTGAGGAGGGCGGCGGGAGGCGGCAACTGTCCACGTCGCGGCGATGAGCAAGGGACGAAGGCAACCTCACCGGCTTTGTGAGAGAGAACGGCGGGGACCCCGATCGGGACGTGCCGACAGGTGGGTTTCGCCCGTCGGCGGCAGCCACCGCATCTACACTAAGCATCCACCCCTTCCCCAAGCGGACATGATCCACCGGGATGTTAGAGATGTGGCCACAAATGCTTTTGTGCGAGAGTGTGAAGAGAGCAACCCGGCAATCAACCGTGTAGGCTGGCCCGTCCTGACTATGTATATAGTGGAGCGGTTTCCTTTTCTCTCCATATGAACCTATCATATTGCATACATGCCACTGAAGAAAAAAACTTTATTTATTAATGACGCGGCACCTACTACTCGTTCTCCTATAACCTTGCGCTTGGCATCTCCAAAATATTAACCTTGCGATTGGCTCTTCGCCTCTTCGGGAAGTCGAGAATAATGGCAGTGCGGTATATATCGTTCTGGCTATATGAGACCGAATGAATTGCTGCACGTCCACCACGTGGGCGAGGGTCGAGGGGCGAGGGAGAGTGCTACATACGGAGCAAAATGAGTGAATCTACACTCTAAAATACGTCTATATACATCTGCTTTTGGAGTATGTACTAGTAGTTCATATTGAAATCTACTAAAGGACATATATATTCCAAACAATATGATATAATCTCTATAACCAAGGTAGTAGGGACGAGGAGTAAACAGAGGGAGTAGTAAATTTTTCTCCTCGTCCTGCGAGCCACCGCGCGCATGGGCGAGGGAGCGGGCGTAAGGCGGAGCAAGCTTCACCTCATCCTGCGAGCCACCGCGTCCGTGGGTGGGGGAGACGGCGTACTAAGCAAGCTTCTCCTCGTTCTGCGAGTAGACGGGACACATCAAAAGTACTCCAGTGTATAGAGCCTTGCCTCTAAGGTAGGCCCCACATGGTTTGCCTCTTTTTTAACATAACACATCAAGTCGCAATTTGTTTGTTCACCCGTGGTAGACGATCCCCCCTCCACCAAGTGGACAACCAGTACACGTGTCAAATTACCACGTGGGCTGCCTTTTTCGTATAGAAATGAGCTCCACCGTGTACCAGCGGGTGTGGTTGGGAAAGAGACGGAGAATGCGTGCGCCGTGCATGCACCTCTTCTCTTCGTGCATGTTCCCCACCTACGTGGGTGTGTGTGAGAGATACAAATCACGTTCGTGAGTGTTTTTTGTTTTGGGGTGGGGGTGGGGTGGGGGGTTGATTTCATGAATTATTTGTGGGAATATGTGTCGATGACATCTCAAACAAAATTTTGCATGCAATGTGTGTGAAATGGAGGCCTATCCATATCTACATAGAGGGTCGGGCAATCCACGAGAAGAGAGGGAGGGGTCATAGCTATCGATAGAGTCGAAGAGAGGATCAAGTGGGTGGGTGCGAGATCGATGAAGAGAGCCATCGAAATTGTGTGTGTGTGCAAGTCAAAGATATAGGGGGACTAGCCTCACGGAACGTTAGAGGGCACATGTCAAGTTTGTGTGTGGCAGGGAGACATGACTAGAGCGCTCGATGTATCGGTGTGTGTGTGGGGGGTAGGGGGGTGGGTGGAGGGGTAGGCAGAGGCCTAACTATAGAGGTAGAACGACTCGTATAAGTGTTGAGAAGGAGAGACCCAGCGATGTTTTGAGGGAGATCGGTCGATATCCATACATAACTGAAGGACGGGAAATATGATGGGACAGAGAGAGAGAGGAGAGAGAGAGAGGGAGGGAGAGGGAGGGAGAGGGGTAGAGTGCTGGATGGGTGATGGAGTTTCTTCTCGAAGATGGTGGGAGAGGCCTACTAGACAAACTGAGGGTGGAACTGCAATGTTATCAATAAGAGTGGGGATGTGTTCCTGTGTGTGCATGCGTGATAGATCTGGGGCGCATCCATGGATGATGAAGGGGAACCATGTGTTTGGTAAGCAAACCTAACTAGATCGGTAGATCACTTGTTGTTTGTCGGAGGAAGGGAGAGACACAACTAATGAGGTAGATCGATTGACGTGTGGGTAAAAACGAGTTATAAGGACCTAGCTAGCTATATGTATAGTGAGAGATCGGTCGGTGTACGTCCATTTGTTAGAGGCAAATAAGGCCCAGTGAGACGGATAGACAGAGAGAATGGAGCTAGGAGGTGGTGCAAGAGGCCCAACTACTAGCTAGATAGGGGGAGGAGTGGGCCGTTGTGAGATCGGCGAAAAGAGGGTCGAGAGTTTACACGTGTGTCTGACCGTATGAGAGACATGAGGCAAGGACACATAAAGGAGGAGATTGAAGGTGTGTGTGTATGTTGTTGGCTTGCATCGCTGGAGAGGTTTATCGATCGGTGTGTGTCGGAAAGGAGTTGTGGAGACTCTAGGAGAACGTCCTAAAGAAAAAAAATGAATGTGCCCGGTGGATAGAATGCCGAGGGAGGGGAGGGCGAGGAGGGCGTGTGCATGCACGAGAGAAAGTTAGTGGTAGCTACAAAGGTTAGAGGATTGTGTGAGTGTAAGAGACTAACAAAGATCATAATTTGATATGAAAGCGGATTCATATATTTGAATAGGAGATCATAGTGTTTTAAACATTGCATGCATGAATATAGCGGTGATAAACGTGTTGTGCACATGTTATACCATAATGTGATAATGCATGGCGTTTGCAACTCACAGCTAAATGCCGAACAATCTAAACCATACTATACATCAAAAAATCTCACATTTTATTGGAGTTTGTGATAATGTGTGGCGTTTGCAGCTTACAACTAAATATCAAACAATCTAAACAATACTATATATCGAACATTCTCACATTTTATTTGAATTTGTGGTAATATGTGGTGTTTGCAACTCACATCTAAATACTTGTAGGCATAGGGGGCGGGGCACCATACATAATGTGATAAACACATTATACATACGAGACATGGTTTAGATTATGAAGATTTAGCTAGAGCTAGAAATGTAATGTGATTTGAAATCAAAATAAAGTGGATTCAAAAAATCTAGTTCGAGTTCATATAGTACACATAGTTCATATGTAACTCGAGACTAATCATGTGGTGTGCTGTGAAGATAATACACAAACAATGGTTTAACTTGACAATAATGATGATTATAGATCTTATTAAAACAGAGAAAGCGAATTCAAGTGCTTTGACTTCACAACAATCATTACTGTAGATCTTATTCAAATAGAGAAGCGAATTCAAATTTAGTTCATATTGAAGCGGTAGTATATCGTTTGGAATGCACTAAAACGTTCATTTGAGTAGTAGGTTGCATGCATTATACACGTAGAGAAATATTTTAATTGAACATAACATGAATTCAAAGTTTTGAATGACATTTGTAGTGCGCGTTGATTTGGTACAGTACACGTTAGGCTTGTCCGAAAATTTCAACCCGCGCCTTGTTAGCCCGAAATAATTAAAATATAGCTTTGTCTCGTTGTGCTCCGACAACTCCCTCCATCTCAACCCGTGCCTTGCTATTCCGAAATTACAACGCGCGCGAAAACTCCAACCTCCTGTGAAATCCCGACACGTGAAATGCCCGTGGTACCCCTGAACCGAAAAAACCGCCTCAAATCGGTGGGGTTACTTTCGTAACTTACCCCACATTTCGGACAAGCGCGTCTCTAAGCCATGGTTCCCCACTGCCATCCCATCCGCCCACCCATTCGTACACCGAGGCCGCGAAAACCCACGACGAAACCCCACACCCTGCTCCGTCCGCCACCCAGCCGGAGCCTCTTCCCCGACGACGTCGTCCACAGCAACACCTCGACGTCCCTCATCCACCGTACCGGATGAGGATCCGTCGTCGATCTCATCGTCCCGCCGGTTCAGCCATCCCGTCCTCCACCTCCAAGGAGTTGCCCCGACGTTCCCCTCGTCTTTCGCGCCACCTCCATTCCCACACCGCCGTCTTCACCTGCACCACCGGAACATCATCATCATCACCGTTTCCTCGGATGAAGTTGCGGCCTAATCGGCGCCACCAAAGAGGTTGTACACTAATCGCCGCATTTTCTTCTTGATTTGATCTCACGGTGTCGCCGGCGCCGGTCCCGAGCCGACACGGCGCTGACTCCATCCACGGCGGCGTCGCCGCCACTTCCTCACGGCGTCGCTCCCTCGGTGGCGGCGTCCACATCGATAGGAGCTGCTGCTGCTTTAGCTCTCGCTTTCGCTGCTTCTGCTCTTGCTCTCGGTCTCTGCTGGTCTGCTCTTGCTATTGCTCTGGCTCGCGCTGCTGCTCTCGCTCTTGCTCTTGCTTGCGATGTTGCTCCGATTTAGCTACACTTCAGTCGACAGAATCGACTTTTGGGTCAGTCGATTTTCAGGGGGTAGGGGGGGCTCCCCAGGGTGAAGGAAGAACCAGCCGCAGTGAGGAGGGGCTCGGGAGAGGTACCCACTATCTATCTTAGGGTTCAGGATGGGGCGGTGGTCGCCGGTGTGGGCGTTGGCGGGCGGTGGCGTGGGGATCGTTGAAGAAAAAGCTTCGACTTGCAGGGGGCTAGAGGATGGCAGGCGTGGCCGGACCGGCGGTGGGGAGTGTTGGCGGTGGGCGGCGCTTACCGCCATGGCGGCGAGGGCTGCTGTTTGGCGGTGGTGGGTGGCGGCTCAGGTGGAGGTTGAAGATGAATCGCAGCCCTTGATTTCGTATCCAACGGCTGCAAAATCGATCGTCGAGAGATGAAAAAGTCGATCGACCGACGTGTAGCCTCACCTTGCTAGTGCGTTTAGTTTTGACAAAGAAAATTCAGTTTGACGATTAAGTTCGGTTTCGACAGTTAAGTTCAGAGATGAGCGGTCGATGTATTTTACATCTAACACTTTGTGGTTATGTATTTTACGTCATGTATTGGAGATGCTATTAGAATTCCACTCAGGTTAACGTTGTTCATTGTCTCTCTTGTCCTGCTTGACCTCGGCGTCGTACAACTCATCGGAGCTGCTCCAACGGCGAAACCCTCCATCACATGGAGCAGTACCTCGGGCTCCATCTCTAGACGCCTAAGATCTTCTTCCCTCCTCCGACGGCAAAGTCACCGAGCATCCTCACCGGCCAACCCAATCACGCTGAGATCGACATGGCTTCGCCAAAGAGGTTGTATACTTGTTGCATCTCTTTTTTACTCTACATGTTATATATATTGTCCACTGAGCACACGGATTTTAATTTTCACTTGTCCTTCTTTTCAAATTCCTATTCATGAAGCACAAGACTAAGAGATAGTAGCATAATAGCATTATAACCGTACATTTTCTTGTGGTTTGACTTAATCTCACTATGCTTCTTTGCATCCTGTGATCTTCCAATTGTTGTGAATCAAACACCCAGATTAGCGTAAATCATGTGTTTTTAAATTCTCTGTTTTGCACGTGCATTCCTATCCTATTCTGTCTATTTCCTATCCTGCATTGTTGGAATCCTCCAATTCAAATGAGCCCTTACAATTACTTCTCTTACGAGATAGTTGTCAAAGAAAACCTTGCGTGGTTTGTCCCGCTCTGCTGCGCCGTCGTCCACCCAGCTCGGCTGCTCCAACGACGAAGGGTCCAAAGATGAGGATCCGGCTTCCAGACTGTCTTTCGCCGCCTTAGATCTTCTTCCCCGCCGCTGGCAGCCATGGAAACTGCATTACCATCATCAACCGAGCAGATGACCTCGAGGACTACACGGGTCCGCAAGAGAGGTCGCACTCTTTCGTGTCTTCTTACGTTATGCATCGCTTAATATTACATGCTACTTTATCGTCCTGTTCACCGATTAGACTCTGAGTCAGCTCCAAACTAATGGTCAAACATGAGTTTTTAAATGGTTGTGGGGTACATATCGGGGCCGCTATCAATAGTATATATCTACTATCTGGTTAATCTCCGGTGTCTACTATGAGTTTCATGTTGGGTGGGAAACAAACGGTAAAAGCCATTATACGTATTTTTAAGCTGAAGCCATTATCTCGCTATTATTGGTTTTGGGTCTATCCACAGGTTGCTACCATCACTCTGGATTTCTGCATGCACTCGTTACATAATCTCACTATGTTTTATTCCTATGCATGACAGTTATTGTAAACAATGGAACCCGAACATGTAGAGCAAAAGAGACGAGCCTTGCGTGGCAATAAAATTTCATGCAGACGTCGCTCCATGGTAGGCGCAAAGGCAGCCCCCCTCCACGCATTTCGGATTGTAATCGAGAGGAAGATATCTGTTCTGAGGGGGATTCAGAAGGAGAAGACAACTCCTATTTACCCCCTGAGGTCTTCGCTCTAACTTGGCATGTTGATGTTGGTTATATCATGCATATGGTGTCTTGCATTGCTTACTTTATACATCAAATATGTCATCTGCTTAGTTTAGACATCCTTTGTGCGAATGCCATCTGTTTAGTTTATTCATTGTTTATGTGAATTATGCAACGCCATCTTGTTTAGCCACGCATCATATATGTGAATTTTGTAATGCCATCCTGCTTAGCCAGTCATCTTATATGTAAATTATATCAGGCCATCCTTTTTTTTGTTACATATTACATTGGTCAACAATGTTAGTACATTCAACTGCTCTTCGTGTGCATAAGCCATTTGACATGGTGATCGCAAATTCTGGAGTGAAAACAAGGTCTTTAGAGCAGACTATGCTATCTGACGAAGCGCATATCTCACTGGTTACGGATAGCTCCTCAGAGGAGGATTCAGAGACATATGACCAGTCCTATTCCCCCCGAGGTGTATGCTCTAACTTGGCAGGGTTATGTTGCTCATATCGTGTGTATGGTGTCTCGCATTGCTATGTCATTTGATTAGTTTAGACATGCTTTGTGTGAATGCCACATTGCTCAGGTGTCTAATTACCATATATGTGAATTATGCATTGCCATCTTGTTGCAAGACATTATATATGTGAACTATACAATGCTATCTTGTTGCAAAGGCATTATATATGTGAATTATGCAATGCCATGCTTGTTTAGCCAATCATCATGTATGTGAATTATATCATGCTATCATTTTTTTGTATTACGTGTTCCATTTGTCGACAACGCGTTTGTATATTCAACTACTCTTCCCGTGCATCAGCCATTTGAAGCGGCGATGGAAGTATCTCGGAGTGAAAACAAGGTATTGAGAGCGCATAATGCTACCTACTAAGCAAGACATCTTGCTGGTTCTGAGAGAGCTCCTCGAGAGGAGGATTGAGGCCCGATGACCAGTCCTATTTCCCCCCTGAGGTCTATGCTCAAACTTGGCAGGGTTATATTACCCATGTGATGCATGTTGTCTTGCATTGCTTAGTTTTTACATCATATATGGATTGCCATCTGCTTACTTGCTTACTATATAAATCATATATTTGAAGTATATCATGCCATCATGTTTACATAGTCCATACACATCATCTATTTGAATTATGGCATGGCAACCCATTTAATAAAGACATCATATAGTTATATCATCTCATCCTGTTTAGTGTTTACAGTCATCATATTTTGAATTATGGCACTCTATCCGTGAATGTATGTGAATTATGGCATGCCAACCTATTTAATAAACACATTATATAGTTATGTCATGTCATCCTGTTTACATAGTCTCATATTTTGAACTATGTCTTTCCATATTTTTTAGTTAGCCATCATAATGTGAAATTGTGTCATGCTATCTGTTTAGTTAGCCATCATATATGTAAAATTGTGTCATGCTATCTTGTTTGGTTAGACAACATAAATATGAATTATTTCATGCCCTCTTTTATTCCCCACTATCCATTGCATATATCTATCATACAATGTCTATACTTTCAATTACTTTTCTTGTTTATCAGCCATTTGAATTGGAGAGCGTGATGGCAGTATCTAAGGGAGTAACAACACGGTCTTCAGAAAAGATAGTGCTACCGATTGATGCAGATAGAACCACGGTTGTACTTGCCCAAGGACCCGGATCCACCACACATAACCCAGACTCTTGCATATTGTACCCCTATCCGGTTGGAATGAGAACCATCTACACCCCTTCTAACCCCAACCCCGCAGATAGTAACCAGTTCAGCTTGATACAAAGACCGTCTCCACCACAGAGCACTCAAACACGAGCGGTTAGTAAGGGAAGCTGCGATTGCCCAAAGCACGAGGACCACCACTCTGAATCCCAACTCAACGCTAAAGGAGAAGAAGATTTGTTCTCAAAGTCAGTTACTGTAGCTATGGTTCATACTCCTTTGCTCTTGCATTCTTGTATTTACTCATACCAACTATTTTCAAATTTGAAGGATGGAATTGAAACTCCAATGGCGCATGGTATGTTTTAAACCTGTTTCTTTAACCGGGTTTGTTGTTGTAACCTGCTCTATGTTGATTTCAGTTTCAATTGAATAAACAGTTATGTTCTCATGTCATGCACATTACAAGTGTTGTTATTGCTCTATAGTTACCCACACTTATATTCTGTCTATTACGCTTTGTCTTGAACAAATATTATTTGAACTGTGTCTCTATCTTGATTTGGCAACAAAACTAGAATGATATAGACCATAAAGTGACCATGGTACATAGATATATGTTTGTTTCATGCTGTTATCCTGTCCACTTTACTACTGAACTCATTTACCAAAATGAGTTTCATATACAACATGGTAAACATGTGATGTGTCTGCTTGTTTCTCTTATAGAATGCGGACAAAATATTGGAGAACAGTACCGCGTTATCCAATGGTAAAGGAAGTAATCCAGATAAGGTTCAAGATAGTGAGACATACCTGTTGGTCTCCAAGAAAGATGATAAAAACTATCTTGACGACGGTGAGGAACCCAAAAGTCCTGTCTTGATGTAGTGTTCGGAGTTCTTGGGCACTACTGGCCGCACAAGCTCGTCGAACTTCATTTGCACGAATCAGTTCGTCTTCTTGAGTCTCAACTTCAAGTTGAAAGACATCGATCGGATGTCTTTGGACAGAAGTGAAGGACCGAGGAAGTCTGCAGAATTTAGATGCATATTTTACGGTGCAGCGACAAGCGCTGGAGGGTTTAAGCGCCAAACAAGAGAAAGTTAATAAGCTTGCTAAGCATCTTGCCAGCATTATGGGTACCCAGGATATTGTTTCTTGAGATCTTCTGAAGTGGTTTCAGTTCTGGATTTGTTTTGCTGCAGCATTTATTTATTTGGTCGCCAACTTTGACAACCGATGTATATGATATGTCGCTTTGTTCCCTATATTTGCACCTTTGGTGGCGAACTTTGATGCCGATGGATGTAATATGTGTAATAGCCGTGATAGCCTAGTGTTAGTTGCTTGCTTATTTATTTCCTTGTTGTGTTGTTTATTTGTTTGCTTGTAGTCATTGCAGTTCTTTTTCCGCGGTTAGCTAGTGGCTGCAATAACCTGTTTTTCAAAACGAGGCCACAATAACCATGGGCTAATATTTACTGTAGTGATACTGGGCCTCCTACTGGCCGTAGAAACAGTGGGCCTTCTATGGGCCGTAGAAATAATGGGCCTTCTAAGGGCTGTAGAAACAATGGGCCTTCTGCGGGCCGTATCATCAATGGGCCTTATACGGGTCGTATGATCGATTGGCCAAACATGGGCCAAACAGACCGCATTATGGCCGTAAACGGGCTAGAGTTGGAATCGTCCGTTCATGGGCCGACCATAATGGGCCATCATTAATAGGCCGTATTTGATGACGCTACGAAAACGGCTCAACGTATTATCGGACCACAAAGGGCCGACTGTAACCACATGCTGAATTTGGCCCACAAGCGTAAAATAGCGATGAACGGGCCGTAAGTAAGCGAATCGCCGGAAATGAGCCCAAGAATAAATGGGCTCTAAGAAGGTGAAAAGATAACATGGGCTGAAAGCGGTCCAACGGAATAACGGACGTTAATGGGTATAAAGTGGTACACTGTTCATTACGGGCGATTTCACCACGGCCGTTAATGGGTGTAAAGTGATACCTTTATTCATTACGGGCCAGTTTCACCACGGGTCGTTAATAGGCCAAGAGTTACATAGGGCCTCATATGGGCCGAAAGATGTCATGGGCCAGAAGTGAAAACATGCTGGAATCATATTGGATGGCCCAGATGACTCTACTGGGCCTAATTTGGATAGGGCGTAACGGGCCTTGGGTTAGCGGGCTGTAAATGGGCTATATGCGAACAGGCCGTTAACAGGCTTTCCATGGGCCGGCCCGCCACCTTTTGACCATGTCAAATGGGCCGGCTTTGTAAGCTAAATGGGCCAGTGGTGGGCCGTGGCACGTGTCGACATATCATATGCGCCTATCTCGACCTTTGGCGGTGACCGTGTTTCGTCCGGCCAATAAGAATTTTACATGTGGAAATTTCCCATTGGTCGGGGCTGTTAACGGGTTATCAGATCTAAAATCCGACCCGATAGCTTAACGACGTTCCGTTACGGTGGATGCCACGTGTCGGTCACCCTTGACAAAAGCACTTCTATGACGCGCGATTTATCGTCATGGAAGTGGACACTTCCGTGATGATAATTTTGGTAATATCATGGAACACTTCTCTGACTGACCACGGTATGACTATCTTGATTCTGTCATAAATTTGTCATGGATGTACATGCATGACAAAAAAAGCAACCTACTGTGACAAACACGTATCATTACGAAAGTGTATTTTTTTATAGTGTTTCTCCTATAACGTTTTGGATCCGACGAACGTGGCCCACCCGTGACAGGATTGGGGGATCAACGGCCCAACCCAGGCATCCACCTAGCAAGATTAAAAGCAAATAGAGATAGGTAGTGGTAAAATAGTATGGCAAATAAAAGAGCAAATTGTGTAGAAGAATTTATTAATGGAGAATAGACCGGGGCCATAATTACACTAGTGGCAACTCTCTCCAAAACAGCAAGTAGAATGGTAAACAAATTACAGGTTGGGCAATTGAGTGAATTTTATTTAAGACTATGATTATTTATGGCTCAATCTCATATAGTTATTACATCCATGATAAGTACACCGTTAATCCAACTACCTCTACTATAAATACTTCACCAAAAACCACTATCCGCATGCATCTAAAGGTATTAAGTTTACAAGAAACAAAGTATCGCAATAAGCAATATGGCATAATATAAAAAGGAAGAAGACAATCAATATGACAAAACCCCATCATTTTATACTTAGTGGCAATAATACAATACGTGTCTTGGCCATTATTGTCACCGGAGTTAAAGCTTACCGCATAACATTGAACCCACTACAAAACACAACTCCCTAAAAAGATAAACCCATCAAACTTGGACAAACAAGATAGATAGGTCGGAGAGCATACAAAGCTATTTAATTATGCAGCAACAAAACCTCAATATATTCAATTGATTTCAATAAGTAATCTGGTCATAAAGTGAAAATTCATCATGTCCGAATAAACACACCAAAAAATTACATCGGATTGACCTCAATCAAGAACGAGAATATGGTATTGAACATCCAAAAAGAGAGAGAACCATCTAGCTACTATTATTAACCTGTAGGTCCTGTGGAACTACTCACACATGGTCATGGAGGCAGCAAGGTTGTGAAGACAACTCTGACAATGGCTTCCCCCTCAGGCAGGGCTCCGGAAAAAGCCTCCAGGTGGGATTTCCGTGGAACAGTGGCTTGTGGCGGCGATAAATTTATTCTCGGAGGCCTGACTAGTATTGGTGTTTATAGGGAATTATGGCGGAGGAATCAGGTCAAGGCGGTGACAGGGGCCTCACATGCGTAGGGCCGGGCACAACCACCCCCATTGGCCGCGTTGGGACGCGTGTGGGCCCCTGGCAGCTCCTCTGGAGGTGTCCCGAAGCTTCCTTTGTTCATTGTTGCCCAAAAAATCATATTAAATCGGCAACGTATTTTGATCTTCATAGATATTGATTTCCTGCAAAACCAAGAGCAAGTGGTAAACAGGAATTGACACTAAGCACTAAATTAATAGGTTAGTTAAAAATAATAATATAAACTGCTATAAACGTGTATAGAAATAATAATATAATAGCATAAAACAATCAACAATTGTAGATACGTTTGAGTCGTATCAACATCTAACAGGCCATAGCCCTTGCGACTGGGCTGCAGCTGTGGGAGAAGCTGCTGATGGAACCGAACGCTCCTGGGATCGTTACTTGAAGCTAGAAGTGGGAGGAGAAGTTGAATATGTGGAGCTTTGTGAAACTGCAGAGGATTTGAACACGTCGTAAAGAATACTCTGGGATTCTCAAAGCCTGGAACGTCATTCCACGAAATTTCTTCGTGAACAACCGTAAGCAACACACACCTAGCTGTCGCCTTCAGAAAAAGTCCTAAGATTTCTCTCCCTTCCGCCGGTGCCAGGCCGGTCCGCCTTGTCTCTAGTTTTTCTAGGGCCATGAAGCGTGGTGGATCCCAACATTTACTGATTGGAAGGCTTTATTTTTAAATATTTTTCTGATTTTGTTAGGGTTTGTGTCCGGTTCGGGAAGGCGAGATGACGGCTCACCTTTGAAGTTGGAATAAGGTTCACCCCACCTAGCCCCCGTCCCGGTGATGCATCTAGCATCGTCGGAGAGCTATGGATGTATGTCTTCGACGGATCTTGAGGGTATCGGTCGGTGGTTGTCTTTGATGGATCTACTCGGATTCAGTGTTTGTTTGTCTATGTTCTTATGTCTTCAGGTTGGATCCTTCCGATCTATGCATCTCTTCACAAACAGTTGTTGTTGTTCCAGTGAGTGTCTTATTGGGTCTGAGCACGACGACTTCTTGACTGACTACTACAACAAGTTTGAGCGGCTCCAACAAAGGAGGGGCGATAACGGCGGCGCGCCTTTGGTTCGCTTCAGTGCTTGTACTCGTCGCGAGGTGGTGTACAGATCTGCATGTAATTTTTATTATTTCTGGTATTCGTTGTACTGTCATGGTTGAAAATGGATAGATTAAAATATTTCTCGCTAAGAGCATCTACATTCACAATTACCAAATCCGACGCCCTATACGCCCAATGGACATGCCCGAGCGTGTCCGCGGGCAATGACCGGTCAGACTTCAAATTCTCGCCCACAATCGCGTACCTCATATCTGGCACCCTAAATGCATACTACGCATGCAACGTAAAACTAGTCTACATAGACCATCAATGAAACAAAGGAAATTCAAACAGCACACATAAAAATCGACAGCAAACAGACACCGAAATACACATAATCCACTTTACATCATCCAAAATATCACCACGGTTCATTGCTAGACAGGTTTTAAAGTAAAACAACAAAAAACGAAAATATAAAAGCGGATGGGCAGAGCTTCTTCACCACTTCCAGGCTGGCCCTTTGCCATTTTGGTCCCCGATTTAGTTGTAGGCATTTGCGACAGCTGGTGGATCGTCAGAGCCGGAGTCGTGGTCATCGCCGTCGGTGCTGAAGTTGTGGTCATCGTCGTCGGAGGAGGAATCGGAGATGACGACGAGGCCCTTCCTCCGCCGGACGGCCCGATCATGTTGTCGCTTCAGCTCGGCCACCCTCGTCGCCTCCGCTGATCTCCGCCGCCTCGCGCTTTTACTGCTCAATGGCTAGCCAGAGCACCTTGGCGTTCTTTCTTCGGAGCTGACGGGCGTCTGTCTTCGCCGTCATAAGTGACTGATGGTAGACCCAAGTGAGGAGCCGTCCTCCTAGTCGGGCACCTTTGGCAACCCACGGCGGCGGCAAACGGATCGCTCCGCCGCCTCCCTCTCCTTTGCCCGCTGCCCCTCGCGATGCACGCGCCTCCGATTCCGGCGTGCGCGTCTGCGGGGCTGGCGGAATGGGCATTAGAACCTACCGCTGCCCTTGCGGAGCAGCGGCCGGCGGGGAGGTGGACGACGAAGGGGCGGTGTGGATTGATCAACCCTCGAGGAGCTGCGCACGGCCGGGAGTGGCCAGCTCCAGCGTCTGTGTTGCGTTGGCGGGCAAGCGGCGACGACGCAGACCTGGAACTACCCCCCCCCCCCCTCCCCCGTGTCCACCCACGACCGCTTTAACGCAATGTAGAGGGCCAGCTCCTCGTCGACATTGATGGCATCGTCATTGGAGCGGCTGCCGGAGCTCGACATGCTCACCGGAGCCATCGGATTGAATCAAAATAGGAGAAACCAGAGAAGGGGAGGAGAAGAGGCGGAGCTTGAAGCGGAAGCGAAGTGAACTAGGATTTCCGCATTGGGATATTTTGTGGGGACGGTTGTGGGTCGTGCTGACATGGCGAACGCATCTGTTCGCATCCGGGCCACCTCATATCCACTTTTGGGCAAGATATGAGGGGCGCCGGATAGCCCAAGCATTTTAGACCGGCTTGAGCCGTTTGATAGGTCGTTTTTTTTTTACCGAACGATGATCGGTCCGTTCGTCCAGATGATTTAAGACTGTTTGAGGCACCCGCATGTAGATGCTCTAAGCACCTTTTACTTAACCTCGTCGAGTCGTCGATTCTATTGGGCGATTGGCATCAGGCAGAGAAGAATAGGAAGCGAAGTGATACATGCATCAGCACAATGACCCCTGATACGGATCGAGTCGAGACCGAGAGAACATGCAACAATCATATACTGTACACAATTCATAGGGTACAACCGTACAAGTACACCATACAACCGTACAAGTACACCATCGTTTAATAATAATTATAGAAGTATATAAAGTGTAGCTATATTAGCATTATTATTTATTTCTGCCATGACGTACTGACCGCATCTCTGCATGGCTAAGAGGGTAACGACACAGGCGGCTTCAGTTTTTACCGCCACCGTCCTGCTTCTTCTCCGTCCCTCCACCGCGGAATCCACCGCGCTTGTTCCAGCCAGCGCCACCATCTTCGCCGCCAAACGCTCCTTCCCCATTATAACCACCAGCACCGTTGCCACCATAGCCACCGGGATATCCACCGTATGCGCGATCGCGTGGACCAAACGTTCTTCCGCGTCCTCCGCCACTGCCACCACCTTCGCCCCCGCCGCTTGCATCACCGCTGCCACCGTAACCGTAACCGTATCCGAAACCGGAGCCCTTTCCAACAGGCCCGGCAGCCCATCCCCACTCGTACTTCCAGGTGGAACCGTCAGGGCTGGACCCCTGGGCGGACCCCGAGTCGCCGGTCCACCCAGGCGGAACCGGCGGCACAGTCTTCCCCGGCGACGCCAGCCCGTCCTTCTCGCCGTCGGCCTCGGCGCCCGCGCACTGCACCAACGCAGGCGCAAAGAGGAGGAACGCGAGCGCGAGCCCGCCAGCTGCGCTTGCCATTGCTTACGGCCGCACTCCATGGTATCTTCTGAGCTCTTGACCGTCTGGGTTCGTCCTGTGATGTGCTTGCAGTGGATGCCCCGCCCTATTTATAGCGCTCGATCATGGGGCTGGTGGTCCGGAGCAATCGATCACGCACTACCGTCCACTTCCTGGGAGGATTTACCC
The DNA here is from genome assembly GCA_021605145.1 of Aegilops bicornis. Taxonomy (NCBI): domain Eukaryota; kingdom Viridiplantae; phylum Streptophyta; class Magnoliopsida; order Poales; family Poaceae; genus Aegilops; species Aegilops bicornis. Next base: position 475,689,859 of record CM038674.1, on the reverse strand, counting down.
TGTTCGCTGCGGCTTTCGTCGTCTGCCTTGCGACGTCGCGATTTTTTCATGTGCCGACTTCATAAAGTCTCTCGCAAAAGCAGCTTATCTAGCCGAGCGTCATGTGCTCGCGGCGCACTGGAATTGCACGAAAAGGAAATGCGAGCTGTTATTGGTTAATCTTGTTCCTATGCCGAGAGTCCCGTGACTGAAGAATCTGGCAGCTGCCGGAGCTGGGCAAAATTCTGATGCCACGGCTTGATGTCCGTCCGTTCCCACTTACAAAGATCGTCGGTGAATGTAGCAAGACTGGCATGACACGGAAATATCTCGGCACATCGCGCGCCCGTGAGCACAAAAGCGTGCCGGTAAAAGGAAAGGGAGAAAACGATATGAAATTGAACACGGGTGCAGTCCATTTCAATCCTGCACTAACTCAGGCTGTCGACCGCCATTACATGGCAGTGTTGGCGTGTATGAAGGTCGTAATCAAGTGGCCAGGATATCTCTGCTTTTGCACGCTGCAAGGCCACGATAACCGGCATCAAAGTTAGTGGCAAGCTTAGCCGATAACTTTGACCTTGTGGTTTAACAAGGACATCAGCCCTTTGTGTACCGTCCGGTAGTGAAATCCCTGAGATATTCCATTCCATGGTCTCTTCCTCTCTCGAGCACTCATGTTCGCAACACACTTCTTTATTTTGACCGTCAAAAACGGATAGATTAGCCATTTTATTGCCCTGGGAAGAGAGGAGGCAAAAGGCTTGCTTTCCTGTTCATAACGAACAAGTTTTTTGCAATTCCGAAGTATATAGACACACAGTATGTAGTTTACATTGAAATATTTGAAACGTCTAATATTTGTGAACGGAGGGAGTATCTTATGTTCAGTCACGGAGAGCCAGACAATTGTTTCCGTGCAGAAGTGAAGTGTGGGAGTCAATACGTTAACTGATCTTCATCCCTTCTCGAGATACAAAATCCGAGAGAAGCTAAGTAGAGGCCCTAAATATCTCATGTTGTGATCTTGTGTTGACCCTGAGGTTTCATGCAGCTCCGGATGATACTTCGAGCATAGAGTAGCCCGAAAGCTTCGGATGGCATTTCGGCTGGCACTCTTTGCGGGTACAATTAACCCGGAGACTCTGGTTCTAGTATTCTGAATAATCTCACGGCCGGGAGATATAACCGGTATATTTTGAATGGATCATAAATAAGCCATCCTCTTCTTCCCTAAGGCCTCATTTGGTTGTTGGGGATAATTAACCCTGGGCAGTAGACCCCCATGGGGGTTTTCCCTGCTCACCTGGGAACCCCATGGACCACCACGGGAAATCACCCGTTGCTGTTTGGGCATCAAGGGAAAAGAGGGGGGAATTTGGAAAGTTCAAAATGGATCATTATAATCAAAACTGACAACAAGTAACTTCATTTTTTTAATAATAGTGCCAATCCCAAAATATAAACTGCCCAATTTCTCAGAAATTGAGGAAATTTGAGAATAAAATTAATATAAAAATTTGGAGGAAAATCAGAACACACAGATAATTAGAAAAACAACAAAATATTCAACTCACATCAACACATGTGTATCGGTCTTACATGTCACATCAAACAAATTATGCGTCATCGAGGACAAGCATAGTATGTTGATCATGCTTCAAAGTGAAAATGCTAATTATAGTTACAAGTCTATAAAGGATACAATATTTTGTTCCATTTAAAAAAATCAGCCATGTAAACTCTCCATACTAAACTTGGAAACTTCGTCATCAACTTATCGAACATTTCCATCGACTTGCAGCAAGGAACCTGCAGAGAAATAATATTCATGATTTTTATAAACATGTTTTTCACTTCTTAATAACATAATCAATTTCACATCAAAAGTAAGCATGATTTTTCTATACAAGTGGTTACACAAAGCTGAAACCTCTCTACTGGATGACAAGGAAGGCACACATCATCTGCACAAGATAAATCGAAACGCGGAAAGGTCCAATTGGTTATGGACATCACCGATCTACCTACAGTTCAACCCAACCGTTTTAGATTAGAGCTGTAACTGCATATTAATTAACATAAACCAAATGGTGACAATGGACTCATGTAAGTTAGCAAATAAAGCATCACTAGGCAGACTTTTTGGCACAATAGGCAAGGTAGGTTTTTCCACTGCAGAATGTAGAATTATACTTTACTGCAGAATGTAGAATTATACTTTATAAAGACCAAGAAAAATACATTGATACTATGTACGACCTTTAATCTGCTGTAGTGGTAACAGAACATGCATCTCCAATAAAGGGATTAACAGGAAGTAGTACCTGCACATGCATGAGATTGTACCTCTCCTACAGTTGGCTATAAGAAAACCAATCAGCTCCAAATTAGTCAAGCACTCAAGCAACAAGTTCAATTTCATTTCCATAGGTAAGGAAAATGATGCAATCTGGGATAAACTTAGGCAGTCAAAGAAGCAGAAAAGATAGGGAGGCATTTGGTCAGCAGAACAGAACAAAAAACATATTACAAGATGAATATGATATTACTACTGCTACTATGTGACAATGATCACGAGGAGCATATATATACACTATATTATCATTATGACAAACCTTGACTATATATTTTGGAAGAAGCTATATAGATTCTTTTTGTTAGGCATAAGTTAGAAGAGAACCTCAATAGCACATTAACGCTGCTAACGCCTCCACATATTTTCTACAGGTATTTTCACTCCTTTCTCCAAGAAACACGCCTTACCTCTCATGCATGTAGTAGCAACATTGTTTGTCTCAATCCTCAGTGCAAGCTTCACTGCCCTTTGGACCATTTATTTAATAAAGCAAATAGAGGAATATATATTAGGTTAATAATCAAGTCTGAAATTTGAGTGAGGATCAAGTCTTTAAGCCCATTACAAAACCATGTTTGGTTGAGCTTCACTACCAAAACTAACAAAACAAGAGCGGCTTAATCGGTTGAAGTCTGAAAATGCAGGACACATACACAAGAAACAGCAAGCTTCTTCAGTGGCTTCCCTGGACAAGGAAACTATCACCTTTGATGAACTGAACAATCAAAGAAATCAAACTAGAAGACTGGATCAGCCAGCTCACGGGATTATTTGGTTGGACTGAAGATTATCTTAAATAATTAAAATTTGTAAGATACATCGCATAACTACATGACCAATAACCAAACTTGCATACAGATATAAAAAGGGGTAGCAAACTTAGTAAGTTACATGCAAAGTATCATCAAACTGCATGCTCTAATCAAGAATTTGTAATTTTAATATATAGGCTGGTTCCTCACAATTCAACGTCACTGGATATACTAGCAATGTAGTTCTGATCTGAATTTAGTGCATAGCAGTAGTTTGAGTGCTACCCCATAAATACCAGCCTTTTTCTCTAGCCTGTCCTGGAAATATATTTTTGTCCTAAATTTTCTTTAATGGTAATTCTGTTAAATAATGCAGGACTGGAACATCTTCGAATACAAAGTCTTATGCAAGTTACTACAATCAGTATGATGTTGACCTGCGGCTATCATGTTGTCAAGGTCATCCAAGTAGTTGCCCTTTCAGATGCATATACGGCTATACGTAGGAGAATAACAGAGTACTGGCCGCACCTGCTAGATGTATTCCAGAACGAGAGGTCAAAAATAGGTAAAAATATTGATGCAAGCTTTGCTCTACAACAAGTGCAGAGTAGCTACACAAGAAAAATACAAGCTCCTATGGAATTGGTGGTTCAAGATCAGGGACGGTGAAGGAAACTGAAGAAAAATGTATTTGGGGGGGGGGGGCGCGGGCGGTCCCTTGATCAGATGAGGTTAATACGCCCGCAAAACCGTCGTCGTTGCCGTGCCGGAGGATCGGAGCTTGGGGGCGGAGGGAGATCCGGGGAAGCTTGAGAACGATGCAGTCAAATGACGCGGTGGATCTCCCTGGGCCAACTCGGCCCGTGGCTCTTCGACCCCGGGAAATAGCAGGGATCCCCAGGATCCCTTAAATCAAACGAGGCCTCACAAGAACTGATTTGCACACTCTTACATCCATTGTTGACACCCAAAAGCCATCCTCTTCTTCCTTTAGTGGTTGTCTGGATAATGTGGTTATAAAAAACTAATTTCCCTTAAATTCAATTATGTTACGACACCTAAATTATCTAACCAATACGTGGGTGTATAGAATGAGTTCTAAGGGCATCTCACGCTGAACCGCAAAACCGACACCGCATCCGTCTACGTGCTGGCCGCCTCATATATCTCCGTGAAACTGGCTTTTTCCTCTGGCTTCACCCCACTCAGGCATAGTTCATCATCTTTCGGGTCCCGACAGACGTGCTCCAACTCAAACCCTTCCTAGAAGATTAGGGTCTCACCGGCCTATTGCTCGTCAGCTTCCTTGTGCATCCCAGGTTTTATAACCCGTCGACTCGTAGGCCTATCAGACTCCTTGGTCTGTGTTTTAAGACGGTTCGGATGGGCTCCAGCTATCTTGAAGCAAATTCCGGAGGAACTAGCTACTAAATGGTTGGATTAGTCTTTTTCCCCTATACCCAAGTCAGACGAACGATTTGCACGCCAGTATCGCTTCGAGCCTCCATTGAGGAGGTCGTGTGGAGATGTATGAAGATCCGTGTCAGACTCAGCCACCTGCAACCAGATAGCGCAGCTCCGGCTCCGACGAACAACCACGAAGGAGAACCAGGCATGACTGGCGTCGTAGAAGATCATCGAACGAACCACCTGTTGCCCATCATCGCACACCACCGCAGCTTTGACTTCACAACAACGGACCAACCGACACATCCTGGACAAGCTAGAAAAGAGCCGACTATCTCAACCATAGCCACGTCTCCAACTTTGCTCCCCCCATCATCGTTTTCACAGAAGTCTTCACGCCAACATTGTTGTCTTCCACTAGTCTCGCTCACTAATACCCAGTTCCGAAGACAAAGATCAGACAAGATAAGGGTTTAGCCCTGAAGCTGCAACGATCCGCGCAGGAGGGGTGTCGAAGCAAAACAGCAAGGCCTCCAAGAAGGTAACTGACAGCCACGACCGCCACCATTGTTGATCACGACCAAAACCAAGACAAGGTTTTCACCCAAGCTCTCGGCATCACCTCATCCACACAACACACCACCTAGCACCACCACCAAGCCCGACTCATAGTTAAACATGCCCATCGTCAGAGCAGCCAACCACACCTTACAAAGGCCATCAACCAACACCAATCGCTAGATCTGCCAATCGCCGACCAAAAGAACATGAAGATGTTGGTGTGTCTCCCACTATCACAAACCCAACAACGCACCCCCAGCAACAACAAGAAGGGAAAACTGCAAAGGATGTTGGAAATATAAGCACTTTTCCGACTAATCTAATCCACGAGTAAACAGTAAGTATGGCAAATATGGTATGCATCTCATACCGATACCTAAGCATGTGAGCACGTCTGATTACATAGGACCGAAACATCTATGAACAACATATATCACGGCTAGCACATGAACGAGCAAATATGGGATGAACAAGTCATACCCTCGGTTGGCCCATTAGCAGCGGCCGGTAGCAGCGACCTCGGCATGAGCCAAGGCCTTCTTCTTGGCGACTTAAGTAAATCGACCATCGAGTCGATGTAGAGGAAGTAGTGGAAGCGGCGGATGAAGGCGGGGACGGATCGGGAAGCGATCGCGTCGGCGCTCCCAAAAACCTTATTGCCGTTCTCCGGGCGGGATCTCGAGCAGCCCGGGTTCGGAGGCACTGCTCTCCCGACCAACCGTGCCGCAGCGATCGTCGGGATGGGATCGCCGGAAGTAGCACAAGGAGAGGAACAATAGATGATGGCTAGGGTTGTCACGAAAGGGAGTGGGTGAACTGAGTTGAGGTTCACTCCAGCGGCGGCGCCTTCTTATATAGGCCGTCGGTAGATGGAGCTGGGCGAGCCCACGACCGAAGCCAGCGAACATCCACGGTCCAACGTCTCGGACGACGGCGCTTAAATGGCGACTTCGTTAATTAATTAACAATCAATTAACCATTCTGGCGGCAAAAATAAGTTTCGCTCGGCTCATTCCTCAAGAACCCTTGTTGTATGGCAGCCACAATGGCGTGACGAGGCGTGGCGGGACGGAGGAGGAGGAGCGCGCGTGTACGGCTCCTATTCCCAAGCTCCCAATAGCAAGTTGTAAGTGCATCTAGTGCCCCTTAGTGATTTTGGTGTATTGAAGACTTATAGGTTAAGGGACTAATGTGTTTGTGAGTGTACACAGGTCTATAAGTCTATGAGGAGCTTGATATTCTGAGAGAAAGTCGACCCTAAAAATGAAGTTCTTCGATGAAGACTTTGATATTCTCAAGACTTTAGAAGACTTTGAAAGTGAAGAAATTGGTGTGACCTTGAAGACTTGGTATTCATTTGAGGAACATGAAGCGTGAAGACTTTTGTTTTTCGTAGGTTTCGTTTTCTCTTTCTTGAGTCATAGGAAACACCGTCTTGTTAAAGGGGGTCGAGGAAATACTAAGGAAAAATTTCCATGTGATGCTCAACTCAAAATCCTACACCTACCAATCCCTTGAGTGAAGCCTTTGGAAATCTCATACAGCTCAGTCAATTTCTTGATGTGATGAGACGAAGTTCTTACAGTATTTGAGAATTTGTTCTAAGCGAGGAGTTAGGAATTCGCCAGTCACGGATTGCCTACGATGAGGAACATGATAGCCACGAGGAATTTGAGAATCAAATTTCCGACCGTTGTTAATGCTCTGGCGTGATTGTCCCAAAATATCTTATCCACCTAACGGTCATATCATGTCGGGCTGCTCCCTAGGCTATAAATAGCCTCCCCTATAACCACTAGCTGGTTGGCTGCTCGGAGAAAACTTGACACTTGTCATTTGAGAGCAACCCATCCTCCGAGGGACTTTGGCGAAAATCATCGAGTGAGGAAAAACCAAAACCAAACCCCTACAAACCCAAAGTGATTGAGCATCACTGAAGAGATTGATCCTGCGTGGATCCGACGCTTGTTACCTTTGAAGACTGTGCTTCTTCCAGACGGTTAGGCGTCATGGTCTAGAGCATCCAAGAGGAATTGTGGATCGCGAGTGACCGAGTTTGTGTAGGTTCGGAAGTCACCTGAAGACTTACCACGAGTGATTGGGCGAGTGCATGTGACCTTAGTTCAAGGAGAATCACGGTGAGGACTTGGTGTCACGAGGCTGCGTGCTCAATATTTGGGTGTAATGGGACTATGTGTCCTCGAGTTTAAATACTCGGCCCGCTCCGACCAGACGATACAAGCCGAGACAATGAGTTGAACCCAGTCTACCAAATCATTGTCCTCACCAACCTAAGCTGGTTCTATTTCCTCAACTCTTTCATTTCCTCATTCTTGTGTTGAGTGTTCGTTGATATACGTGTTTGAAGACTTTGTTGAAGACTTTCTCAATTTCCTTAGTTCAATTTCTTCAGTCTGTTTGTCTTCATCTTGTGCTATCCTGTGTTTATGCTTTCTGTACTCTTTGATTGTCTTCATTTCATCATGATGACCATGTCCGCATTCTCTTATGCTTACTTCTAAGTACTTATTCCGCTGCAAGTAGTTCTTCACTTAGGAATTTCCTCACCGGCAAATTCCTCATTGAAGAATTCATAAAAATCGCCTATTCACCCCCCTCTAGTCGATATAACGCACTTTCAATTGGTATCAGAGCAAGGTACTCCCTTATTACGTGTGATTTTAGTTTAACCACCTGGATTTTTTTAGTTATGTCGTACCGCGGTATGATCAAGGTCTCAGCTGGGTGTCCTACCTTTGATGGGACGGACTACCCTATTTGGAAGAACAAGATGCGAATGCATCTTGAGGCAATTGACAATGATCTACGGTATGTTGTGGAAAATGGTGTTCCCTCGGTCACACCTTCTCTGAATCTGCCGATGTGAAGAGATTCAAGCAACTCGATTCTCAAGCGAAGAATATCATATGTGGCCATCTGAGCAAAGGACAATATGGAAGAGTGAGTGCTTTGGAAACTTCTAAGCTCATCTGGGACAGGCTGTCCAAAGTAAATAAAGGAGTCTCAACTCAGTGTGACTCTCGAGTTGATGTTCTTCGCAATCTCTTCAACCGTTTCAAAAGACTCGACAACAAAAATGTTCAACAAACCTTCGATCGCCTCACTGACATCTCAAATGAGCTTCAAGCGCTTGGTGCCACTGACATCACCGACCATGAGGTGGTGAAGAAATTATTGAGATCGCTTGATTCCTCATTTGATACTCAACGCGATGATACAAGAGCGTGCTGACTACAAATCACTTGATCCGGTGATATCCTCGAGAGGCTAAATACTCATGAGTTCCGACTTCTTTGAAAAGAGATCTCTATGGTTCTAGCTATGGAAAATCACGTGCCACGAAGGCCAAGGCGTATGCGAATCTGATTGTGAAGACTACGGTAGTAGCCTTGGAGATCTGAAGAATTGAGCGAGAGCTAGCACCTTTGCTCGTGAAGAAATTCGAGAAGTTCTCAAGGCGTGGTCGCTTTGGAAAATCCTCAAGGAGCAGTGATTCCTCATCCGGTGACTATAAGAAGACTTTGCCACAAATGCAAGAAACCTGGTCACTACATTCAAGATTGTCCTCGGTGGGAAAAGGAATTAAAGAAGAAGAAATACAAGGATTATAGTTACGATGGCGCTAAGAAGAAGAAGAAATCGTCGAAATCTTCATCATCAAAATCCTCAAAGTCTTCTTCTCACAAGAAGAGCAGCTCCAAGAAGGCTCGGGCATTCATTGGCAAGGAAATGGACTACGAAGCTGAATCGAGGAACATGAGGAAGAGGAGGCATCGAGAAGAATCTGAGTGCAGTGTGGCGAGTCTGGCTCTCACTCTGCTTTAAATCGGCCAAGTCCATCTTCAACTCTAAAGAAAATGAACTCACCAACAAAGCTGATGAAGATAGTGATGACTACGCTCCACCTTTTGCTTCATGGCAAAGGGTGCCAAGGTACTCAAATATACCTCCTCTGAATCTAGTGAAAATGAATCGATGAAGATCTAAAGCCCGACTACTCAAAACTTGCTAATATTGCTGTAAAACAACAAAGGGCTTTTGAAAAGGTTCAAAACATGCTAGATAAAAGTGATGATATGTTGAAATGGATCGCACTAAAGCCACGACTAAAAATCTTGAGAGACTTCAGTCTAGGTTTGACAGCCTTCAAGGTCATCATAACACTCTCTTATCTGATCATGAGAAACTTCTTTATGAATTTCTTCAAAGAAAGCAAGATCTTGAGAAGCTAAGAGTGAGTTATGAAGATCTTCAGAAGGAGCGCGATTCATTACTTGCTCAACAAATCAAGCGCTTCTCGGGAAGAATTTGTTCCTCCATGCTTAAAGTGCATTGAGCGTGAATCGCAAATTCTTCACTGCATGTTCAAATGCTTGAAGCTATTACAAATTCTTCACCTTCCTCTTGCTATCGCTAATTCCTCATCCGAGGACATTGCTAGTATCCTTGACGATGCAGGGTTGAAGGAATTGTACATGACAGGCATGTACAAAAGCCTCAAAGGGCATCAGACTCTTTGTGATGTGCTTAAAAGCGAGATCCTCAACAGAAACCCTAGGAAAGAGGGTATTGCCTTTGAGAGGAAACTCAATCTTGATGGAACATATTGGAAGCTTTGGCGGTACCCCAAAACCTCATGGGTTCTTTGCAAAGGGACCTCGATTGATCCATCTAACTTATCTGGCTTTACATGTGAATCTCCTCATTCTTACGATGAGTCATTTGACTCCAACTATAAATTGTTCAAAAATCAGAATGGTGAAGTATTTGCTAGATATGTTGGCACTAAGCTGCGAGAACGGTTCCCCTATGAAGAAAATCTGGGTTCCCAAGAAGTTCCTTGAAAGTCTTGGTGAATGTCCTCATGACACCACTGTGAAGAAAAGGAACCCCAGATCAAACTCTTCATATGGACCAAATTCTTCATATGGATCCAAGTCCTCATACGGACCAAATTCCTCACGTGGATCAAATTCCTCAAAAGGATCAAAGTCCTCATATGATTATCATTGTGCTAACAACTTCTGTTTACATGAGGTAGAGCTAAGGGCTATGAATATGTGCATTATTCTTCAAACCAATATGTTCATAAGTCCTCGAAGAATTTCTCCGCCTTATTCATATGCTTCTTGTTGGGGATACAACTCTTGGCGTGAACACGCCCGAAGAACCGGTTTACCTAAATCCATGATTCAGGCCCACAGAGGAGGCACGGAGCCCAGAGGCGAATTAAGGTCCATTTATGTAAACCGCCTTAGTATTGTAACTTGTGTTGTAAGTTAAGAAAAGAAGAGACCGAGCAGACGCTTGTATGAGCGGATCGGGACTCTGCTGAACCCGGACGAGGCGTCAACCCGTGTATATAAGGGGACGACCCGGCGGCGAGTTGGAGAGAGAGGATTCGAGGCTAAGGCAAAGCTATTGCTCCCTAGTCGCCGAAATCATATCAATCACATCACAACTGGACGTAGGCTTTTACCTTCATCGAAGGGGCCGAACCAGCATAATTCCCGTGTCTTGTGTCCGCTTTAACCCCTCTAGGTTAACCCGTATGATGGCCCTACGACTAAGTCCTTTTATGAGGACATGCAGCCGTGACAATTCCCACGACAGTTGGCGCCCACCGTGGGGCTATCGCCGCGATGGTTTGATGATCTTAGAGGGCAAGTTCGAAGGACTCGAAGGAAGGTTATCACGATGGGCGGATGACTAAGAGTCGTCATGACAAGCTCTACATCGACGATCGCGGACTGGGGCCCCGAGGCGGCTCGATTAATCTGGTGCACGGGTCCCCTTCGGCCGGCATACTGCGTGTTCATCGGCAAGATCGGCGAGCGGGGCCCTGGGCAGACGTCTGCCCGACCTCGTCGAGGCGGCTCGTGGTGAAGAAGAGTCCTGCCAGCTAAACCGGCGGTCGAGCATATTTCGTGGGAGTCGTCCACGGAGGCTGCGAGGACGGATCAACATCTCGGTGACTTAAACTGTTGTCTACTGGCGGCGAATCGTCGGCACGGAGATACCGAATCTCTATACCGGTACGCAAGATGGCGGATCGAGGCTGTTCCGGCGGTGAGAGTATTCGGACCTTGATCTACCCAACCGGTTGGGATCTTCATGGCGATGCGCGACGGCGCTTCACTCTTCGACCATGGCGCCCTAATCGCGGTTCAGCGATGGTGATGGCAGCCGGGGAAGGAGGCCTGTCGCCGCGGCTCAAGTTTTGTCGAGCTTTTCGGCGTTGGCTGTGCTCATGGCGAAGCTAATCCGCTGGATCGAGGACACACTGGCGGAGATTGCAAAAGTGAAGAACAGATCACTAAAGCTAAGCGGACACAGCGGCAGCGGGCGTGAGGATGGCGTGGGCGGGCGCTTTGGATCATGAGCTTATAGGCTCATCTTTGGATCGAGCGCGTCACATGAAGTCATGAAAAGGAAGTACAGGTCCGTTTACCTTCGGTTGTCGAGGAAGAGAGCTTTTCAATACCCCAAGGGCGAGGACGATAACCGCCGCGGCGATAAACCGGCGGAAGCTTTTGGGGCGGCCGCACGGTTCAGCCCGTGTGATGGATCTACCTCGCCATCATACCGGTGCGCCCAGACCATCTGAGCGCCTCGGTCACTACTCCAACCCGATGGATAACCTCGTGGCAGCTGCGGCTTGCGGTTGAGAAGCGATTCAATTGAAGGCGATTCACCACGAGGCGGTAGAGACACGCCGGGTTAAGTAGCTCCTCGGGGCGGCCCTGGCTCAAGAAGCGTATTCATACGGTCGGGATCGGATCCACTCCACCCCGCCTGGCGGAGCTATAGCCGACAGCGTCGACGAACCGGCCGTGTCAAGCAATGCGCATGGCGTGGTCCGCCTCGCGGCAACAATCCGGCGGCGGCTTTGAGGATGCTCAAGTGGTAGTGGACGGCGCCGAGAACACGTGGGGAGGCCGAGTTAGCGGCACAAGCGAGAGGATCATCCGCTCGCGCGGTTCGTCCGACCATCTTGAACCGGGGGTCCGCGTCACGGTTCTTTGGGGTGCCTTGCCTCATCCCCGCTTTACGTAACGTCACGATTGCCCAAAGGACTTCAAGGGCGCGCAAGGTGCCCAATTATACTGCCGATTTGGCTCGAAGCATGGATAGAAAGCTATGAGATGGCCATGGAGATGCTAGATGTGGATGAAGCCGCATGCGAAATACTTCACAATGATGTTGGAAGGAGCGGCCGGACTTGGTTGAAAAATTTGCGCCCAACTCTATCGGTTCGTGGACCCGATTGCGAACCCGATTCATTCAAAATTTCAAAGACACCTGTAAGCAGCCCATATACGTGGTGGATTTAGCAGCTTGTGTCGGCGGAGGAGAATCCACAACCCATTGGAGTGCGCCCGCGTTTGGAAGTTTTACATTCTTGGACGGATCAACCACGATTCGCGATCTTGACCTTGGAAGCCAATTGCGGTTCGAGCCATTGAAATTGAAGCTGGGCCGCATGAAGCGTTTTGCCATGACATGGGCACTCTAATGGGCGTTTTGGTAAAGTACGCTGATTACGATAGTACCAAGGATCCCGAATGCGAGAATGATGAAGTGGGGAAGGAAAACAGAGCGGCAACTCAGGGGCGGCTGAAGCATCATTCGGCGAGCAATGGAGGGAACAAGCGTAAAAGCGAGCGGCAACATGGGCTTTGTGGCCCAACACCAACGCCTTGAGACAAGGGTCAGCGGCGAGGGGTAGGCAATCAAACCGGAAGCGGTCACAATCCGGATCGTTTGAATTTCATATTGAATCAACCTTGTCCGAAGCATGGGACGAAGGAGGCACCGGCGAACCACCTTTGGAAGGATTGTTACATTATTCAGGGAGTTCAAAAACTCCAACTCTTTCCGGTATGATCAAGGGCCCCGGCGGTTCAGGGTCCGCCCGAATTCTGATGGAGGAAATTCCGGCCCGGAGATTCGGTGGTAATCCGGGCGGGCAAGGCAATCGAGAATAATCAAAGTAATCGAGCAGTCGAACAATCGAGAACCAAGGGGCTACAATCAACAACGGCGGCGATCGGGTTATCAAAGTAACCCAAAGCGGTTGAGCAGTGGACGATACCACGTCTTTACCACCAGCTTGGACAGGCGAGACCGAAAACTTGAGCGGGCGGTCGGCGTTGTTGAACCGGCTGCGCCCGCATTACCTATCTGGTCCGAGCAACCCGATCGTGTGGGCGAGAGGACCATCCTCCCAGGTTTACAATCCGGGTCAGCTAGCCACGGTGGTGGCGGCGCCGGTAGGAGGGTACAAGTTTACCAAGGTTCTTATGGATGGAGGAAGCAGCATCAACATCACGTACTACGAGACCTTCCGGCGTATGGGGTTGTGGATAGGCATCTTAGGCCATCCAAGACACGGTGTTTCCGCGGAGTGGTGCACGGCAAGTCGGCGTGCCGGTCGGTAAGATAGCTCTGGAGGTGACCTTTGGGGACGAACATGACTCGGATCGAAACATTGACATTTGAGGTGGTGAAAATTCAAAGCCCTTTCCACGCCCTCTTTGGGCGACGGCTTATCTATGCTAAATTTATGGCACGGCCTGTTATGTTTACTTACACTGAAAATGCCGGGTCACAAAGGCGATAACGGTTCATGGGAGCCCGGATCGCTTTGGAGTGCGAGGAAGGTGATGCGGCTTCTGTGAGTCGGTTTGTGCCAGCGAGGAGCTAAAATATTATAAAGACAATGTTGATCCGGCGGATATGACCCCTTTGAAGAAGCCAACTACGGGCATGATCCGGACTTGAAGTTCAAATCGGTGGTGAGGCGAAGCTTGTTGATTTTGTGCGGCGATTCGTCCAAGCGGTTCACCATCGGTGCCAACTTGGATCCTAAATAGGAAAGCGCGCTCATCGAGTTCATCCGTGAGAATCGGGACATTTTGCATGGAAGCCTTGACATGCCGGGTGTACCGAGGAACTTCGTGAGCACACTCTTAATGTTGACCCAAAATACAAACCCGGTAAGCAGTTTCTTCGCCCGATTTAATGAGGAAAGGCGCAAGGCCATCGGAGAAAGAAGTTGCTAGGCTCTTGGCGGCAGGGTTTATCGTCGAAGTCTTTCATCGAGTGGCTTGCCAATCGGTGTGTTAGTTCTTAAGAAGAATGGCACTTGGCGCATGTGTGGATTACGAGATCTCAACAAAGCATGTCGGCCAGATCCTTTCGCCCTCCCCGCATTGACCAGATTATTCATGCTACGGCGGGTTGTGGCGTTTGAGCTTTTTGGATGCGTACTCGGTTATCATCGATTAAGATGGCGATTAAGGACCGAGGAGAAAACGGCGTTTATCACCCCTTTGGAGCCTTACGCTATGTATCTATGCCTTTTTGGACTCAAAAGGCGTAAGCGACTTATCGGCGATGCGTTCGAGTTGCTTGCACGAAACGGTCGGCCGTAACGTGCATGCTTATGTGGATGATATCGTGGTTAAGTCAAGGAAGAAGGAAACCTTGATTGAGGATCTAAAGGAAACCTTTGACAACTTGCGGGTACAAGATGATGCTCAACCCGGCCAAGTGCGTCTTTGGTGTTCGGCGAGGCAAGTTATTAGGTTTTCTCGTATCCAGCGAGAGGATCGAAGCTAATCACGGAAAAAATTACGGCTATCACCTCCTTGGCTAAGCCAAAGTGCATCAATAGCGTCCGGCGTTTGGCGGGCGGATTCTGCGCTAAGCAGTTTTATCGGCCGTCTAAGCGAGAAAGCCATTCCTTTGTACGAGATGTTGAAGAAAAATGGATCGGTTTATGCAGGTTCACCGCTGATGAAGCATTGGAGGACTTGAAGCGGCGGTTAGCCAACCCGCGGTTCTAGCCGCCCCATTGACAAGAAACGCTGCTTTGTTATATATTCTTTGCTAATGCGAGGCGATTAAGCGTGGCCATCGTGGTGGAAGCGGAAGGAGGCGGGAAGGAGTATCCGGTTCAACGGCGGTTTATTACATCACGAGGTCCTCATTGAGTCTAAGCGAGAATATCCGCATTGGCGAAGCTGGTATCACGAGTTTTTATGGCAAGCGGAAGCTAAAGCAATATTTCCAAGGGCACCCCATCACGGTGGGCGATTCGGATCCTTAGGCGATATCATCTGAGCAGGAAGCGGCTGGCGGATTGCTAAGTGGGCTATAGAACTTGGGCCGCACGGTTTAAGGTATGTGCCTCGAGACGGACGTAAAATCTCGAGCACTTGTGGATTTCATTAATGATTGGGCCGGAGTTGCAAGCGCTGAAGAGAAGCGGGATCATACCTATTGGACCATCCACTTTGATGGGTCGAGCAATTGGAGGGCTCGAAATTTGAGTCGTATTAACTTCCCAGCGAGGTGACAAGTTACATTCGTTCTCCGCCTAATGTTCCCTTGTACTAACAATGCAGCTGAGTATGAAGCTTTGCTCCATGGTCTCGGATGGCTAAAGAAATGAATCTCGGCCGGGTTAAATGCTTTGGTGACTCGGACTTGGTGGCTCGGCAAGTATCGGTACTTGGGATTCCAAAGATCCACTCATGGCTGCATATCGTCCGGGAGGTGGATGTTGTTGCGGGACATTTTAAAGGATGTCGGGTGGACCATGTGGATCGTCGGAAGAACGAAGCGGCTGATGCTTTAAGCGCTTTGGGCTCTCAACGTAAACCGGTCCATAGCGTCTTCCTTGATGTCTTTGCACAATCCGTCGATTAAGCTTCTGATGAAATTGATTTGGCTATCCACGATCCGGAGGCTCAATTGGTGGCGGCCTGCATGTCATTCCGGATTGGGCGCTCCCTTATTTGGCATACATGAACCGGGGCGAGTTACGAGAAAGATGAGGCGTTGGCCCGGCAGATAGTTGACGGTCTAAGTCTATGACCATTGTTAATGGCGAGTTGCACCATTGCGATTAATGTCGAGGCGTTTCAGCGTTGTGTGTCCCCTGAAGAGGGTTGTGAGATATTGCGAGAGATCCATGAAGGGATTGTGGTCTACGCCCGGTTCAAAAGTCCTTGGTGGCCAAAGCGTTCCGCCATGGTTTCTATTGGTTGACTGCCCATCTTGATCACGGAGGATGCAGTGGGAACGATGTGATGGTTGCCAAAAGTTCTCGAGGCGTGCTCATGTGCGGCCAAGAATTGAGGATGATTCCAATTACTTGGCCGTTTGCGACTTGGGGCTGGATATGGTTGGACCTTTCAAAAGGTCCAAGGACAAAAAGACCCACTGTTGGTGGCGGTTGATAAATTTACCAAGTGGGTTGTGGCGAGCACATTAGCAAGAAGTGTGATGCGGCCACGGCGGTTCAGTTCATCAAAAAGGTGATTTTCGGTTTGGGTTTCCACGGTATCATCACGGACAATGGCACCAATTTGTCCAAAGGAGCTATGAAGGAATTTTTGTGAGCGAGAGCACATCCGGCGATGTTTCTTCCGTAGCCACCCATAATCCAATGGTCAAAGCGGAGCAGGCTAATCGGGAGATCTTGAAAGGTATCAAACCCCAACTTATGGTCCCTTTAGAGAGGCGTCGGGTTGTTGGGTGGAAGAGCTACCATCGGTGATATGGAGTATAAATACTACCCCCAACCGATCCACTTTGGATACCGCGCCGTTCTTTATGGTCTATGGGCGAGGCGGTCCTTCCCAGCGATATCCGTCACGACTTCGCCTCGAGTGGCAGCTTATGTTGAGGCGGAATGGCGAGGCAGCACGGCAAGAGCGATTTGGATCATTGGATGAAGAAGCGATATGGCAGCTGCTCGTTCGGCGGTTTACCGGCCAGGATCTTCGTCGGTATCCACGGCCCGTGAGGTTAAAACGAACCTTCGGAAGGAGACT
The DNA here is from genome assembly GCA_021605145.1 of Aegilops bicornis. Taxonomy (NCBI): domain Eukaryota; kingdom Viridiplantae; phylum Streptophyta; class Magnoliopsida; order Poales; family Poaceae; genus Aegilops; species Aegilops bicornis. Next base: position 475,672,931 of record CM038674.1, on the reverse strand, counting down.
TAGTGATGCGGCTCATTCAAGACCGAGAAAGATATGCACAAGCTATCCCCACCTTGGGAGGGGCCTTTTGTGGTCGGCAAGAATCTATACAAGCAGGTCCTACTATCCGATTGATGTTCGAGAGCAAAAGGACTCACATACGTCGGAGGAGGAGACCAACGAGCCGTGGAACATAGCTCATCTTGACCTTATTATACGAGCCATTGGCTCCACTTATGTACATATTAAGACAATGTATATATTATGAATAAAGGCAATAAACCGGATCCTCGGCTAAAGCGGGGTATACATTACGTATCAAAGTCCGGTTTGGGTACATGGAGATCTTTGTCGTGAAGCGGCCTCGGTTTAACCCTTGGCCTTGCTTTTGTGAAATTTTGTCACTTGGGGGCTTGGTAGGTGTCGAACCAATGCAACACCTCTTAGCGGTGAAAGCCACCAGATCATTTGGGGGCTTGGTGGGTAATAGAACCAATGCAACACCTCTTGACGGTAAAGCCACCAGATCACTTGAGGGACATGGTCACGTCTGAACCCGATCACGCCTCTTGGTGACCTAAGGCCATAGAATCACTTGGGGGCTTGAGTGAACCCGAACCAATGCAATGCCACTTGATCGGCGTAATGCCACGATGTCGATTGGGGACTGGCTGACTTGAACCATCGCTACACCTTATAGGGAGTTTGGTCTGTCCGACCATGGTAGCATCATCTGATCAGACTCAATAAAGCCTCTTCTTGCAAATAGTCTTTGTTATTGTTTTTTGCTTCCATGTGTTTTTATACATATAATTTGGCTTTTGTTTGTTGTCTTAAACGACAAACCTTCTTTCAACGGATTCAAGTTTTGAAATTTGGTCCATTTTTCCGGCGATTGATTGTTCGGTTTGATTTCTTTGTTAACATCCCATTACGGAGTAACGGGGGCTTATCATACCGACCACGATTTACAGTAAATCGGTATTATACCTACGAAGTTGTTCTCCTTTAGCGGTGATGGTTTATAAAGCCTCCGCTTGAGTTGGCTAAAAGCCCAGCTGTGTGCCCGAAACCTTTGGCGAGTATGTTTGTATCACAAAATTTTGATCGTATACCTCGATATTTTCTTATATAAATATATTGGTATCACAATCCGGCTAGAGGCGCAAGCTACCATGGTGGTTTAAGAATTTGTGATTGCGGGCAAAATATGTTGCGAGGATTCACTACTTCAAAACCAAAGTATCCAAAGACCGCCATGCAAAAGTTCTGTGAGGTTATGTAACGGCATTATTCAAAACAAAATCTTGACTATCCTATTACAAAGCCTTTTGAGGCCCGGCGTTTCATGTGGGGTTATGCCTTGAAGCTTGGGCGTCACCCGGCAATGGTCTGTTGCTTCGCCGGAGTTGGCGTGAGGTAGAGGCGCTGGCGTCGGTTCCAACTTCTTCTTCTTCCTCACCCAAAGCTCGGAAGTCATTGGTAGACCATTCAATCCGGGTTAAGGCACGAAAGATAGCTTCTTCACTTATCAGCTCAGCCGGATCAACGTCGAGGCGTAAGTGTGCTTACGGATTGGGAACAAGGCTACGCACTTGAGGATGACAAAATCCACCCGCTTGTTGTTGGCGTCATAAAAGGCGGCGGTGAACCGTCGGGTTGGCCGTCTGCCGATTGACTTCGCCCGGTGAACGCATTTCCTTTGTGATCCGTTTGAGGCGTCGTTATCAAAACTTCACCATTCTCTTGAAACCTTTGGGGAAACCTTGGCTATGTCGGCCGGATCAAGATCTGCTATCCACGCCTTGGCGCTTGTCGAAACGATAAGGTGCCGGCCGAACCGCGGATCACTTCAACTCTTCAGCTGCCCGGAACCATGGACAACGGTCGGGGTTTCTCTGATCGAGGGCGGCGCCCGTGTTGTCGTATGATGTAGCACATATGACTCATTGGGCGCCCGGTATACAGGCTACTCAATCAGCGTATAAGCGACCTTGAGCTTCTTAGAACATCGAGAACCCATATGTGCAATCGCTTTGCACCGGTTTAAAGACAACTCAGGATAAACCGGCGGAAATATCAAAATTAAGATAGTCGATTGCATAGTTTCTTACCAAAGGCGGCGGAGGTCATGGCATGCACTTGGCGCTTGAGTCGATAAGCTCTTGAGTCACGGTTTAAGGGCTGCTTGACTTCTTCCGCTGTTTTTCAAATCGGCCTTCTCGGTGTCCCAGTTGGCCCGTTTGGATTTATACCACTCCTTGAAATTTGTTCCATAGTGGCCAAGGCCGTTCTCAATTAAATCCTTGGCCTTAGTGGTTTCCTTTCTTGAGTCTCCAGATTGGCTCATGAGTCTTTGAGTTGCACGCTTTCTTTGCTCTATTTCATTCTGGTAACAAAGGAAGCATGTTAGGTGTCTCATTATCAAAGTCCCAAGCTCAATATACATATTCACCTTGGCACTTGGGGGCTAATGGCTAATTGATCTCGGTTTGCCATTTGGAGTGCAGAAATTAAGTCCCGGTTTAACTATGCTAAGTTGAACCGACCCTTAGAGAGCTACTATACAGCTAAAATGCAAGGAAAGGCATAATTCATTACCTCATAGCGGTCCTTCATCCGGTTTACGAGACCAGCTTCAAGGTCACGGCTGGTATAGAGCGGTTGAAACCAGTGCGATTCTTGGCGGAGAAGTTGTCGTGGTAGACAGGTCTGTTTTTTTTCTTTATCTTTACTCACGGTGACCGACTCGCCCTTGGCAATATGTTTTGTTAAGCGACCGGTTGGCTAGGAGCAGCGTAGCGATGCTGTCACAATAACATCGTCATTTTCGGCGGTCTTCTTTGGGCTTGATGTTTGCTTACTGCGGCTCGGCGGTTCAAGCTATTACGACTTCGCTCTATCGGCGGGTTTGGTGGAGCAAGCTGTGAAGTTTCCATTTGGACCTCCGGTTGACTTCTGGCGGATCAGCGATGTCGTCTTTATACAACTTCGCGAGCTATCTTTGGCGACTTGAGGATTTTCGTGGGTTTGTTAGGGGTCTTTTACGGATCAACATCCTTGATGAGGGTCGAGGTTTAAGCTTTCTTACTCAAAGCGAGCCTTGGTGCTTTGCGGTGTTCGAGTGGATTAAGGCAAATCAACCAAAGGCAGTTGTAAATCGAGGCGATGGACAGCGATTTACATACCTGCGGCAACTTTAAGCGGAGGCGGTTCGCGTGGTTGATGAACCGCCGGAGGAGTTGGAAGAAGCACGATAATTGGTCGAGCCGGATTGAGAGGACATCGGAAGAAACCTTTTAAGGGATAACGTTTTTCGGAGAACAAGTCACCTCGGGCGGCGCCTTCGGGTTAGTGTATCGTAAACCGGAGGAGAGAATACGATGACCCATTGTGCGGGTTATGCAGGCGCTCTTTAACTCTTTGTGTCTTGAGATAAGCATAGGAATGAGATTTTTCACTTTCCGAGCAGTATGACGAATTCTTTAACCGGCACGAGGTCGAGTCGGAAGAAAGAAGGATTACCTCAAGAGGTCGGCATGGCTGGCTTGGCGTCATCACAGGAAGTAAATTTGTCGATGAAGGGAAGAATAAAGAGGGATAAATCATAAGAAGAAACACAAGGAGGAGAGCGGTTCTGGCGGCTCCCTCGTAAGGATATCAAGTTTTACCTCAGCTTGATTCTCCATCTTCCGGCGGATCGGAAGACCAGCGGTTTTCTTGCCCGACCTTTTTGGTAGCCTTGGACTTTATCACAGCGGAGCTCGGGCGGTTTGGTCAAAGTCTCGAGAAGAGCTGTCGACTGCGAGGTAGCAAGGATTAATGAATATCAACAAAATGTTAAAAGCCAAAAGCGGTGAGCAAAGTCTTACCGCGGTGGCGGAGTTGGCAACCTGAAGCGGAGCCAACCGGTTAGGCTCTGAGCGGAGATTGGTTCATCAAGCATCTTTTTCTGACCTCTGTAACCTCAAATTCGGTTATTGGTAATTCGTGACGTCTTTGAGGGTCTTTGAGGTTGCCAGTATACTCGTGCATCAATCCGGTCCGGCGGCTTAAGGGCAAGATGCCCCAAGAAACCCAGCATCGCACAAGGTCCACACCAGTTAGTCCATTGGCCCTTAGAGCCGGAGTTTTATGATCCCCGAGGTGCAAAGTTCTTCCGTTCCTTGGCGGTTAAGCGTAAAGGCAGCCGGATGGTTGTTCTTTGAGCGGTGAGGGCGGTAACCCGACAAGGGACTCTCGTTAGCGAGGAAGCGGTGTTAAGCGGTAGAACCAGGTTTGGTTCCAATCCTTTGGATGGCTGTGGTGTTTGGCGTGAGGAAAGTCCGCTTCCTTCCTTTTGGATTGAAAGCGCCGCCTAGTTACGTGTTTGGGACCATCGAGAAAACTCCGTCTGGCGGTTCAAGTGAAAGAAATCCCGGAATAGCTCCGCAGAGGGCTCTTCACGAAGATAGACTTCACGGAAGACTTGAAAGTTGCATATGTTTGACCACGAGTTGGGCCGATATCCTGCGGATGGAGTTGCAAGCTTGCAAGGGCGTCCGGAAAAATTTTGAACGAGGCGGGCGGAACCCCAGTCTAAATGCTTTGCATAAACACAATTACTTCTCCCTCTTGTGGCTCGGAGGAAACTTCGCCATCCGGAACACGCCCGATGGAGAGAGCATTTTTGGAGCCAAACCGCCCGGTGGTGACATAGCCGTTGAGTTCGCGTTTGATGATTTTGGCCGGACCCAATTGCAAAATTTGAGAATTGAGAGCCATTCAGGAAGACTAAGCTGTGGAATAAAGGAGAAAGCAGTTCACCATTAAGCAGTTCGAGGCATATTCTGCATTGTTAAACGGCGATTCAGCGGCGGCCTCCCATTCGGTTTAGCGAGGGCTAATGGAGTAGCGGATTAGCTATCAAAAGTTAAACGCCTTGAATAAGGCGAAATTGAAAAATCCGCTAAGTATGAGCGAAACAGTTTTCACATGCGAAGGAAGTAATCAAGATCTACTGAAGTTCGATGAAAAAAACCTTCATGACCTATGCAAACCTCGAGAAAAGAGCAGGGAGGGTTCGAGTATTCTAAACTCGAGGATCTACGGAAAAAAAGCCGATGCGTGAAAGGATAGATGGGCCGGTAGGGACAGTCCCACGCACGAGATATCTGATCTGTTGGATCGCATGGCCATGGCGGAGCAGTGTGAAGAAACCGAGATGAGCTGCGGGATGAGCAGGGTCTCTGAGATGCGATCTAGGGGGTGAAAAAGGACCTTACGATGGCGAAGCCGAGGAGGAGCACGGAAGCCTCTGATACGGTCGAGTTGATCTGGCTGACCCGGCGTTAATAGCGTCGTTTGAAGGTCGGGCAAGCGGAGCTTCAAAGAGCTGGGCGGCGCGAGAAGGAGAAAGAAAGAAGAGAGGCAGGCGGCGGTCTATTTATAAGAACCGGAGCAATCAGCGGTAGCGAGATTTGAGGAGTCAAAAGCGGCGGTGCAGCGGCCGCCTCGATTTCGGGATGGCATTAAATGCAGGGAATCTTCTTGTTTGGATTTCTTTATTAAAATGACGTCAAGACACCACGACACGCGGATCGGAAGATGACATCCGCGGCGGTTCAAGCGTTTGGCGGTTTACAAAATGTGAAAAGAGATCAAGAGTTTCACGAAGGTGTTGAAGATTAACATGAACCGGTTCAAGTCAATCGGGGCCTAATGTTGGGATACAACTCACGGCGTGAACACGCCCGAAAGAACCGGTTTACCACAAATCCATGATTCAGGCCACGGAGGAGGCTGGAGCCAGGCGAATTAAGGTCCATTTATATAAACCGCCTTAGTATTGTAACTTGTGTTGTAAGTTAAGAAAGAAGAGAGCCGAGCGGACGCTTGTATGAGCGGATCGGGACTCTGTGAACCCGGCCAATGGCGTCAACCCGTGTATATAAGGGGCGACCCGACCGGCCATGAAGTTGGAGAGAGGATTGAGGCTAAGGTAAAGCTATTGCTCCCTAGTCGCCGAAATCATATCAATCACATCACAATGGACGTGGGCTTTTACCTTCATCGAAGGGCCGAACCAACATAATTCCCGTGTCTTGTGTCCGCTTTAACCCCTCTAGGTTAACCCGTGCGATGGCCCTACGACTAAGTCCTTTTATGAGGACATCTGCCAGTGACAATTCCATGACACTTACCTAACCCCTCTTATGTGAAGCAGAAATGGATTGGCCTCTATGCCACCGTTCTCATATGGAGCTTTCATGAGTGATGAACTCTTTGCAACCCCTTGGATGTGGGTGGTGAAGAAAAGGAACTAATCTCTTCTGAGGTCAGGTCTCGGGCGATGCTTTAACGTCGATGAATTTCTTTGGGGCTGACAAAAATACTTGAAAGGGCCTTGAGCTAATCATGAAGAAATGAACTTTCATTTCCACCGTCCTCCTCTTTGCTTATACATTATATTGCACGATGAAATTCATCGATGAAATTGATATCATATTCTTCAGCGATGAAGTATATGAGATCGTAAGTTGCACTAATTCATCTGCGGGATGATCAACCCAAAAGCAAATGAGTGGGTAAGCAAATGAGTGGGTCCTTGATAGTGGATGTACAAATCACATGGTGGTGACAAGAATCTATTGATGGATGCTCCCTTATCACCGTCACATCTGAAGCATATCATATTTGGCGACAAAGGCAAAAGTCGGTATTGGGTCTTGGTAAGGTTGCGATCTCTAAGGACATACACAGACAAAGTCATGCTTGTTGAGTCCTTAGGACACAACCTCATGTGGAATCTCAATGCTTTGTGATCTTGATATGGTTGTTGTCTTTGGCAAATGTCGTTGTGTTGTGATCATGGAAGTGACAATTCCAAAGTCTTGAAGGCTTTAGGAGAGGAGACTTGTATATTGTTGATTTCTCTACGGGACCACAACCAGCCGTGTGTCTACTTGCAAAAGCTTGGAAAGGCTGGCTATGGCATCGGCGACTTGGTCACACAGGGCATGAGGAATTTGCACTGCGCTTGCGAAGAAGAAGCATGTCATTGGCATTGAAAATGTCAAATTCCTCAAGGATCACTTGTGTGGAGCACTGTGAAAATTTGGAAAAAATGACCAAGGCCAAGCATCCGGCGAAGACTATCATGACCACTACTCGTCCATTCAAATTGCTTCACATGGACCTCTTTGGTCTAATCATTACTCAGCAGTCACTAATAATGCATCTCTATATGGCTTTGTTATTGTTGATGATTACTCTCGTTACACATGGGTACACATTGTTACTTACAAAAATGAAGTGGGGAAGTCTTCAGCGATTTTCCTCGAGGCTTCAACTAACTTTAGTGTGAAGATCGAGACACATCGGGAGTGACAATGGGCCGAGTTCAAGAATTCGGTCTTGATGCCTATCTTGATGAACTTGGTATTACTCATGAGTTATCTGCTCCCTATACTCCTCGGCAAAATGGGCGTCGTGGGCGCAACAACATAACTCTTGTTGAGATGGCTGCACTATGCTTGATGAATACAAAAGCATATAAATCGTTTTTGGATTGATACAATTGATACCGCGTGCCACATCATCAACGGAGTTTATCTTCACAAATTCTTCAAGAAGACTGCCTATGAACTCCTCACTGACAAGAAACCCAATGTGAGTTATTTCAAAGTCTTCAGTGCTAAATGTTGGACTAGAGATCCTCATCACAATTCTAAATTTGCATCAAAAGCACATGAAGGTTTTATGCTTGGAGTGCGGAAAGGACTACGCACACCTCTGAGGTCTTCAACATCGCTCTTCACAAGATTGTTGATCTTGTAGATGTCTTGATTCGATGAAACTAATGGCTGCAAAGAGAGCACCTACCTTCTGTGTTAGATGAACCACCACACGAGGAATCTATCAAGTTCAAAACTGGCAGCTGAGGATGTCATTCCCTCTTGAAGAATCTGCTGAAGAATTCATTCCGATATACGAAGAGCGTCGGTGATGCACACGAGGGTAATCTTTGAAGGAAATGGTCTTTGAAGAAAATGCTGATCAAATTCCTCGACGACAACTAGCTCATCCTCGCGTTGCAAAAGAAGTGCAAGTTGACAAGATCATCGATGACATTGAAGCACCGGAGTCCTCTCACACGCTCAAAAGCTTCACATTTATCTAACTTTTGTGGGCACTATGCTTTTGTCTCTATCCACGAGCCCACTAAGGTAGATGAAGCATTTCTGAGCACGAGTGGATTCGAGCAATGCAAGAAGAATTACATCGGTTCGAGCTCAACAATGTCGGGAGGTCAATTGACGTCGAGATCCTACGCAAGCATAATATCATTGGCACAAAGTGGATCTACATAACAAGCAAGATGAAAATGGCCTTGTGGTGAGGAATAAGGCACGACTTTTAGCTCAAGGCTACACACGGGTTGAAAGAATTGATTTCGATGAAACTTTTGCACTGTTGCTAGACTTGAGGCTATTCGCCTACTTGCTTATGCTAACCATCATAATATCACTTTATATCAAATGGATGTGAAAAGATTACGTTTCCTCAATGGTAAGCTTGAGGAAGAAGTATATGTTGCTCAACCCCAGTTTTGAAGATCCAAAGAATCCGACAAAGTCTTGAGACTCAACAAGGTCCTCTATGGTCTCAAAGCAGGCCCCGCAGGCGTGGTATGATACATTGAAGGAATTCTTCTGAAGAATGGCTTCACACCAGTTCACTTTCGATTCTACTCTCTTTACTAAATCATATGATGGTGAAGCTTGTTTGTGTGCCAAATATATGTTGATGATATTATCTTTGGCTGTCTTGACCAGCGTTATAGTGATGAATTTGCCTATATGATGGTGAAGAATTTCAAATGTCTATGATGGGAAGTTGAAATTCTTCTTAGGAATCTTCAAATTAAATCAACAACACAATGGCATATTCATATCTAGGGAGAAATACCTCAAAAGATGTCACAGAAGAAATTGGCGTACCAAGATTGCAAAGGCGTCAAAATTCCCTATGCCCACAAATGGCCATCTATGCGATAGAAAATGGTATTGACTTGATCACAAGGTATACCGCTCCATGATTGGTTCTCTATTGTACTTATGTGCATCTAGGCGGATATAATGCTTAGTGTTTGCATGTGTGCCCGATTTCAAGCTACACGAAGGAATCACACCATAAAGGGCATGTGAAGCATATTCTTGATATCTAGCTCACACACCAACACTAGGATTATGGTACCCCAAAGGGCTCTACGTTTGATCTCATTGGATATTACGACTCTGACTATCTTTGGTGATCGTGTGGACCGCAAGTCAACATCTGGTACTTGTCATTTCCTCGAGACGATCTTTGGTGCATTTGGTCCTCGAAGAAAAGCGAGGCGTATCACTTGTCTACTGCGGAAGCTGAATACATTGCTTCTTGGCTCTTCTTGTGCTCAATTCTTTGTGGATGAAGCAAACTCTCAAGGACTTCTGACATCGGCGTGAAGAATGTGCCTCTCTCTTTGTGACAATGAAAATTGCCATCAAGATTGCTCTAACCCGATTCAGCACTTTCGAAGACAAAGCACATTCAAATTCGTGATCATGTGTTGAAGGCGACATCTCCATCGAGCATGTGAAGTAGAAGAACAACTAGCGATATCTTCACAAAGCCCTTGGATGAGAAGAGATTTAGCAAGTTGAGGTGTGAGCTAAATATCTTAGAATCTTGAATGTTCTTTGAAAAGGAGACACATCCACGACACCTATACAAAATTGATGACTTAGGCGTGCAACACATGAAGAAAGCGTTTTCTTCAATGGGTGAAGAATAACTTACTCTAAGTGTGAAAGAAATTAATGAAGAATTTGATTCTCAGAACCCTCGACAATTATGCAGCGGTGTCTGAAATCATCATTCTTATCTGATTGGAGTCACGCCACCACCAAAATTGAAAATCTTCAATTTGAGTTTTCCTCGAGTTTGAAATTCTTCAGTTTTTCAAATTCTTCAACTTTACAAAATCTTCACTGTTTCCGTCGTTTTTCTTCATTGGCTATACATACATATATATATATATATAGATATATATATATATATATATATATATATATATGGGTTTATGTCCTCTCTGACATTCACTTATGGCTATTTCTTCAAGTTGCTTTTACTGCTAAGTGAATGTGATCGGACCCTTCCCCCTCTATGTTATACTCAATCCAATCTATTCACAAATTCTTCATAATGCGTTATATTTGAAACTCGTTCCAAAATCTTCACTGTGTCCTTATCGGTGAAGAAATTGCGAGCGGAACTTTAACTTATCTTATCCAAATTTTTACGTATTTGCCGCTTCAAACCATTCATCCCACGATAAACTTATCAATTCACACACGATCTAACACAATCTCCACTTTTCGATGCGTGGGTGACACATATCAGCGAATGAGAAGAATTGAGAACACGTTCGTCCCAAATCTTGAGGCGAACAGTTTTTCACCCATGGCTATTCCTATACCCCTCTCCCTTCCTCCACTTCGCTTTACTCCGCTCGTACGCTCTCTCTCTCGCTCGAGCTTCTCAAACCCCTAGTGTCGCCCGCTACTCCATAAATGCGCCCGGTGAGGAAGAGCTTCCGCCTAAACCTCAAATCGCCGTCGTACTTTCAGCATACGACCATGGAAAACTTCACTCCGCGCCGCCCGTGGCTGTCTTCCACCGCCAAGTTAGAGGCGTGGAAGATCTAACTTCAACGAACTTCCATCTGTTCTTCTCAGTTAAATGCGTGTTCTTCTTGATTCGGTAATTAAAAATTACTTTTATTACTCGCTTTGATTCTCAAACCTTCTGAAAAATCTTCAAAGGTGTTTATTCTTCAAATCTTCACACATATGAACACCTCAAAGCGAAATATGCTCTTGAT